>OX326948.1:15202852-16402852 GCA_946800315.1 Misopates orontium
ACTCTATGTTTTGGACATATAATAGTTTCTATCTACCATATATTTTGTTTGAATTTTTCACAAATACACCATTCACTGGTTCGAACCAGCAGTTAAACCGGTTAAACCTCACTATTTTGGCACAAAATTAAAACGACTTTCACGACCTTTTTTTTTTGTTAAAAGGACTATATTAGATCAAAATAGAAGAGCTACAACCGGGTAAACCCGTCACGAATTACCGAGCTGGGAATAGAGTCTAATGGCAGACTGCCTGAGAACTCATTCGAAGCCAAAAAAACCACTGTCTCGACCAAGGAATACAAAACACAATTCTAGGACAGCCTTCTCCAATATGGAAATGACTTTCCTGCATATAGGGCTAAAAAGTTTAGATATGATTCACATAATAAACAGCGTTCCAATTAAGATTTATCAGCCCATCGATGACATATTTATGTTGACATCAGTACTGCACTTGCTTACAAACTAATCCCATAACACAACTAGTACAACTTCAATCCAATTACACATCAAGATTTCAGAATAACAACGCCTAAGAATACTCAATAACGATATTTGGTGGAGTAATCTTTCGGAGCAATAACTAGACCACGTCCCTTCCTCGCACCACGGTAGACGGTCTCAACAATGTCAATGAACTCCTGTTTGTCCTTCATAGCCCAGTTGATCTTGTTGTTGTTCCCAGTACCAAGATCAATCATAATGTGCTTGTTCCTGAAGAAAAACATCACGGTAGAAGGGTCGTACAACTCGTACATTGTGTTAAAATCAGGCACCTCGGTGATGTCTACCAAATATATGACGGCAAAGTTCTTTATTGTTTCGGCAACTGAAGCCAGCACCTCGTCCATCTGGCAATTAAAAATGAAATAACGTTTGAGATGAAACAAATACACGACACCACCAAACTCAAGGCATAAATGCGAAAAGTTGTTTGTTCCAATATCAAAAGATCAAGTAAATGTTGGGAATGAAGCACAAAACAGGTTCGGCATATGATGTCGGAGGACTGTTATGCGGTTACTGAACACAAACTTTGAAGTAGAGGACTATGAACCAAAGTGTTTATTCTTCAATGTGAGGCTCATTACACTTCTCTGTAAGTTTAGATTCTGGCAGTCTTATGGCACACGGCAAAAGGGGTTCAGACACCAAGCATGGAAATTGATGCAGTAAATGAAACAGAACAAAGATCACCAGGATCGCAATTCAGGACAAACCGAACTTCAAATAAAACAGGAAGATCAGACGCAAGATTTTGGCTCTTTCTTGAGGGACTCAGATGATATACAATCGGTCAAAATCTCTATTGCCCCCGGAAACATATTAAACATAGAACAGTGCAAGCGTGTAAGTAATTCAAGACAATTTCACCATCTGAACCGAGCGTTAATGTAAGTAACTTGGGCATAGAAGAAACTCAAAAATCAATTCAGATAGAAACAAATAATCCTTACTCCCAAATCTGAAGCCCCACGTAGTAATTGATGCAAACAATATGTTACCAAGTCACAGTTGATTATATAAAAGAATATCATGGGGGCTAAAATTACAGAGAAAAAATAAATCCAAGTGGACATTAAAATTACGAGAAAAACATTATTAACAGCTATTAAAGTGCAGAAATAAAAGAGAGATGACCTGCATGCATGTGTCGTCCCAGTCGTGGCCGAAGCGGATGATGACGAGGCGCTCCTCCTCGGCAAGGATCACCTGATCCACGGCCCATCCTGAGTGAAGATGCGGCAACAAATACGACATATATATATATTCTTTTTTCTATTGTGCGATAAGAGAATATCAACTCATGTGAGAAGCCTTTGTTCTTGTATTTCGTTTCTGAAGGCTCTCGAAGATTCACGAGCTAATTGGACAAAAAAGAAGGCCACGTTTTTTGCAATTTATTTTTGGGATAATTACACCTACACCCCCTGAGGTTTGGTGTAATTACAGATATCTCTCCTGTGTTTTGAGAAATTACAATGACCTCCCCTGAGGTTTGAAACCTTACACATACCTCCCCTGTACAATTGAAGGGTTGTTTGGGTGTAAGTTATGATAAAATTATGCTTATTATACTTACACCCCTAAAGTTTGGTATATTTATAAAAGTAATCCTTAATATTAGAAAAAATAAAATTAAATACTCCAAATAATTTTAGAAACCACTATATGACTAACTAAAAATATAAAAGTATTTAAATTATCTTTTTAAATTTAATATAATCTTAATATTTAAATTATTTTTTAAAAATATTTAATTTCTTGTTTTTTTGTTTTTTTTCTTTACTTTTAATAATCTCATAAATTTCATTATAGTTCCATATTTATTATTACTCGTGCCATAGAATTTTCAGCTTATCACAACAAGAAAAAGAAGCATTTGGTAAAAGAATACATATCTATGCAATCTCTAAAAAAAAGAGATGAGAAATAGAAAACTCAATTATAATAACTCTCATTCGCTATGAAATCAACAAATATAATAGAGATATAATCAAGATTTTCACAACTCATTTTGAAAAGTGAAGAATGATGACAAAATTACCAGCAACAGTGACAATAGATTTAACATTCTTGGATCAGAAATGGTCACTGGTTTTAGGTAGCAAGTTTTGTTGAACTTTTTGACGAAATAAACCACACAAATACACTATATTTACTGAAACCAATTTTCGGTGTGTTATCTTCTTCTATTTCTAAAATAATTGTTAGTTTAAAATTGCAACGAGAATAAAGGCATACAGATGAGATATGTGTAAGGTATAGCTAATATAAAATTTCTAAAATAATTGTTAGTTTAGCTAATAATATAGTGTTTTTAAAACTATTTGGAGTACTTAATTTTAATTTTTCTAACATCAAGGATTATTTTTATAAATATACCAAACTTTAGGGGTGTAAGTATAATAAGTATAATTTTTATCATGACTTATAAGTTATAACACCCAAACAACCCTTAAATTGTAGAGGGGAGGTATGTGTAAGGTTTCAAACCTCAGGGGAGATCATTGTAATTTCTCAAACCACATGGGAGGTATGTGTAATTACACCAAACCTCAGGGGGTGTAGCTGTAATTATCCCTTTATTTTTTGAATAAGAAATTAGTGTTGTTTAAGTGGATTTTGTATATGTTTCTCAGTAATCAATAACAAGGCTTATAATATAACAAATAAGTATTCCATATAAAATTTTAATCAAAAAATTAAACGTTGTTTATAGGTAAAGTCAAGTTAATATATAATGGCAGGAGCTCTTTTGTTAAGTTTTGAATTTCACACATGGTTTGTCTAATAAAAATATTATATGGGTAGTTCTTGAAAGGACTTTTTGTGATTTACCACGTGTTGTGTTATGCTTAATTGACAAATTACTCTTGTAAAAAAGTAAATAGGCAAGATACTTTCTCTGTGATTTCAAAAAGTCGCACACTAGCGCCTATGAGTTTTTTTTTGTAGTGCAGTAGATATTTTTTATGATCAATATATTCTTTCTATTTCTATATTTCTCTTCTCTATAATTTTAAATGTAATTTTAGTATTTCTTTAAAAGTATTATAGTAGAAGTAAAATAAAATAAAATAACCACATATATATATATATATATATATATATATATATATATATATATATATATATATTGTACAATTGAAACTTATTTAAAATTTTAATTTTAATTTTTATATTTTCTTCACAATTTTTAATATTAATCTAAAGATATACATATTGTTTTAGGAAAAAAGGGGCATAACTGTAAACCCCCCTCCCCTCCCCGAAAAATCACATCCACTCATAAGTTTGGATGAGTGAACCACACCTCTCTATATAGGAGGTAGTTTGCTGCTTTTAAAATCATAGTGATTAATTTACTTATTTATTTCTCACAAGGTATAATTTGCCAATTTGGCATAATACAAGAGCGTGAGTATATGTTTCTTGAAAACAATCAAGACTAGCAAAAAATTGGTATTAATTACATCTTTCGTTCTCTAAATTTTGTAGTGGGCTGTTTCTAATTTTTCGTTCTAATCCATTAATAAATAGCCCATTACGTACGAGCCAAGAGACCAAAATTCTATAATAAGGAGTGGAGCATCATTCTCTATATAAATGAACAAAACTTGTCCTCATTTCATAAACTTTCCACATTGCTGAATTTTCTCATAGGGCACCCACACTGTTGCATGAATGTCGGCACCCCTGAATAAGAAAGTTTTGCAACTAATTACGTATTCACAAAGCATTGGGGTTGTTGTTGCATCATAACTAAGCTTCCTGCTGGGTTGCAAGTGCCACCATTTCGACATCAATCAAAGTACAATTCTTTTTTTTTTTTTTTTTTTTTTTTTCTGAATGTTGTAGCTAATCCAAAATAACAATAAAGTGGAAGCTAATATCTTAAATATCTCAATCAAGCATAATGCATACACACATTTTCACATTATTGAGTAAATCGCAAATACAAGCCGATAAAAATCAAATCTAAGGTACATATTTGTAGCCTAACGTACACATCAACCATATACCATGTACGGTAAAATCGAAGACTCTACTGGTTAGACTTGAACACCCTGCTACATATTTCTCCAGGCCAGTCTCATATGAAGCTGATTAGATTGAAAGATAACAGGAATACGGTGAGCCAAAAGGACTCCCGCAGCTAAAAGTGATGGTTTAAGCCAACTCATGTGCCCTAAAACTCTAGAAGAAAAAGAAAAGATGTCAAGTGTACCATACTCCAGTGCAGTTGGGAGCTTGATGTATGCAATGTTGTGTACTCACCCTGACATATGTTATGTCATAGGTCTAGTTAGTAGGTATCAGTCCGATTCAGGAATGAGCCATTGGAAAGCAGTGAAAAGAATATTGAGATACCTGAAAGGTACTGCAGACTATTTCCTATGCTATCAAGGAAAAAGTCTATCCTTAGAGGGATACATAGATGGCGATTGGGGAGGTGATTTTGATGAATGAAAATCTACCTCTGGTTATGCTTTCTTGTAGAATAATGGTGCTATCTCTTGGAGCAGCAAGAAGCAGACCTGTATTGCACTGTCCACAATGGAAGCTGAGTTTATGGCATGTGCATCTGCAGTATAAGAAGGTTTTTGGTTAAGAAGGATTTTGTAGTATTTGGGAGTTGTAGGAAATAACGTGGGAGCTGTGACAATCAATTGTGACAGTCAAGCAGCTATGGCCTACACGAGAGATCCCAAATATCATGGGAAGACCAAACACATAGATACAAAATATAACTTTGTAGAGACACCATTGAAAAGAAAGAGGTGATGTTGAAATACATATCTACGTATAAGATGGTGGGAGACCCTTTCACCAAGCCTATTCATAGGGATGTTTTTATGGGTCATGTTAAGTCGCTAGATTTGTGCAGAATATGATGTAATTGAGTATTATGTACATTATGTAATATGCCCTGTTATGAATATTTTATTGAATGATTTATTAGACACATGCTTGAGAAATATTGATGTCAAACAAGTTGAGATTGGCTCTCTCACACGAGCAATCACCTCTGACATCGAGGAATGTGCATGTATGAGATTTATATAGAAATTGCCTTTGACATCAAGGAATGTGCATAGATGAGATTTCCTTTAAATTGGTTATCGATTTGGATTCCCACATCTAACAAGCTTGTTTATTATAAAGCCAGATGTGAGTTGTTTGTTGGGGACTTTTGGAGAAATCTTTTTGAGGACAAAGACAAAAACTCTGGTCAAGTGTCGAGATACACTTGGACTAAGATTTGTATGATGCATATTATATTAAATAAATGAGATACACTTCCCTCAAGGAAGATAAGCATCGAAGCATAGGTTTTATACCGTATGTGATAAGTAACCGTATGAGAAACGAGTTAATGTAGCCCTGCTTTCTCATAGTGTAAGACCCAAAGATTTAAGTAGCTCATTTGATACCCTTATGACTTTCAACGTTAGCCTAAAACTTCACTTTAGTGTTGCTAATTTAGCATGTTACCAATAGTCATGATCAATTTGACAATGTGGTGGATGACTAGGAAATCAACTACATGGAAATTGAAGGGTTTCAGTGGGAAAAGAAGACTATCTTTTGACTAGCACGTGACTTATATTCTCTAGCTAGCCAACTATGTTGAACTCAAGAGTTCGAGACGTAATTGTGAATATATGTTAAAAATTGAGAGTCGAATATGCTCTATATACTTAAAAGAGATAAGAGATATGTGAACAAGTTAGTCAATATAGATATAGACTGAGGTATAGCGAGAAGAAAATCCTATTTTGCATTTGGTTGAGCAATTATATATCCTTAACCGGTGTATGACATTAAGCTCTTAATACTCGCTGGTCACACGATCTTCTTGCCTGTATGATAAGAAGGATTCGATGAAGATGATTGTATTGGGCACGGGCTCAACCCTCGTGGGTGAGTGGGAGATGTTGGATATTTATGATATGGGCATGGGGCACCCATTTGGGTTGACCCATACCGATGTGATTTGAATTCAAATAAATGGAGGGAGTAGTTATTTCCTCCTCCAATAACCCGATTAACTTTCCGATAAGATAAAGTGTGCGAACAATTTCAACAAGAGAAAATACAAGAGAAAAGATATATTTCTCTACACACACATTATTGCTACTTTGGTGCATTGAGGGTAATTCAAGGACAAGATCATCATCTTTTATTAGAGATTCTTCGTCAAGGCATTGGGGTTGTGGAAAATCTATCAAGTTCGTGTTATGTGGCTTGAATAGGACCAAATTTGAGTACAAAATCAAAAGGAACATTTGTGAATCGACTACGGTATGTCCATTTCCTTTTTAATGCATTTTAATCGGTCGAAAATGAATTGTAGTGTATTATTATTATTATTATGTTTAATAATCTTCATGATATAATGGAGAACTATATTGTTGGTGGTTTTGGTACAATTTATCTTACTGGCTATAAGACTTCGAAAGTCGTAGGAATGAAGATGTTAGAATTGAAACATGGAATGGATTTGTATGGTTGCTGCGTGTAGTGAGATATATTCGGGGTTCTTATAGAAACCTGATTTCTGTAAAGCAGTTGGATAATGATTTCTATAAGGTAGTTGGATGATGAAGGCTGTCACTTATCCTTTGACTCTAGTGCTTGAAATATAGCAAAAGAGCCATTGTGTTGGCTCGAGGGTTGAAGAAGAGAACTCTGTATACGACAACAAACAGGTGAGCGTTTTCTAATATGTTAATTAAGGTTGATACGTTATAGAAGTTCAAGTTGTACACGGCGTTAGAGAAGTTGAAGTTGAAGTTGTGCATTGATGTCTTTGTTGTTTATAGGTTGTTAGATCTTGAGAAGTTGACAAAACGATAACATATGTATTCAGTCTACAAGTGGGAGATTGTTGGGGTTGTAGAGACTGAATTATTTGAGAATTATAGAGACCAATTTTCTTGGAATATGCAGAGACCTAGTTTACATCAAAATCGCAAGGATCAAAATTACGTGTAGTTGTAGTGTTTACATAAAATGATAACTCGAAGTGCGTTCTTAATATAGATAGCCCACTTATATGCAAATGAAATTTGCATGTGTAAAAAATTGAGCTATTAGCAAATATACCCCTGTGTAATATCTAATTGGCAAAAAAACCCTTGGGTAATTTTAATTGGCAAAAACCTCCCTTGTGTTATTCGGCCAATCCAAATTGAACGTCACACATCATATATGCAGCTGGGGCACACAATTCTGAGTAAAGTCACAATTTTACCCTTAGTCTCATTCAGTGTTTATAAAGGCGAAGGCGTAAGGCGAGACATTCCATGTTCGTGGAGGCGAGGCGTAAGCCTCACTACTTTTTGTGTTTTATTTTACAATAGTTATAAATTGATGTAAAATGTGGAAAATCAAATAAAATTATTAATAAGACTAGTTTTACAATTCAATAAGATTTATTTTTATAATTTTAGTATAAAAAACTTAAATAAAAAATGTCTATCGTACTAAATTATTAAAAAGTAAATTAGAATTTGAAAAAGGTAAAGTTTAACAAAAACTTAGGTGGAAGTGAAGGTAATGCTTTATTGAGGGGTTTTAATGTAATATACATTTAAGTATCATAGCCCTACCATATCCACACCACCAATTTTTCAGAGAAAAAGATGCAGGTAAGCAGTGAATCTGAAATTTCACATATTCGCACAACATTCAAGTATTCAACACTATATTTTATAATCTATTAATTGAAAACAGAATCTTAATTCTTAAACCCCATCTATCGTCCCCAACACTGCAACTTCTGTCCTCCCTATCTTTTCTCGCGGGTCTTCCAAAGTCTCTCTCTCTCTCTCTCTCTCCTCGACGAGAAGGCTACTGTTTTGGCTGCTTCTACCAACAAATCATTGTCCCAGATCAGGGCGTAAAAGCACGCCCAAGAGCTTCGAGCGTACGCCACGAAGAATTAGGCCCACGCCCCATGGAGAAAACACCTCTTAACTACGCTCGGAGGAATTTTGGCGCGCGCCTGCGGACCACTTTTTTAAACACTGGTCTCATTTAAAAATAGAAATTTATTGAAAAAAACTTAAAAGGTATATATAATATGAAAAAAATAAAAATAGAAATCTGAAAAAACATCAAACAACCGTTCGCCCACCTCCACCCACGTCCACTGACCGCCGCCTTCCTCCTCGTCCACTAGAACTCCGATCGCCATCTCCAATCCAAATCCGACCCAAACTCTAATTCTGTATCTTACTCCTTATTCACCAACGATTCGCCTCTTTTTGAGGAACAACATGTTTACGAAATATGTTTACAAAATCCTAGAGGTGGATAGGTGGATGGATGAGTTGGATGAAGGAGGAGCTGATCGACTTTCATTATTTATTTATTTATTTATTTATTTATTTTTCTTTCTATTTTCTGATTTTCAATCGATCATAATCTCATAAATGTTTAAGTTATCTCATAAATGTTTACAAAATATGTTTATAAAATTTTAATTTACAGATTTAATATCATCAGTTTCTTAATGTTTTTAGTAATCTGTAATTTATTTCATTTCTATTTTAAAAATAAAATCCATAATATTAATAATCAAAATGAGTATTATTGATTTTTTTGAGGTTTCTATACAAGAGTAAAATGATAATAAAAGGGCAAAATAGGAATTCTACTGCCAGTCAACACCCTAAAGTTCAATTGGGTGTTGTGTGCTAATTATTGACTGACACATGGGAGGTTTTTTCCAATTAAAATTACACAGGGTCGTTTTGCCAATTCAAGCCTTTTCTTGCAGGAGTGCTAACGCGCGCCCTTACGTTTTCTTTGCTTGCTCTGCACTATGAGCCTCATATAAGCTGTGCTCCTTTAATATGATGAGAAGAAGGGTGATTTCCTAGTGACCCCATTTTTCTTTCCGTGATAGCTTGTGATTCCTGAAAGACGGGCAGACTGACATGCTGATGGTAAAAGGACTTGCAGAGTGAGGGCTTTCTCGATACATTACACAAGGGTAGTTTTTGCTATTACCTCAAAGAAAATAATAGAAAATCCTGACTTTGTAGTGCTCCTCATGTATTCAATCTGACAAACTGGATAAACAAGTATCTATGTCTTTTACTGCTTATCGTATTATGCGCTTTTGTCATCATATTATTGCGTAACTATAAAAACAAGGGGTTTGATTCCTATAATGATAAGTATAGGCAAATTCAATTCTTTGAAAAAAGTTAACATTTTTATTTTTGATCTTGATTATTGTGTATGCTTCCCACTGTAATTTCATACAGTTTATCAACTTACGGAAAATTACTAAAATAAACCTTATTAAACGACTAATGCTTTGTCTTTTTTTTTTTTTAAAGCCAAACCATATTATAGAATAAGGACTAGACAAGTCTTGAAACCAATGTCAACAACAGAGTATCAACAAAGCAAGGCCAAAACAATAGCCGAGAAGAAAAAAAGGCACCAAGACGAACGTAACAAGTAAAAAAGCAAACATAAGAAATAGAGTAAGAATAAACAAATGAAACAACAAATCAACTAACACCAAGACTGGCCAACCGCACATTTTCGTGCACCTGAAGAGCTAACACACGAGTATCTGAGTTACTAGAACGCCAATTTCACTTAAAACAAAAGGATGGAAATAACTCATGAATTCGTTGAATATCCACACAAGGTTAGCCCCTTCTGCAACGAATTGTGTTTAATTAAAAACATCAGGTGCAACATTCAAACAATCTCTTTCTTATATAATGTCCTGCTACCCTTTTTCAAGCTAGATCAACATCCAATTTCAGCTTCGAAATTTTAACATTCAAGGGGTGGAGAAAACCCAACATACGTCTTTGAACATTCACAATGCATGATCCAAGATTATCTCTTGCAATAACACCAAGGCATGCAACGTGCTCTTGAACAAAAATCACATTGTCCACATTAATGTTAATGTAGCCATCTGGAGGCACAACCCAGGTATGCTCCTCTTTAACAGTCGAACGAGGAACGATACACGTCACTGACCATGCAAAAGAATTAGAACATCAAAATGAATCAGGTAAAACGGAAATGCAGCTTCTTACCAGCGATCACAGATCCACTAAACGTCCCCAATCTTCGCGTTTTGGCAGACACTAAGAAGCCATGATGCCTACGACTGCGCCTCCAAAATCAAGGTACTTTGTGAGTCTCTATCCAAAGCCCAAACCTGGCATGCAACATGGCACCCAAAAAGAGCATGACGGACACTCTACGGTCCACATTCAGGAACCTCGCAAACATCAAGATTAAGAAGGCACTGAGAACAAAGATTCTGCCGAGTAGGGAGGATATCATACCAAAGAAACATTTTGATCTTATTCGGAACTTTGATATGCCAAATAATTGCCAATCACCAAACCAGCGCTAGGAGATCCTGACGCCCATTCAAAGCCCTTGCAAGATAATTAAATGGCATGCGCTAGTTACTAAAAATTGTTTATTCTTGTTGTAGTGTCAAATCTACCGATCGTTGTTATCTCTGCTACCAAACATAATTGAGAGGATAAGGTTTGCTTCTCTCTCCTAAAAAACATTCTGAATCATTTTTGCGTCCTGCTTACCTGTATCTCCATCAATGAGTGTGCTGACTATAAAACCCTCTCGATGGTTGCCTATCGGAGTGATAACTTTGAACGAGATAGGCCTAAGGATCCAACCATCCGTCCAAGCAGATATGTAATCTCCCGACCCAAAGCGCCACCGAAGACATAGCAGTGTGAACACTCCACCATGTATATGATGGAGACCAACCCACACGCACCTAAAAAATGCAGCAAGAAGGAAAATATCATCTGCAAAAAATAGATGAGAAATTTAAGGTCCATGACGGAAAGTTGAAATGCGAATCATCAAATTTTTATCAACTCTATTTTGGATCAAATGGGCAAGTCTCTCCATGCATAAGATGAAGATATATGGCGAGATGGAGCCGCCTTTTCTGATTCCTCGCGAAGGAGAAAAAACCTCAGTAAGTTTGCCATTTCAAATAAGACGGATAGAAGCAGTCAAAATACAATGCATGATGAGGCGAATGATTTGCTACGCTGTATCAACCAAAGTTAGAGTTTCTTTAATAAAATCCATGATAAAAGGTCGAAAGCCTTTTCCAAATCGATTTTGAGAACCATATAGCCCCAGATGAGGGAGGATTTTCTCGATCTTCTCGACAAAAAACTTGTGTCCTTGGTTGAATATCTTGAAGCTGTGAACTTGGGAGAGAGAATTTGCAGAACTCATTAGCTCAAGAATGCTTCATTTTTCTTCTTTATGAAGACCTCTATTTATAGGTGCAAAAAGATTTTTCAACCAGAATCTCCTGAGTAGAAGGAGATTGAGATTGATTCTTAAATTTCTCAATATGGAAGACATAACATGAGGACGTAATTTTCGAAGATTAAGAAAATATAACAAACATTAAAGTGAAAAGAGGGAATTTTATTGAAATTGAAGTGAAATCGTGTTGAACCCTCATATTCATGTATCAATTTTCATTGAAAATAAACTTTCACGAGAATCTTTTTATTGATCAATTGACGAGGGAGCAAAGTGCTTATTTATTGATAGTATAGCGGCAAGTCGCAAAAATTTAAAGGACACTGGGCAAAGTGCAATATGGGGCAAAGGATATGGGGTTTGACATTTTTATCCCATATATATTCTTCCATTTCTTGAGAATTGAAATTTTAAGAAATATTTATTTTCTTCCAATTGCACCTATTTTACACATGTAATTATTTAATTAGACACGATATAATTGTGTTTGTAGAATTCCCCCTCAAGACATGTTCGGAATAGTGCTGTTAAAAACACGTCAATGGGCGGATAAATCTTGATCATTTGATTAAGCATGAATTATCTATTTTGGGACTTGGAACAATTGTTTATGAGCTCGATCTCAGAATGCATGACATGTCGGTTCCAACTCTTAGTTGAGTCAACTTTTCAGTAAACACTTGCAGTTACGTACACATGTTTTAAGTAGAAGGACAAGTTGAGCTGGGATTGAAACTTGGAACTGAGAATGTGATTTGTCACGAATGTAACGAAAAATTAAATTATTATTTATTAAAAACATTATCCCCTTGAAACCTGGAGTTATTATCTTTTTATATTGCGGCCAGTAAAATGAATAAACATAAGAAGAGTTGTTTGTACATGCACAATAGCCAAAGGTTCAAAGAGGGGTTGCAACTAATTAATTCAAGATCTGCCTATGTGATATTTCTTGTTATGTTTGTATAGGTCGTTCTTGTTATAATCAAGTTCGTACACTACTTAGGTGGTGTTTGCAAATGCTTATAAAAGGAGCTTATTGGCTTTTGCAGCCGCAAAAGCACATTTTTAGTGTTTGGAATGCTGACTTTTGCTTTTTCTTGTCTAAAAAAAAGTCAGAAAAAGCACAAGCCGCAAAAGCATGCCCAGGGGTGCTTCCGTAACTGCTTTTGGTATTATGTTATTTTTGAAAGGTCTTTAAATAGAAAAGTTCCTTCTCCTTAATTTTTGCAAACACCTAATTAATGATTTAAGTAGCTTTTTTAAAAGATTTGCAAACACTCCCGACTTTTTATTAAAAGTCACTTAAAGTGGCTTTAAGCATAAGTATTGAACAAGCTCCTTTTATAAGCATTTGCAAACACCACCTTAGTCGGCTTGTCGCTTTTAGAATATTTACTTAATGTAGAAGATATATACCTTGAATATCATTCATTAACTCGACGTTGTAAAGAGAAGTTGAATTATGAATATTTATTGACAATATATTCCTCTTTGGCCAACTTAATTCACAAGGAAATTTAACAAATATATCGTAATAAGATAAAGTTCGCATTGCCTCCTTTGAAAAAAAAATAGCAAATTAATTATCCCCTAAAAGATATGACTCGGACCAAAATATAAACTAAAACTAATGACTATGTCCAACTCCAAAATAAATATACTAATAAAATCATAGCATCACTCGAATGCCCATGCGTTCTCCCTGCGAATCTCCGCTTCTTCTTCAGGAGTAAAATCATTTTTTATGTTAAAAGTCTTTCGGATTTCTTCTGGAGTCTTCCCCTTCATCATGTTAGCCACAGTTTGACACGTGAGGTCAAGCAAACTTTTGATGTTCAAGTAGTTTGAAGCCTGAAATTAACAAGAGAATAAACAATCAATTAAACATCAAATATTTAAAATTTGGTAAGCAATATGTAAAAGTACGCAAAGGAGAAATAATATATATATATAAAAGCTTGAATAAGAGACCACTGCTACTGACCATGATAAATAATGCAATTAATAGCATACAACTTTATGATAAAAAAAGTAGAAACCCCATATTATAGATTTATAGTAACACCAACCAAAGTAGCAGACTAGACTATAGAAAATGGATCTATGAAGTAAGTCAATGTTACGCAACAACACAATGACAAAAATCAACTAAGTTAGAATTTTCATTATTTTATGACTTATAATACAATTACACAAAAAAAAAAAAAAAACTATTTATAGAAGGGATGCAATCCTAATTAATTTTACATATACTGTCAAAAATACCCACCCAAAATTTAGGTCAGGATACCTGCCGTAAAATGGTGTACAGGCTCAAAAAGTTGACATTCAGAAAACCTAAGTTATAATTACATTCTACCCTTCTTAAGTGAAGTTCGAGTTCAAGTAATAATAATTAAATCAGTTTTCTTACCTAGTGAATTCAACAATCTTCATGAGAAAATTTGATGAGTTAGATCTTTTCTTTCTCGTTTGTTTTTTCTTTCAAAATACACTCTGATTCACTATATATATATATATATATATATATATATATATATATATATATATATATATATATATATATATATATATATATATATAGCTAGTTTACAATATCGTCTAATATCACAATGAACTAAGTGAATGTTAAGATGTTCAAAACGGATTGGAACTTCATCATAGTTATACAAACTCAAACTCCGTGCAATGACACAACATATATACATCATGACTAATCACTAAAACACCCAGCATATGTCTAGTGCAGTAGTGCTTACTCATTAATGATCAAACTTATCATATTATAAGCAAACTATTGCATACCCTCAATAACAACTGTGCAGAATCTCAATAACAAATTAACTGAAAAAAGCTCCACGTATATACATGCATGCAAAGATATACGCACGAGCAAATAAAATAGAACGCAAAGGATGAATAAATCAAATTCAGAATAAATAGATATAGTAAGAGTGGATACCATAATTAGGTCAAACAACGTTGCCTGATCAACGTTAACAAACTCAGCGTCGAACGTTTTCAAAGCATCAACGCTGGTCGCGTCCTCAGATTCTGCGGGAGCTTCCGCGTGGCGCTTGCAGTACTCAATCACCTTAGCTAGAATCGTCGAGGTAACGTTAGGAACCGGTATGCTGCTGTCAGCACAATCATCCTCGATCATGTTTCTTAATGTCTGCGATTGGAGCGCGACGACCTCTTCTACCTCGAACGTTTCACCATCGGGACTCTTCAACACGATCATCTTTTGTGACGTGGACGACATTGTTTTAGCAATTGAAGGAATTTGTGCTGGAAAACGAAAACGCTAAGAGTGAAAATAGAAGACGAAAAGCTAGTTACGTTGTGGTAGAAAAGATTGGGAGCGGCTATACTTATATATAAGCTTAAGGCGGTGTCACTCCTAGAGTCCTATTATATCTTCAATTGTTTTTAGTCCAATGCCACTTGCAGTCCGACTCTATTCCTAGTATAACTACTATTTCTTCCTTCTTTTTTTTTTTTTTTTGATGAAATCTTGTTAATTCATGAAATCAGAATCCTCGACGAATTTGCTGTATTGGGTGTCCATTACTTATTTCGGATTAATTTCACTATAGTCAGTACGTAGTCCTGCCTGGTACTTTAATTTTCCATAAAGTATTTTGGGTTTACTTATGCTGATTTTTCCTAACCAGATAATCCTTTTTTGGATTTTTGACAAACCCTTGTGAAAAATAAATAAACAAATTACTCCCTGTAATTTTAAAAAATTGCACACCACTCTCTGTGACATATTCAGTGTACTTTTGATATGTATTGACCAACATACCCCGGATATTTTTAATACTTTCCTTTTTATTATTTCAAACATAATTACGGCCTGCATAAAGATATTATAAGTAAGAGTATTAAAAAATATTATAAACATATAAATTATGAATGATGGCTCATTTATAAAATTTAGTCTTTATTTTATATATTTTCAACAATTTAAAGTATTGAACCAAAATATATACACATTTTTGAGTAAATGGAATATAATTGTCTCTTTTTTTTGCCCAAAAAACCGTCTCTACCAGTGTTTTGAAAACCGGACCGGACCCATGTTCGGACACTGGTCGAACCGGTTCGACCGGTTGGACCAGCAAAACCAGTGAACCGATGGCCTTACCGGTTCAATGTCCGGTCCGGTTTTAAAAACATTGGTCTCGACTCTCAAGTTTGAGAATGTGAACTACACCTCTCTATATATATGGGAATAACATGCCACTTTTTGAAATCACAAAGAGGTAATGTGGCTATTTATCTTTCATATGGAATAATTTGCCAATTTGACATAACATAGATTAGTACATTGCCAAAAACCTGTTTTTTGTTTTATACCCCTCAATTGAAATCATAAACTATTTTTCATAATTTGAATACTATTTCTTCTCAATATATATCTTAGCCATTGACTCGTAGATACTACCATTTCTGTTCCAAACATTAAATTCCCACTGGAACAATTAATTGTAAAGTCTAGATAGAAATGACAATTTATATTTAGAATAAAATTTAAAAAACAAAATCTTCATGAACAATGAGATTACTCGGAAACTTGGGAGAAGATGCCAAAAGATGTGAAAAAGACTAAGAAGTGTAACAAAATAAACAAATCCATGTTGCACGAACTCTTTGAAAAATCACATCATTCAATATCCTATACTCATAGGATAAGTGCCAGATGCGTCACGTAACATATTCTATAGTTAAAAATAAAATGATATTACGAATATTGTGTCGACCACTTATTGGTGACGTATCTGAACATATCCAACACATTTTAAACTTGTTTTAGATATTATCGTAAAAAGTATAATAACAGAAAATATAAAAGGATACAAGTTATAAGGATTAGACTGATCTTTTACTTTCTATGATCTTTTTAGACTAGATATAACTAATTAAGAGGTAAAAGTGTCTCATGTACTATGATTCTTGTTGCACTTTGTCTCTTATTCTATTTTTTTTTTTTTTGCGATATGCCTCCTATACTGTTGAAAAATAAGAACTTTACCCCGAGAGTCGCCGATCGATCGTTGGATTTGGTTACATTTAGCATTTTTGTCCCTTGAATTTGGCTTCAGGGGCAAATTACTTATTCTTCAATAGTATATGTGGCATGCTGCCGAAAAAATAGGATAGGAAGCAAACCGCAATAGGGTCATAGGAGTTTGACGCTTTTATCCCATTAAGTAATTATCATTATTTAAGAATCCAGCCATGTGTCCATATTTGTCGTGTCCTGTCCCTATATGTTTCTGTGCATCATACCAACAAAAAATGGACATTAATTTGGAGTTCTCCAAATGCCTCAGCTTCCCTTCAAATGGTTGCAATATTGCGTAGCTGCTGCAGCTTTCATGACCAATATGTTGTAGAGAATTATATTTGCTTGAATAATGAAAAGAGCAATTACAAGTATTTATAGATTACCAGAAGTTTCCTGGTAGACCTAGTCTAGTAAGGAATACTTAAATTACATAAAAATAATAAAATAATAATATAAACTATTTTATTCTATCATGCCCCCGCAAGATGGAATGGCTAAGAGACAGACCAATCTTGGAGCATAAATTGGTGAACTGAGCCGACGACAAGGCTTTGGTGAGTAAGTCAGCAAGTTGATCTTCAGAGCGAACATGAGAAACATGTAGGATACCTGGCTGCACATGTTGGCGAATAAAATGATAATCCAGAGCTACATACTTCATCCGAGAATGGAACACTGGATTTGCACAAAGTTGTGTAGCACCAACATTGTCACAGTAAATGACTGGTTGACTCTGAATGGAAATACCAAGTTCGGTGAGAAGAGAAAGAAGCCACCGGAGTTCAGCCGCGGTGGAAGCAACCGAACGATATTCGGCCTCGGTGGAAGATCGAGCAACTGTCTGTTGTTTCTTGGAGCTCCAGGAAACAGGGTTGGAACCCAGAAAAACAATATATGCCCCCGTGGATGAGTAGTCATCTTTATCACCCGCCCAATCAGCATCAGAATAAGCATGAAGAGTAAGAGGGCTTCGGGCCCGGAGAAGGATACCCTGATCAAGCGTACCATGCAGATAACGTAAGACTCGTTTAGCTGCATTCCAGTGATCAGCACCAGAGGATTGTATGAACTGGGACAGTTTGTTGACATCAAAGGAGATATCCGGACGAGTGAGAGAAAGGTATTGAAGACCGCCGAGAACACTCCGATAAACACTCGGATCTTGGAGCGGTTCGCCACCATCCCGACGAAGAGTAGAGGTAGCAACAAGAGGGGTTTTGGCCGGCCAGGAAGATGCCATCTTGAAGCGGGTTAAGAGGTCAAGAATGTAGCGTCTCTGAGACAAAAAGAGACCACCAGGGTGTGGTTGAACCTCAACACCCAAGAAAAAATGCAGAGGACTGAGATCCTTGATGGAAAAGCGGCGGCCAAGGTCCGCAATAACGGAATCCACTTGTGAACTATCACTGCCTGTAACAATAATGTCATCAACATAAACAAGAATATAGACCAAATTACCATCTCGACAAAAAATAAAGAGGGAATGATCCGCTTTAGAATTAGAAAACCCGGAGGAGAGTAAAAAATCCCGAAGCTCAGTGTACCAAGCACGAGGTGCTTGCTTAAGACCATAAATCGCCTTGTGTAGGCGACAAACGTGAGAAGGCCGATCACAATCAATAAACCCCGGGGGCTGAGCCATAAAAACATCGTCAAACAGACGACCCTGAAGGAAAGCATTATAGACATCTAACTGGCGAATGGGCCAGGACTGAGAAACAGCCAGAGAGAGAGAATAAGCCTGATGGTGGTTGGTTTGATAACGTGACTAAAAGTCTCATGAAAGTTTACCCCGGGACGCTGATGAAAATCCTTAGCCACCAGGCGGGCTTTATAACGATCCACCGAACCATCTGGGTTACGTTTGATACGAAACACCCACTTGCAACCTACAACATTCAGAGAAGGAGACGATGGAACAAGATCCCAAGTACCATTTTGAACAAGCGCCATAAACTCAGTAGACATGGCGTCTCGCCAGCACGGGTGAGCAAGAGCCTGAGAAACACACGTTGGTTCGGTATCCACAAAAGGAATGGAAGCAGAGAGATTGAGTTTTTGGACGGGTTTGGAGATATTATGCATGGAGCGAGTGACTATAGTGCGAGGCGGAGGTGGGGAAGGAGTGGCTAATAAAGGAGCCGATATGTGGGATGCAGGCGAGGCTGCATGGGAGGATGAGGAGGAGCTCGGGAGGCCCGACGGTTGATGAGTGGACCCCAATAGAGAGGCAGATGGGCCCGCGGGCGGAAGAGAGACTGCGGGCGCCGCACGAGGCCCGGGCGAGGTGTTGGGGAAGGCCGGAGGTGCGCACGGGGCCTGAACAATAGGGGTCGGGGCTAGTAGGATAGTATGAGGTGGGTCAGAAGCGGAAAAATGCGGAGAAGGGCTAGAGGATGGAGGAAGAGAGTGTTGCCGAGAGGCAAGGGGAAATATAGACTCGACAAACTAGACATGACGAGAAACATATAGTCGAGATGTGAGAAGATCAAAACAAAAATATGCACTTTGGGACGGTGCATAACCCAGAAAAACGCATGGGACAGATCGACCAGCAAGTTTGTGAGGTGTATATGGGCGAAGCCACGGATAACAGAGACACCCAAAGACACGTAGTTTAGTATAGTTGGGGTTGTGACCAAGAAGACACTGGTAAGGGGATTTCATAGAGAGAAGGGGAGTAGGCATGCGATTTATGAGATAAGTGGCAGCGGGTAAGGCATATGACCAATTTTCGAGGGGGACAGATGCATGATGAAGTAAGGTGAGGCCAGTTTCAACAATGTGACGATGCTTACGTTCAGATATACCATTGTGCTTAGGAGTATGGGGCGGGGACGTGAGATGAGAAATCCCAGTGGTAGAGAGGTAAGATGATAAAGCAATATATTCACCACCATTGTCAGAGTACAAGGTTTTAATTTTGTGGTTAAATTGATTTTTAACAAGAGCACGAAATTTAGGAAAGACTTGATAAACATCACTCTTGCGTTTGAGCGGATAAAGCCATGAATAACGAGTAAAGTGGTCAACAAACACAACATAGTATTTAAAACCATCAATAGAAATAAGTTGAGATGTCCAAACATCAGAATAAATAATTTGAAGAGGATGAGTCGACACAACAGTAGAAATATGAAAAGGGAGTTTATGCATTTTGTTGCATTGACAAGCATTACAATTTAAAGAAGGTGACGCAACATCTACTATGGATAAATGAAAAGTGGACAAAATATTATTTAGAATTGAGCTAGATGGATGTCCTAGCCGACTGTGCCAAGCTGAGGAAGAAGCTTTGACACCAGAAAAAGCAAGAAGAGGTGGGTTGGTGGACTTGGTAGGCTGAGAAGAAGACCATTGGTAGAGACCATGTTTAGTTTTGCTTGGACCAGGATTTTCCCCGTACGCGGATCTTTGACACGAAAAGAAGAGGGGGAGAATTCAATAGTGGTGTTATTGTTTTTGCAAAATTGAGAGACAGAGAGAAGGTTATGACAAGCGGACGGGATACATATAAGCTGATTAAGAGTAAAAGAACGAGAAGGAGAAGAAAGAATACCAGAACCAATGTGAGTTATAGGCATGCTGGAATCGTTGCTGACAATAACCTTATCTGACCCAGAGTACGGAGCATGAAGAGAAAGATTCTGAAGATTCGGAGTAACGTGATGACTGGCACCGCTATCCATAATCCAATTTCCAGAATCAGGTGTATTTCCCGAGTAATGAACTCGAGGTGTGTGTGCCTTGCCATTGTTCCAGGGAGACAGCGGTTGAGCAAGCTGATTGATCGGCAGGATGCGGAAATTGGGACAGGATTTGGCGGTGTGACACTGAGCGTCACAAGCCTGGCAATAGCCGAGATATGGACGAGAGGAGGAATATGAAGAGACCGACGCTGGAGAGGGGGGGTCGGTAGCCATGGCCGACAGTGGGGCGGCGGCTGGGGGAATTAGGGTTAGGGTTTTAGGTCACAGGTCAGAGAGACTCATGATACCATGTAGAGAATTATATTTGCTTGAATAATGAAAAGAGCAATTACAAGTATTTATAGATTAACAGAGGTTTCCTGGTAGACCTAGTCTAGTAAGGAATACTTAAATTACATATAAATA
The DNA here is from genome assembly GCA_946800315.1 of Misopates orontium. Taxonomy (NCBI): domain Eukaryota; kingdom Viridiplantae; phylum Streptophyta; class Magnoliopsida; order Lamiales; family Plantaginaceae; genus Misopates; species Misopates orontium. The sequence goes on from OX326948.1 coordinate 15,223,865, forward strand.
ATAAAATAAATAATATAAACTATTTTATTCTATCATATGTTACATCCATCCGTTATTAATCATAAAACTCATTTTGAGATGTTAACTTATTTCATCGAGCTCCTGACTATTCCATTATGAAGGCATTTGGTTGCCTTTGTTATGCTACAACTTTGACGGTTAACAATCATAAGTTTTATCCTAGATCACAAATTAAAGGTGTGTGTTTTTAGGATATCTAAGAGGTACTAAAGGTTATTTACTCCTCAAACTGAGCACTTCCTAGGTCATGACTTCTAGAAATGTTATCTTCTGTGAAGATGAGCTACCTTTTAAGACTCACTCTAATAGTACTATGTGACTATATGAACAGATTCTCTTATAAGTTTACATGACAATGTTGTAGTTCCACTAGCTCCTGGAGTCCCTGATGATGGTCACTCTCACATTGCTACTGCAAATATCTATAATCTTTAGATTTGAAACACAATATTAGCAGCCCAGTTCAGAATCATGTCACTGACAGTACATCAATCCCTACTTCTTTCTTCATGTTGATACTATCCCTGATGCACCTGCTAATAATCTTGTTACGAATGCACCTATACAAGCCTCACATCCTTCAAAGGTTCCATCTGTCACTAATGCACAAATGCCTATTACTAGGACATCTAGTGGTCACATAACACTAACACCACCTGCATACCTTAAATCTCATACCTTAATTTTTTATGATTAATCTTTACCTTCTTACTTGCACAAATCTAATGCTTCCGCTGCTTATATTCCTAGATATGACATTGAAGCTTATATTACTACTTCAAAACCTAATTCCAGCTATAAAACTTTTGTTGTTGCTATCATTAACTTAGGCACTTGAACCAACGTCTTATACTGAAGCTAGTGAGTCTATTAGATGACGGATTGTTGTAAAGAAAGAAATAAAGGCCTTAGAAAAGATCAATATCTAGGTGTTAACGGAATTACCTTCGTATCACATTTGTGTTGGTTGGAATACAACAAAGCTGATGGCGCAATTACAACATACAAAACAAGACTTTTAATTTGCAAAAGAATATACACAAGAAGAAGGCTTGGATTACTTTGATATTTTTTTACCAGTTGCTAAGTTAACCATAGTTAAAATGCTTCTCTTTATTGCGTCTTCTAAGAATTAGCATTCACATCGACTTGTCTAATTTAATGTATTACTTTTCATTATGGTTTTATTCATTTTGTTGTATTATGGGAGCTTTCAATCTTTTCAGTGTGTTCATTCTGACACTAATTCTTGTTTCTTCATTCTTATTGTGTACCTGGGATTTGGAATTTGTGCTAATGTTAATGGTATTGCGGGCTTGGTGATGTCAATTTTCAGTAGTTTTATAGCTCTCCATTATAATCACACCAACACTCATTCGAAGGTTAGTCCTCCTTGTACTGTATGGTAATGCTTCTATTCTGTTACTTTAGCAGATTAGTGTCAGTTAGTGTATTCTATTAATGACATGCAATCTTTCTTTAATTGTTGTTCATGTTATGCTTGACAGGACGTTTGGTATTAGTAATTTTTTTGGTTTGGAAATAGCTCGGTTTGATACACATATTCTTTTCTGGGCTTATGGACGTCTCTTGTATAAACTGATTTTTTGCTTAGGACTTAATAACAAAGATTTTTAACTTAACTAAGTTAGGATTAGAATTAATTGAGTATAGAATTGTATTGTTGAGTGCATATATGTATAAAAATAAGAGAAATGTTTCAAAACATTAAACTTTTAATGAAGTTATTGTGAATTGTAACGACATATATATATATATATATATATATATATATATATATATATATATATATTTTATTTTTTTTTCTAGTAAGAAATTATGAAAAGTTTGAGAAAACATTATAGTACATGATATATTTGTTGACGGTTGACTTTCTAAACCAATCCAACCGGTGGTTAGATCGGATCGGTTCGACAGTAAAACCTGTGACTAGTTAGGCTGCCGGTTCGGTGACTGTTCTCAACTAATGCTATGTCCAAAATTTACAGCTTTCCCCCTTACATGGTGGCTATTCAGTTTACCCACAAGCAACTCTCATAAAAGAACACATATTTATTTTGGAGTAAACCGAAGAACAATTCTTAGAAATAGGCCCAACACTCGGCCATTTCTATTTCACATCGGCCCAATCCTCAGCTGCAGTCAATTAAAAAGACGTGATACACCTGCACAAGAAACACAAGCGAAAACAAAACAGAAACAACAAGGGAAAACAATTCCAATAAATTCAACTATGTCATTGTATTATAATTATCATTACAATCTAAATTAGAGATGGGATTTATGAGAGACAAGAAGCAATCTTCGCCCTCAGCAACTTCACCATGTGCGCATCTGAGAACTGCTTATCACAGCTGCTTTAACAGGTGCAATAAAGATTCAATCTTTATCTCTTTTCCTCATCTGGGTTCGCATAATTATCTTCTTTAAGTTTCTTAAAAATTGTCCGTTCGTGTTTGATAGAAAAGATTGACTTTTTTTTGTCAGTTTGTTCTTGAACCCTAATCCCTTTTGGTCATACTTGATTTTGATTTTTGTAGGTGGTATTCGGAGAAGTTCTTGAAGGGTCAGTGGGACAAAGAGGAGTGTGTTTCTGAGTGGGACAAATACAGAGAATGTTTATCTGTAAGCTTTTTTGTAATAAGATTTTGTTGAAGTAGAATTATTGTTTTGTTGAAAGATGTGAAATTGTGTGCTGAAGGAGCTGTTGTTCTTTGTTCTGTTATTTCTGTTTTGCTAGAAACATTTAGATGATAAGCATCTTAGTCGGTTCTTGGAAGCCGATGGCATCGTGGATTTAAACGGTCGAGCTGAATTTAGGAGCGCCACTGGGGTTTCCTAGCGATTTTTATCTAAGGTAAATGTTCGGACTTTGATGGGATGTTCTGGTTAGTCTGTAATTGTGCCAATGGCATCGTATCGGCTGAATCAATGTGCAATATGTGTACAACATTGTTAGTTTTTTTTTTTTTTTAGTTGGTAACACATTGTGATAGATCGTGTCAAGAGTTTATGTAAGCATAATATTTCTAGCAGATAAAGATGGCAGGACCAGTTTCAGAAATCAGAGTCTTATTGAGTTGCATGATTGTTAGTCTTTTTTCATTGTGAGCAGATTTAGAAGTTGATACAGAAACTCCATTACCGCTTTATTGTTTCAGGGGCCGTTCAATAGTCAAGAAAACATTAGATATGGATTAGAATCGCTAGGGACTATCATGTGATGTAACAAACATTTGAATCTTGAATGCGATGGATAACTTTTTAGTAGACTTTGAGCCATTGCTTTTCCAGTGGGGTAGATTATAGTCCATCCAAGAGGAGGGGATTATATTACCCATGTGGCCCTATGTCGGTTGGATTTAATCCGCTAACCCACTACTTCAATTGGCTTACCGCATCTACTAATAGCATGTCACCGCGAATTACATTCCCCCTAATGATGAGGTATTAAGTGTTATGCAATGGCTTCTTAATGTATTAAACAAGTCAGGGTATTCAGTGAATCAAAAGCAATCTCAAACTGTTTGGAGATGTCTTGAGTGGCACCTAAGAAAGTTTTGTTGCTGAGTATGATGAAAGCTGCGCATAACCTAAATCCGTCAAATCTTTTCAGGATACTAGTAACTTGGTTAGGATATGGAGTTTGGATATTCTGAACCTCAGCCCTTGCAAATCGTATAGTGCCACATTTAGGCAATCACTCGGAAACCCTGAACCAGTAAAAAGAAGTAACAGATTGCAAGCTTGCGTCCTTATAACAGTAGAAAACCAGACACCATGTTTTAAAATATAGAGAATGACGTGATGCTGGAACAAAGTTTTCCTTTATGACAGATCCCTGTAATTCTCTCTCTTTCTAGTCTGGGCCGATGCACTTCTAGCCAAGTTATTTACTAAAATCACCTCTAGCATTACTGGATTTGGACGACTGTTACTATTTTACGTTTTGTTTGAATTGAAAAATAAGCTACGTGAAGATGGTACTCAGCAGAAATCATAAGCTTGCTATTTAACTCATGTACCCAGTTTCATCCATCATATAAAAAGGTCTTTATTCGTTTTTGTTATAGGCACGCTGCCCTATCAAACATTTAGGGCGTTCTGCGCATCATGGGCATGGGGAAGTGATCAAGGCCAGGAACTTTTAAGGCTAAGACTTCTCCAGCCTTCAGGGGAGGAATTCATCTATTCATGTAATTCGTTTACCGGAAACTCTTGTAAATTCTGATATTTCTGCCTCTTTTATCAAAGTTCCAAGTATACCGTTGAGAATATACTTTTGATACTTGTAGTAATCACATGCTTTGCTTGTTTCTCAAATCTCTTTTCCTTTTTGGATCTCTAGATGTAAGAATCTATCTATTATATACAGTTCTGTTTTTTTCTTTTTCCTTTATTTATTAAATCTCAAAAAAGGAAAAGAAAAAATAGTAAATCAAGGAAACCATTGTGAAAGGCGGCCTAACTCAAATTTGTTAAACAATTCCTTTTTGTGTTTTTGGTAGATTATTGGATTTGTGATTATTTCTTCTTGGAATTAAACCATCCGTGTCTATCTGTTAACATGGCAGATAAGTACTTGAATCCTTTCAGTCTGCAGCTCAATCAAGAATTGGATTTTTAAGAGTAGACATAAATTATTGTGTCACTTCATCGAAGTGGGCAGTAAAAACGATCTTTTTATTTTTCAAACCGGTGACAAATACATTTAACATAAGGTAAATGATAAAGATTTGCGATTATGCAACTCTAGATAAAGAATGATGCATTAGTACAACTTGAAACTTATGTTGTCCAAGGGAGCAACTATTATATATTTCTGTATTTTATGCACTTATAGATAGTATTTTCTCGATATTAAGACAACACAGCATTATATTTTGTATACTTGAAATTAACCGGAAGGTGCTATGTTGGAGAAATACTATGTTATCCATTTTATTTATGTGAATGGTTGTTGTAACGTAATTGTTATTGCATGTCCTTGTACGGAAGCCAGTGACCGAGGATAAAGTTGAAATGTTATTCGAAGTTGGGATGTTGAATCTAGGTCGTTGGAATAAATTGATCGCAGGTAGAATACACAGGAAGGTATTACAATATATTAATGTATTACAATATCTTAAGATTTCAAAAATTGTACGTCTGAGAATTTTAAACCTTATTGAAGAGATTGTAATGAAAGAAAGCACAGGACATACAACCGGTGCATGAATTATGCGCAGACCATAATAGTGTAATCGAACAAGAAAGAACCACAAGAGATCTCGTAATCAGGAAACAATGCATTATTGAATTAGCACTTGAAACACACAATAATCGTCGCGCTCTGCCGAAACAGATCACTCACATTACAAACTCAAAATCCAACACTATGAACTTCTAAACAGCGAACACATTGATTTTACGCAATCTTGACCTGAATAGTCTTAGCCTTGTTGGGCTGCGGAGGGGGAAGCTTGTCCACCGTAACGGTGAGCACTCCGTCCTTACAAACAGCCGTGATCTTGTCCGTATTGGCATTATCCGGCAGCACAAATTTCCGCATGAACTTACCGATCCTCCTCTCCATCCTGAAATATTTGATGCCCTCCCTGTCCTCAGTCCTCTTTCTTTCGCCGCTCACCACCAAGACGTTGCCGTCCTCAACCACGACTTTAATGTCCGGGGATTTTAGTCCAGGCATGTCGATCACAAACTCGTAGGTGTTGGGGCATTCTTTCACGTCAGCGGGGGTCGCAGCCATTGCCTTTGCATCGCGAACGTAGGCCTTTGTCGGGCCGCTGATTGATTTGTGAGCGTCGTGGTCCTCATGATCCGTCATGTGGTGCATCGTGTGGAAGAATGGAGTGTCGTATCCCATAAACCTGAAATCCATTTCTTGTTAATCGATTTGTTTTGGCTGAGGCTAGATGTTGGTATTGCAGTGTGAGTTATGTTTGTTTTATTTCTTGTGGGTTGATGGAGATGTTTGATTGGATCTGCAAATGTATATGTAGTGATTGGTTAGGGGAGGCAGAAGTTTCTGGAGGAGGAAGGGGAGAGTTTCTAGGAGATTCTGGTAACTTTGCTTGTCTACTAGAAGCTACACTTTTCTTCAACGTGGCAAACTGGGAGGCAGCTTTGGGTTTTCAGTTTTGCTCATTTATTTGCTCTTTTCTTACTTATTCAATATTAATAGCTCTTAGTTTTCCTTGAGGGTTTCATTTTGAAACATAAAATAAAATTGTAAAAGAGATAGGATATGATATAAAACAAAAACAAAATAAAATTACATCTCATCTTATAATGTTTAAACCCCAGAAATGGGTTGATCTGCATTCTCATTTGATATTTCTAATTCTTATAAAAGTTACATTTCTAGAAGGAAAAAAAAAAAAAAAAAAAAGATAGGGGGAGCCGCATTATAAATATGAAAAACTTAATTTTGTACACATGCTTATCATTTAAATAGAACTTTCAAAAATAAATAACTAAAAAGACATGCTCAAATGACATGTGATGCCAAATCATGCGATCACAATTACAACAGGATTGGCGTCTTTACTGTCAAGAGTGCGTACCATCTTATCAAAACGAATGGAATTGGTTTGCGGAATTTTTCAGGGACGAGTTGCTCCTGACGTAAAGATGATTGGAATTTTCTATGGAAGGTCCCCGTTCCAAATAAAGTAAATGTTTTTCTTTGGCGAGCTTGTCATCACATTATCCTGATAGGAGAAATTTTAAAATCCATGCGTATCGTCAAAGATGCAAAGTGTATTGTGTGTGTTGTGAGGATGAACAGTCGAGCATGCTATCATCTCATGCTCATTCTCGCGCCAAGTTGGGGCACTTTCACTCTTTCCCCACAATATCATCAACAATCACATTGGTTCGTTTTTTGAGTGGTTGGCTTTTGCTAACAATAAAGTCGGTAGGGAGGAAGTTTGGAGGTTAGCTTGTACCTGTTGGATTCTGTGGGGTAATAGAAATAACCTTCATGCAAATAACTCCACTTGAAGTGAGCAGACTTGCAAACCAAATGTTTAAAAATTACCTGGAGGGGAGTTCGAATGTGCAGGCTTATGTTTTTGTTTCCTCAGAGAATTGGGTGGCTCCGCCAAGATAAATGTTGATGGAGCCATCTTTGCGAGTGAACAATAAGTGGGACTAGCTGCAGTTGTGAGGGATGACAGAGGAGTTATTCTTGCAGAATTTCAGAGGCAAATTCGTGGCCTCCTTTCCCCGAAAACGTTGGAGCTTTGGCTGCGAAATTGGGGGGTCGGAGTAACATTATCCTTGAAGGGGGCAGGATTGTGTTAACGTGATTTCTGAGATCAAGAAGGACTCACCGTGTCTTTTGGCTTGTGGTAATGTGATTGAAGACATTCGTCAAACACTTAAGAGGGGTTCATTGTGCCATGCTCAATTCTGTTCGCAGAGGAACAAATTCCTTGGCTCATTCAGAGTGCGACAGAAGATCAGGAATGGTTCAATTATGAGGACAATAACGAGTGATGGATTGTTCTGCTATTGAAGTGCTTTTGTTTTGTTTGCTGCTATCTTCGAGGAGCTCGTGTGCTTGCTTTAGCCTTTTGGCTTTACAGTTTAACTTTAAAAAGAAAATGATATGTGTTACGAGTCATGATTGAAGACGACCCACTATTTTGTTAAAATAATACAGAACGTGTCTGTCTTGGCCTTTATCTCTTGAACTATGCAAATGTACTTTATTTAAAATAAAATAATAGTACACGAGGAAATTAAGAGCAAAATACGTGTCACAAAATTAGAAAGATCAGAAATATCCTAAAACATTAAACCATGATAAGTCTCTCCTGATCCCACTGGTTCCTGCTGATCCTAGGTTACTATAGAAGGATTCATCCACATTGAGTTGTTAGTAACCAAGTGGTATATGTTTGGCTATAGTTGTTTGCTAACTATAGAAGGTTAATGCACGTATCTGGTTAAGGTGGATTTGTTTATCTCAAGACAAAGTCATTTCTTGCATTCTAAATAGACCATGTTAGAGTTGCCCATCATTGTGTAAGTGATAAGCTTAGGAATTGAGGTGCACGGTGCACCATAGGGTGCTTTCGGTTGAGCCCTGGAGTCTGAACTAGGAATTTTTTTTTTAATTATAATATGTACGTTGAGGCATTGATAGAATAGATTTAGCATTGTTTCTAGGCGGGAATTGAAAACTTGGCATGTTAGATTCGGTACGATATGTTAAGTGAAAACTTGATGTTTAGTTGGTATTTTTCCATTACACGTTAGCTATACGAATGATTAAATTCTATGCAAGATGTTATGTTATTCAATTACAAGCCAAGGGAGATGAGGGGAGTGTTACTTTGTTGTTGGCACATGATAGATTAGGCGCTAGAGACGGAGAAGTTACCATATTTGCTCGAGGCCCACGACAAATAGTCATCCTGATCATCGTGGGGATTTGGTGGTCCTAGAATTTTACGGTAGATGCCAATGAGGAGATAGCTAGATACACTAGAGAGATTCCACATGTTAGTTTTCGTGTTAAGGACTTCCGCGAAGGTTAGGGATGTTAATTATGATGGTATTTGTAAGAGGTATTCATCAATAGTGAAATAGACCAGTCGTTTTCTCACCCCAAAATTTAGTAGGTTACCTCGAGTTACGGCTATCAGATAAAAGATGGTAACCAGGGAGCTATTGACATGATTGATTTTTATCCCCAACTATGATTCGACTTAGCCTTTACTAAGAATAAGGGATTATTTGGTAATACTTTTCTAGGGTAACTTGTGCCCATGACGAATCCGATTGGGTTAGCAGCTGCTAATCTAATTTCATGAGAATGAACTATTCACAATCCAAACTACCCTTTTGCATGGTGAAATGTTCATAAAAAGTTATTTTGTGACCCTCTCAAAATGTGCTTCATTACATACACGAAAATTGATTTACATTTTCTGCATATTTGGTGCTACACTTGTGATTAGTAGGAGAATTAGAGGCCTTGAGAAGTTTTTATCAATAAAAGAACTACTCCCTCAAATTGATCAATTTAAACTCTAAAACTGAATTGAGTTAGATATAGCCTAACCTACATAGATGACCAACCCACATAATACAAAAGTACCCCTTGTCAAGAACTAGCGTGTAATCTCACGAAGTTCAGCTGAGTTGAGAAAAATTATTGAAGAGATGAAACATTGAAAACTTCACTAAAACTTCGTACGCTGCTACAAATGGAACTCAAATTTAGTTTTAGTTTTTCCTTATCTGGATCTTGGGTTGATCTATGTTTATAAATAAAAGATACTGGCGATCGTCCCCAGAACACTCTCATCTGGGTTCTTGATATTTTATATTTTCGTTCAACACTTTTTTTTTGTTCTTTAAGGCTCCGATTGTTTCAAAGGAAAATGAGGGAAAAGGAAAAAAAATTTGGAAAATGAGGATTTTCAGGAAAACTTCAATGGAAAATAAAATTTTCGTCTCTTTTCCATGTGATTGGCATGCCATTAGTTTTCCGGGAAAATTTTATACTTAATTTGCTTACTCATCATATTAAACAATGTAAAAACTGTTATTATTCTTTAAAACTTAATCTTTTCAATAAAACTCATATTAAGTTTACATTTTTTCTTCAAAATAATTTATGTTTTATTTTTTTATTTAAAAAAAATCCTTTATAACTTCTTGAAGAGTAAAGTTAGTTTATTTTAATTGAACTAGAAATTTTTTCAAGAAGGATTGAATTTTTCCACCTTTTGTATTGGAGGGAAATCTGAAAATTTTGAGGATGATATTCTTTAATTACATCTTCCACAAAGAAATCTGTACAAGAATTAGAATAAGTTTTAGATAATTTTTGGAGGGAAATCAAAGTTTGTGAATTATAAAAATGTTAGATAAAGATTCAAAAAATATTTTCCTATCTTTTCCTATCTTTTCACATCTTTCCTATCTTTTCCAAAATTTTCCTTAGTACCAATCACTTGGAAAATAAAATTTTCCAATTTTTTTTCCTTTTCCCTCATTTTCCTTCGAAACAATCGGAGCCTAAAGGAATTCTTCAATGGATCTTTGTTTCTCCCTTTGTTTTCATTGTTAGTAGAAGATTGTTTCTCTGTTTCTTAACTTGTGGCTATACAATTGACTACTATAGCAGCATACTGCTTTTGGTCAATGAATGGCGTGTTGACCATAGTTCACTTGAAGCCTTGGCGATTCAACGCCATGTTTCCCTCATTTCGTTCGTTCATTCATATATTTATTTACTTATTTGACCTTTTCTATTTCTATCATACTTTCTATTTAAATTTATAAATTTATTCAGCTTAGGTGTTGATGCACCATAGTTCGGTACCACCACGTGTCAAAGTCATACAATGCCACGAGCGCATCTCATGCCACCCAGGCACCATTAATTATTAATGCAAAATGGTTATTCAAGGCAAAATCAGGCACAAGAAGAAATAGCTCAAAATTGGCCCATGCAGGCATATTTTGAGTTGTTTGGTACAGTTCAACCTGCTTTGACAGGGCTATTTTGAGCTGTCTAAACATGTGCAAGTCGAGTTGTTCGAAAATACTAAGACCTAGGCCCAACAGATCCCAAAAATTAAGGAAATGAATCGCTATAAATACAGACCTTAGTCGTTATTAAGAGGGGCGCAATCCTCATTTGTTGCAGCATTTTTTGAGGTGTTTAGATCAAAATTTGATCTGTTCCACACAGTGAATTTGATCTATCTCAACGGCTCTAATTTGGTCAGCTATAGAGTCCCTTGTTGTTCTTGCACGACACAGTCTTAAATTCTAGCTAGTCTGACTTAAGCATCAGAGTGTCTTCTCCGAGAGCGCTCTGTCTTAGTTTATGTTTGGTTGGAGTGCATGTTCTAAACTTAAAAGCTGCTTAAGGATACAATAGGGAATAAAGCAGTCTGACGTAAATCGTTGACTGAGTAGACCCATAGCCAGACAAAAATTACTCCACATCAGTGGCGGGAACCACCAAACACACTTAAGATCCAAACACCACTTAAATTCAACCATCATTGGCTCAAAAGAGTATTGGATGTAAAAATAGACCAGCTCAGAGAACGAGGTCCTAGAGGGAGGAAAATGCCAGAGAGGCTAACACCTCTGAACATACTTTAACTTCGCCAATGACTCAGTCACGTGCTGAGACTGAGGCTCAAGCGCCACCACTACCAATTCCAGCACTATTACATGCGATGCACATGACAAAAGTCATCTCGACATTCCAACAATTAGTAGTGCCGATGATTGTAGAACAGTTGGCGCAAACAACAATGTTGTCAACGCCTGTAGCAGAGACAATGTAACCGTCGAATATGCACCCCCTAGATTCTGCCAGACCCAAGAGTGGATTCTAGGGTCAACACACATTCTAAGACAGCAAGGCCTAACCGACGAGACAATTCAGAATCTCTCGAGAGGAGGAATCCGCGCTCGAATCGCATGGGGAATGACAAAGGAGAATATGAAGATTTCTCGAATCGCATAGGGCGACTGTAAAGAGATTGAAGTTAATTCTAGGAAGAGGGGCTAGGATGTGCGGCCCGTTAAACATAATCTGGGGAGAATAGAAAGATTAGAGAATTGCTCTGGTGAAACGGGGCAACGAGTTGATCCAGTAGTTGTCGAGCATAATCCATCAAAGGAGAAACCCAATCCATTTTGTGATGCCATAAGTCCTTGACTTTGGAACCTGGCGTCAACTTTCTAAAGATGGAAAACTACGATGGAACACTGATCCAGACAAGCAGTTTGATGATCTGGATGAGCAATTGCAAATAACGATGTAGAACAAGAACCTGAGGACTAAGCCGATTGCGACGAGCTTAACAAGAACTGTGCGAGAATGGTTTAAGAACATACCTGTGCGCAACATCATCTCCCATGAATAGTTCTTGTAGAAAATTTCCACCTAACGCTTGAAAAAGAAGATGCCAAGCTATCTATTTACTATAAGGTAGAGGCCTGACGTAACTCTAGGAAAGTATATTGAGAGGATGAATGTGGAGATAACCCAGTCTAATCTCCTACTGCTGATCTGGTCGCAACCATGCTCATAAATTGCGTAACCATGGCGATAGACCTTCGAGTCATGGATGTACAAGAGGTTCACCGCAGTAGGGGAACAAAAGATAGCGTTGAAGGTAGTAGAGGAAGGGATAACAAGGATTGGAGGAAAGATGACAAGGATATAGATCGCCAGTCGCCCTTTAGAAGTTTTGAAATTACACGCCCTTGAGGAAGGGTGTAGCTAAAATCTTCACGATTGTGTTTTATTACCGACAATTTTACTGGCGGCATCGATGTCGAAGAGGTGGTGCTCCACTATATATTCCTCAGCCTAAAGTTTACCAATTAGTTGCTTTAGCCACTTTATCATCTCTCCTGATTGTTGTCTAAGTCTAGATCCTAGCAAGCGCATACTTGCATCTGTTATTACAGAAAGGGCTTGATGAAGACCACCCCCTGGTTAGTGATTGCTGTCTCATTAGACATTATAAATCTTAGTTCTTATGTTTTGTGTTTAAGAGTAAATTCTTCTGTTTCAATCAACAATCAATTACAGTGCATTTATTGCAGATTCTTAAAGGGCAAAAGGAAATTATCGTGATAAATCCTGAAGATTTTCGTTCGGCAAGACAGTCATCTTCAACGTCATAGAAAGAGTATAACATCCCGAGAATTCTTGAATTTTTTTTGAAGTTAAGAACCCTTGTAGTTTCTTGAAACACCTTCAGACTACCTGACGTGGGTTAGGGTTTGAGGTGGAGGAGGAGAGGAGAGGAGAGGAAGAATATGACTATTTTATTTAACATTTAATTTGGGAAATAAATTAAAACAAAAAGATGAATTCTAAAATCCAAATTACAACTTTGGTATCTTCAGTAAAAGAAATCCAAAATCTTTCAAGAATTATTGTATTTCTAGTTTTCAATACATTTGAGTAATTACTGGATATATACAAGGGTAGAAAAGATATTTTGCATCAAGTCAAAGCTGAAAATTGATTTGGGTGCAATGTGCTAATATTGATAATATACAGGGTTCTTTGTTAATTAAAATTACACAGTGGGCTTTCTGGCAACTAGAGATTATACATGGATAGTTTTTGCATTTAACTCTTACTTTTCTGTAACTAAAGTGAGAGATTTTCTCCTATAAAATCTAACTAAATAATCTGTTTTCTCAAGATTGTTACTTTCAATTTGTATGGAACTAGTATTCTCAAATTGCACTTTTTGCACTGATTTTTTTAACGTAATTTTTTATGTAAAAGTTACAATCTCTATTTTGGTTCTCTCTCTCTCTCTTTTTTTTTTTCTTCTTCTGAAACTTGGGATTCGTTTCTTTTTCAATTTACATTATTTGTTTGATTCGATTAGCAATTCAACGTTCTTGATTTATTCTGATTTTTGCGGTTCGGGTACTATGTGTAACACGTATGGTTCTAATGAGGCTATTAAGGTTGTTATAGAAAGAATTTTTAGATTGGAACCGAAAAATGCTGCTAAGGATATCATTGGATATCTTTTTATGCAAGAAATTTTTGCTCAACAACTAACTCGGTTAGTTTTTGGACCAGATACCTCGATTAACAATCTCATGAACAAGGCAAAACCTGCCAAGCGAATTATCGGAACCTTCATTCATGTCCATGAAACCAAGAGACTTGGGGATCGAAACCGGGCATATAAGTTTTTATTTTTCATGAAATACTTTTGTTCGAGCTTTTTAGCACATAATTTATCAGAGTTAGCTTAATTAGCAAATTATTAAAGGAGGATGCAATGATAATGACCTCAAATTTGTAAAACGGGGCATAAGGGTAATAATAAGAATACGAAAGTGCAACATGCGAATACAAAATAAATTATGGAGATCTTGGTAAAAATGCCAAAAGAAGTGTTGATTACTTTAGTTACATTTTATGCAAAACAAAACGAAATTCCAAACAGGGGCTAATTCTTTTACCTAAGCATGATTGATGCTTACTTAATAGTTTGCAATCCAAAGAAGACCTTTATTTATGTATAATATATGTCAATGTATGGCAATGACCTATTTAATTGTATGACTAATTTTTCTCTACTAGAATATTCTCAAATTAAACACTTATCCACCATTGTTCAAAAGTGTCCTAAAATTCTCAATTTTGTTGAAAGATCATTTTAGAGTAAAGTTCTAAGGGTTCACTACTTTTACTTCATTTGAAAGAAGACTCTTTTTGTCAATTTGCAAAGAAGTCCCTCTTTTTTTCAAAAGCTTTTCATAAAAGTCTCTCAACTTTAGGCATTGAGGACAAGGACTGTGTTTGGAATTGGAGTATTGTTATGGGCCCGAGCCCCGTCAACATAATATATATTTGTAGTTATATATAATATAAATATTGTATATTAATTATAAAATTATGTGGAATAATCTATAATATGCAGTTATGAAAGTTTATCTGGATTAGATAGTTATTAGGAAGCTAAAAGAAATTATCAGGATTGTATTATAATTAATAGATTGTATGTACTAGACATAGTAATGAACAGGGGAAAGTTTACTCCTTAAATTTAGGATTTTGATATTGTTTGAATACATATTCTCGTTCATATTTTCATAAAAAAAGAACATATGTATAGGTAAAGAGTTAAAGACATTTTAACAAGAAATCAACACATTATTCTTTTAAACATTTTTACAGAACAAATCTAACTTTTTGCGAAAAAAAAAATCACTTTAATGAATTTCTTTGGCTGTGATAATTAATATCAACACTCTCCCTCCAGTTGGTGTATATGTATTGAACATGCTCAACTTGACCAAGACATCACCAGAAGATGAGTTTTGTGACTGCTTTGTGAATATATCAGCTAGCTGATCTTTAGAGCTAATATATGGCAACTTTTATGGTTTTGTTATCTAGCTTCTCTTCGGTGAAAAAATGTATCAACCTCAACATTCTTTTTTGATCACGAGGAACATGATTATGAGCAATATTTCGTGCTACTTTATTATCATAATTCAATAAAATTGGTCAGGAGGTGGATATTCGAAATCAGTCAAGAGAAAGCCTCAACCACATTGTTTCACAAAGACCTTAAGTTGTACCTCTAAATTCATCTTTGGCACTCGAACGGACAACAACTTTTTGCTTCTTACTTCCCTATGTAACAAGATTAGATACAAAACTGTTAAGTAGCCAGAAGGTGTTCGTTTATCATCTAAAGCTCCAACCCAATCACAATCCGTGAATGCATATATTCTTTGAAAATTCGGATCCATTTTAAATAAATTTCCCTTACCAAGTGGTGCTATTAAATATCTTGATCGCCCAAAACTATACATCGATATTTTACCGCAAGTGTACGGGTCTCAAGCAATATAGGGTTGTAAATTATGACCTGAAGATCAACCCCAGATGCAGATTTGCGCTTTATTTCAACTATTCCTATCTACTTGTATTTTAATTCGAGCAAATAATAATGAAGCTGTCAATTTTCACAATCACGGCTCTCAATAAAAAATTTAAACAAATGACGAAAATAGGGGCTTTTGAATTCAATAAAAGATTAACTAAAGATCACTTAAACTTAAGACTCAGTTCAACAATAAAGTAGGGTATCGTAAGGAACTAGGTTTCATTGGATAGTTGTGATATAAGGTTCATAGACAAACCATTGTTGTAATTTTTTATGTTCAGTTCAAGTGTGTGATATATTTATCTATGGGAATTTTTGCAAAACTAGTCCCACAAAGTGGTAGCGTTGCAAAACTAGTCCCAGAAAGTGGCAGGTTGCTTGTAAAGTCCCAACAAGTGGCATGATTTGCAAATTTAGTCATTTTTGGTCGGAGTCAAACAATTTTGAGGGACTAATTTTGCTGAATTCCCTAATATATGAGGTGTTCCTATGATTGTGAAATTTCTATTCAATCTCTCAGAATGGTACTCTGTGTACTCTGTTTGTCCAAACGAATTTATTCTATGAATCATCTATGTCTTAATTTCTAAACACTAAACATCACAATAAATGTGTATTTCAATAACTTATCAGATCTAAACCTATGAGTTCTTTAGTCGAGTCTCTCATAAGCAATCTAAACATTCACGTGTTAATCAAACAAAAAAACATTAAACTAAAGTCACGAAATCAGATTAATTGTTCCACACACAAGCAACAAAGTACAAAAAATCACAACATAATCACTATACAGATACTTCCATCGCTTCAGGATACAAGACCAATTTAGTTATGCGTAATTAAAGTAAAAACACAAGAACAAATTAAAATAAACATTTTCCTCAATAAAACAACTAAGAAACGAGATACGTGTTCAAGAAAATAATGAGTTAAGTACGAAAAAAAAAATAGAATATTCAAAGCATAAAAACTAATATCCGAAAGTAAATGTACGAATAAACATAAACTCAATATCCAGATCTTGTTCGTGGTTCTTTCCATGCTTCCAAAAGTTCTTCAAACCCTAGAAAATATGTATGACACTCTTTCACACAGTAAACACACTTTGAGCTGCTCTCCGAAAATTTTTGGTCTTCTATTTATATTCCCTTGGATTTGGAATGTTTCATACTTCCTTCGCATACGGACAGATAAATAATCAGGGCTACGTCATCTCCAAGTTATTCGACCTTGATGTTGCATGCCTTCTTCCAATGCAATCCTATGCGCTCGCATTGGTTCACATACTTCTATGTGATTTTGCTCCTTCGCATGTTTGCTCGCATTTTTTGCCCTGAATTCTATTATTCAGTTTCTTTTCGTCCCTTTTCACCAACCGACTCCTAAACAATAAAATAAAGGAATTTTTTATAGAGTCACCTTCTCATATTTGAGAAATTACACAATAAAATACCACTTATGGTTGCCTTTTGTTTAAAATTTGTTACAATTTATTGAATGTATATTTACGCACCTCAATAAAAAATAAATTAAAATTGTTAAAAGAATAGAAAATAAGTCTCATTTTTTTTCTATTTTAAAATATGCTTAAGAAAGAAAGGGTATCTTTGAATATGACACTCGTAGCTTGTTTGTGTAATTAGATATACATGAAATAAGACTTTGTGTAATAAAACGCATGTTACAAGATGTGTTTGTTATTGATGATGCATACTCTCCCTAAAGGGATCGTACCCATCCACGTGGCCTTATCCCCTTATCCTAATCTATTCCACTACCCCTTCTAGCCCTCCGCTACCTGGTAAGTCCCGTAACATAGTTCTCTATCTCGCACCCCCCTCGTTGAACCAACAAGGGGGGATCGTATTTTCCACGTGCAGGAAAAGCCGTCCTTGGCAGCTAAGCAAATATTGCCGAGCTATCCGGCCAATCAGAGCGAGCGGCTGACATAATCCCCTACGTCATCTTCCACTATCTGGATGCGTTGGCCTGTTTAGGCCTCGACCGCCCCTCTTCCCCAATGTAGAAGCGAGGATTCGAGGAGAGATAGAGTGTAAATTGAGCACGGAGTGCACCAAGGACAACATGCAGGCACCACGTGCCCTACTCTACAAGAACACTCAAGCACCATAACACCCTCGAAATCAACATGCATGTCAATACGTGTCCTCCGGCAAATTACGCCTATACCCTCACCTCGCCCTATAAAGGGGGAAGTAGGCTGGTCATAAATACATGGACAAGAAGGACGGTGAAATAGAGTTAAGTAAGAGCGAGATAGGCATGAAAGCTTTATAGAGAGAAAAAGAGCACGAGCCCTGCTGGCCGCTAAGGATTGGAAAGAAAGCAGCAAACAAGGCGCGGATTCCCGCGGACCGTTGAAAAACTGCTAGAATCACATCAACGAGCTCCTAATGCTCCCTGCCTCTCAGAGCTTACCGAATCCGGGGCCATCCTAGGTCGGGACCAGCGTTCAAATAGGCCTCGGTGATAGGAACAGAGGATCGCATGCATCATCAGTTATTATTTTCCAAAAAGAAGGTTTCCTTGTAATTAGCCAATACCTTGATGGGTCCCTTTTGCACTCGTATTTATGCTCCAAAAAGGCTAATTTTGAGCTTGATTCTTGATTATTTTAGTCTTTTTACTTGTTTTCCTTTACTTTGTTATTAAGAATAATTATGGCGAAAATGAACGAAAATAGGTCGAAAAATATAATTCTTGGGAAAGCATGCGAGCAGGGTAGCGAATGGATGCAAAGAGAAGAAATTGTGTAGATCCGCAATTGCATTGAGGAGATAAAGAAGACATATGCGATTGCATATGTCAAACAACTTGAAGATGACGTAGCCCTAGAAACTTAGCCGCCGCATGCGAAGGAACATGCGATCGCATTGACTCAAAAATTTATGATGACTTAATGTCTATTGTCTTCCAAGCCCCAATAATATAATTAGAAGAACAAAAGTTCGTGAAAAGTGTACTTTTTGGGGTCTACCGTGCTTCTTCCATTTTTTTGTGCTATCCTAGATTTTTTAGTACTTCTAAAGATCTTCGGAGCCACGTGAAGAACAATAACAAGAGCCTCGATGGAGTTGAAGTTGAATCGTACTTTTACTTTTGGATTTTAGCTTATGTTTTGAATATTCCTAGGTATTTTTGTTTCATAGTTTTGTGACAAGATTATCGTTTCTTAGTTATTCTACTGAAGACAATGTTTATTTTTACATATTCTTGTGTTTTTACTTTAAGTATGTGTAGCTAAATCTGTCATGTATTGTGAGGCGATGGAAGTATCTAGATAGAGATTATGTTGTGATGATTATGCATTGATGATTGTGTATGGAACAATTAACTTGATTTGATACCTTAATTCTAATGCCTGTGTGTGCCTGATCAACACATATAAGTCTAGATTCTTATGACAGACTCGACTGAAGAACTCATAGGATTAGATCTTACAAGTTATACAAATCCACATGTCTTGTGATGTTTAGCGTCTAGAAGTTAAAAAGTAGGTGATTCACTAAGGTAAATGCGTTTGGAGAAGCAAAGTACACAAAGTACGATTCCTAATTGTATCATAGATTAATATACAATGATTTAAGTATAAGCCATCGTAACAATAGTTTGTCTATGAATTTTCGTTCAGATCTATCCAGAGAAACCTAGTTTCTTACTATACCATTAGTTTATTATTGAATTGAGTCAATACTTTTGTGTGTTAACAGTTATTAATCATTTTAATCCAAAACCCCGTTTGTTTATTTCATTTGTTGAGTTATCAGTTTGAAAGTTGACAACTTTACATCCATTAGTTTTTAAAACACAAGTAGATAGAAATAGTTGAAGTCAAGCGCAACACTCTCTGTGAGATCGATATTTAACAGTCGTAATACTTCTTTCCTCTATTACTTGCAACCCGTACTCTTGCGATGAATTCGTTGTCTAACTTTGGGCGATCATTGTTGGATTTTATATGGATTCAAAATAAAATTAATTGGTTATTCTATACATACATTATACGAATTTTTTTTCTAAGCTTAATCTTGATTTACATGTACATTGACATACACATGGTATACATGTATATTGATATACAATTAACCATGTATTAGAGGCCATGAATAATGTGTAGGGGAAATGGATATGATTTTTATGGTACAGGAATATAGGATTCTATGAATAGCTCCATTGGTCCTACGAGTGAGGAATGCAAAAAAATATTGTCTAGCTGAAAATAGGAAGCTAATCACTTGGAGAAAAACTCTCTATATTATAATATCTCTTTTAGTTACTTTTTGCATATTAAGAAGGAGTCATGAAGGAGGTCTTCAATTCAAAGGAGGAATGAAGTATTCAAGGAGATCTTCAAGTCTAAAAGGAAAGGATGTGGAACAAGTTGCTTTTGGAATAACAATTATTGTTCAAGTTTAAACAAATAGAGACGGCTCAAAGATGATATCTACATCCGGTAACATTTATATGATTTTTTTATTTATTAAAATTAAATAAGAATTATATGCATTGCTTACAAATACAAGTGATTATGCCTCAACTTTATATACAGTTCTTATTTAGTTATCAATTATAATGATTTCGTCGAAGTATTATTTCTTTTGTTGATTACTTGATAAATGCGAAATTCCCAACATGTAATGCATGTCTATATTTTGTTGTTTGGTGAAATGCAAAATCGCCAATGGATAATGCATGCTTATAAATTATTGTTTGATGAAATGCAAAATTCCCAACGGGTAATGCATGCTTATATATTATTGTTAGATAAAATGCAAAATCCCCAACCGTGGGTAATGCGAATATATGTGTCTATATTTTGTGATCTAATGATTCTCATAAATCCCCAACGGGTAAGTGGGAGTTATTAGGTGTTTTGAATGATATCTAGTTAAATTTTATCACGAATCCCCAACGGGCAAGAGATTGATTTTTTGGTAAATGCTGAATGTCAGAAATGTCTTTCCCTATGCCTAGTGGTGGATCTGTGTTTCCTAATATCCTTAAGTCCGAGGTACCTGATGGTACTAACTACGTGGACTGAAAACAAAGGGTTGATATGCTCTTGATCTTTTATGGTTTTAAGGAAATATTTTTTGTTTATATTCACCTGTTTTACCTCAACCACTAACCAGTAAAAATGGTGTGACTGATAATGCTACTAAGTATAAGTATGATGCATATTTGAACATGTATTATACATGATTAGAAAAGGGCTAATGAAATTGCGAAGTTCTATGTCCTAAGTGGCCTTAGTAGAACTCTTTACATGACCTATTATAATACTTGTTACCACTAAGAGAATATTGTATAGCTAGAAGCTAATTATGAAAAGAAATATTTTATTTGTTTCTTGTTTGGAGATCGTGTTTTTCTTTTTGGAAGTGGAAAAGTTATTCATGCAGAAGTGGTGTTGAAAGGTTTTAGAAATTTGGGTAGGAATCAGATTAATTTAAGTGGATATTATTTGTGAAGTTTTTGATTCCTCTGATATTCAACCTAATGAATTTTTTCTTTGACTTGGTCATATTCGAAATGAACGCATTGATAAACTAATCAAGAATAATTTAATTGGAAAAATGTTAAAAAGAAAGATATATTTTGAGTTGAGATTTTTTTTTTTGTATGAAAAAATGACCAACTAATCTTTCTTCCATAAGTTTTCAAACTTAAAACTTTCCTTGATATGATCCATTATGATATTTTTGGTCCCATGAGTATGCAAACTATAAATGATCACTCTTATTTTTTCACTTTCACTAATGGTTTTTTCGAGATTTAAAAAGTTATATCTTTTATTTGAAGTTTTTAAACAATTTAAGTCAAGATTTGACTTGTTTGATAATTTTATCAAAGAGAATGAGATTGTTCATTTGCTTAGCATGCCTCATATGCCAGGATTAATTGAGTTGGTGAAAGACGCAAAAGAACTTCCATGAAAATGGTAAGACCAATGCTAGTAATATTATAGATAAAGTTCCTTTAAAACTGTCGAGAAATCACCTTATGAGTTTTGGACTGTTAAGAAACTTAAGTTGAATTACATGAGAGTTTGAGTTGTGTTTCACATGTTTTTATACCTCATCTAAAGCGTGATAAAGTTTGGGTAAAAAAATAATTATAATAAGGTTCTTGTTTGTTGGTTATCCAGGTAATTCAAAATTATACAACCTGAACATGCATCGAGAACGTGAAATCTCAAATTTTATGAAGTTGTTGAGACTTATGATTTTCTTCAAAATCATGAAGATTACTATTTGTATGTGAAATAGTTTGAGTCCTTAGCAAATTTCAATCCAATATTGGAAAGAATCTTGGGCAGGTGTTAAGCAGGTTTATGTTCTTAAAACACACTACGTAATTTAATTTAACTTATCAAGCAGATGAGTTACTATGTTTGGTTAATCAGATTCTGCATTAGGGTGTGTGGATACTCGAAAGTCAAATTTTGGATTTGTGTTTATGCTTGGTGAAGAGGCTACATCATGGAAAAGTAAAAACAAACCGTGTTGCTCAATCCATTATGGAAGTTGAGTATGTTGTTGTTAATATAGCTACAAAAGGGTTTGTTAACCTCTGTAAATTATTGAGGAATATTCATGTTGTCCGATATGTGGAGCGATCTGTAGTGATCTTTTGTGACAATACTTGAACTATATCTATGTAGGCACTTAAATTTTGTGCCTAATTAAATAAAAGTATTAGAGATTAATTAAATTTTTACTATTTTTAATTTGGGATTTACTATATTTAATTCCAATATGAAATAGTTAAATTAAATTATTTTCTAATATATTTTGTCGGCCAATGAAATGACGCCATGTGTAAAGATGAGGTGTTCAAATCAATCAAAACATATTCAATTATGTGGCCAATCAAATCAAGACATGTGTCATATATGATGTGTTTTATTTAAATACTTCTTGATAAATACAAAATAAATTTGTATTTATCTTGAAGATGGAAGAACCAATAATGTGCTTCCACCTCATCTCTTGACCTTATCAAGTCTCTACTTCTACACCTATAAATAGAGGTCTTCACTCAAAGCAAATTCACAACACAAAATTTATATTTTGAAAGAAGAAAGCCTCACTTGGCTTATATTATATTTTGAAGAGAAGAAAGCCTCACTTGGCTTATATTATATTTTGAAGAGAAGAAAGCCTCACTTGGCTCTACACCAAGCTCATCTTCAAGGAGTTCTTCGCAAAGATCGAAGACGTTCTTCACAAAGATTAAAAGAAGCCTCACTTGGCTCAACATCAAGCTGCAAAGCCGTTGGAAAAACTACTTCTGAGGATCGTGACTCTGCTCAAGAAGATCGAACTTCAATAAATTCAACAAATTCGAGGAACTCAAGACGAAGATCAAATCGTTTGTCTCAAATATCAAGTCAAATTCAACTTTGATTCAAGATCAAGCTCAAACGCCTTTGAATCGACGTTTAAATCAAAGCCACGTGGAAGAGATCAAAATCAACTCCACCCTGAAGTCTACCAAATTTTCAAGTTCATATATTTTAGAAAAGAATCAGAGGATTATTGAGATTGTAACCTCATATCTTTTTTGAATAAATATAAATTTTATTTGTTCTAACTTTTCTTGTCTTTTATTTTAAGGACTTGAAATTTCATAGCAACAATCTATTGTTAAAGATCTTAAATGTTGCTATAAAGCAAAACACACTAAGGTAAATATTATTATACTCGGGACATATTGATGAAGCATGTGTTATTGTGAAAATGTAGAATCTAAGGATAATTTAGCAGATCTATTCACTAAAGCTCTTGGGATACTTATTTCAATAATCATGTACATAGTATGGGTTTGACCCTTCATTGATTGATATAAATGTATTTTTTGAAACACATGTTTTTATTTCATGATTATTACTTTGTGATGTGGATTTTTATGAGCGCTCATGGTTATGTCCCGAGATTCAGTTTCTCTATCAGGTATGTACTTGAGGGTAAATACGGGGTCTCGATGGAGAGGAAGGGTTCAATCTCATATTTTTCAGGCCTACGGAATGTTGGGGGCACATATGCTTAGCGGCTAATACTCATGTTGAAAAGCAGCATCACCTCGGTTGCAAGATTATGAGTATATTATGAACGGTGGACCAATCTCTAATTCCTTTATGTTCTCTGAAAATATATTTTTTATGTAGGCTCAGGTTAAAACTATATGAAATTTATATTTTACAATTTGAGATAATACACATTATTATGGCATTTAATTAACTTTTAAACCAAGTGGGAGATTGTTGGATTTTATATGGTTTCAAAACAAAATTAATTGGTTATTCTATACATTGTACCAAATATTTTGATAAGCTTAATCTTGATATACATGTACATTGACATACACATGGTATACGTGTATATTGATATACATGTAACCATGTATTAGAGGCAATGAAAAATGTTTGGGAAATGAATATGAGATCATGGTACATGAATGTAGGATTCTGTGACTAGTGGTATTCTTACATTGGAGAAGGAATGGTCTTGGATACTCCTATAAATAGCTCATTTGATCCTACAAGTGAGGAATGCAAAAAATATTGTCTAGATGAAAATAACAAGCTAATCACTTGTAGAAAACTCTATATATTATAATATCTCCTTTAGTTACTTTTTGAATATCAAAAGGGAGACTTGAAGGAGGAATGAAATATTCAAAGGAGATCTTCAAGTCTAAAAGTAAAGGATGTGGTGCAAGTTGTTTTTGGAAATAACAATGACTGTTCAAGTTTAAACAAACGGAGACGGTTCAAAGATGATAACTACATCCGTTAAATTTTATATGATTTATTTATTTATTGAAATTAAATAAGAACTTTATGCATTGCTTACAATTACAATCATATCTCACAACAAGAAAATGTGGCAATTGCAACTAAATGATGAGAACGGATTTAAATTTGTTGTCATGTAGGAAGAGAATGACCATCTATAGGAATAGAATAGTTTGTTCCCACAAATTTGTAGCAATGGGAAGAAATAAATTTGTTCCTATACATGGAAACTATAAAATTTGTTGGCATTGTTAAGAAAAATTAATGTGAGAACATCCTTGGGAAGAAAATAATATGTTCCCGTAACAATACATGGGAAGAGATTAGTTTGTGGGTATAGCTAAAGTCGTGGGAACAGATTTAGTTGTTCTCACATGTGGGAACAGTTTTCGCTATTCCCA
This sequence comes from Misopates orontium, assembly GCA_946800315.1. Lineage (NCBI taxonomy): Eukaryota > Viridiplantae > Streptophyta > Magnoliopsida > Lamiales > Plantaginaceae > Misopates > Misopates orontium. The sequence continues at coordinate 15,248,557 of OX326948.1, forward strand.
CAAAATCAATGATCTGGATTGTTAACTTGTGGGAACAGATTTCTCTGTTCACACATTTCGAAAGAGAATAATCTGTTCCCACAGATGAGCAATTATGTAGCACTGATTTATGGGAACAGATTATTCTCTTCCCACACACGGGAAGAGAATTATCTGTTCCCACAAACGAGCGGGTCCAGATCATGCAGGAGTATGATCATGACCATTTATGTGCGGAGAACACTATTATGCAATTTGTTAAATACTATATCATTTTGTAATTTGTTAGGATTTTGATTTATTTTGTTGATATTTATTATTTTAAATTATTTGTTAGCAATATTGTAGTCTACTTTTTGAATAATATGCATGTCAAATTATTTTGACGGATTAGCATTTTAGATATTCTTTATGCAATATAAATTATAATTTAGCCAAGTTATAAGATATTAGAGATTGTACAATTAGTGTAGTTGTAGAAATTAGTTCTTTTTAAGATGTGTAAGTAGAAAAATGAACTTTCGGGGTACTTCTAGTGAAACTTTGATAATGTTGTAAAACTTAGAAAAGTTTAGGGAAATTAGCATAATTCTAAGGAAAAGAAAAAGGAAAAATTAGGATAAGCGTGTGGAATAATTGGTAATTTTTAGATTATCATGATAATTATAACCAGTTTTACGAAAATTATTCGAGAATTAAGTTAATGTTATGATAATCATCATATTTGAAAAAAGAAGGAATAGTTTAATTTTAGGTAAATAATGGTTATTACTGCTTGATGTAGAACAAAATTAGGCACACACAAAAGTAGGCGTCACTTTCCACCTGGATATCGATTTGGGGCCCATAAGATACTAAATAGAACATTTAATTAAGTTGCGCAACATTAAATCAAGTTCACTCGATTAAGTCAAATTTCATTCGGCGTCTATGAAATTCTCAAATTACAATTTCAATGTTAAATTTTCTTAACTAAATTTTAATTTTTCTTAAATCAAGATTAATATTGCTAAATTGAGTTTAATTTATATCATGATTTTCCCTAGTTAAATCAAATTTCACTAGATTATGACCAATTACACTCAATTAAGTAAAATTTCAATCTTAATCATTCGATGGAAAAATCAACATAAATTTTTATTATTTTGGTTCATAAAATTTATCCGTCCCCGTAATTAAATGGTCAAGAATAATTAGTTTTTATTTTTATTTTTATATTGAGTATTTTACTTTAAACTATTACTGTTAATAATTTTGGAGTTTTTATGGCTAATTGTATTAGTGTGTATTTTCAATATTCTAAGGACAATACAATCAATTTGGTTTAGCTTGATCAGTTTTATTTTCACTCGATTAAATCAAATTTCACTCAGTTGAGTGATATCCCTAACTTCAATCGGTTAATTCAAATTTCAGTCAATTAAGTGAAATCCTCAAACTTCTCTTGATTAAGACAAGTTCGACTCCTTTGTGGTAAGTTTTCAAATTTCACTCTCAATTTTAATGTTATGTACTATCCAATCTTCCTTAAGTTAAGATCAGTTTTGCTCAATTGAGTTTAATTTGAGTATTATTTTCTCCGATCAAATCAAAATTCACTAAATTAGGACCAATTATACTCAATTAAGTCCAATCTCAATCACTCGATAACGTAACCTGATGTGGGGTATTTTTGTCTGGATACGTGTTCACTTGTTAACACTCCACGTCAAACTGCTTCAATCACTGTGGATCCTTAAGCAGCTTTTGAGTTCAGAACCTGTATTCAACACTACACGTAAACTAAGACGGTGCCTTTCCGGCGAAGGCACTCCAGCGCTCAAGTCAGATGGGTTGGAATGTGAGATCTTGTTGTGCGAGGGAACAAGTCGAAATGATAGGTCGAAATGACAAGTCAAAATGCAGCAAAACAAGTCGAAAAGGAAGCAAAACAAGTCGAAATGAGAGTCCTCAATAAGTCAAAATAAAGACTTCAAATAACTCGAAATGCTTGTAATATAACTCGAATTAGAGCTATTCTGACAAGTCGAATTGAATGCCAAACAATTCGAATTCGATTTATATAGCTCGAAATGGATGCTTAAAATATGAAAAACCTACCTAAAAATGAGGTATGGGGCCTCCTTATATACTACTAAGTGTCCTTCCTTAGCTAGAAGTCTTTTCCAAGTAGGACTATAACTGAGAATAACTCAAAATAGAGTTATTTTGAAATAAGTCAAAATAACTGCCCAAATAAGTGGAAATGGCTTCCGATAACTCGAAATGTGCTTTGGATAGCTCGAAATGAGCCTTGGTGTGAGGACCGCGCCCCACGAGTCACAATTTGATTAGAGTTGGTCCGGTGTTGGTCACTTAACAAACTCAAGTCAGACCGAAGTATAACTCATAGGAAGGGGTCTCACTGACCAGGATCAAAACCATAGCATTACAAAATATCTTTATTTTAAATACACGGAAGTCTTTGGAATACAAATAAATTTTACTTTTTCAAAATGACTTATATAAAATAAAACACTTAACAATTTTGCAAAGTTTCCAAAATGCGGACTTGTCGATCTTTCGTTCCATCCATGCTGCTATACCAATCTTGTTCTGAGAAAGAGACATATAGGACAAAAGAGGAGTAAGACTTTAATGACTTAGTGAAATTCTTAGATCATGACAATAATCAAACAGTAAAACAGAACAAAACGAACAAGAATGACCAGAATAGTTAGATCTGCATCATTGAACTGAAATTATCGGTTTTAACGATAATTCTAAAATATTCAGAAGAACCAGAAAATGAACTTGTGCAATTACATATAACAGATCCAACCTTAACTTCTGAAATTCAACCATATACGTCCTAACGAGGAACGACCTCGCAACAGAACAGAAGACATGCTCGAGTACATGCCAATCTAACACGCGGGTCACAACCAACTCCTGACTGCAAGCAGCGCTTAGACAGAATGGGTATCAAGTTGAAATACTTAAACTGACAGCCATCTGTTGCCCAGCAGTAAATCTTCTCAATCCCTGGGCCCAACTTCCCAAAGGCGTCCCAATGGGTGAAACAGAAATATCAGATGAGCTAGTAAGCCGGATAATATCCGTTGCTCGTTTTTGAGCTACATAGGTCGAACATAGTTCGTTGCTTGTTACACAATTCAAGAATTGATAGGGTGATCATGATACCAGGATAATTATGATTATGAAGAAAATTTTCGGTTATGAATTAAATGAGATTTGATTTAACAATAGGCAAGAAAACTGATTATGTAAAAGATTAACGATTATCAATATAAAAGCATTAAAATGGTGATAGAATGTTGCTCGTGATTCGAAAGAATCACAATTGTTATGTCCAAGTTTCTCAGGGCCGGATGCCAAACAGGGTTTTGAACAAATCAGAAATCAAACCTCACCATTTACCGTATGGGAAATTCTTGATTAACGTCGATAATTGCAGAACCTTAAATAAATTAAAAAGATGTAATCAATTGTTTGCTCATAAATTTACAACAATAAATATATGCTTTCAATATTTATCATATTTAAAGAAGTTCAATTAAATATCTAATTATTGTTAATTTGGGATAAATTCTACATTTACCTATTTTTCTTTAACTAAAATATGACGTAAAATATAAACAATGAGATCTACCATTTTAAAGTAACAAGTTGAAAACTAAATCAGTTAAAAAATAATAATTTAAGTCTCCATTTCTAATTTATTAACAACATATTTGATATTAATATATACTTATGTATAATTGCACATTTAAACCTTTTTAAAACAATATTTCTTAACATAATAATCTCAAATCAAAAGTTTTACCATGATCTTAACATTGAACAAATATCTCAATAAGCCCTTTAATAAAAGTATATCACATATATAACTTTGGCAAAAACTATTTTTCTTATAGTTATTAGTATAAAGTTACACAATATTGCATATATCACTAATAACAAGTAAAATAAATTGTAAACATGTAGATCTAATAAAAATTAATATTTTTAGAATACTTATCATGCTAATAAACTAGATTAGATGGTTAGATCACAAGATAAACACAATACTTCAATTAAAGTTAAAGAAATTGAAAGATCAACCGTAAAACAAACTACATGTCATTTAAATGTTGCAAAATCCATGAAAATTATTAAACACGATTATAAATTATGATCAACTGATCCAACATCATTATTAGTATGTAATGAGTCCATATTAATGATCAATTTAATGATTTGGATAGCTTTTGCAACATAAATTGGTTAAACAAAATGTTTATGCAAATATAAGGCAGAAAACTGTAGCAATCTTAGATTCACCTTTAATCGGACTTTCAAAGAACATGATAATCCGAAATTGGTTAAAGGGTTCAATCTTCAACATCATGGATGGTATGTAGTTTCACAATCCGATCAAGAGGACAAGGTTTGGTATTTTAAATAAATCATGAAAGCTAGGAGCTGTTTTCGGATTTTCTGGACAGTGGTACGTATTTCTCATTTTTAGACCCCTCAAACGACTTCGGTTGAAGAAGGTTTCTGAACATAAAAGTTAGCTTACACAACAACCAGTATGTGGTAAAAAGTTCAGAGAAAGATTGGAAATGTTGATATGGTTTTCGGACTTCCCAAATTTCTGTACCTAAACTGGCACTTTTGACAAAACTGGCTTTTGAGGATTTTTAAGGACTATAAAGAAGGCTTAAAGGACTGAAATTCTTTTTCTAGAAATCTAAATATCAATAGGAAGAACTTTGCAGAACAAAAGAAGAGAAGATTCGGAGAAGAGAGGTGTGTGAAAAATGTTGAAGAGAGCCTCCCTTTTATAGATGAAAATTGGGAGACAAGGATTAATTACCATACCCTACTCATTTTTATTTTAATCCAAGCTAGGCCACCCTAATTATGAAGATGCTTCCATGCCTTATCTGATAGGATTTTTTAAGAATAAAATATTAGAAATATCTAGCATAAAAGACAAAGCAAAGTTACCTTTTCTCAAATGTAAATGTAAATATGTTAAGATTTACCATTGTCAATGAATGTTTGGAAATTTTAAAACTACAAGGGACCAATTTGAAATTTTTATAACTCATTTGGTCTTAAATAAGATATATGTGGTCAATCATAAATTTTCAAAAGGGGAAGGACTAAAATGTAACTTTTTCAAAACTTTTGGGGTCAAAATCATATTTTCAAAAAGTTCAAGGACAAAAATAAAAATTCAAAAATACTTTTATTTTCCTCCAATTTCAGGGGCGTTACAATCCTCCCTCCTTAAAAGAATCTGGTCCCCAGAGTCATACCTGAATTGTTTCGAAAGGAAATGGGGAATACTTCCACCGTACGTATCCCGATTCTAATGTAATATCCTCAAACTTGTGATCCACCTAAAGCATGTTCATAATCAAAAACTTTTGATTTCCAACTCTCGAAATCATTGATCAATAACATCTTAATATCTAATGAAACCCAAAAATATCACCTTCAGCTTTTCAAACTTACTACTAATTCGATCCCAAAATAATCAATTTTCATCTCATCCCAAAATAATCAATTTTCATTTCAAATGATTCAAACCAAAGAACCCCAAGTAAATCACAATTTATTCTGTAGTTTCGTAAAACTATTTTCTCGAAACTCGTAAAACATTCTCCAATCATCGTATCATCCTTTTCTTTTAACCTTCAATCCACTAATACGGATATCCATAATTTGCTTAAATACTAAATCCCAAATATATCGACATATCAAGGAATCGGTTAACCCAAATTTCAAAGTATTATTCTAAAGCCCAAAGTCTTTTATCAAATTTCTTTTCCCAAAATTCCAATCATCATATTTGTTTCTAAAACTCAAATATTTTCGAAATGTCTCTTCTCAAATTCAAGACAAATATCAACTTTTTAAACTTAATAACCTTTATATGAGATTGGATAGCCTATCAATGATCCAATATGACTATCTCTTTGTAATCCACCTAAAATCGATCTTTTAAGCCCAAACAAAACTCACGTACCCATACGAGAAATACTTCCAACTATTTCCTCAAATTAAATTTCATTCGTCAAGATCAATACTTAAGTAAGATCGTAAAGCCCTTTCGTTGGAAGAAGGAAATTAATACTTTTACGGTTTAGAAGAAAACATATGCAAGCCAAAACGTGATTGACATTATGAGTACAAAGTATAAAAATCTTAACTGATGTTGAGTGTGTTGGAGTCGAACTTATCAATCTTTAAACACGAAAATAACACAAAATACAAACATAATTTAAAATAAGACGATTGTTATTCAAAGTGCATTATTACACGTTATCTAAAGAATTGCCAAATTCGATGCGAGAACGAAAACTAGAATGGGTATTACTAATCCCAAAAATACAAGAGCAACTTCGTTTGGTGTTTCTTCATCCTTTAGCAAAAAAATAAAATTGCAAATAACTAAAATTACAACAATAAATAGGTAAACCAAAGAAGATCTCATTATTTTCGATAGAGAGGGATAAGAAAAGATGAGTGTGAGTTTTGTGGGGTAAAATTTTTAATTTATAGAAGAGTGTTTGACCAATATAGCCGTTTCTAGCCGTTGGAAGTGGGGAAAAAATTTAAATTTTGATTTTTTTTTTGAACGGTATGGTGAACCGAAAAATGCAATTTAAATGAGAAAATTATTTACTCATGTATGAAAGCATTTATCTTATAAAAATGCAATTTCTTGTTTCAAATAATAATATGACATAAATAAGTAAAGAAAACTATTTGTATGCAAAACTTTGAAATAATCGAGAGACGGTAAAAACTTTCTACTAAGGCCTTTGCACCATTGATTGGTTACAAGGATTTTAATGCAATATTTGAATCAATGATATAATCAAAACTATAAACCGAGATAGAAAATATGCGATTAAGATTATATATTTTCATGTGAAGATCCTTTTGAAAATAAAATATGAAGAATAATCATATAAGCGAAGATTTTCAGTTTTCCATTTCTAAAACTTGATGAAAAAATTTTGGAATACTATGCACAGTATTTTCAAAAAGAATTTATGAATGTAGACATAAATTTTTATTTATCAAAGTTTAAGATGTTAATACGTGATCACATAAAAATGACGTGGATCGTTTCCCTTAGTTCAGAAAATAAGATTTAGACACGAAATATCTGTAATAGATAAAATTCCAAGCATAAAAGATAGATTGCTGAAGAAGCTATCAAAAAGAAATCATTAATTTAAAAGAAAATCATATTTCTAAAGCTTTCTCGGTATGCTAGCTTTCTCGAGACGCTTACTTAAATGTTCTTATAAATAGTATTGACATACCAGCAAGATCACAACAAAACACAAGCACAAATACACATACAATATTAAGAGGAAGAAAAGAAATCGAGATGGAAAAATCATCAACCCAAAAATTTAAGACCATTTGTGTCTTTGGCGGTTCAAGTTTTGGAAAAGATCCAGAGTTTACAAGGGAAGCATGCAATCTTGGAAATTTTTTGGCTATAAAGAAAATCAAGCTAGTGTATGGAGAAAAATCAGGATTGATGGAATGTGTGGTGAAGAGTGCAATCTCGATTGAAGGTAAGGTCTTCGGAATCATCCCAGAGAATTTAGCTGAAGTGAATCCAAGAGGTCCAATTTTAGGTGATGAAATTAAGGTACCTAGCATGCATGAGCAAATGGCAGCTATGTTTTACAATGCGGATGCTTTCATAGCACTACCTGGAGGTTTAGAAGCACTTGAAGGAATATTTTTCCGCAAGTTCATGGGATCAGTTAAACATGCATCAGAAACCCATTGGATTGTTAAACGTAAACGGTTTTTATGATAAGCTATACATATTCTTACATGATTGTTGTACTCATGGATTTGTCAAGCCGATGTCTTGTGCACTGATATTTGCAGATAAAAGTGCTAAAGAGTTAATTGACAAAATGGAAGCTTGTGTACCTTTCTCAGATCCGACATCAACAAAGCAAGAAGGTGGTGCTAGCAGCATTAAGAAACGTGGAATTGATACGACAATCAAGTTGTAACTCTTTAATTTTAAAATAAATCGTCAATCGAAAATCCCTTTATGTAATAAATTGCTTGTTTATCAACAAAGTGATTTAGTAAAAATCTTTTCTTTTGTAAAGATTTATTTAAATTTTAAACCCAAGGCTCTGATACCATACTGTGAGGACCGCGCCCCACGAGTCACAATTCGATCAGAGTTGGTCCGGTGTTGGTCACTTAACAAACTCAACTTAGACCGAAGTGTAGCTCATAGGAAGGGGTCTCACTGACCAGGATCAAAACCATAGCATTATAAAATATCTTTATTTTAAATACACAAAAGTCTTTGGAATACAAATAAATTTTACTTTTTCAAAATGACTTATATAAAATAAAACACTTAACAATTTGCAAAGTTTCCAAAATGCGGACTTGTCAATCTTTCGTTCCATTCATGCTGCTATACCAATCTTGTTCTGAGAAAGGGATATATAGGACAAAAGAGGAGTAAGTCTTTAATCACTTAGTGAAATTCTTAGATCATGACAATAATCAAACAGTAAAACAGAACAAAACGAACAAGAATGACCAGAATAGTTACATCTGCATCGTTGAACTGAAATTATCGGTTTTAACAATAATTCTGAAATATTCAGAAGAACGAGAAAACGAACTTGTGCAATTACATATAATAGATCCAACCTTAACTTTTGAAATTCAACCATATACCTCCTAACGAGGAGCGACCTCGCAACAAAACAAAAGACATGCTCGAGTACATGCTAATCTAACACGCCGGTCACGGCCAACTCCTGACTGCAAGCGACGCTTAGACAGAATGAGTATCAAGTTGAAATACTTAAAATCAATTTCGCTGATTTGAGAATTTAAGTCACGATTTTCTCTGATCAAGTCAAATTTCACTAAATTAGTACCAATTACACTTGATTAAGTCCAATTTCCATCTAAGTCACTCGATATCAAAATCAACGCAAATGTTTATAATTTCGGTTCATAATCCCCATAATGAAATGGTAAAGAACAATTAGGTTTTTATGTTGAGTTATTTTACTTAAAACTATTATTGTTAGTAGCTTTTGAGTTTTTCATTGCTAATTATATTATATTAGTGTTTATTCCCATGCATGGGAACCTTTTTATGTGTTCCCATTGACTATATCAGTTTATAGCAACAAGACTAATACTAACAAAATGTGGGAACAAATATTCCTCTTCCCATTGCTTCATGGCAACTGATTTTATACCTATAGGAAAAATAATTTTGTTGCCATTGCCTCATTTTCTTGTAGTGTCTCATGGGATGTTTGTGTAATGCTCCCTTTATTATTTACCATTGAAGAAGCTCAACTGAGATTGGGAGCTATCTTTGGGTAGCGTTTGCAAACTCTTCTTCATAAGCAACAGATCATAATTAATTTAGGTTAAGATTATAAAATTATGCTGAGTCAAATAAGTCGATGATGGTTAAAAAATAATCAAAAAAAGCAGATTTTAGCTTTGTTAAAAGTTTGCAAACACCGTATATAATACCGCAAAAGGCTTATTGCAAAATAAAATAATACCAGAATATAAGTGACGACATAAAACAATTTCAAGAATGTAAACTGAAAAATTAACAACATGAATTAATCTTAGCAGATAGCGCTATCCCCCACTCCAGGTTAGCATACTACCACGTAAGATCCCATTCGAACGCCACATAGGCACAAAATCTTCTGATATTTTTCTTCGCCTTCCATTCTCCGTTTTATTATCCAAATTAATGTACATGCATTACTAAAATAAAGGAACTGAAAAATGGCTTCAGTTTCAATGGCAATGCCGGTACCAACTGCAGCCAAAAGCCGGCTGCAGCCGACGAGTTCCGAAGCGTTCTTCACGAGTCCGCTGGCTGTGAAACGATCAAGGCCAATTGGCGGCAATACGAAATCCAAGTTGAGAGTTGAAGCCTCCATGAAGGAAAGGGCAACTGCCGGAATAACTGCGGCAGCGGTTGCGGCGTCGATGGTAATTCCGGAGGTGGCATTGGCAGCAGATAGTATGACGCCGTCGCTTAAGAATTTTCTTCTGAGTATCGGAGCTGGTGGAGCTGTGCTTGTGGCTATTGCTGGCGCAGTTGTTGGTGTTTCCAACTTTGATCCCGTTAAGAGGAGTTAATAGTGTATGAGATTAATTATGATGTGTATGATAGTTAATTGTTATCATTGTTTTGGTGTTGTTGTTACAAATTATTTGGTATTTTCTTCTTGTTAAACAAAGTTTTATGTGACAATCACTCTATGTTTAAACGAAGTAATTAACCATCATTTAACGAACATAAGTATATTGATGATCGTTGGGAGAGTTAAATTTATTTTTTTCAAGACTGACATTGATCATATACTTTGAGAATAAATAGTAGAAAAGATGCATGTTCATATAATTGAAGAATTAAACCAATACTCACGTTCAATTTTCTGAAACTAAAAACACAAAAACACACACTTACACACACAAAACCCTCACATGTGCTTTTATTGAAAAGGTTCTATAGTCGATATTAATTAGTAATGTTTAGTTTGATATCTTAAACTATAATTTACACCATCATCCATTGTGAAGTAAAGCAAACTTGACATTTTTATTAGTCTAACGTTTAGGGATTAATAGATGTTGCTTATCCTCTAAGGAATCTGAAGGCTCTGCATGTTTGCGGCCAAGGTTCTGGGAGAAAACCCATGAAGGCTCGTTAGATTTGTAGTTTTGTATGAAGTGTTTTGAATTGGAACTATGTGTTTGATAAATATTGCTTACTATCTTGAAACTTATCTTTTTATTGATAATTGATTTGGACCGTTCCAGTTGAACACCCTTTATATATGCTGCTATGTTTTGACCGAAGCCCGTTTTGGACTTTTGTAAACCGTTTTGGGTTATGTGATTACTTTCATTTGATATGATAAAATATCTAGTTCAATCATAGAAATGTATTTATATAGGTTTTAGCGAGGGCTTAGTCCTCAACGGGAGGAGCTAAGAATTTCGTTTAGGTAGAATTAATTGATAATTCATATTATAGAAATTACAAATTCTCACAAAAGTATAAATATAAAGACGACAATTCTCTCTCTCTCCCCCCCCTCCCCCCTTCCCCCTCCCCCCTTTAGAATAGAAAAGGTTTTCTTGCTTATTTCTCATTCACATGGGTTGTTTTAGATTATCACATATAACACATGAATATTTTTGCCGTAGTATGTATACCACTCAAGGTTTATAGTCAATATTTCTCTTACTTAGACAGTTTTTGCCGTGTAACAATATTATCGAGGATATATATCAAACTAATATCACTTTACTTTAGCAGCTTGTATCGCTCTTTATTTGCTTAAAGCAACGAAAACGAACGACTTCTCATATGTAATTTATTCTTTAATTCTATCACCAATGCGATATGTATAATTAACTCCTTAGTTTCAGTAAATAATCTTGTACACAAATTTCTTATTTAAGAAATAAATGATTGAGTGTTCAAAAGACTTTGAAAAGATAAAATAAATTATCATATCAATAAAAGTGTACACGAAAATGTTGTTAGAAATCGCCATTCTTTTACTTTGTTTTGGGATAAAAGCATCAAACCTTTAGAGTATACCCCTTTTGTGCTTTTCTTCATATTCTAAACCTTTTGCAACTTGTCCCCATGATATTAAAAAATAAGCACTTGACCCCGAGTCAAAACTTCTATATACGTATATATAGTTATATATATAAATATAATTAGAAATATATACTATAAATTATATATTAATATTTACTTATAAATTAGATAATTTGGATAATTATTATAATATACTATATGTAAGGGGCAGGGATGAAGTTAGGGGGCGGGGACCCCTATATGACCCCCTTCCCTCCGCCCTTAATAGTCCTCTCAAACCTTTTCAGTCCGACCTCATATTATGTACTAAAATCATACAAAGTAAATCAAAAACTGAATTAATTAAATTGATATTGCTATCTTACAAAGGAGTTGCGACAGAAACTTAACAGCAAAACTCAACCTATTAAATTATATCATCTTCAACACTCAACAATCAAACTTAGCAACAACGCACTTTCCATAAAATAAACCATAGGAATAACAATGAATACTTCACTCCCTACAAGTAATAGAATATAAAATTCTTAATTAGTTTGAAGTTCTACGGATGTAGCTATGAAAAAATAAAAACTCAAATAGTGTATAAAAAGCTTTAGTTTTATAAACTCATCTTTGAATTCTTTTCTTGTTTGGTTTAGTGATAATATCAAAATACTTTGCAAGTAGTCTTTTCATCTTTTTGATATTACTTATTTCGTTCTTGAGTTATCACTACAAGAAAATGTAGCAACGGGGTCAAAAAATTACTCACCATTGCTATATTTTCAGTGACCATTGATCAATGGCTTCAGAAAATCTTGTAACCAGCTTTTGTTACTATGGCCTCATAGGCATAAAGTTATGTCAGCAATGGCTACAGATTAATTAGTCACCAACAATGGTGTCAAGAAAATCAGTACCAAGTAGGATCAAAAAAATCTATAGCCATGACGTGGGTCTAATGAATTTGTAGCCATACAATTAGAATAAAAGAAAAAAAAATTTAAAAAAGTGGTAGCGTCCGATTATTTTGACGCCACCCTTTTTCTTTTTTCTTTTTTTATAAAGACGTGGCGTCCGAAAAATCGAACGCCACGCCTTTTTTCGTTTTCTTAAAAGCGTGACGTCAGAAAAATCGGACGCCACGCTTTTTTTTTTTATTTTTGAAAAATCGTGGTGTCACAATAATCTGACACCACGATTGTATCAAAAAAAAAAAAAAAAACCGTGGTGACTGAATAATCAGTCACCATGGTTTTTTAATTTTTCTTTTTAAAAAACGGTGGTGACTGATTATTTTGACACCACAATCCCGAAAATTTTAAAAAAAAATTTGTGGCGGATTTACCTCCACTTTTTTGCCAAAATTTATTTTTTTCCAATTTGGTGGACTTTTCCCCTCCATTTTATTATATATACATATATAATTAATAATATACCAACACACACAAATATATATATATATATATATATATATATATATATATATATATATATATATATATATATATATATATATATATATATATATATATAAACATCATATATAGTATATACATGTTTAAAAATATACTTATATATATATATGTTATGTAGTGTATACAATATATCTACATATATATAAACACACAAATCAATATATATATATATTATATAAACACCCAAACAATACATAACTAATATAACACCCAAAAAAAGAGTGACAGAGGAGATGATTTTTCGGATTTTAGAGTGAGATTTTCATATTTTTTGAGGGAAAGGAGATGATTTTCAGATTTTTTGAGGGAGAGGAGATGATTTTCAGATTTTTTGAGGGAGAGGAGAGGATTTTCGGATTTTTGAGGGGGAGGAGATGAAGAGATGAAGTTTGTGAAAAATGGGGTATATTTATAGATATATGAAATTGTGATGACAAATTTTTTTGACCCCGTTGCTATCACAAGGATTGTGCCTCCAATGGGGTCAAAAAATTCTGCACCTTTGATATCAAATGGATTGTGCTTTTGTGGGGTCAAAAATATCAGTCACCAAACTTTAAAGCAATGGTGACTGATTAATTTTCTTGACCCCACACCTAGCAACAAATAAATGTGTCACTATTGCTTATCTATGGTGACTGATATTTTGAAACTATACAGACATCACAATATATCACAGATTTCTTATCTTCTTCCCCTCATTTTCCCCATTTTCTTCCATTTTCATCCCCAAAAACCTCCATCTTCCAATTGTTTTTGAACAAACTCTCTAAAAATTTGGTGAGATCACTCCACTGCTCACAATTCTTGGCAATTAGAAGGTAATTTTATACATTTACTGTGTTTTGTTGGCTTGATTACTTGCTTAAATTTAGTTATTTATTTACTTAAAATTATTATGTTTTAGCATGCAATTTAATTATTCAAAACAATACTTTAATCATCATTGGTATATTGTTTGTATGTTTACAAATAGTTCGTTAGTGCATTTTAACTGTTTTAATTAAGTGTTAAGTAGTTTTGCATATGTACATAGATAAATGTTGTAGTGATATATTTATTTTTCCATTTTAATAATAGACAACCCCCACACGTAATTGTTTGTTAATTAAGGGTAGTTTTTTGTGTTTGTAATAGGTTGTAAAATGTATAACAACGAAGACCGAAGTTGGATGTACGACAGATTAAATCATGGTGATGATGGGTATTTGAATCCTGTTTTTGAAGCCGGTGTGAGAATTTTTCTAGACCCCGCATTTAGTGCAACACAATTGTTACGAAATGGCAAAGCTAGGTGCCCTTGCATTAAATGTTACAATAGGAAATTTGGTGTAGAGATGGTATTCGGTTTCATCTTTACAAGAATGGATTCTTGCTTGAATACTATGTATGGACTGGGCATGGTGAAATTCGAAGGCCCAAGGAGGGGTTTGATACAAATATGGGGTACGATACAAACATGGACGAGTCGTCGTCTGGGCATAACTTACGGGATCGACAAAGAGAGATGGTCGAAGATGCATTTGCTGGCCGATTCGAGAATATAAATGAATTTGAGATTGGAAACGAACAACCGAATAGGGAGGCACAAGCATTCTTCCAGATGTTGCATGAGGCTGAGGAGTCCATACGAGCGGGAGAGGGAAACACAATATTGGGATGGGTCGCTGAATTTCTCAATAACAAGGTACTCCACTATATCCCTAATGTGGCGTGCAAAAAGAACATACAACTGTTACGCCAATGGCTGAGTCCCGAAGATCGACAGAGGATGCCAGACAGTATGTATAGCATGCAGAGATATATGAACCGATTGCGGATGGGCTACCAAACATTTGATGTCTGCATTAACAACTGCTTCTTATTTTATGGCGAGTACGTAGACAGTAAGTATACGGTGTGTCCTGAATGCAAGGAGGCCAGGTTCGAAGAGAGGCTGAATTCACATAACAGAGCGAAGTTGGTTGCTCGCAAGAAGTTGTGGTACCTGCTGTTGACGCCATGTCCGCAGCGACTCTACATGTCTCGCGTGAATGCGGAACACATGACGTGGCATTTGAAATTTCGGAGAGACAGTGATCAAATGATCCATCCTGCACATAGAGAAGCTTGGAAATCCTTCGATGCAACGCACACAGATTTTGCCAACGAGCCTTGCAATGTTAGACTGGCATTTGTACTGATAGATTCAACCTGTTTACGAATAATGTCGTTCCATACTCTTGTTGGCCTGTCTTTGTCACGCCGTATAATATTCCGCCCGATCTTTGCATGAGGCAAGAATACAACTTCTTGAGTTTGTTGATATCTGGATCCAGAAGTCCGGAGAAGAACATAGATGTTTTGCTTCGACCATTGACTGATGAGCTGAAATCACTGTGGGAGGTCGGGGTTGTGACATACGACAGCTTTAGGAAGCAGAATTTCATAATGTGTGCAACTGTTATGTGGACCTTCATTGATTTCCAGGGTATGACATGTTTTCGTAGTGGATTACCCGAGGCAGGTTGGCATCTCCATATTGCATGGAGGGGACCAAAGCATTTTAGCTGAAGCACGGGAGGAAGAATTTTTTTTCGACTGTCAGCGACGTTTCTTGCCAGCTGACCATTCTTTTAGGGTTAACATCACTAATTTCCTACGAGCCAAGATAGAATATTCTTTGCTCTTGGTGAGAAGATCCCGGGAAGAGATGCGGGAACTGGTAGAGTGCTTGCCGGATATTCCATTTGGCCAGAAAAATATCATCATTCAAGGTTATGGAAAAGAGCACAATTGGAACCGGAGAAGTATAATCTGGGAACTGCCTTATTGGTGCACTAACATGATACGTCTTTGATAATATCAAAAAAGAACTTAGACGTAATGCATTGCCCAAAGAACTTCTTCCATAATATCAAAAACACGGTGATAGATGATCCAGAGAAGACTAAGGATAACTTGAATGCAAGGAAAGATTTGGAGTTGTTAACGAGCCGACGAGATTTGTTCTTGGGGCTGGGCCGAAATGGTAGAGTTGTGAAGAAGAAAGCCAAGTACTGCTTGAGTAAAGAGCAAAAGAAGTTGGTGTGTCAATGGCTGCGGGGTTTGAAGTTCCCTGATGGGTATGCTTCTAACATTTCACGATGTGTTCATATGGACCAACTTAAACTAGTTGGGATGAAAACTCATGACTTTCACGTGTTCATGCAAAGATTGTTGCCTCTTGCATTTCGTGACTTATTACCGGATAGTGTTTGGGGTACAGTAGCAACTTTTTCAGAGCTTTGAGCGCCCCTGAAATTCAAAAATCCGATATGGCCACGCTCGAGGTATCAATAGTGGAGACGATGTGCAAGTTGGAAAAAATATTTCCACTAGCCTTCTTTGATTTGATGGAGCATTTGGCGATTCATCTACCGTGGAAAGCGAAGGTCGGCTGACCGGTTCAGTATAGATGGATGTACCCATTTGAGAGGTAACAATTTTTGTATTATTACTCATTTCTATATTTATAGTTAGTAAAGTCTATATATTTAATTGGATATGTTTCGTACTAGGTGGATGCTAGTTTTGAAGAGATTGACGGGTAATAAGGCTAGAATAGAAGGGTCGATTGTGAAGGCCAATATTACGAGGAAGATTACTAACTTTTGTGCGGTTTACTTCGGACCAGGAGTAGAAACCCGTCATACCCGCCTGAATAGGACTGGGGTTGAGAGGTCTCTGAATTTGAGCGATGAGTTGTCCGTCTTTCAAAATAAAGGAAAACCTATTGGGAGACGAGACAGATCACGCAATTTGACCCTTGCCGAGCACAGAGCCGCTGAGTTATACGTCCTTCTTAACTGCACTGAGGTCGAACCGTGGATAAGGTATTTATTATATTGTGATCGGTCATGTTATGAGTTCCTATACATACATATATGTATATATATATATATGTATATATATATGTGTGTATATATATATATATATATATAATAAATCTTAGAGTCTAATACTTTACGTTATAAGCAATAGTTGCGGTACCTAGTCTAGACAGATAAGTAAGACAGGTAAGTAAGACAGTAAAGTAAGACAACAGATTTTAACATGGTTCGGACTATGTCCTACATCCACGAGGCTTTCGCCTGAATCAAACTTCTTTCAACGGACAAAAGTTATTACACCAACTGGGTTTACTCTAACACCGAATCCCTCTAATGTTGATACCACCGGAACCTTTTTCGCGTCTACTCCGTTTGACCCGTAAGACCAAAACTCCCGTAGTGATCTTCTTATGAGAATGCTTCCAAGCGAACTGCACGTACGTATAGATCCCTCTAACTGGCGCAATCCTTTCCCGTTGAACTCCCTTCAACTCTTGTCGGCTTCTCACGTTCTTGATGTAACTCAAGAGGGCGAAAACTAAGAAATCAAAATAAAAGAGAACACCTAAAGATATATATTTTGTTACACGAGTGTTCTACATTGATTCCTAGAATTTCTACTATTTATAGGATAGCTCTCCTAAAAGATATCCTTGAATCTCGGCTAGTCTCCATATCCAGTCGAGACAGGATCTTTCCAAATATATCCGAATCTTTCCGTGATAAGGCGATTCTTCCTTTTGCTACGTCTTTGTTTCCGTTTGATAAGATCTTCATGATCTTCGTATATTCTGCACATCAAAGACAAAGAAGAACTCCACAAGGAATGGATTACTAAAGGATATAGGAAAGAGTTTGAGAAAGATAAACTTTCCATAAGATGAGATACTATAAGATCAAGTTAAATCTTCCAAACGCACCTAAATATTCACGCGTCTAATAACAAGATAAATACCATATAAAACCGTGTGAATAAATAAGTAAAATAAATCAAAGTAAATAAAACCGAATTTTCCTTTAAAATAACTTTGCAAACAAGGAAATAAAATCTAGTTGGACCTGGCAGTCTTGACTGTTCAACCGAGTTTGAAAGCTGTCGGACTTGCGGTCCTAACAATATATATATGTAATTTTAGTATATCCCCTAAAGTTGTTTATATGTGACAGGTTGTTTGAACGCGAGATGTGTTCCGGTGTCCCGGATCGTGTGATTCAGGAAAGGCGCAACATTTATTTCGCGGATTGGTTCAAACAGACTGTCTAGTCCGGGCGCTACACGGTTGACCAACGCCTGCTCGCTTTACAGCCAACTATTACGAGTAAAAGTATTCAAGGCGTTTAAGATTAACGGTTACCGTTTCCACTGAGGACCATGGGATGGACAAGAAGACGATGAAGTGGCGTATATCTGAAGGGAAATGCAGGGGAACCTGATAATTTGATCTACTATGGCATGCTAAAGGGAATTATTGAGTTGGAATACTAGGGTAGTGGTGAAATGAAGAGTGTTGTAATGTTCAAGTGTGACTGGTACGATATCTACGGGGGCTTGATGACACATCCCAGTTACCCATTGGTGGACATCGATCTGCAGAGGCGATTGGAAACTGGAGCTGTAGAACCGTTTATACTTGCAAGCCAGGTACATCAGGTGTATTACACAAAATACCCTTCCCAATAGAACGCGAGCAGAAGAGGGTGGTGGGCAGTGTGTACTACAAGGGCAAGGTACGTCGTCCATGCCATTTCAGTGTTTTAGGATGAAAATGCAACTGTTGTCCTGCCCGTTCCTTTCCTGATGATGTATACGAAGAGGATGAGGAGGACGAATATGGTGATATAAATGACGAGGTGGGCGATGATTCTTCCCCTGAAGATGACAACATCGATGATGACCCTGATTATGTTAATTAGATTTATCATTTCGATTTCAACGTGTAATGCATGTATTTTTATTGAATTGAGGATGAGACTATCGTGTGAACTTGTGGACTATTTTTAGTATTTACCAAAAATACATATTTTAAAACTAAGAGGAAAGAAAAAACCATTCGATAACAACTTAATTAATAATGTAATTTAAGACTACTGAAAATGATAATAACTAAAAAGTTACACACTTAAACATTACAAAAAAAATAAATAAATGTTCAACTAATTATATGCAGGGCCGAATGGGAATCCAGTGGGATTGTGGCCATCTCTTCTATGGCCCGTTTTTATGATCCTGCGTAATCCCTGTCTCTAGCGGCCGAGGAGTGTAAGTCCCCTGTGTCTGCGCGCTTTGCTCGTTGAATTGACTCAACATGGCATGCTGATCGGGAAACGTAGGCTGCACAGGGTGACTCGTCACACACTGGAAGAATGCTGAGTTTACTCTTGGCATGAACTGCTTGAACACACCCCGTCGCTCCTTCTGGATCTGTAACTCTTACTCCAAATAGGCGATTCGTTCGTCTCTAGAATCGTAGCAGTTGCTGCTCGTTGACGCCCAACTGTTGTCCTTCCATTTCGGGTACTTTCGTACATCGAACCTCGTGTACTCTGGAGTCCAATGCGTCGAAACACCTGAAAATCAGAACATGTATTTTATCAAGTTTCAAACATTAAGAGTGGATGCAGATATATAATGCATCACAACATTTAAACAGATAAAGTTTTAATTACCAGGCATCCTGTTCCTGTTTGGGCCCCCTACCGCATCTGACCACAACTGCGGATCCAACTTAGGGTACTGATCTACACCCTGATATGACGGTGCTAGTCCCGCGACATATTTTTCCTTTTTATAAAATTAAATATACGAAGTCAATATTTCATTTAGTAAAAATATATATTTTAAAACTGTCACTTTAATTGATCAAGGTTGAAATTACTTGCATACGCCCTCTCATCCTTCTGGTTTGTCCACTACTCCCGTCCGTCCAGAAGCTTTTTGCACTTTCCCGCCTTCCAGGCGTCATGGTGCTTCACATCATCTGAGTTCCCCCCCGAATCTTCTACCTGATAAATCACACAGAAGTATCGGTTAGATGACTAAGTTAAAGATAAAAAAACACTAATAGATAATTATACATATATTAAACACATACCAGTTTTTCCTTTACTCCTATGCTCCTCGACCCACCAAACCACGTCGGTTATCTGCCATCTGTTATACATTAACACAAATATTTGTTAATAAACATCATATATTACATTTGACGCTCCAATAAAAATATACACATGATTACTAATTACGTAATAACGGTCATAAAAGTGTTAATTACTAATATGATCATTACATTTAATTTAACTACAAATTTAGTTTTGCTTTTTGCTAAATTTTAAGTTTTTCCGAAATTCCATAATATTTCTTGAATTTTCCTAATTTTTATAACAAAATTCCAACACTTTTACTAAAACTGTCCTAATTACAACTAATTATAGGACGAGTACACATAAATAATCATGATTCACCTAGCTACACTTAATTACTAATTAATTTTAATCAAATTACTATGAATTTTATAATTTTATTACTAATTATACAATAATTGTCATAAAAGTGTTCATTACTAATATAATCATGAGGCATTTTTTAAACTACAAATCTAATTTTCATACGTTATCCTAAATTTGAGTTTTATCTTAAATTCCATAATATTTCTTAACTTTTCCTATTTTTTAAAACAAAATTCCAACACTTTTACTAACACTATCCTAATTAAAATGAAATTCTCCTAATTACTACTAATTATAGAATGAGTACACATATAGAATCATGATTTATCTACCTAAACTTAATTACTAATTAATTTTACTCAAATTACTATGAATTTTACTAGTTTAATTACTAATTATACAATAATAGTCATCAAAGTGTTAATTACTAATGTAAGCATGTCATTTAATTTAACTACAATTTAATTTTTCAATTTAATGCTATATTTTAATTTTTTCCTAAATTCCATAATATTTCATAACTTTTCCTAATTTTTATAACAAAATTCCAACACTTTTACTAACACTGTCCTAATTAAAGTGAAATTCTCCTAATTACTACTAATTATGAAATGAGTACACATATTGTGGTCCTAGTGACACTTTAATTACATAATAACAAATAATTAAGACATGCATGTATGCTTAACATTCTAATTAACACTAATAATTGCATAAACAAATATAAAATGCTAAATATTTAATAAAAATTAAAAAACAAGCAAATATCCAATAAATACTATATTTTGCTAACAATACTCATAAACACAACAATATCAACATATAAAATGCATACAAATAATTAATTAAGAATAAATAGAAAAAATTAAGAAATCTATAACATACAATTCAACCATATAAAATCGATTATTTTTGCATAATAGTGTTCTCCAAACATTATACAAGAACATACCCTATTTAATTGTTGAGTTTGGAGAGGATTTGAGTGGATTTTTAAAAAAAATTAGGGTTTTGTGTAGGGCCGAGCTTGGAGAAGGTGGGGAAGAAGAAAATGGGGGAAAAAGAAAGAAAAGAAGGAAAAGAAGGGAAAAAAATAAAACAAAAATTAAATCGGACACGTGGCGTCCTAAAAATCATACGCCACGTGTTAACGTGCCAGATCATGCGATCTGGCTCGTGAGCCGTTGATCACCAACGGTGATCAACGGCTCAAAACCGGGGCGTCCAAAAAATTTGACGCCCCGGTTTTGTGGACCAGATCATGCCACACGGCATGATCTGGTCCTTTAGACCATGGCGTCGGATTTTTCGGACGCCACCCCCCTATTTTCATTTTTTTTCTTTGTTTTATTAAAATTAAGGGTCTGGATCATGCATTTTGCATGATCCGGACCGTTAAATCGTGGTGTCCAATTATTTTGACACCACGATTTAAATCTATGGGGTCAAATTATTTTATGGGGTCAAATTATTTTGCATGGCTACAAATTATTTTATCACCATTGTGTCCAATGGTGACTGATTATTTTCACCACATGCTTGGTGAGTGATTATTTCTCACCATTGCTGGCTACAATTGTTTTGGACTCTATTGATTTAAATTCAATTGCTAAATGGCTACAGATTTTAATCACTCACCATATTTTTGACACCACTGCCTTGTATTCTTGTAGTGTTTATGGAGCATTTTTGTTTTCACTAAAAGCCATTTTAATTACTTATTATATTGTTAGTAAGTATTTTAACTTTATTTTATCAAACAAAAAGTATTTTTTTCTTCTTAGCAATATTTTGAGTACTCTTTAAACAAATATTATTTATCAGATTAGTTAACCGTGAATCAATCCTTGGCTTCTGTTAAAAGTGAGGGACTTGTAGTTAAAGGAAAAAGGTCCAAGAAACATAATAAGTTTGACAAAATGAAGAACAAAGAGCAGCAGAAACCAGGAGAGAATAACTCAAAAGAGTGCTATCATTGTCACAAAGAAGGACACATAAGGAGGTTCCGTCCTGAGAGGCTAAAGAACAAGAAGCCTGAGAATGTTAACAAGGAATCAAGCAATGCAGCAATAGCACAAGATGGCTATGAGTCTGCAGATGTGTTGGTGGTGACAGATGATAACTCTAATGTGCAATGGGTTTTGGAATCAGGGTGTTCATTCCACATGACACCAAATATAGAATGGTTTTAGGAGTATATGAGAAAGAAGGAGGACTTGTACTGCTAGAAAATGATGAGCCGTGTAAAGTTGAAGGAATAGGGTCAGTGAGGTTCAAGTTACATGATGGTAGGACCAAGATTTTGTAGGATGTGAGATATGTGCCGAAGTTGAAAAGAAACTTGATATCTCTGGGTGATCTAGACAAGAAGGGACTTGTCTATCATTGTGATAATGGCGTATTGAATGTCCTAAAGGGCTCTCAACTGGTAATGAGAGGCCACAGAAGAAATAACCTATACTTTCTTGAAGGAGAAGTGTGCAAAGGCACTGCTGCAACAACTGAAAGTAAAAAACTGTCAAAAGTTGAACCGTGGCATAGAAGATTGGATCATGTGAGTGAAAAAGGTCTGATAGAGTTGAGTAAGCAAGTCTATTGGGGTTCGATAAACTGAAGAAGCTCGGTTTTTGTGAAGATTGTGTTTATGGCTAGTCATGCAGACTAAAGTTCACTACAGGAGCAAACAGAACCAAGGAAACACTTGATTACATACACTCTCATTTGTGGGGGCCTTCTAGAGTTCAATCACACTCTGGTGCCAGGTATTTCTTGACTCTTGTTAATGATTACTCAAGGAAGGTGTGGGTATATGTGCTGAAAACTAAGGATGAAGTCTTTGCCACGTTCAAGTCTTGGAAAACTCTTATTGAAAATCAGACAATGAAGAAAGTTAAGAGGTTAAGGACAGATAATGGTCTTCAGCAAGGTACTCCTGATGCAGAGGCTGAAAGTGAAGCTGAAGGGAATCAGCAAGAAGAGGAGACATACATGCTGACAAGAGACAGAACAAAAAGGCCTATAAGGCCTCCTAGCAGGTATGGCTATGCTGATATCCTAGATTACTCTCTAGTTGCAGCAAGTAATGTACTTGATGATGAACCAAAGCACTACCAAAATGCATTGATAAGTGACAGTAAAAGATGGCTAGATGCAATGCAAGAAGAGATGAAATCTCTTATGAAGAATAACACTTGGGTTCTGACAGAAAGACCAAAAGGATCAAAGGTTGTGAGTTTTAAACGGATTAACAAGAAGAAAGCAGGAATACAATGATGTGTTCTCACCGGTGGTTAAACACAGATCCATCAGAGTTCTTTTAGCTCTGGTTGCAAAGCTTGGCTTAGAACTAGAGCAAATGGATGTAAAAACAACTTTTTTGGATGGATAACTAGATGAAATCATACTCCTGAAGCAACCTGAAGGGTTTGAAGTCAAGGGAAAGGAAGATTTTGTATGCAGACTGGAAAAATATCTCTATGGAGTTAAACAATCTCGAAGACAATGGAACAAAATGTTTGATGAGTTCATGAGTTCAGTTGATTTCAAAAGAAGCAAGTTGTCACCTTGTGTGTATTTCAAGTTCACCTCAAAACATGTTCATTATCTTGCTACTTTATGTGGATGATATACTGATTGCTAGCAATAGCAGAAAGGAGGTTGAAAGCATAAAGGGAAAATTGAAGGGTGAATTTGAAATGAAGGATCTTGGGCTTGCAACAAGGATCCTTGGCATGGAAATTAGTAGGAAAAGGAGTAGAGGTGTTTTATACTTGTCTCTGAAGAGTTACTTGAAGAAGATTCTAGAGAAGTTTGGGATGATTAAAGCAAAATCAGGCAATACACCTCTGTCTCAGTAGTTCAGATTAAGTATAGAGCAAGCACCAAAATCTGAAGAAGATAAGGAGTTCATGAGCTCAATTCCTTATGTAAATGCAGTTGGCTCATTAATGTATGTTATGGTATGCACCAGACCTCATCTAGCATACTTAGTAAGCATCATTAGCTGATTCATGGCAAATCCTGGAAGAATGCACCAGAAAGCCCTGAAATGGATTCTGAGATACATCAAAGGCACACTTAACAAGGTTCTAATCTGTGGTGGAGCAAAGGATTAGAGGGTAGCTATTGAGGGGTTTGTAGACTCTGATTATGCAGGTTGTTTGGACACTAGAAAGTCTCTTACAGGTTACATATTTACAACATTTGGGACATCTATCAGCTGGAAGGCAAGTTTGCAGAAAGTGGTGGCTTTATCGGCAACTGAGGCAGAGTATATAGCTTTAACTGAAGCTCTAAAGGAAGCAATGTGGCTTGAGGGCATATGTAAAGAGCTGAGGTTTCAGGAAAGAGGTCATTATAGTGTTTTGTGACAACCAAAGTGCAATACACTTGTCTAAAAACCAAGTGTACCATGAGAGAATAAAGCATGTTGATATTAAACTGCATTTTGTTCGAGAGATCATTACAGAGGAGATGTGCTAGTCCAGAAGATCGCAGCAGAGCACAATCCTGGTGATATGATCACCAAGGTGTTGCTCAAATTGTTTCTACATTTGTTTCAGGATCTGATCTGATTGTTTTTGATCGAATTGAGTGCGAACTTGTTTGTAAACTTCATCTTGGGTGTAAATTTGATAGATTGATCGGTATAAAACTCTACAGAGCACTACTAGCAATTCTTTTCGGAGCATGAAAAACACAGACCTTTACCTGAAGGTGTTGACTTTAAAAGAATTAGTGAAGAGGAAAAAGAAAGCCTAACAAATCGATTCACAGAGGGTGAGATCAAAAAGGCTGTTTGGGATTGCGAGAAAGGGAAGTGTCCGGGGCCTAATGGATATAACTTCAACTTCATTAAAAAGTTATGCGAACTTTTAAAAACTGATATTTGTAGGTTCTTGGAAGACTTTTTTAAAGCGGAAGACTGGAGCGAGGCACTAATCCCTCTTTTTTGGTATTGATTCCAAAAAAAAAAGAAAATCCTCTAGGCTTGAATGAATATCGTCGGATCTCATCTATCGGATGTATTTATAATATCTTGGAAAAAATCCTCACAAACAGACTGAAAAGGGTGATGAATACTATCATATCAAGCAAACAATCTGCATTTGTGGAAGGCAGGCAGATTTCTGACAGCATCATCATCATCAATGAAATTATTGACGAATTAAAAATAAATAAATTCCGGGAATTATCTTTAAGGTTGATTTTGAAAATGCATTCAGTTGTGTTAGTTTGAATTACCTGGATCACGTTATGTTCAAGATGGGATTTTCTCATAAATGAAGGAGTTGGATTAATCAGTGCTTATCTTCGGCTACAATGTCAGTTTTGATCAACGGTTTCCTTTGGATGAATTTAAAGTCTCTCAAGGCCTTAGACAAGGTGATCCATTGTCTCCTCTTCTTTTCCTCAACGCAGCTGGGGGGTTTAGTGTGCTTGTTATAAAAAAGCAATAAACTCAAATTCTTCAGTGGAGTCAAAATTGGAGAAATAGAGTTGGAAATCTCACATGTGCAATTCCCTGACGACGCTGTGTTGTGTTGTAAGAACGATATCAGAAATATTTGGGCGATTATATGTCTTTTGCGGATCTTTGACTGGCTTCAGGTCTTAAGGTGAATTATCTCAAGAGCAATCTCTACGGATTTAACATTGAAAGGTATGAACTTCTCTCTTTTGTCGAATTACTTTACTGTAATTTAGGTGACTTACCATTCACATACTTGGGGGTTCAAATTGGATTAAGTCCTAGAAGCCTTGAATTTCGAAAACACACATTTGATTCTATGAAATTGAGGCTGGACAGATGGAAAGATTCTCACATTTCACCGGGGGGTCGACTTATTCTTCTAAACTCAGTTTTATCAGGTTTACTAGTTTATTTGTTTTCAATTTTCAAAGCTCTGAAGCAAGTTATCAAAAGGTTCATTAGAATCCAGTGTGACTTCATGCGGGGAGCGATAGAGGATTCAAAGAAAATTTGTCGGGTCAAATGGGACTTAATGTGTAAACCCAAAGAAAGAGGTGGTCTCGGGGTTAGAAATAGAAACCTTGAAACATTCAACCTTGCTTGGTTAAATAAATGGAGATGGAGACTTCTTCTAGAAAAGGACAAATTATGGGCTACTACCTTGAACTCAAAATATGGCTGCACGGAATCTGATTTTCAGCATGAAAGATCGAGATTCAGAGGGTCAATTTGGTGGCATGATCTTAATTCTATGATATCAAATCTGTGGCAGCAAACAAAAATATCAGCCTTGCTTCTATTGGTGTTTGGGTCGACAACTCATGGATTTGGATGTGGTCTTGGAGACAAGAGTTGTTCATTTGGGAGCAGGAGCTGCTAGTTAATCTACAAAACGATCTAACGGGGGTGAAGCCTAAGAGGGGTACTAAAGACGGATGGAAGTGGTTGCGAGCCAAATCAGAGGTTTTCACTGCTAAATCAGCATATAATTACCTATCTTCTCAAAACAAGGATTCTGATTTTTACAGAACTTTTTGGAAGGTTAAGATCCCTTTGAAAATCAGCATCTTTGCCTGGAAGGCTATGATGAACGAAATTCCCCCAAAAACCAACCTAGTCCCGGAGAGGATCATTGCTTAATGGTAACATTACTTGCCTGTTTTGCAGCAGAGAACCCGAGTCCATCAAACACTTATTTTTCAATTGTCCGATAGTTCATGACGTTTGGATGAGCTGCTATAAATGGTGGGAGTGTGCTCTATTCTCCCAAACAACCTTAAGGACCATTTCATGCAGGAAGGATTTATTTGCAAAGGTAACAAGGGAGGCAAAGAATGGAAGTGTATATGGTTCTTCATCTTATGGACAATCTGGACACGCAGAAACAAAGTCTTTTTTAATAACGAGGTCTTCATCTTAATGAATCACACCATGGATCTCATCAAACTCAGGACTTGGTGTTGGATAAAAACAATTAGGGAAGATTTTTGTTACTCTTTTGTGGATTGGTCTAAACATCCTTTGGTTTGCTTGGGGTTGTAACGTCTTCTCATTTTGGCATAGTCTCTTATACTCTTGGCCTTTCTTCGATAAAATTTTCATATTTCTGATCAAGAAAAAAAAAACTGACAAAAATAATGCTAGATGGCGAATTCAGACATTATGCTCCGGTTCTTGTAGATATTGATCTTTATAAACCAATATAGAAGACTCTCAGGGTTGATACAGATGACATGAAACTTTGGGTTAATCTGGATATATGAAGGACTTCGCGGCCTATGTTCCACATGCAAGGCGGTCGGACATAGCTCATCCAATTGTCGTCGGAATAAGTTTCGAGCCGGTCCTCCTGAGCAAAAGAAAAATCAAGGGATAGATCACGAGACAGAAGAGTTTGGTGGCGTAAAAGTGTCGGACCCACTGTCCCGGTCACTCAGGTTTTGAACCGGAGCGGGGGTGATTTGAATCTGCCACCAGAACAGCAATTAACCCATAGTCGGGTTAATGAGACGGTCGTGAAAAATATTCCACTCACCGAACCGGCTGTAGAGCCCACGGAGGCCACATTGTTACTTTTACCCAAACCATTACCATCTCAGACAACTAAGACGGTGAATAGCACGGGGGATATGGCTGCACATTCACCGACACATGCCGATATACAGTCGCAACTAACAACACCCGTTGTTTCTACACCAATGGACTCGAGTAATAAATCTAGACAGTCTTCGGCGGATTAGCTCAAGGAAGGGGAAGAACACTGGATGACGGTCATCGGGAAGAAGAAATCCAGCGGAAGTCAAATTGCTCCTGACGAACTAGTAACTCGGAAGTTGGTCAGGTATCAATGATTATCCTTTATTGCAATTTTCGGGTTATTGCGAACCCGAGTACGCAGCAGAAGTTATACAATTTTTGTTGTCGCTATTCGTTGGGTTTTCTCAATTTAGCAGAACCAAAAACCACAGTTACTTCTATTTCAGGGAGGTTTTTGGATTCTCTAAATTGTCTTTTATCGATTATAGGGTTGTGGATCTGCCGTCTTTGTGGGTGTTCAAAAAAGCAGCATTGATCCTCCTCTCACTATCGTCCGTGGCACCTAACATGTAAGCTTTGTTGTTAACTTACACGGTGCCTCTAAGGATTTTTCCTATATATATGCTAGCAATCACGAGTTGCTACGACGAGACCTTTGTCCGAGTTACGCTCTCTCACAAACTTTTCCAGCTCACCTTGGATGGTTATTGGCGATTTCAATACCATTAAGGGGTCGCATGAAAAATAAGTCGCCTTCCGGTCAATGGCCCTTGTTGTGAGTTTAGAAATTTCCCATATGATTGTGAGGTTGTCGATATCCCTCTTCAAGGTGCATTATATACCTGGTGTAACGGAAGATGCAACAATAGTAGAGTGGAATGTTGGTTGGATAGAGCCTTGGCTAATCCCCTCTGCCAGCTGGATCGCTAGTCTTCTATTAACTGTGTTGCTTTACCAAGACATCATTCGGATCACTCACCTATCGTCACCTATGGTTGAGCTAATTCAGTTCTCAAACCATCTTGGTGAATTTCAGAGCATGTGGCTGAAGCATCCATACCTCCGATCGTTCATTCAACTTTCTCGCCAATGGTGCATGTCATGCATTTTATGCACGCATTGCAACCAAAGTTCAAAATTCTTCGCATTGTGTTGCGGTGAATAGAATAAGATGGTATTCAGGACGTTGGAACACATAATTCCTATGGCAGAGACAAAGCTTGGAAATGTTCAACTTGAAATCTCTGAATATGGTATGATGAGGCCATTTTGTATTCATTATTCACATGTCAAATAGACCGTTTTATTACACGTTCCTTGATTGATTTGAGTATTTTTACTTGTTTTCATTATGAGTAACTTTGGCTCCGCGGTTTGGTCCTTGAACTCTATGTTGTGATTCTTCATTCGAAAGAGGAACGGTCTCCAAATATGTGGTCACGTTGTGTTGTGGAGCAATTCTAGTCCTAGGTGTGCTATCCTAAGTAAGTTAAATCCTTCTTGTACTAGGTGTGGTCTCAGTCTGTTTGTTGAATTACTAATGAACTGCTTAATCGTAACCTTACTTATATTTATCTATATCTTTGGAAGTCTGTGTTGTAACATTTTCTCCTATGTGAATGCATAATCCTCGGCTTGTTCTGTTATATCATTGTTACACATTGAGAGGAAAGATAACTTACCTCGTGTTATATCAGTGTGTTTGTGTGTGCGCACACATATATGTTAGATGTTTCCATGAAAAAGAAAA
Organism: Misopates orontium; assembly: GCA_946800315.1. Classification (NCBI taxonomy): domain Eukaryota; kingdom Viridiplantae; phylum Streptophyta; class Magnoliopsida; order Lamiales; family Plantaginaceae; genus Misopates; species Misopates orontium. The sequence continues at coordinate 15,278,219 of OX326948.1, forward strand.
ATCATGACATGTATATGAATATATTATTCTTGACAAGACTCTATTACCTTATCAACTACCAATAACTACTTGACTTGACTAATTTGACCCTGATTTATCCTATTCCGAGCTACAAAGTTTTGCTATCACGCGTGCAAAGGGAATCCAACCTCTTAATCCAATGATTGTTTTAATTTTTATTTTTTTCAGAAACACCTAAGCTTGTCCTTGAGCCCTTGAATGTGACTAAATTACTAATTCTCTAATTGGGCCCTTAATTGCATGTATAGAAACAAACAAATATTACGCCACCAAATTATTTACAAACACATATTTGTGTTGTATCCTTGTACTTGACCACTTTGTGAAATATGCCAATAAAACACAGTTGTATCCTGATAAACATTTATTCAGCCAAAAAACATTTTGCCAAATATATCGCTTATGTTGTGTCATCGTCAAATTTATTACATATATATATAAACTCATGATAGTATATTGTGGTACTTTAGAAATTGGATAAATCAATTTGACACCGATCGTTATGTGATTGTAACACACAAATAATACACTGGTTAAGCACGAGTAAGTTTCTCGAGTGAGCTTGTCGTAACCCTAAAAAGTACTAAGCATGAAATGTACATAGTCAAGTAGTTGCACATAAATATACATAACACACTTTGTTAATAAGTATTAAGCATGAAATGTAGATAGTCCAGTAGTTGCACATAAATATACATAAAACACTTTGCTAATATATCCTTAAAAGAAGTCCAACAATTGACCGAAGATAGAGCATTGAGTTGGAATTTTCGAAGTGTACTCTAAAGTGTACCAATTACAGTTTTGGTCTTTTAATGTGTAATTTTTCAATTTCGTCTTCTCGTGTAACATATATAATTTTGATTATTGTCATTCAAAAAAAAAATACAAGAATTTGCACGTGAATTGCGAGTCATTGGTTGAACTCGATTGCACGTGCAAAGAACAACGAGTTCTCATTAGATGGCAAAGTCGTCATCAAGTTTTTGACCAATAATCAAATAACAAGCTCTCATGTGCATGTAATTGTGGTATCAAAGAAAGACATGAGATTGGCCATTCGCGCACTTTCACCAACCTTTGAAAAGATGAGAGAATTGAAGTGGAAAAGAAACGAAAAAGAAGACATAGATATACTCTAAAACATTCATTCGTGTTTTTTGACTTTTTTCTGGGTTACTTAACTAACCAGGATTTTTCTATTGATTGCCACTACCCACCATATTAGTGATTATTTCAATTTCAAAGAACTTTGCGAGTTTTTGTTTACCTACAAATTTATATCGCATGCTATATACAAAAACAAATCAATTGACGAAGTGAAAAATTCAAGTTAAGATTGAATGACAATGTAGATTTTTATGTATCTCATTTACATATTGATACAAAAATGAGAAAAAAGAACGACATACATAATCGTCAAGAAACATTTGGGGTGCATCTTTTAAAAAAAAAAAAAAAAAAATTAGGTTAGTTTCAGGTACAGACAATTATTTGAAGTAGCAATTCAAATATATAATACCACTAATGTCAAATTGCACAATATATGACAAATAAGTGCGATAATCTCAAACTTGATCAGATGCAAAATAAATATGCAGCGCAAGGTAATCTCAGCAGCCTAACCGCCCTACCCCCACCATATTATATATAACCTTATGTGACAAACTTAGAAAACTAGTGAATCATCTCACATACTTTAATACGTAGAAGAACATGTATGAGGTTACTAGTAATACTAACTTGTATGGGTAAATGAACAATTATACTTTATGCTTTAAAAGAAAATAATAATTTGGAAAACTATAAAGCACCGTAGTAATTTAAGAAATCTGAAGAAAATGCATAAAACTCCATGTTTTTAGAAATTAATATGCACCTAACTCACTTGTGTTATTTTTTATTTGCATGAGATCTCTTTGCGCTTTCAAAAATCTTGCACAAACTCCCCCTTTGTTATATAAACTTTGAAGTTAAATGTGGATTTTCCATTTTACTTCTCTTACTTATAGGAGTCCGGTTTCACAGTTTTAATAACATAAGGAAGCATGGTGCATTGTTTTTTATAACAAGAGGGAATTTCATTCAAGTTTTTTAATAAATTAGGAAATTTTGTGCAAAGTTCAGAAATTAAGGGGGATTTATGATAAATGTAGACCTGATTTTAGTGCATGCATTCTTTTCGAAAACACAATAATTGTCATAAAAAGATAACACAGAGGGTTTTGTACAATTGAAAACAAAAGAGGTTTTATGCATTTTCATTTTCCTGTGAAGAAGTTGTTGAAAATTAATGTGTTTTCCCAAAGCACACTAATTTGACAAAAATAATTATAAGTCTAAGTTCTTAAGTCCAAGTTCATAGGTCTAAGTTCATGAGTCCAAGTTCATTAGTCCAAGTTCATAAATCTAAGTTTATAGTCTAAGTTCATAGTCTAAGTTCAAAGTTTAAGTAGATGGATCTATTTATTGTATTAAATTTATGTAGTAGGATGAACTATAAATTAGCATCCAAATTCCCATTGTGTAAATCAAGCCAACAAAAGCCAAGAAATATATAAGAACATATTTGTGGGTGCAACAAATTTATATACATTATACTTAAATATTTCCACCAGAAGTCCGATAACATCAGACTCAAGTAAAGCAAAATCAGTTAATATTAATCTGGATTCATTTTAAAGTAAAAACATGTAATCAGCAAAAGCTAATCCAACTCAAAATTTTCCATAAGACGGTTACGACACATTATCATCCTTGTCACATCATGCAAAGTTATTCCCAAAAACCCAATTTTTTTTTTAAAATTTTGAACACGAGAAAGGAAACCTAATAATCCATAGAAATTCGTATAAGAAAATATAAATCCCTTTCCATAAATATTATTTGACTATTCTTTTATATTAAACTTCGCATGGCAATAAAAATCTAAGGTTCAAATGGATGGAATCCACGATGTTTATCAGTCGTCCATTGACTTGGATTTGAGGAAGAACTCGCCTGACCGTCACTCCAGATATAAGGGCTCCCACCTAAAGAGTTCCATGTATTGATGTTTATTAGGCTCTGGCTCCAAGAAATCGTAGTCCTTGGCAGAATCATACTATCCTGTGATGGGAAAAGATTATTCTGCATTTGCGATTGACATGGCACTTGAGGTTGTAGATGCCCAAGGGCTAACCCTCGCAAGCGTGCCAAATCTGCACCCAAATAAGCGTCTCCACTTTTTTCTCTAACTTTCACTGCCGCCCCTTGGTTGATTGCACGGGGGAAGGTTTCCATTTCTGACGAGTAGAAAGTTGCGCCGCCACCTTGGAAGGTGTTAACCATGGATGACATAGCAGGGAGCGGGGGAAAAGCCCTTGAGAGTTGACCGGGTAATATATCTGTTTGAGAATATACAATATCCATTAAGTACCAAATCTAATTATAAATGAAACTTCTTAAACGAACCAATAATTAAATATGGTATTAGAGTTCAGCCAAATAAGAGGTATTGAATTCACATCTCGTTATCTACCATTAAAGAAGAAATAATGCCACGTGTCTAGCTGAATAAAAAAGATGATAGCTTCCATGTGACAATTGAGGAACTGTGTTGGAAAATATATATAACTTAATAAATATAAAATTAATTTATAAGCTTAGATTTTAGATGAGTCAATAATTAAATATCGCGTTGGGGTTCAACTATATAAGAAGTAAGTATCAACTCAAACTTCCAATATATATCATTTATATGGAAAATGTCACGTGTCAAACATAATAAAGAGATAGGTTGCACGTGACTCGTGAGGAATTGTGTTGAAAAAAAATTATAATATATATATATATATATATATATTAAATTTAGATGAAATGGCAATTCGACAATACCTCCATTCTGAGGCGGACTAACTGCAAAGGAGAAAGGACGGGTGGTTCTTGCAAGATCATTGCCTAAAGATGAAGATGCATCTGAGGTCCTTGCTCGCTTGCCTCTCCGAGAACCACTGCCGATGGGAATGTTTCTGAAAGTTCCACCATGAGTCCAATACCTGTTGAAATAAATATTTTAAATATAAAAATGACTAATCTCTTTAGACATTTTAAACTTTAGGTCAATCACCAATTAGATAGTACCTCTGGCAAGTCTTGCAGAAGTAGCGTGGCTGTGAAAGACTAGAATTGTTGTCGTAACAAAACTTGATGTCGAAAGAATTACACCTTGGGCAGTGCTCTGCTGGCGGCTCCGGTGGGCTCACCCGCGGTTGTTGTTGTTGCTGCTGTTCTTGCTCCAAATTATCCTCGTTTGTTCTCTGCTCCATGTTGTCCAAGTCTGGTGAAGAATAAATATAACAATCAGTCTTGAAAATGATTTGAGTGTAGAAGCTTTAACATCATGTGCGAGACTATGTGATAATTTAACATGGGGATATGCATGTAATCCAGTCTTCTTTTTGGGATTGTAAAAATTAAAACATGGTGTTGATGCTTTATATTATGTATGATATTTCTTCTCCTTCTTTCCTTCCAAAATGGGTCAAACTAGATTTTTATCTTAGTTCAAAAAATTTACGATCAAACAAAACACTAATCTATAGATACTTATTATTATTCAACAAGGGGTTATCTATAGATAATCCGTGGTCAATCTAATGTAATTGGCCCAATGATGATGGGTCCACAGTGAACCTGAATGTGGCAACCTGATAACCTGACGTCTCTAGAGAGCTCTACGCTTTACAAGCGATTTAGTTATCGGCAAAGATGACAATATTTTCTCAAATTATAAACACTAACATTCTCATAATCTTATCATAATCGTGTATCCCTTTACCTTGTTTTTCTTTCTGTAATTATTATTTTTCCTCCTCTTTTGACTGGTGTATAATAGTGCAATGAGGAAAACGAATTATTGCAAAAACCCTAGGAAACAAGAAGTTGAATGAGTAGTAAAAAATAATGGACTGCATTTAGTATTGCTATGACATTAGAAGAACTACAAAGAGGTAAAATGGAAGAAAGACGACAAATAAAGAAAAAGGATTAAAATGGAAAATATAGAAGAGAAAAGAGAGAACCAAGGTTTTGGTTAGTAGGCCATATCAATACATAACAAAAGAAATTAAAATTAAAAGAAAAAACGTGGATTCACCATTATCACAAGAGAAAATGTAAGAAAACTGAAAGGAAATCTTACAAAAATGAATTCCCTTAAAACTAAATCAACTCTCATGAATGAATTCATAAATGTGCATCATTGAGTTTCATGTGTAACATTTTTATACTATATGAAAACAAAAAAGTACTTTTTTCAACCCCGTCAGAATAAGAGATGTTTGCAAACAAAGAGAACATGGTATACCGGTAGATCTAGAGCAACATAGATATGTGCAAATTTAGAAGGAGAACTAAGAATTCTTAAAGCGTCTTATATTTTCGCACCGGTACTAAAGTCGGTCAAACGTGATTGGAGCGTCAATGTAATTGGTGTTGGTGGGGGATTATGTGAGTAGTACACTTAGAGGTGGCAATCTCACTCTAAACCAATCAACTCGCTAACATTAAATGGGTCATGCGTTGACCAATTTAATTGATGGGTTACACAGGTCACTTGTTGACAACTTTATTTAAATGCAAACATGCAAGTAGTCATGGTGACCTATTAACTATTTACGAAAAATATTAAAATAAAAAAAATACAAATTACACACAAAACACCTAAAAGCCACACACGGTGCACCTAAAGACGCACTATATAAAAACACAAAAAATATAAAAAGAAAAGAAAAACAGTGTTCGTAAAATACAAATGCACTAGAAACACCTAAAGCACACACATTTGCACCTAAAACATCTTAAAAAATACACGCTACACTCTTAACACCTAAAAGACATGCCATACACATAAAACACACATTCAAAACGTTTAAAAAATATTAAACTTGAAACACAAACTACACCAAATACATACGACTCATCACGCCAACCCCAACAGATTTTGAAAGAATTATTAAAATCCGAATCGTCAAAAAAAACCTATAAGAGCGGTTTTGTGAAGTACCTATATTTTTCTGTCATGATTAAATCAACTACACACTCTCATCCAAACAATTAACATACGTCATATTTCTTGGCATTTGTGTGTGACATCGACCATCAGACATTTTAAATTAATAACTTTTAAATTAAACATGCAAATTCTAATGAATAGAATTATTACCGTTACCCCGTCTCACAAGTTGTTTCGAAAAGATTTGTTTTCACTTCAGAATCACGTTTATACCTCACTTTGACAATGAATTTGAAAAACTGATCTTAGTGACTTTTGCAAATCCACTCCAAGAACCTTTGATCTTCAAGCGAAATCTCTTTTAGTTGAAATCAGAAAACATAAAAAATAGTGTATATGGTTTTTGTTCGTTTGGTTAAACACTTTTGTCTTCTTTTATGAATTAAAAGAGAGAAAATGAAAAGTACTAAACAAAACAATAGAGAGCCTTCTTAATGGGGGTGGCCTATGCCTTACTCGGTATTTATAGGATAGGGGTTTTTCTTTTGTATTATGAATCACTTATCATATCGAATCCTTTTGTAAATCTCATTAATAAAATTAATTACATGAGGTTAGTGCAAGATATCTACTATTTTTTCAATAATTAAACTATCCAAATAAGGTAGCTAAGAGATATTTTATTTGTTAAATAGTAATTAATTTATTCTAAAAATAAATATTAATTCAAACTTTTTTCTAGGAGAAGTCATGGCCCACTCTTAAATATTCATGAGGCATAACTAGTTTGGGCATAACATTTAGGTCAATTATTACCAATTGCATTCATCTATAACTTCACAAATAATTAAATCCAGTTCAATTAAATTGGATAGATATTATTTTTATCACATAAATCAAAGCCATGAAATTTCAAACTTTAAACACTACTTTTATCAAAACTCATAATTTCAACATTCCTTAGTACAGAAAACATAATATTTGAGCTTATTAAATAATAACTTTTGAATTTGATCAATCACATCAATCAAATTACTTATTAATAATTAAATTGATTTACTGTATAAATAAGACTTACATTTTATACACTAACTTAATTTGCAATAAGAGATATAATTCTTAAATGCAATTACAATGTTAGAGGAGTTTATAGACCTATAAATTACAGCTCTAATGTCCCAATTTGATTTCACACCTACTAATATTAAGACAATGACACTAAATATCCATATTGCAATCTCACCATCACATATATACGATTTAGAAAGTTAATTCTTGGTATTCACTGATAATCATTGTTTATCATGTCGATCATCACTTTTACCATATTTGATCTAATTCGTAAGAGTCATTTACGTATTAGTCACATCTTGTATCATCACCTTCTATCTGAATAAAATGTCATTGACCGTTTTCATGACGTATTGTAAGCTGAACGTTCCATTGAAGACACACACTTGTTAATTAATTATAACAAGAGAAAACAAATAATTCAAGATTCCACTCAATTCCGCCACATTCTCAAATACTTGCCCCTAATCCTCCAAGATAGTGTAGTAGATGTTGTGCAATCTGAAAACATCAAAAGTATAAGTCTAAAGTGAATTCTTGACAGGTAAAAATCTACGTAAAACATAAGATTAAGATAAGTGTGTGAATGACGATCCATTTGATGTAAGCTGAAGAGAAACTCTTGTTAGGGACATTCACAATTTTTTGTGATCCATCGTGCCCTAATCTTTTATTCGTAAAGGACAAACATCAATATAACACTTCATTAGCTCATCTGGAAAGATTTTCTCATCCAATTATGATGATATAATACATCCAAGGCTTAATTCTTTCATAGCTCTCCAAAATATGAATGAGTACGACTCTTTGTTAGAATTTACTAAATTTAAATTTTATTCATATAACATATAACGACATTTTATGTTTGATGTGAGTCACGCGATTCTGCGACAAATGGTTTTTAATATCCACCTAAATGATAATATCTTATACATTGTAATTACCGTAATTATTATCAAATGTTAAAATAATTTCAGTGAGTCATTAGAAATTGCTTCTTGAATGATCAAATTGAGCCCTTGTGCTCAATAGTCCTTTTATTTTAATGGAATAAAAAACATAAAGTAACACACTTAACCTAAAACGCACACTACAAACGAAACACCTTGAAACTCATAGACTACACCTAAAGCAGATGCTACAGTTGAAATACCACAAGCAAACGAAACACCTAAAAGAAATCCAAACTACACTTAAAATACATGAAAAGACAAACATTACTCCAAGAACACCTAAAAACAACATTACTTCACCTAAAACAGATAAAAGAAAATACACCTTGCCTAAAACCCATGAATAAAACCTAAATCAACTGAAAAACACACCCTACACCTAAAACTTACCCTATACCTAAATCGACTCAAGTACACGATACCAAAAGTACACAACAAAAATACCTAAAGACATAATCTGCATTTAAAATACACAGTGTACTCGAAACACAATAAAACATACGTTCACCTGAAACCAAAGCTACACCTAAAACACCTAATATATAAATTACACCTAATACACATCATACTCATGTTAAACTTTATATGGACAGTGTTAAATGCATTCAATTCGACAATATTCCAAAAATACACTTTGTTATTTATTTATTTAAGTTACTATGCAAAACTATTATGAACAAGTTTCTATATACAAATAACGTAAAATGTCTTCTTTTATTTGGTTGACTTATTTCTAGTAATTAGCTCCATCACTAGTATTATTATAAAGCAGCAGTAAATATCTTCACTACAACACTTGTTTCTTGGGATTTAATATAAAAGTTCTTGACTAATCTTCGCATAAAATATTCAAATCAATAAACTTTATTGTTGATATGAATGTGTGTAGAACAATAATTAGTTAAAAATATTATTAAAATAGAGTAAGGCAGTACAAAATAAAAAGCTTAACAAATTCAATAAAAAAATCACATTTCATGTGCAAAATACGAATCTCCCATGCAAACAAAATGGAGAAAAAGGTCAGTACAACAAAATTGTAATGGATTAAAGAGAGGTAGGGGCAGAATTGTAACTAGTATAACTTCTAAACCATCCCTGTGGCCATCAGTATCAACTACCAATAACTACTTGACTTGACTAATTTGAACCCAGCACGCGTGCAAAGGGAACCCAGCCCTCTTAATTGATTGATTGTTTTAATTATGATTTCTTTCCCCAACACCTAAGCTTGTCCTTGAGCCCTTGAATGTGACTAAATTACTAATTCTCTAATTCGGCCCTTGCACGAAAAGCAACAAATACATATTGCGCCACCAAAATATTTACAAACACATATTGTGTTGTGTCCTTGTACATGACCGCTATGTCAAATATCCCAATAAACATAACTATATCGTGATAAATCTTTATCCACCCAAAAAGTATTTTGTCAAATATATCGTTTTGTTGAGTTTTTGTCAAATTTATTACGTATATATAAACTAGTGATGATATATTTTGGTACTTTAAAAATTGGATAAATACATTGGATCCGACCGTTACGCGTGTCATAACACACAAATAGTACACAGGTTGTGCACAAGAAAATTTCTCGAGTGATCTCGTCGTAACCCTACAAAGTACTAAGCATGAAACACATAGTCAAGTAGTTGCACATAAATATGCATAAAACACTTTGCTAATGAAGTACTAAGCCTGAAAAGGGAAATAGTCCCGTAGTTGCACATAAATATACATAAAACACTTGGATAATATTTTGTTAAAAGAAGTCAAACAATTGACCGAAGATAGGGCATTGAGGTGAAATTTTCAAATTGTTCTCTAATGTGTAGCAATTACAATTTTGATAATTTCATGTGTAACTCGTCAATTGTGGCTTCCCTCATGTGTAATGAATTTAATTTTGGTTATTATCAGTCAAAGAAAAAATACAAAATATGCACGTGAATTGCGCGTCATTGCCTGAACTCGGATTGCACGTGCAAAGAACAACGAGTTTCATCAGATGCCAAAGCCAGTATCACATTTTGAACCAATAATCAAAATGACAAGCTCTCATATGCATGGAGTTGTGGTATCAAATAAAGGCATGAGATTGGTTGTCCGTGCACTTTCACGAACCTTTGAAAGGATGAGAGATTAATTGAAGTGGAAAAGAAACAAAACGGAAGACAAAGATATACTCGTGTATATTCATTCGTGTTTTTTGACTTTTTTTTCCTGGGTTACTCAAGTAACCATGATTTTTCTATTGCTTGCTAATATCTATCATATTAGTACTTGAAAGAAAATTGCGAGTATTTTGGTTATGTACACTTTATATCGCATTTTATATAGAAAAACACATCAACTGACGAAGTAAAAAATGTAAGCTTTAAAGATAACATACATTTTTATGTTATCTCATTAACATATTGATTCAAAAAGGAGAAGAAAGAATGACATACATAACCATCAAGAAATATTTCGGGTGTATTGTTTTCTAAAAATATTAGGTTTGTGTCTCGTATGGACAATTATTCATATTGCACAATATATGTCAAATAAGTGCGATAACCTAAAAGTTCAGATGCAAAGTAAATATGCTGAGCAAGGTAATTTTGCAGCCTAACTGCCCTCCCCCCGCCATATTATATATAACCTTATGTGACAAACTTAGAAAACTAGTGAATCACCATCTCACATATTTTAATACGTGGAATGGTGATTACATAAGGAGGCATGGTGCATAATTTTTGACAACAAGAGTGGATTTCATGCAAGTATTTTATAAAATCAGAAAATTTTAGTGCATGCATTATTTCTGAAAACACAATAATCGTGCAAAAACGATAACAGAAAGGGTTCTGTACAAGTTTTCAAACACAAAGAGGTTTCATGCATTTTTATTTTAAGGTCAGACTCAAGTAAAGCAAAATTAGTAAACATTTCATGTGGATTTATTTAAATTATAAAGCTGTAATAAGCAAAAGCTAATTATTCAACTCAAAATTTTCTATAAGATGGTTACGACACATTATCATCCTTGTTCACATCATGCAAACTTACTCCACAACACCCACATGTTTAATGTTTGAACACGAGAAAAGGAACCTACAAACCCATAGAAATTCATATAACAAAATATAAATGCTATTCCATGAATATTACATGTCTAGTCTTCTATATTAAACTTTGTATGCCAATAAAGTTCTAAGGCTGAAAAGGACCGAACCCAGGATGTTTATCAACCGACCACTGACTTGGATTGGAGTAAGGACTCGCCTGGCCGCTGCTCCAGAAATAAGGGCACCCACCTAAAGAGTTCCTCGTAGTGCTGTTTATGAGGCTTTGGCTCCATGAAATCGCCAGCCTTGGCAGAATCATACTATCTTGTGATGAGAACAGATTATTCTGCATTTGGAATTGATTGGGCACTTTAGGTTGTAGATTTGCAAGGGAAAACCCTTGCAAACGTGTCAAATATGCACCAAATAGTCGTCTCCCACTCTAACACCCACTGCCGCCCCTTGGTTGATTGCATGGGGTAAGGTTTGCATTATTGACGAGTTAAAAAAAACACACATTATACTTAAAACGCCTAAAAGTCATACACAATGCATCTAAAGATGCACTATATCAAAACACAAAAAAAAAAGTATAAAAAGAAAAGAAAAACACTACACGTAAAATAGAAATGCATTTGAAACACCTAAAGCACACACATTGTACCTAAAACATCTGAAAAAATACACACTACATACTTAACGCCTCAATCACATGCAGTACACATAAAATACACATTCAAAGCATTAAAAATCATTAAACTTGAAACACATACTACACCACATACAACTAATTACGAATCATCACACCATCCCCAAGAGATTTTGAACGGATTATTAAAATTTGAGTCCTCGAAAAATTGCAAAAGAGAGGTTTTTGTGAAATATCTATTTTTGTTACATCATAATCAAACCAACTTCACAATCTCATCAAACAAATTAGCATATGTTTTATTCTATTTCAAATGTGTGTGACATCAAACAACCCTCACACAATTTAATTATGTATTTTTAATATTTAATAAAATATTCAAATTCTAATGAATAAAACTGTTACCATTAGCTATTAATGAAGAAATAATGCCACGTGTCAAGCTGGGGTGAGGATCCTCTATCCCATCTTTTGTCCCATTTGGTGTCCCACTTTCTAATTTTAGCTTTTTTAATAATTTTAAATAGACTCTACTAATTAATTTAATTTTAATATTAATTAGTTAAGAAGATACACCAAATCCCAAGCAATTAGAATCAAACTAAATCTTTTCATTTTCTTCATCCATTTCTCTCTCCAGTTCTCATCCGTCTCGCTCATCTCATCTCTCACCATTCGACTTCCCGTATTCTCCACTCAAAGCCATCTTCTCAACTCCATACTCTTGATGTAATTCATTCTCTTAGATCTCGACGAGCTTTTTCTTCAATTATTCATGTGGGAAAAAAATTAGAGCAGTAAATCAATGATAATTAACTCGTTTTTTAGGTGTTTGTTGAAATGTTTCAATGAGAAAAATGAATTAAAAAAGGTTATACTTGCGATTATTTTGCTTTAGATGATTCTTTTTTTGGTAGACTATAGATGAAATATTCATTTGTTGCATATGACAAGATATCAATATACCTCTAGATGGCGTTAGGCCATGAAGAATTCTGCTCTCCCGTATGGTGAGAGATGAGATGAAAGAGAGTAACTGGAGAGAGAAATGGATGAAGAAAATGAAAAGATTTAGTTTGATTCTAATTTCTTGGGATTTGGTGTATCTTCTTAACTAATCAATGTTAAAATTAAATTAATCAGTAGAGTTTATTTAAAATTATCAAAAAGGCTAAAATTAGAAAGTGGGACACCAAATGGGACAAAAGATGGGACAGAGGATCCTCACCCGTCTCGCTGAATAAAAAAGATGATAGCTTCCATGTGACTATTGAGGAACTGTGTTGGGAAATATATATATAAATTAATAAATCTCAAATTAATTTATAAGCTTAGATTTTAGATGAGTCAATAATCAAATATCGTGCTAGGGTTCAACCAAATAAGAAGTAAGTATCGAATCCAACTTCCAACGTCTATCATTTATATGAAAAATGTCACGTGTCTAACCTAATAAAGAGATAGGTTGCACGTGACTCATGAGGAATTGTGTTGAGAAAGAATTATATACACGCATATATATATATATATATATATATATATATATATATATATATATGCGTGTATATAATTCTTTCTCAACACAATTCCTCATGAGTCACGTGCAACCTATCTCTTTATATATATATATATATATATATATATATATATATATATATATACATATATATATATATATATACATATATATATATATATATACATATACATATATAGTAAATGTCCGATATATCTGTAAACTTAAAATGAAATGGCAATTGGACAAGACCTCCATTTTGAGGCGGCCTAAGTGCAAAGGAGAAAGTATGGGTTCTTCTTGCAAGATCATTGCCTACAGATAAAGATTCTTCTGAGGTCCTTGCCCACTCGCCTCTCTGGGAACCACTGCTGATGGGAATGTTTCGGAGAGTTTTCACCGTGAGTCCAATACCTGTTGAAATGAATATATAAGATATAAAATTGAATAATCTCTTTAATTAGACATTTTTAACTTTAGGTCAATCAACAATTAAGTAGTACCTCCGACAAGTCTTGCAGAAGTAGTGTGGCTGTGAAAGACTATAATTGTTGCCTTGTTGGAGAAACAAAACTTGATGTCGAAAGAATTACACCTTGGGTAGTGTGCTCTGTCGCTGGCTCCAATGGGTTCACCCGAGATTGTTGTTGCTCTTGTTGTTTTTGCCGCTCTTGTTTCTCAAATATAATTAACCTTAGAAAAGATGAGAGATTAATTGAAGTGGAAAACAAACGAAACAGAACACAAAGATATAGTCTTATACATTCATTCGTGTTTTTTGGCTTTTTTTCTTGAGTTACTTGTAACCAATATTTTTCTATTGCTTGCCACTATCCACCACATTAGTAAATATTTCAACTTGAAAGACCATTGCGAGTTTTTTGGTTATGTACAATTTATATTGCATTTTATATACAAAAAATACATCAATTAACGAAGTCAAAAATATAAGCTAAGCTTTCGTGATAACGTAAATTTTTATGTTATCTCATTTACATATTGATTCATAAAAAAAAGAGAAAAAAGAATGACATACATAACCGTCAAGAAATACTTGGGGTGCATTTTTTCTGTTAAATATTAGGTTAGTATCTCGTATGGACAATTATTTGAATTAGCAAGTCCAATGTACAATCCAATAATGTGAAATTGCACAATATATGACAAACGATTGCGATAACCTGAAAGTTGATCATATGAAAAATAAATATGCAGCGCAAGGTAATTTGTGTAGCCTAACTGCCCTCCCCCAGCCATATTATATATAACCTTATGTGACAAACTTAGAAAACTAGTGAATCACCATTTCACATATTTTAATACGTGGAAGAACATGTATGTGATTACTAATTAGACTAATGTGTATGGGTAAATGTACAATTATATTATTTGTTTTAAAATAAATAATTAATTTGGAAAACTATAAAGATTAAGTACCGTAGTAACTTACGGAATCCAAAGAAACTACATAAAACTCCATGTTTTTAGAAATTAATATGCACCAAATTCGCTCGTTTTATTTTTTATTTGCATGAGTTCCCTTAGCGTTTTGAAAATTCTTGCACAAACTCCCCCTTTGTTTTAAAACCTTTCAATTAAAATATGGAATTTCCATTTTACTTCTCTTAATAATAGGAGTTTCGTCTCACAGGTTTAATATAATAAGGAGGCATGCTGCATAGTTTTTTTTATATCAAGAGGGAATTTCATTCAAGTTTTTTTATAAATGAGGAAATATTGTGCAAAGTTACAAATCAAGGGGGGGATTTATCATAAAAGGAGAGCTCGGTTTAGTGCATGAATTATTTCTGAAAACACAATAATTGTGCGAAAAAGATATCACGAAGGGTTTTGTACAAGTTGTTGAAAACACAAAGAGGTTTTATGCATATTCATTTTTCTGTGAAGAAGTCCAATAACGCCAGACTCAAGTAAAGCAAAATTAGTTAACATTAATCTGGATTCATTTTAAATTCAAAATCTGTAATAAGCAAAAGCTAATCCAACTCAAAATTTTCTATAAGACGATTACAACACATTTTCATCCTTGTTCACATCATGAAAACTTATTCCAGAAAACCCAAATGTTTAAAGTTTGAACACGAGAAAAGAAACCTTAGAATCCATAGAAATTTGTATAATAAAATATAATTGTTATTCCTTGAATATTATATGTCTATTCTTGTATATTAAACTTCGCATGCAAATAAAAAACTAAGGTAGAAATGGATCTAATCCAGGATGTTTATCAGCCGTCCACTGACTAGGATTTGAGGAAGAACTCGCCTGACCGTCGCTCCAGAAATAAGGTCTGCCACCTAAGGAGTTCCCTACAGTGATGTTTCTGAGGCTCTGGCTCCAAGAAATCGTCGTCCTTGGCAAAATCTTACCATCCTGTGATGGGAAAAGATTACTCTGCATTTGGGATTGACGGGGCACTTGAGGTTGTAGATGTGCAAGAGAAAACCCTTGCGAACGTGCCAAATTTGCACCCAAATAGGGGTCTCCGCCTCTAACATCCATTATCCCCCCTTGGTTTATTGCAAGAGTTAAGGTTTGCATTGTTGAGGAGTAGAAAGTTGCGCCGCCACCTTGGAAGGTGTTAGCCATTGATGACATAGCAGGGAGCGGGGGAAAAGCCCTTGAGAGTTGACCGGGTAATATATCTGTTCGAGAATATACAACATCCATTAAGTACCAAATCTAATTATAAATGAAACTTCTTAAACGAACCAATAATTAAATATGGTATTAGAGTTCAGCCAAATAAGAGGTATTGAATTCACATCTCGTTATCTACCATTAAAGAAGAAATAATGCCACGTGTCTAGCTAAATAAAAGATGATAGCTTCCATGTGACAATTGAGGAACTGTGTTGGAAAATATATATAAATTAATAAATATCAAATTAATTTATAAGCTTAGATTTTAGATGAGTCAATAATGAAATATCGCGTTGGGGTTCAACTAAATAAGAAGTAAGTATCAAATCAAACTTCCAACATATATCATTTATATGAAAATGTCACGTGTCAAACATAATAAAGAGATAGGTTGCACGTGACTCGTGAGGAATTGTGTTGAAAAAAAATTATAATATATATATATTAAATTTAGATGAAATTACAATTCGACAATACCTCCATTCTGAGGCGGACTAACTGCAAAGGAGAAAGGACGGGTGGTTCTTGCAAGATCATTGCCTAAAGACGAAGATGCGTCTGAGGTCCTTGCTCGCTTGTCTCTCCGAGAACCACTACCGATGGGAATGTTTCTGAGAGTTCCACCGTGAGTCCAATACCTGTTGAAATAAATATTTTAAATATAAAAATGACTAATCTCTTTAGACATTTTAAACTTTAGGTCAATCAACAATTATATAGTACCTCTGGCAAGTCTTGCAGAAGTAGCGTGGCTGTGAAAGACTAGAATTGTTGTAGTAACAAAACTTGATGTCGAAAGAATTACACCTTGGGCAGTGCTCTGCTGGCGGCTCCTGTGGGCTCACCCGCGGTTGTTGTTGTTGCTGCTGTTCTTGCTCCAAATTATCCTCGTTTGTTCTCTGCTCCATGTTGTCCAAGTCTGGTGAAGAATAAATATAACAATCAGTGTTGAAAATGATTTGAGTGTAGAAGCTTTAACTTCATGTGCGAGACTATGTGATAATTAAACATGAGGATATGCATGTAATCCAGTCTGCTTTTTGGGATTGTAAAAATTAAAACATGGTGTTGATGCTTTATATTATGTATGATATTTCTTCTCCTTCTTTCCTTCCAAAATGGGTCAAACGATATTTTTATCTTAGTTCAAAAAATTTACTATCAAAGAAAACACTAATCTATAGATACTTATTATTATTCTAAGAGGGGTTATCTATAGATAATCCGTGGTCAACCTAATGTACTTGGCCCAATGATGATGGGTCCACAGTGAACCTGAATGTGGCAACCTGATAACCCGACGTCTCTAGAGAGCTCTACGCTTTACAAGCGATTTAGTTATCGGCAAAGATGACAATATTTTCTCAAATTATACACACTAACATTCTCATAATCTTATCATAATCGTGTATCCCTTTACCTTGTTTTTCTTTTTGTACTTATTATTTTTCCTCCTCTTTTGACTGGTGTATAATAGTGCAATGAGGAAAACGAATTATTGCAAAAACCCTAGGAAACAAGAAGTTGAATGAGTAGTAAAAAATAATGGAATGCATTTAGTATTGCTATGACATTAGAAGAACTACAAAGAGGTAAAATGGAAGAAAGACGACAAATAAAGAAAAAGGATTAAAATGGAAAATATAGAAGAGAAAAGAGAGAACCAAGGTTTTGGTTAGTAGGCAATATCAATACATAAAAAAGAAATTAGAATTAAAAGAAAAAACGTGGATTCGCCATTATCACAAGAGAAAATGTAAGAAAACTGAAAGGAAATCTTACAAAAATGAATTCCCTTAAAATTAAATCAACTCTCATGAATGAATTCATAAATGTGCATCATTGAGTTTCATGTGTTACATTTTCATACTATATGAAGACAAAAAAGTACTTTTTTCAACCCCATCAGAAGAAGAGATGCTTGCAGCAAAGACAACATGGTGTACTGGTAGATCTAGAGCAACATAGATATGTGCAAATTTAGAAGGAGAACTAAGAATTCTTAAAGCGTCATATTTTCGCACCGGCAGTAAAGTCGGCCAAACGTGATTGGAGCGTCAATGTAGTTGGTGTTGGTGGAGGATTATGTGAGTAGTACACTTAGAGGTCGAAATCTCACTCTAAACCAATCAACTCGCTAACAATAAATGGGTCATGCGTTGACCAATTTAATTGATGGGTTACACAGGTCACTCGTTGACAACTTTATTTAAATGCAAACATGCGGATAGTCATGGTGACCTATTACCTATTTATGAAAAATATTAAAATTAAAAAAAATACAAATTACACACAAAACACCTAAAAGCCACACACGGTGCACCTAAAGACGCACTATATAAAAAGACAAAAAATATAAAAAGAAAAGAAAAACAGTGTGAGTATAATACAAATGCACTAGAAACACCTAAAGCACACACATTTGCACCTAAAACATATTAAAAGATACACGCTACACTCTTAACACCTAAAAGACATGCAACACGCATAAAACAAACATTCAAAACGCTTAAAAAATATTAAACTTGAAACACAAACTACACCAAATACATACGACTCATCACGCCAACCCCAACAGATTTTGAATGAATTATTAAAATTCTAATCCTCAAAAAAATTTATAAGAGTGGTTTTTGTGAAATACCTATATTTTTCTATCATGATTAAATCAACTTCACATTCATATCAAAAAAATTAACTTCCGTCATATTTCTTGGCATTTGTGTGTGACATCGACCATCAGACATTTTAAATTAATAACTTTTAAATAAAACATGAGAATTCTAATGAATAAAATTATTACCGCTACCCCGTCTCACAAGTTGTTTCGAAAAGATTTATTTTCACTTCAGAACCACGTTTATACCTCACTTTGCAACGAATTTGAAAAACTGATCTCCGTGACTTTTGCAAATCCACTCCAAGAACCTTTGATCTTCGAGCAAAATCTCTTGTTGAAATCAGAAAACATAAAAAATAGTGTATATGGTTTTGTTTGTGTGGTTAAACACTTTTCTCTTCTTTTATGAATTAAAAGAGAGAAAAAGTACAAAACAAAACAATGGAGAGCCTTCTTGATGGGGGTGGCCTATGACTTACTCGGTATTTATAGGAATAGCGATTTTTCTTGAGTATTATGAAGCATTTATCATATCGAATCATTTCGTAAATCTCATTAATAAAATTTATTACATGAGGTTAGTGCAACGATATCTACTATTTTTTCTATAATTAAACTATCCAAATAAGGTAGCTAAACATAAATATTAATTCAAACTTTTTTCTAGGAGAAGTCATGGCCCACTCTTAAATATTCATGAAGGCCTCCACACCAAATTTGGGCATAACATTTAGGCTCAATTATTATAAATTGCATTCATCCATAACTTCACAAATAATTAAATCCAGTTCAATTAAATTGGATAGATATTATTTTTATCTCATAAATCAAAGCCGTGAAATTTCAAATTTTAAACACTACTTTTATCAAAACTCATAATTGTAAACACTGCTTTTATCAACATCCCTTAGTACAGAAAACATATTATTTGAGATTATTAAATAATAACTTTTGAATTTGATCAACACATCAATCAAATTACTTATTAATAATTAAATTGATTTATTGTATAAATAAGACTTACATTTTATACACTAATTTAAGTTGCAATAAGAGATATAATTCTTAAATGCAATTATGATGTTAGAGGAGTATATAGACCCATAAATTCGAGCTCTAATGTCCCACATTGATTTCACAACTCTTGTTACGTTAATTTGTCCACTAATATTAAGACAATGACACTAAATATACATATTGCAATCTCACCATCACATATATACGATTTAGAAAGTCAATTCTTAGTGTTCACTGATGATCATTGTTTATCATATCGATCATCACTTTTACAATATTTGATCTAATTCGTAAGAGTCATTTACCGTATTAGTCACTTCTTGTATCATTGCCTTCTATCTAAATAAAATATTATTGACCGTTTCCATAACGTATTGTAAGCTGAACGTTCAAATGAAGACACACACTTGTTAATTAATAATAACAAGAGAAAACAAATAATTCAAGATTCCACTCAATTCCGCCACATTCTCAATTACTTGCCCCTAATCCTCCAGGATAGTGTACTAGATGTTATGAGATCTGAAAACATCAAAATGTATAAGTCAAAAGTGAATTCGTGACAGGTAAATCTACGGAAAACGTAAGATTAAGTTAAGTGTGTGAATGACGGTCCATTTGATGAAAGCTGAAGAGAAATTATTGTTAGGGGCATTCACAATTTTTTGTGATTCATCGTGCCCTAATCTTTTATTCGTGAAAGACAAACATCAATATGACACTTCATTAGCTCATCTAGAAAGATTTTCCCATCCAATTAATGATGATATACTATATTCAAGGCTTAATTCTTTCACAGCTCTCCAAATTATGAATGAGTACGACTCTCTATTAGGATCTACTAAATTTAAAATTTATTCATATAACATATAACGACGTTTATGTTTGATGTGAGTCTCGCGATTCAGCGATAAATGGTTTTTAATATCCAACTAATTGATAATATCATATATATATTATAATTACCGTAATTATTATCAAATGTTAAAATAATTTGAGTGAGTCATTAGAAATTGCATCTTGTATGATCAAATCGAGCCCTTGCGCTCAATAGTCCTTTTATTTTAATGAAATAAAAAACATAAAAGTAACTTACTTAACCTAAAATGCACACTACACCTTGAAACTCATAGACTACACCTAAAACACATGCTACAGTCGAAATAAAAATAATAATAAATATTCTTCCTAAATTACCACAAGCAAATGAAACACCTACAAAATCCACAATACACTTTAAATACATAAAAACACTAACATTACTCCAAGAACACCTAAAAACCACATTTCTTCACCTAAAACAGCTAAAAAAAATACACCTCGCCTAAAACTCATGAATAAAACCTAAATCAACTGAAAAACACACGCTACGCCTGAAACTTACCCTATATCTAAATCGACTGAAGTACACGATACCAAAAGTACACAACAAAAATACCTAAAGACAAGATCTGCATTTAAAATTCATAGTGTACTCGAAACCCAATAAAACATACGTTCACCTGAAACAAAAGCTACACCTAAAACACCTCATACATAAATTACACCTAATACACATCATACTCATGTTAACTTTATTTGTACAGTCAATTCGACAATATTCTAAAAATACACTTTGTTATTTATTTATTTATTTATTTATTTAAGTTACTATGCAAAACTATTATGAACAAGTTTCTATATACAAATAAAGTAAAATGTCTTCCTTTATTTGGTTGACTTATTTCCAGTAATTAGCTCCATCACCAGTATTATTATAAAGCAGCATTAAATATCTTCACTACAAAACCTGTTTCTTGGGATTTAATATAAAAGTTCTTGACTAACCTTCGCATAAAATATTCAAATCAATAAACTTTATTGTTGATATGAATGTGTGTGGAACAATAATTAGTTAGAAATATTATTAAAATAGAGTAAGGCAGTACTAAATAAAAAGCTTAACAAATTCAACAGAAAAATCACATTTCATGTGCAAAATACGAATCTCCCATGCAAACAAAATGGAGAAAAAGACCAGTACAACAAAATTGTAATGGATTAAAGAGATGTAAGGGCAGAGCAATTGTAACTAGTAACTTCTAAACCATCCCAGTGGCCATCAGTATCAACCCAATTATTCATCTTTTACTGCCATTTCTCTTCTTGTCCAAGTCTTTGTGACAAAATATCAAAAAAATAATTGAAAATAAAATTTGTTATAATCTTAATTCTTATGATTGATAAACTAAACATTCACATCTAAAATATAGTTAAGCGCTTCATTATACAAAAAGGACAAGGGGTTTCTGTTTAGTTGCATGTTCAACTAGAAAACGGTTTAGGCCTATTCTTTTTGCAAGTGCACGAAAATGATGGTGGTCAATATTATTAGAGGTTATTAAAAATGTATATAGTGAACGGAGAATCAGCAAAATATATTAATTGGACGTGAATGCTCAGGTTATAAATGAGTGTGGTAGAAGATGACTAAACCCATAACAACTTATTATAATAGATTCTTAGTTGTTTGAGTCATAAATGGTTAGGTAACCACATTAATTCACTAGCAAAACTTTTAATGGCAACTCACGCATTACCTAACAGTTTAACTTGCTATTTGAGGATTGATACAGCTAGCCTTTGTAACTTGGTGGGAAATTATTTAACACTAGTCGAAAAAAGATTGCAATTTACTATGTGTATTTTATATGTGGAAGATAGTTTATTCTTTAAAAGTAATGCATGATACTCTGTCTTTTCAGGGCTCATTGATCTTCTTACTTAGTTCTTAAGTGGCTGAACATCCATCATTATTTGTAGAGCCAAGTACACCAACTATATGTGGTTTAGTTCTAAATCGATAGTATTCTTTTTTGTGAACCACCCGATGCCTCACTACATATATTTGGATAAAACCTTAGATGTTTCTCAAGTTCAGGGTAAGTATCTTCTTTATTTTGCTCATAAATGCGGTGTGAGTGGGAAGCACACCATCTTTAAGGGTTAACCTATTATCTTTTTTCAGAAATTGGTTTCTTTTTTCAGTTTTCCTTTAACAAACATCATCGATCAATTGATCCCATAGTCTCCCTCCAATCCACTCAAGATAGTGGCCTTCCAATCTACTATTTCGTAGACTCTGACTCATTAGTACCTCTGTTTTGGGCTACAAATTACATCTCAAAACCAAATGACACTAGTTGTGTTCCACGTCCTCTTTACTTCATTCATTCTTAATGGCTCCCATCTCAATTTCTCTGCAAAAAGCTTGAAATTAATAACATAGTCAGTTATTTAACTTTAGTAGCCACTTTGAGCCATGATGACCATCCTTGAACGAAATGCCTTTTGAAAATACTAGTGATGTCAGACATCGCCTTCGTATAGGAAAGTTACACAGGTATACAAATTGAAATGAATGGAAGGGAACAAAAGTTTTGAATATTTACGCAAATAAACTACTTATCATCAATCACATAAATTAAGGGGCATTTTTCCGCATTATGAGGAACTTTGGCTCCGTGGCTTGGCCCTCAAACTCTATGTTGAGATTCTTCATTTGAAAGAGGAACGGTCTCCAAATTTGTGGTCTCATTTTGTTGTGATGCAATTCTTGTCCTAGGTGTGGTATTCTAAGTGAGTTAAACCCTTCTTGTTTAGGTGTAGTCTCAACCTATTTGTTGAATTACTAATGAACTGCTATATGGTAACCTTTTATCTATAACTTTGGAGGTCTCCGCTGTAACATTTTCTCCTATTTTAATGTACAATCCTTGGCTTCTTCTGTTATATCATTGTTACACCTTAAGGGAAGGATAACTTACTTCATGTTATATATATATATATATATGTGTGTGTGTGTGTGTGTGTGTGTGTGTGTGTGTGTGTGTGTGTGTGTGCGCACGCATATATGTTGATGCTTGCATGAAAAAAGAAAAATCATGAGATGTGTATGAATACATTATTCTTGACAAGACTCTATTGCCTTATCAACTACCAATAACTACTTGACTTGACTAATTTGACCCTTATTTATGGAGCTACAAAGTTTTGCAATCACGCGTGCAAAGGGAACCCAGCCCTCTTAATTGATTGATTGTTTTAATTATTATTTCTTTCCCCAACACCTAAGCTTGTCCTTGAGTCCTTGAATGTGACTAAATTACTAATTCTCTAATTCGGCCCTTGCACGAAAAGCAAGAAATACATATTGCGCCACCAAAATATTTACAAACACATATTGTGTTGTGTCCTTGTACATGACCGCTATGTCAAATATCCCAATAAACATAACTATATCGTGATAAATCTTTATCCACCCAAAAAGTATTTTGTCAAATATATCGTTTTGTTGAGTTTTTGTCAAATTTATTACGTATATATAAACTAGTGATGATATATTTTGGTACTTTAAAAATTGGATAAATACATTTGATCTGACCGTTACGCGTGTCATATCACACAAATACTACATATGTTGTGCACGAGAAAGTTTCTCGAGTGATCTTGTTGTAACCCTACAAAGTACTAAGCATGAAACACATAGTCAAGTAGTTGCACATAAATATACATAAAACACTTTGCTAATGAAGTACTAAGCCTGAAAAGGGAAATAGTCCAGTAGTTGCACATAAATATACATAAAACACTTTGATGTGGGTATTTTCCTCTGGATACGTGTCTACTTATCAACACTCCACGTCAGAATGCTTCAGTCCCTGCTGGATTCTTAAGCAACTTTTGAGTTCAGAACCTGCACTCAACACTACACGTAAAGTAAGCCGGTGCCTTCCTGGCAAATGCACTCCGACGCTCAAGTCACATGGGTCAGAATATGAGATCTTGTTGTGCGGGGTAACAAGTCGAAATGATAGGTCGAAATGTAGCTAAACAGGTCGAAATAAAGCCAAACAAGTTGAAATGAAAGTCCTCAATAAGTCGAAATGAGGACTTCAAAATAACTCAAAATGCTTGCTATATAACTCGAATAAGAGCTATTATGTCAAGTCGAAATGAATGCCAAACAGCTCGAATTCGACTTATATAGCTCGAAATGGATGCTTAAAATATAAAAAACGTACCTGAAAATGAGGTACGGGACCCCATTATATACTATTAAGAGTTCTTCCTTAGCTAGAAGACTTATCCAAGTAGGACTATAATTCAGAATAACTCGAATTAGAGTTATTTTGAAATAAGTCGAAATAGATGCCCAAATAAGTCGAAATGGCTTCAAATAGCTCGAAATCGGCCTCAAACAACTCGAAATGGGCCTCAAATAACTCGAAATTAGCCTTTTACAACTCGAAATGGGCCTTGGATAACTCGAAATGGGCCTGCATGGGCCTGGTTTTTAGTCTGTCTCTTGATAATGATGGTTAAGGCCTCCTTCTATAGTATTAAGAGTCCTTAATTAGCTAGAGTTGTAGTTAGAGTACAATTAGGAGTTGAAATAACTCGAGTTAGAGTTATTTTGAAATAACTCGAAATGAGCCTTCATACAACTTGAAAAGGCTTTGAAATAACTCGAGTTAGGCCCAATAACTCGAATTAGGGCCAGACAGGTCGAATTGGAGCCAAGCAAGTCGAATTAGGACCAAACAGATCGAATTCGACTTGTTTTTCAGCTTTGCGCAGTCTCACCGTTTTTGTTATATCTCCTTCTATAGAACTCAAAATCTCAATCCGCTTTTTGATTTGGAAACTAGATTTCAGAGGCTTTATAGGAATATAAGATTCATTGAATTCGGAGTTTAATTCATAGGTCGAAACAACATCTCGAACTTCACTCTTGAGAACTTCTCCTCCCCTTTTTATGTTTGTATCTTGGGTATTTATAGACATCTTGATGGGCTTGGGCCCATATATTGAAATATAATTTGGATTGGACCCTCAAACAACTCAAATATGGGCTTGCATGGGCCTAATTTTTGTTTTGCCTTGAAGTGTAATTTTGCATTAAAAAATAATGGTGTTGACGTGGCATAGTATATTTCGAAATACGCTCGTGGTACTGTATCAAATATTATGACGTGGCGGTACGAAATTTGGTACATCACACTTGGCTAATAATTTGTTAAAAGAATTCCAACAATTAACCAAAGATAGGCCATTGAGGTGAAATTTTCAAATTGTTCTCTAATGTGTAGCAATTACAATTTTGATAATTTCATGTGTAACTTGTCAATTTTGGCTTCCCTCGTGTGTAATAAATTTAATTTTGGTTATTATCAGTCAAAAAAAAATACAAAATTTGCACGTGAACTGCGCGTCATTGCCTGAACTCGAATTGCACGTGCAAAGAACAACGAGTTTCATTAGATGCCAAAGCCAATACCACATTTTGAACCAATAATCAAACGATGAGCTCTCATATGCATGGAGTTGTGGTATCAAATAAAGGCATGAGATTGGTCATCCGTGCACTTTCACGAACCTTTGAAAGGATGAGAGATTAATTGAAGTGGAAAAGAAACAAAACGGAAGACAAAGATATACTCGTGTACATTCATTCGTGTTTTTTGACTTTTTCTTCCTGGGTTTACTTAAGTAACCATGATTTTTCTATTGCTTGCTAATATCCATCATATTAGTACTTGAAAGAACATTGCGAGTATTTTGGTTACGTACAACTTATATTGCATTTTATATAGAAAAACACATCAACTGGCGAAGTAAAAATGTAAGCTTTAATGATAACATACATTTTTATGTTATCTCATTCACATATTGATTCAAAAAGGAGAATAAAGAATGACATACATAACTATCAAGTAATATTTCGGGTGTATTGTTTATAAAAAATATTGGGTTAGTATCTCGTATGGACAATTATTTGAATTAGCATGTCGAATGTATAATCCAATAATATGAAATTGCAAAATATATGACAAATAAGTGTGATAACCTAAAAGTTGATCAAATGCAAAGTAAATATGCAGAGCTAGGTAATTTTCAGCCTAACTGCCATCCCCCCACCATATTATATATAACCTTATGTGAAAAACTTAGAAAACTAGTGAATCGCCATCTCACATATTTTAATACGTGGAATGGTGCATAGTTTTTGATAACATAAAGAGGCATGGTGCATAGTTTTTGATAACAAGTGAATTTCATGCAAGTATTTTATAAAATAAGAAATTTTTGGTGCATGCATTATTTATAAAAACACAATAATCGTGCCGAAACGATAACAGAAAGGGTTTTGTACAAGTTTTCAAACACAAAGAGGTTTCATGCATTTTTATTTTAAGGTCAGACTCAAGTAAAGCAAAATTAGTAAACATTAATCTGGATTTGTTTAAATTCTAAGCTGTAATAAGCAAAAGCTAATTCAACTCAAAATTTTCTATAAGATCACATCATGCAAACTTACTCCACAACGCCAAGATGTTTAATGTTTGAACACAAGAAAAGGAACCTACAAACCGAAGAAATTCGTATAACAAAATATAAATGTTATTCCATGAATATTACATGTCTAGTCTTCTATATTAAACTTCGTATGCCAATAAGGTTCTAAGGCTGAAAAGGACCGAACCCAGGATGTGTAAAGTTTGAATCAGTTTAACCAAATGAATCTCAACCAACACGATTATCAAATCTCCAGATGAATCACAACCCAACAAAGAACAAGAATCACAGAACAAAACTCAATGCACAACACAACAAATTTACTTGGTTGGGTGCAAGATCAAAGTGATCAAACACCTACATCCAAGGGAGAAAGTGATCTTTGGTTTTATTGCTTTTCAGAGAACTTACAATGTGTTTTTTAGTCTCTCAAGTCTCGTATATCTCTCTATGTAATATGAGAATGAATACACTGTAGTTTATATACTACACACACTACAGAAAACAAGTTACCAAATCAGTTCACAAGCTAACAGCTTTTCCCACTCAAAAACAGAAACTGTTTTAACTAAAGGATGACTGACATAATGGAATTACAAGGTAGAATGGAGAAATTAGAATACAATAGATGAGCATAAGAATACAAATATCATCTTTCATTAATTGCCTCGAAGGCATAAATTTTATAAGGTTAATAGATTCAAGAACTTTATTAAGTTAATGGAGAATCATCCAAGAAAAATCACACTCCTTAAAAGCTTAAAAAATACTAATGAACAACCAACCACAAACTTATTTGATTCCATGTGTTACATTCTATATGATTTTAAATCTTAGAAGATATATTTAAGCAAAATCAAGATGAGAATCCTATTTCAAAAGGCAGAGGAATTACTTCTTTTTTTTTCTCGGCACAAGTTTCTTCATACAAGTGTGAGGAAGAAGATGGTTGGCATGGAATTCATATATCAGGTATTGTCCAATATACCACACATTTTTAAATTTTAGAAGTCTTTATGCTCACAAAGATATTTAAGAGAAGGGATAAAAGCGTTAAACCCCCTATACTATACCCCCGATTGCACTTTGCCCCCTATTCTTTTAATTTTGGCAACTTGCCCCCTAAACTATGGATAAATAAGCACTTTGCCCCCTGAGTCCAAATCCCACGGCAAAATATCCTCACATGTGTTCAAATCTAATGGTGAAAAAATGACTCAGGGGGCAAAGTGCTTATTTATCCATAGTACAGGGGGCAAGTCGACAAAAATAAAAAAATAGGGGGCAAAGTGTAACAGGGGGTAAAGTATAGGGGGTTTAATGCTTTTATCCCTTAAGAGAAACTTTATTTCAGAGGAGTGGGAAGAAATGTCTTTTATGTAGGAATACACTGGGAAGTATCGTTGCTGAAAGTGTTGCGTCAGATTATTGGTGAAAAAGTGTGGCTTTTGTCTAAAGGTAACACGTGATGAAAAGCCCCCGATGGGAAGTATACTGGAGGATGTAAAGAGAAACTTAAAATATAGTTCAATAATGTTGAGAATGTTTGTAGGGAAGTTTTGGCCATTGCGTATATAAAAACAAAAGTCTAACTTGATTTCACAGTTACACTTAGCAACACTCTTTCTCAATTTGTATTTGTACTTTCAAAATTTTCGCTGAAAATTTTTAAGTTGGATTCAGTACTTGTATTAAGAAATGGTTGGAGATACAACATATCAAGATAACATCATCTCTCAATCCAACTCATAACAAAATTCTAAAGAACTTTTTAGAAGAGATTCAACAGTAAGGCCAAGTCCAAGATGCTACCACGTGAGTAGCCTTGTTATTCTTTAAACAAAAGCAGAAATAAAAAGGAAATCCTTGTTAGCAATTCTTCGTTGTGTGTTTTCTTTGTCCATCCTGTATAAAAAAGAAGCCTCAAAAATAATGTAGGAGGTGGCTTACATAATTATACCAAACTTAGGGGTGTAGCTGTAATTTCGACCCATACCCATTAAATTATCCTCTTCAACGCTACAACTGCCCAATTTTAATCATCATTCTCAGTTATTACATTTAATGGCTTCACCTTCTCAACTTGGTGATGGGTTTTGCTTGGGCCCACCGCGTGGATCGACATCCCAAATATGTCTACACAAGATTCTACGCATAATTACCACTGTGCCACCACCTCTGTTTTCTAGCTCAGAATCTTCATCATTGACGGTGCAGGATTCAAAGAATGGAAAATAAATGGTCTAGATGAAACAAATCAAATAAGAATGAAGAAGCGAGCAAGAGTTTGAGTCTGCTGATTGAAGCTGCTAAGCTAATCTTCGGAGAGTTTAAGGATAAGTCTGAGCCGTTGGTGCGATCGAAGCGAGGGAGGATTCGGGTTCTGCCATACAAGTACAGAGATTCTGTCGTCGAACCGCTCACTGGGCCCCCCACAAAATGCACTCGAAGGTGAAAAAATAAATGTTTTCTTTTTATTTAGCTTTTTTAAATGTATTGTTAAGTACGACTAAGTGGTGAAATTAATTATCTCATGAATCATTGGGTTTACGTCAATTTTCAAACTTTTGATTATTCTGTTTCTTTATAAATTAGTAGTCAATTGCCAGTGCTTTCCACTTTATTGTGTTTTTTTTTAATGAATAAGGCGATTCATTGAATCAAAAAATAAGGGAGCCACTACCAAGAAACCTCAATTACAAAAAAAAAAAAAAAACAAATATTGAGTTGAATTTGAGAATTATCGCACAAATTTTGTGCAACAGTGAATTGTTCGATTATCACTCAAAGATAAACATTACCAAGAACGAAAACATGCATATAATTCGAGGTCTTTCATTTCGTAAGCTTACTTGCAGAAAATACCAATGTAAAAAGAAGAAATGAGTATTCAAACCATTGACTCGCTCAGAGACCATATTCAGTCAAAGTCATCCAAACTAGAAGTTTGAAAGACTTTTCAACCATTTTTTGGTTTCTATTATTTTTAAATTTTAAGTATTACGTACGTACACACATATCTTATGTATAAATATGTGTTGTACAACAAATGTGTGGATATTTCCTCATCGTCTGAAATTTCCGTGACATGTAATTATGTAATGTAAGAGTGCGGAGCAGAAATAGTGAGTGTTAAAAATAATTTTAGGTTGTAAGTCCCGTAATAATTCTTTTTTATGTCTCCGAATTTTATATCCCACTTTTATGTCACATATTGGTGTCACACGAATGTGAAATTGATACATGGTAGTGCTTGAATTAATAATAATGTTAAATATTTTATGAAAGATCTTACTTAATTGTAATTAAGTTAATAAAGGAAAACTTCAAAGTAACAAAGAAGAAAGCAAACTAATTTCCTAAATGTTTGAAAATATAAAACCGGTCAGCTTTCATGGAAATTAAGAAGTAAGAAAAAAGAACAGACGTTCAAAACAAAAATAATCGATTTTCATGGAAATTTATAAGAAAAAAAGAAAAACAGATAATCAAAACAAAAACAATCGATTTTTTGGTTTCATTATGTATCATTAAAGCAATACAACATAACAAGCTTGAGAAATTGATTATAGTCAATCTTCCTTAAACCAGCAAGAGGTACTATTTTGTCATTGATGAATTTTGTCCTATACTTACGTGCTTGTATAAACTATATATACATATATTATCTTAACTAAGTTTTATGATTGTGCTCATAGCTCCTCTCAAGTTTTTTATTTTACGGAGTTCTGTTAAAATCTACACAATTGATGAATTTTGTCCTATACTTACATGTTTGTATAAACTATATATACATATATTATCTTAACTAAGTTTTTTTTTTTTTTTTTTGAATACAGTGGAAGGGGGAAACCCCAAGAAAAAAACGCAAGGCTATTCTGCTATGTTCCGATAGCTGATTCCTCCAACGGTATCAAACAACATAAGGTGAGCAATTGAAGAAGATGGCTGATCAAAATTGTGTAAACCAAAGGACAGTGAATGTCCGATGTTGGCGAGCCGATCTGCAACGATGTTTGTTTCACGAAAATCATGTTGAATCTCACACGAATGGAACTTTGACATAACTTCTCGACAAGATTCAATTAAAGTGCTATGTTGGTGCGTCGTAGGAGTCGGTGAAGTAAGGAACTGAACAACGAGTTTAGAGTCGCAAGACAGAAGAACATGTAGAAAGCCATGTTTTAAAGCTTCTGAAAGACCATGATATGCACCCCAAAGCTCGGCGGCAATAATATTACCGTTACCCAAGTTAGCTGCAAAACCAAAAAGACAACGACCGATATGGTCTCTTCCCACACCACCACAAGCAATCAAACCGGGATTTCCATAAGCGCTACCATCCACGTTAACTTTGATAACACCCTCCGCTGGATGAATCCAGCTTAAGCTTCGAGTAATTTTGTAACGCCCTGGATGTCGAAGAGAGTAGAGTTTGGACCAAGCAAGTGTATCATCCAGTGCTATTTGTTGTATCCACCGCGCGGCGCGATTTGGTTCCATGATGAAGTTTTCAAAAACCTTTTCACATCTCCAGTTCCAGAACTTCCAACAAGCCGTAGCAAAGGTGCTCGCCCATGGCACTACATCATCTTTGACTGCTGTCCGTTGATAAAGATTTTTGACAAGCCAATCAAAAAGCGAAGCATGGAAAAAATGATAGACTCGATCAGCTGGGAGCAATCTAAGCCAAGTATCACGACTTAGAGGACAATCGCGAAGAATATGAAGGAGTGATTCGTTCGCATTTGGACAACGGGGACAAGATGGATCCTCTGTAATATGACGTTGGAAACGTCTTTCGTTACTAAGCAACTTGTCATGAAGAGCGAGCCAAATAAATGTACGAATACATTGCCGAGTACGGAGCTTCCAAGCGAGATTCCAGCTAGAGCTACGAGGGACATCCACTGGAGTAAGCATCTCACGAGCAGATTTCACCGAAAAAATACCGTCCGAGGAAAACCCCCAGCTTGGCGAGTCTTGAACGACTCCTTCTTTACAAATTTTTGTAGCAGCGATTTCCAAGAGGATGCGATGTGGAAGGAGGTGTTGGAATCTGGACCATAACCATTGATTTGAATCGTCAAGAAGGTCAGCGACTTTCAAATGTAACATATCTTCAGGGATTTCGTGCAAAGCATGATCAATAAGGGGGCTATTTCCCAGCCACCAATCCTTCCAAAAACATGTGAGATGCCCATTTCGAACAATCCATTTTAAACCCCGAGAGAAAAGATCAATATGCGAATGGAGTTGTCGCCAAAGGGGTGAACAGATTGATGGTTTCTTAGCTCCAAGAATATTACCATCGGATGTATACTTGGCGAGAAATAATTTAATCCAGAGAGAATTCTTTTTCTGGAGAAGTTCCCAGATAAGTTTGAGAATAATGGATTTGTTGAGATCGTCCATTCTTGGAATTCTGAGTCCACCGCGTTCCTTAGGGAGATAGATGGTATTCCAATTAACAAGATGGATTCGTCGGCGCCCCTCGCTGCTACCCCACAGAAAATTTCTATTGATTTTATCAAGATTTTTATTGGTGGCTTTCGGGAATTTATAAGTCTGCATCGTATATATAGGAACCGTAGAAGAAACGGCCTTGATGAGTGTATGACGACCAGCCAAAGAGACAAAACGGTTTCGACGAGAAAAAATGCGTTTTTCAACTCGTTCAATAACTCTACCAAATAAAGGACGAGTGATTCTCAAGTCACAAATGCTGACACCTAAGTAGCGTCCAAGCGAAGCAGCCTGAGAAATTCCCGACATACTCGTGATGACGTTACGTGTAAAGCTCGAGACGTTCGTAGAAAAGAAAATGACAGATTTTTCGATGCTAATTTTCTGGTCAGAGGCTGCCGAAAAAAGATTAAGACAATCCAGAATAATTGCATTTGTTCGGTGCTTGCTCTCGCAAAAAGAAGAAGGTCGACAGCAAAGAATAGGTGCGAAATTATTGGCCCATGACGGGAAGTGGTAATAGGGATCCATTCCTTAGCATCAACTCTGGATTGAATGAGATGTGACAAGCGTTCGATGCAAAGCAGAAAAATATAAGGGGAAATTGAGTCTCCTTGACGTATTTCCCTTGACGGTGTAAAAGCATCTGTAAGCTCCCCATTCCAAATGATGCGAATAGATGGAGATTTGATACAGAACATAATGATACGAACAAAATCAAAAGGAAGTCCAGCCGCTATCAAAGTGTCATGAATAAAATCCCAAGATAATCGATCGAATGCCTTTTCTAAATCGATTTTAAGTGTCATGTAGCCATGTTTACCCTTTTTTCGCCGCATCGTGTGGATCAATTCCTGAGCAATGATGATATTATCCCGAGCCTGACGTCCGGGAAGAAAGCTGGTTTGGGAGGGACCAATAATTCTCATGAGGACGGGTTTAAGTCGAGAAGCAATGACCTTTGTGATAACTTTATAAGCAACGTTGCAGAGTCCAATTGGTCGGAATTGCATAATCATTTCAGGATTTTCAACTTTTGGAATAAGATGGAGAAGAGTTTCGTTGAGTTTGACGGGGAAAGAGCCTGTATCCAATGCAGAGCGAACAAGAAGAAACAGATCACAGCCAATAATGTCCCAAAATTGCTGGAAAAAAACCGGTTGAAAACCGTCGGGTCCGGCACTTTTGTAAGGTCTCATAGCAAATACGGCTGTTTTAACTTCATCAAGACAAACCGGTTGAGAAAGAGTCGTCAATTCCTGAGGTAAAAGCGGAGGGAAACCTGCAGTAAGTTGGAAATTTTGAGTATTAGTACATGTGAAAATATCTTTGAAGTAATTGAAAGCAAGAGAGTGGAGTTGCTCTTTGTCTGATATCCATTCCCCTGTATTGTTTTTTAGACAGGAAACCATTGCCGAACGGCGTCGAATAAGTGTCGAGAGATGGAAATAACGTGTGTTCCTATTGTGAAGAGTAGCAACGTCTTCTTTTGATTTTTGGAACCATAAAATCTGTTCTTGGAGAAGAACATCATTGAATTCAGCAATCAATTTATTTTCCAGGCGAAGAAGATTTGAGCTGGGGTGGATTTCAAGTGCTGATTCCACTCCGAGAAGCCTCGCTTGCAGCGTCTTTTGCGTCGAAAGATATTACCGAAACTGGTTTTGTTCCATTGAGCAAGACCTGTCGCACAAGAGTCCATGATAGAATCAAATTGTTGCCCACTGATCCATAGGTTTTTGACAATGTCCTTAATATCTTTACGAAGAAGCCAAGAGGATTCGAATTTAAATCGTGAGCGAGAGGCAGCAGTTTGAGGAGCACTGAAGCATAGAATAATTGGTCGATGGTCGGAATGAGTACGAGCCAAATGTTGAACATAAGAGTAGGGAAAAGAAAAAGACCAATCCTCATTAGCAAGAACGCGGTCGATACGGGAGTGAATAATCATTCCTCTAGCTTTGCCCCTCCAAGTAAAACGAGGACCGTTAAACCCCATATCAAAAAGTCTGCATTTATCAATTCTATTACGGAAGAGAGAACATTTATTAGAATTTTTATTCGAGCCACCAATACGTTCGTCAAGTTGACTGATGTCGTTAAAGTCGCCTCCTACAATCCAAGGAATATTAATATTACTCGCTGTAGCCATGAGGTCATTCCATAACTCATCGCGAAGTCCAGAATTTGGGGATGCATACACACTTGTTAAAATAAAGGAACCCAAACCGAAAATATTAACGAAGGAATGGATCATTTGTGATGAAGCAACCAAAACATTGACTGAGACGCGATCATGGCGCCAAAAAAGCCAAATACCTCCCGCAAAACCCCGAGCTTCGACTCGGGCATTTCCAAGCGGACCAATTTTGTGAATAACCTCCTCCGCATTTTGCCCACTAATTCGAGTCTCCATAAGAACCAGCAAATCAGGATCATGGCAGTTAATAAGGTCTCTAATATTACGCAAAAACTTCGCATTTCCAGCACCTTTAACGTTCCAAAATAGAATTTTGTGTTGTCTTTCCATAAGTAAACAAATGAGATAAGAAAGAACATTTTTAAACCCGATGGGGTTGATCATGTCTACCCTTTTCATAAGGTCTGCTTCTATCATTTTTTTTAGGATTTTCACTAATAGCACGACGTAAAATTTGTTTAACTGGATGGGTACCTAAATCACGAACACCCCCAGCTGATGACGTTGAGAGTGGTGGATTAAGAGAGAGAGGGGCTAACTTCTCTCGCAATGTTTTGATCGTTTTCCGAAAGAGATGCAAGAGGAGCGCGGTCAGTTCCAACAGCATGTATTTGGGTTGGTTTCACAAGAGGCCCGGTTAAATTGGTGGTGGGGTTCGAATCCATTTGAACCGAGAAAACTTGGACGGGCTTCTTGATAACGGGTGGGTCAGCAGAATAATCTGTAACTTTTGAGCTGGTGGGCCGTGATTTTGGCGAAGACGGTCCAGATCGTAGAGACGGGTCAGCTGGAGTCTTGGTGTTTAAATTTCTTGAGCGTGGATCAGATTCACCTTGAGCTGGGATTTGAGTACTATCCATCATATCTTCTTCTAAATCTGCCAGGATGGAAAATGCAGATTTATTGCTAATTGATTTGGTTCGATTATTAATGGTAGGTTGCTGTTTTTGGTAACTTGCCATATTTTTTGCGTTTCCTCCTCGAAAATTAGGATATTGCTGATTTGGTTTACGTCGAGGGTTGACCAACATCCACGGGCCGTAACCCGTGCCCGTTTGGCCCGAGGATGCATTGACGGGAGAGTGAGAAACAGCCATGGTCGCTTCTTGAGCTGCCGCCATCTCCGCTTCTTTTGCTTTACGTTCAATAACAGCGGGGGAGAGCGAACAATCGTCGTGATGGTGTCCGAACACACCACACTGATAACAAATGAGCTTAATACCCTCATACTCGATATTAAATTCCGAATTTCCGATCAAATATTTGGGTAACCGAGGTTTCTTTAGGTCAATTTCCACTGCAATCCGAGCGAAGCGACCTTTGGAGGCCCGTTCTATGTGTTCATCGACTTTAATAAACTTTCCGATCATGTCGCCAATTTCCTTCAAACGGTTGGATTTCGAAAAGAATGGGAAAGGAATTTCTGGGAGTCTAACCCAAACCATGGTGTGTGAGATGGAGGCATCGGAGGCTTTAAAGTCTGGAGCCCATCGGCGAACCGTCAAATAATGTTGAAAAAGCACCCAAGGTCCGCCTTCGAGAACGAAATCAAAATCAGCCTTTTTTTGGAGGCGCACAAGAAAGAATCCCATCCCTAATTCCACAAGTTCAAAAGTTCCTC
The DNA here is from genome assembly GCA_946800315.1 of Misopates orontium. Lineage (NCBI taxonomy): Eukaryota > Viridiplantae > Streptophyta > Magnoliopsida > Lamiales > Plantaginaceae > Misopates > Misopates orontium. The sequence goes on from OX326948.1 coordinate 15,314,400, forward strand.
GCAAGGACCAAAGTTTTGTAAGACGGAGAGCAAGAGTATCGTACCGAATTGCTTTTCCCATCAACTTAACAATAAGACATCGAGACATATTACCGCAGATTTCAACCCAATCTGATGCTAAGAGTCTCATTCTCGGCCATTGCGAGTTCTCAACGACGGGATCATCAACGAATTGCATGGAGAATTCTTCGTCAATAGCGGCCCAATCTTCTTCGTCTGATTGTGTGTATTCAATTTTTTCAACCAATCCAGTTGGTGGAATTTTAGAACCATCGTCGTTGAAGATCGATGTGACCTTGTCTTTATAACTAATTCCCACAGTAGGGTTGGCCGCCTCCTGAATCGTTGGTGGAGACGAAGGAATTTGGTCGTGATCCATGGCGGAATCCTCTGTTGCATCTGTCATCATAAGTTCAGAAGTTTGAAGAGGAGGAAAAGGGTCAGAGGTTTTGAGGCGTTTTTCAGAATGAGTAATAATGTCGGGTGGTGGTGGTGGATCCACCGAAGTCGGGAAGAAAAGTGGATTTATTTGGGAGCTCATGTGGAGGCGCGTGGTGGAGCGTACTGAAGGATTTTCTAGCCGTTGATAAAAATTGCATATGTTAAACTTAACTAAGTTTTTTGATTGTGCTCATAGCTCCTCTCAAGTTTTTTATTATACGGAGTTCTGTTAAAATCTATACAATATGTTTGGTAGTATACAGTTAGATCAATTTATTTCTCTTTCTTTTTTATTTTTGTTAATTTAGAAATTTAAAATGATGTTATAATTTGACTGAATTAGTTTATTAGCTGACATAGTTTTCTTGAAGTAGAAAATAGAAGGAAAAGTAACAAATTATTCCCTCCCTTTTTCTTCACTTTATTTTTTACTGAAATTAAAAAAACGGATTGTTTTGCCTGAATCAAACTTCTTTCAACGGACAAAAGTTATTACACCTAATGGTTTTACTCTAACACCGAATCCCTCAAATGTTGATACCACCAGAACCTTTTTCCCGTCTACTCCGTTTGACCCGTAAGACCAAAACTCCCGTAGTGATCTTCTGATGAGAAAGCTTCCAAGCGAACTGCACGTACGTATAGATCACTCTAACTGGCGCAATCCTTTCTCGTTGAACTCCCTTCAACTCTCGTCGGCTTCTCACGTTCTTGATTTGACTCAAGAGGACGAAAACTAAGAAATCAAAATAAAAGAGAACACCTAAAGATGTATATTTTGTTACACGAGTGTTCTACATTGATTCCTAGGATTTCTACTATTTGTAGGATAGCTCTCCTGAAAGATCTCTTTGAATCTCGGCCAGTCTCCATATCCAGTCGAGACAGGATCTTTCCAAATATATCTGAATCTTTCCATGATAAGGCGATTCTTCCTTTTGATAAGTCTTTGTGATCGTTTGATAAGATCTTCATGATCTTCGTGAATCTGCACACCAAAGACAAAAGAGAACTCCACAAGGAAAAGATTACTTAAGGATATAAACAAAGAGTTTGATAAAGATTAACTTTCCATAAGATAAGATTCTATAAGATCAAGTTATATCTTCACAAACTTACCCAAATATTCACTCGCTTAAATAAGATAATTACCATATAATCAAGAGCGAATAATTAAGTAAATAAATCAAAGTAAATAAAACCGAATTTTCCTTTAAAATATTTTGCAAACAAGGAAATAAAATCTAGTTGGACCTGGCAGTCCTGACTGTTCAATCAAGTTCGAATCGTGTTGGACTTGTGGTCCTAACAATCTCCCCCAATTGACTTGTTTGGCAAAAACACTTTTAAATCCCAAGGAAAATGTAGACATGCTGAAATAAAACAAGTTAGTAAGAGATAGGCACATAAATCAACTAAGAGTCTTGACAGCAATAAAAACCTGTTGCAACAGCAGTGCAACAATCCGCAAAACAACTTAAAATAAATAAGCAGTTAATAACATTGTTCTTAAGCGGTAAAATAAAAACAAACTTCAAAATCTCCCCCATTCTTTATTTTCTATTTACTCCCCTATTTTTCCAGAACTAGTCAAGGCTTTGCCGCTAATTGGGCAAGGGACTGGTTCATGGACTCCAACAGTGTAATAACCTGGGCAAGTTGCGTCTATAGGTTGTCGAGACTGCCTGGGGAACAGACGGTCCAGCTTCATTATCCCTGGCAGGTGGGACAGATCGCCGGATCGGAGAACCGAGAAGAGCTTGAACAAGGTGACTCGGGGCATGATAAGGATTGGGGCGGCACGTCATTTTATCCTTCTTGACCTGGATATCCATTTGAGATGTGAGCGTGCGGTAGATCAATGATGGATAGCCCAAGGTCATCTTTATCGTTTGGTCGAATACTTCAAGTTGAATTCTCTCAAAGACCAGTTTCCCAAGATTAATGGGAGCATTAGAACCAATATGGAACAAGACAGAAGCAGTTAACGGGCTAACAGTAGAAGTATGGGACATAGGGTACCAATTTCTTACCATTATGTCGTAGATCAGACCATACCATGGGAGAAGAGAACCTCGCGGGAGATTCCCATTCTTTGGCCACTTCATGGGTTGGCCGGTTATGGTTGATGCGACTGCGTCCAAGTCTTCCTCCAGTTCCAGCTCGGAGTCGCGACCGGTTTGTACGTCAGGAGACCCCAACTGCATGTTCAGGATCTGAGGACTGATTTTGAAGATGAATTTCCTCACATACACTGAATGTTCCTTGGCTGAGCCCGGAGCGCCTAGTTGAGTATCCAGATTGGCATAAAACTCGTGCACAATCTGGGTTACAAACGGTTGCACCATGCGAGTGGGTTCAAGAAACCCTCTCCCTTCCAAAAACTTGATAATATCCGTACCCGCATATGAATCATCATGAAGTTGAACTTCATTAACAGGAATGCATCGGGCAAAGAGAGGATACCTGAGTTTGGCATTAGCGGTGTAGAACCTGTCGGACCTAGCCTTTTTCACCCTGAAAGGCTCATCGGACGGTAGAACACGGGGAGGGACGGCGTAACCTCCTTCAGCTTCTTCTTCAGTATGGGCGTGGCTGCCTTCCTCAGAGGCCGACTTGTCGCCTGACTGGTTGTCTTCATCAGACGAGGACTGAGCTGATCGTTTCTGCTGTTTGCGAACGGGGCTGGAATCGCGTGTCAGAGACCTCGATTGGAGTAGAGTCCGAGGCAGCAGCAGTGGATCGGGGACGTTTGTGAGTAGGAGTCTTGGTACGTGTCCTGACTCGGCTTGCGACACCCTCTGCAAAAGGTTTGGCTTTTCGGCGAGCAGATGGGGTGCGCTATGGAGGTTGAGCCTTCTGCTTCCCTTTGGCCGCGGCGGTGTGGCGGAGAGAGGATGCAAGAATAGGTGATGGTGACGGCGAAGCGTCTTCCGGCGGTGGAACAGAGTGAGAGTCATCCAATGGAGGAGAGAGCTCTCGTGCCTGAGAAGATGTGGCACGTGGTGGTGACTCTGTTGCCGGTGGTGGTGGTGTGGTGTCTTGCGGCAGCGGTGGTGCAGTAGCACTGGCCGGTGGAACATAATCCGGTGGAATCCGGACTGAAAGTGGAGATGGGACAACTCGTTGCCCGTGGAGGATGCACTATCATGGTCGACTGGTGGGGTCGACTGAGATGGTTCACCGGTTGACTTAGTTTTCACCATGTTAAAGATTTTCTTGAGAAACGAAAGTGAGAAAGAAGACATAAACAAACCACACACACTAAAGAAAATAAGCACAAGAGAGAGAGCAAGGATGGCGTGAGATATGAAAAGACATATAAATAGATAAAATCAAATCAATATCATATCTTCCATAATCATTATCCACAACTTCCCATAAGTGATAGGACTCTTACCAAGACTAATCAAGGAAAGATTCCAACAATATACACGCAACTCAATCTCTACTAAAAACGCGGCAAATAATAGGCGGGAAACAAATCATTCCAAAATTAAACATCTCGCGTTTTAAAGACAAAAAAAATAAAAAATGCACCTGTTTAATAAAATAAAATAAAACAAATTAAAAACACAAATTAAAAGAAACAAACAGAAAGTAACTCAGCAAATTACTCACATAACTCACCGAGTACCGATTCAACTGGTGTAAATGGATGTCGAGACACCCTGTCATGACAGACTGTAAGATTGAGTATAGAACAGGTCAAAACTGGAGAATACTCATGAACCAGATGAATACATAAAAATGTGTGTATGTGAATTCTCATATGATAAACCGATGAAAGGGAAGAGAATTTGAAAGGGGCAAAAATTGTTTTGCAAAATATCTCTTTTCAGACAATACAATTGCACCTTGTACACACACTTTGAGCCTTTTGCATAGAGGTAGCTTTCACACACAACTTTATATAGAATATGGTAGCTCTTTTCAATTTTGTGATGACCGTGAGATATGAATTGAATGCTTTCACACATATTCATTGAGTTTAGGCAGCTTTTTCCTCCATATATTTTTCTTTTGAAGCACTTTTTTCTTTTGGCTCATGCTCTCTTTGTTCTTTTCTTTTCATAACTCTTTTGCACACTCATTCTTTTCTTTTTATGCTCAATCCTTCTGTTTTTTTGATGTGATGAGGTAGCAAAAGTGGACAATGTCCATGTCAACGAGATTATAAATACAAATTAAAAACAAAAAATTGCCCGTTGCAAAATCCTTCGATTTCACTGATTTAACTGAGGGAAAGATGTGCAATGTGTATCAATGCAGTTTTAAGTACGCTCCAGAACCGGCTGTCCAACAGGTCTGCAAGTAAGTCATGACAGTTAGTTCAACAAAAAAAACATCTCAGTTAAATTGGGCACGCGACCAGCGCTTAGTGGAGACAAATGCTGAGAGACTTTCTGAGGGTCTTAAAGCTTTGTGAAACAAGTTTCTTCTTAAAAATAACAGCAGTTTGTCTTCCAGTCGCGACATGCTTAATGACAGCACATTCATTATCACCCAAATCACATATGAGATGGTGCCATATTTCCGTGTGCTGTGTCCATAAGTGTTTAACATGACTATGAGCAATGATAATAGCACAGTTGTGGTAACTAAAGACCAAACCATCACTTTACACAAAAATAAAATTCTTAAGCATGTGATCAACCCAACCAATATCAAGTAATATAACAAGATTATGCTTAGTTAGGTAGAGATGACTTCCTGTTCCAAAAGTGGAGAAATTGAGGTCTACGAAGATGCCTCTTGTCTCATTGACAGCCCAAGTAGGAGTTGCCACAGGAATCATCAACTGCTCAGCAGTTTCATGGTCAAGGTCCTTGAACGGATTTTGAACACACATGGATTGATCGATGACCAATCTATTGGCTCCTTGACTAACCTGCGAACCATAAAAACAAATTAGTTCACTAATTATAGGAGAAATAGGTCTGTTTGAAATAGAGTTTGTGAACTATTCTGTAGGGAGTCGTGACTGCATTAGAATATAGCAGTCCGCTTTCATGTAAAAAAACAAAACTTTTGGTTATCGAACACATGACATTCATCTTGTATGAAAGTGACAACCATCTTTTGATCGCATAGCTGGCTTATGCTAATCAAATTCTGCTCAAGTCCAACAACATGGAACACATCGTTAAGCATAGGACACCCGTTGAGAATGAGTGTTCCTTTTGCAACCACTTGACCCTGTTTACAATTTCTGAATTGAACTGTTCCACTTGGACCAGTAGCATAGTTAGTCAAAAGGTTTTTGTTCCCTGTCATGTGATGTGAGCATGCACTGTCAAGATACCAACAATCAGGTGATGCGTTTTCAACAGAGGAAAATGCAAAATGAATATTTTTATGATTAGAACATTTCACCTTTATGTGATTCGTTGGTTCAGAATCTTCATCGAAGTCATTTAACACTGTTTTTCGTGGAGTCTTCCTAGTTGTCGTGACTCGTGGTCCAACAGTTTTCTTTGCTGTGCTCCTTGATGAGTTCTGCTTTAACTCAGGACAACGTGGACGAATATGACCTTTACCACCACAATGATAACAGACTCTGCTAGACTTGCGAGTTGGTCGTGACCACCAAATGGGACATGGCCTGTTAGTTGGACTAGACCTGCAATTAAAAACATGAGACTCTGAGCATTTAAGATCACGTGCTAAACTATCATCATCTATATCAGATAGACTAGGAATTTCTCTGCTTAGACGGATCGGTGGATGGTAACCAAGACCAGCATGAATGGGACTAGGACTTTGATCAGATTCATTGTCCTGATTGTTTGAGACAACCTTATTGAGAACCTTAAGAACATCCTGAAAGTGATTTTTCAAATCCTCAAAAATGGTGATGGATTTTTTTATATTATGCACATCAATTTTGAGGGCCATGACTTGTCTTTTTAGATCAAGGTTCTTGCGTATTTCTGAAAACAACAAATTTCGAAGAAGTCTGATTTCCGTAAATGGATTAGGAGAATCATCGTCCTCAGAATCATCGTTGCTTCCCTGACTAGACAAGACAGATGGTAAGTCATGATCAAAAATAGAAGAAAATGCAAAGAATGTTCTTTCTACAGGTTCATTATCACAAAAATCTGACTCTTCATCACTGCAAATGGATATCATCGTTTTATTCTCATAAGCAGCTTCGAAGTCGTCCTGGTCAGTCGCGACAGGTGATGAGTCAGGTTGAATGACAAAGGAGAGTGCAATATTTGCTTTTTCTCTTGTCTCATCTTCACTTTCAGATGACTCTCCATCACTCCAGGTGCACACCATGGCTTTGTCTTTATTCTTCGGGAGAAGATTTGCACAGTCAGTTTGTATGTGACCATAGCCTTGGCATTCCCTGCATTGAACACCTTTTCCTCTTCTTTTGTAGCTAAGATCATTAGCAGCGGAAGATTTTAATGAATTATCAGAGTTTGAAGAGAAAGTGTTCGTACCTTTATTTTTCCATTTGGAAAACTTTCGGAGTCCTTTGGAGAGAAACGCGACAGATTTCTCGAACTCGTCCTTATCGTCACTTTGAGGTTTGTCTTTGATTTCAGCTTTAAGTGCAACACCTTTTGAAGTGACTCCATTCAAATTCTTTTTCAACTCGAAAGTTGAAAGGGCACCCATGAGCGCTTCAAGTGACAAGTTCTCCACATCTCTTGCTTCTTCAATCGCCTCAATTTTCATATCGAATCTTGAGGGTAAAGTGCGAAGAGTTTTCTGAACAAGTTTGGACTCACTATACTCGTCACCGAGGAGGAAGGCTTCATCTGCAATGTCTCTAAGTTTGGCTTTGTATTGAGCTATTGTTTCATGATCCTCCATTTTGAGTTCCTCAAACCGTGTACCAGGGATTTGTCTTTGGATCTTTTCACGGATGGGGTACCTTCATGGGCAACGCGAAGGGCATTCCATGCATCTTTGGTCGTTTCACACTTTGAGATCAGTTTGAACTGATTTAGGTCGACTCCATTTAAAATTGCATTGATTGCAATTGAGTTGTAGCTCGCGTCGAGATCTTCTGCGTCAGACCAGTCGAGTTCCAGCTTCGGCTTTCCATCTTTATCTAGTGGTGGAGTCTATCCATTGAGAATGATTTTCCACGCTTTCTGATTTTCTCTTTTGATGAAAGCAATCATGCGGACCTTCCAGTATGAATAGTTGAATTCATTTAAGAGTGGCGGCTTTGATGATGATGATCCCTCAACGTTTTGTGCCATCAAATCTGTAAGATCTAAATAAAACAAGAATCTCACCAATGTTAGTGGGTGACAGACTCTTGATGCCAATTGATAGATCTTTAAGTCTAATACTTTACGTTTTAGCAGTAGTTGCGATACCTAGTCTAGACAAATAAATAAGACAGGTATATAAGACAGTAAAGTAAGACATTAGATTTTAACGTGGTTCGGACTATGTCCTACATCCACGAGGCTTTCGCCTGAATCAAACTTCTTTCAACGGACAAAAGTTATTACACCTAATGGTTTTACTCTAACACCGAATCCCTCAAATGTTGATACCACCAGAACCTTTTTCGCGTCTACTCCATTTGACCCGTAAGACCAAAACTCCCGTAGTGATCTTCTGATGAGAAAGCTTCCAAGCGAACTGCACGTACGTATAGATCACTCTAACTGGCGCAATCCTTTCTCGTTGAACTCCCTTCAACTCTCGTCGGCTTCTCACGTTCTTGATTTGACTCAAGAGGGCGAAAACTAAGAAATCAAAATAAAAGAGAACACCTAAAGATGTATATTTTGTTACACGAGTGTTCTACATTGATTCCTAGGATTTCTACTATTTGTAGGATAGCTCTCCTGAAAGATCTCCTTGAATCTCGGCCAGTCTCCATATCCAGTCGAGACAGGATCTTTCCAAATATATCCGAATCTTTCCATGGTAAGGCGATTCTTCCTTTTGATAAGTCTTTGTGATCGTTTGATAAGATCTTCATGATCTTCGTGAATCTGCACACCAAAGACAAAAGAGAACTCCACAAGGAAAAGATTACTTAAGGATATAAACAAATAGTTTGATAAAGATTAACTTTCCATAAGATAAGATTCTATAAGATCAAGTTATATCTTCACAAACTTACCCAAATATTCACTCGCTTAAATAAGATAATTACCATATAATCAAGAGCGAATAATTAAGTAAATAAATCAAAGTAAATAAACCCGAATTTTCCTTTAAAATAATTTTGCAAACAAGGAAATAAAATCTAGTTGGACCTGGCAGCCCTGACTGTTCAATCAAGTTCGAATCGTGTTGGACTTACGGTCCTAACAATACTATTTGAATAAAATATCAGTTTCGTACATTTCGGCCACCCACATTTGGGTCCATTTTATTCGGACAATTGGGTTGAACTGGCCCGACTTCCCTTTCTGCTCCAAAAATAAATTTTGCAAAGATTACCAGCTTTGTGAAGAATTCTGGTGATGTCCTTCACTTAACATGTCAAATTAAAATTGTATTTTCGCATTACTACAAGATTATTAAACAAGAGTGACGACTAAAATTATTAACATGAAGCTAAACAAAAACTTAAAATTCGTATGAAATTTAACATGAAGGAATGCCATTGAGCGAGCTCCCACTATCATATACTTCAAAACTTCACATTGGAGTTTTCTCAAGGTCGCATGCCATACGAAGTGGATTCAACATATTACATGCGACACTGGCAAACTTACTAGTCCTTATTGTTAGAAAAACAAAGTGTGCAATTGTCCCACATTGAAAAAGAATGAGCAAAGTGAGTGGTTTATTTGTGGGAAGGATCCATAGACCTAATGCCTTAAGGTTTTGGGTCAAGATGTGGTGTCAAGCCCACTAATGTGTGTTCTCACTTTGACCCATTGGATTAAATCTCCCTAATTGTGGGCTCTCCCGGTCCTAACAATTGGTATCAGAGCCAAGAGCCAAGGTTAGCTGGGGGCGGTGTGGAGGTGCGGACTCCGGATAAGAGTGGAACACGTGGTGTAGCGTGGCTCTTGGAGTGCACTCCGGGAAATTCCGCTCCAGGGGGAAAGCCGGTTAAATGTGGAGGGATTCACACTTGAGGGGGAGATTGTTAGAAAAATAAAGTGTGCAATTGTCCCACATTGAAAAAGAATGAGCAAAGTGAGTGGTTTATTTGTGGAAGGATCCATAGACCTAATGCCTTAAGGTTTTGGGTCAAGATGTGGTGTCAAGCCCACTAATGTGAGTTCTCACTTTGGCCCATTGGATTAAATCTCCCTAATTGTGGGCTCTCCCGGTCCTAACACTTATGAGACTTAATTTCGACAGAACCTACAAAAGGTCTATCTACTTACACTTATTGTTTACTGGCCTTAGTCAGGTTTGCATATTTTTGTTTAGGCCAGGGGCGGACCTACCCTTGGGCTGGGTAGGGCTGTAGCCCAGGGTAGATTTTGTGTGTGTGTGTGTATTTTAGCCCACAGAAAAATATATTTTGGCCCAATATGTGTTGATAAAAATAGATGGATCATAGGAGTATGAGTTATTTAATTCTAAACCCAAATAGTTAAGTTTAGCCCACCTCCAATTTACAATTAAAAAAATTCAAATACATGGGTCAGCATTAATTTTTTTTAAAGCACTTTAACATCAAATAAGATTTATTGATGATGATAAAAGTATTGAACTACTGAAGTTTAATTATTTTTACTATTAGAGATTCAAGTTTTGGATATATTCATATTAAGGAAATGTGATATTATTTTATACTCTAATTAAATGTATAATTTATATGAAGAGGAAAAAACATTAAATATATAATTTATACAAAGTTTTAGGATAAATGAAGAGGAAAAAACATTAAATATCAATGTGAACTACTCAAACACCTTATTGCGTTACTTCTATTTTAACCCAGGGTAAAAAAAATTCCTGGGTCCGCCCCTGGTTCAGGCAAGAGTAGAAGCAGAGAATTTAAAAGTAACTAGACATATCACCTTTTCCACGCAAGAAACTAGTTTCCTCCATGAATTTTAATACATTTTAGTAAGTCTGGTTGAGGGAATATCATGTTAAGACTCATAACCAAAGTCTCCAATGTCTCTTTCTACAAATTGGGTCCGCAGCTGCAAAGATCTAACTCTTGAGTTTTGAGGAAATCGACACTTAAAAGCAGTTTCAGATTTTCAGAACCATATGCAGCTGGAGAGTTCACTGTCATATTTTTGCTATAAGGCCCTAGAAACCGAAGCCTTTATACTTTCCCAGTATACCACAGCTGGACCGAGTAGCTGAAACTATTATCATGGCTAGAACTGGCATTAAACACTAGGTACTGTCAAGTTCGCGAATCTAAACACGAGGAAAGTCGTACACTTCTGCTGGCCTACGCAATTTTAACATGTACACAAGACTAGGAATAAACTATACTTCCTCAAATATTCAGAATCTACATTCAAGAAACATAGAAAAATTGAACTATGGTCCCAACCATATTGGCTCCTAAGAGGCATGAAAAGTTTAAGAACTATTTAAACTAAAATCCTGCATCTATGGTAAAGGCTCATGAAGTGATTCTTGAGAAAGTGATGCCATTGTAGCCTCTTTTCTTGGGGTCTTTGCTGACAAATCTTTTGAGTTTTCACATCCTCACAAGCCTTGTCCCACATTAACAAGAAACCACAAAGGATTACAAAGAGGCGAGAGCTTTAGTCTTCGCCTTCCATGGGAGTAATCTCCTGTGCTTACACCCAAGCAATTACCCTTTCTTCTTCATGTACCAAATATGCGACATCTGATACTGGACGATGAACAATACAATACAAGCAAAAGCATCATGAAAATCATTAATTCCACCTAGACTCTTCATCTCAATATCGAGGAAATTGTTAGTATTTACTTACGACCCACCTAGTTCGGAGACTGACGCATTTAGATTTTCAGCACCATGTCGTTCTACCCGCCTTACATTCTCACTCATTGTGAAGCCCAGAAACCACCTGAAGATCGGGGTTATGATGATGGTCCTCTGCTTCACATGCATAATCTTCGATAAGATCTTTGGTTTTCCCACTCGACATACGCCGGCTCTCACTAAATTGAATTTTGGCTCTCAAGCCTTCTCTGACCAAATAATTTCCTACACGAGTGTAGCAGTTTAGTCTTTCCACCTGTTCCTTTCACGTCTTACAATTTAAAGAGTGTACCAAGCTTGAATGATTGTGAACCTCCACAATAGGTTCTGTTATCCATGCGGTTTCCGGTTAAAACGGCTTCCAAGAGTTTATAGTCTGCTGTGTTTGAGCTCCTCACATGCTACCTGAGAAGAGAGACGAGAAAATATCAACACAGCTAACCTTCAGTGTGTTGTGACGGCATTTACGAAAGAAATGAAACATGTGTTTTATGGAAGAGTTTAACTGCAGCAATACAAGTAAAAGCCAGGAACTGAAATGTGCATTCTCAAATGGCGTCAACAATGATTTTAGCCAATTTCAATCTAAAAGTATTCCCATAACCAGTTTAAGTCATGTGGGTTAGAGAAAATGTAAGAAGTTACATTTATGGACATTGGAAGTATGTTTGTTCAACTTAACGGCAAATACAATTTAAGGCTATGAAGTCTTAGGCTACCTTATAACGTTCAATGTGCAAAACTCTTAAGACTTGTGCTTTTTCTTCTCCCCTAAATTCCCTTCTAACCGTAAATTATTGAAGCTTTAGGAGTCGGGAAGCTTTAGAGACTGGTCTGGAGTTCACAAAAATCTAGATTTTAGTCTTTTGTAATTAGAATTAACCGCAATACTATCATGCGGATAGCCCTTGTAATCAAGCATTCGATCTGATCCTCGAAAGCATTACTACATTTCTAGGTTCCCTTCAATAAGGTGACCAAACAGAATTCTGTAATGTTTAGAAGAAAAATACCTACATAAAGAGCTTCTTTTGTAGTATTGCTTACTCTTTTATCCTTTTTGCAAAGTCAAACACGTTTCATGGAGATTGAACTCGAACTTACTGAAGACAACATAATGGAAGTATAAAATTATACGCGATAACTTGAGCAAGATACGTGCAAATAATACGTGTCACCCTAACAAATATATGCATGCTGGGATCCTACGGGCTGGTTGCCAGGATTTACAAACTACAAACTAATTAAAGAAACATTAAGGACAAACATTATCCATGAGACTAGCAAAAAACCGAAAAAAGAATGTGGCTCGAGTAAATGAAGCTACTATTAGTGTATTCAGTTAATTTTGTCCAATCCAAATTATAATGTAAGAAATAATTTCTCCAGTGTAGGCAAAATTCTTTCCCTTGCAAAAGTATGCTTAAGATAAGAATTTTAACTTTGTAACAAAATTAGCAATAAATAATTTCCTGGAATTTAACTTAACTCCTAGAGTTTATCATGACATTCTTCCCACTACTGCTGTAATACAGAGCATCGAGCAAAACCACATGAATTTACAAATAAAACATTTAATTTCACAGTTTATCCCAAAACAAAGTAGCAAAGATATAAAATCTCTAACCATATTAATAGCCAGGTTTCTCCAAATTTGACACCATCGTTGATTATCACAAATCTCATGTGACCCTTCTTCTTAAACTCTTTGGGATTGAATGGTGAATTAAGATCCAAAGGAGGAATTCAAGAATAGAAAAAAGCCATGAGCTTTAAGAGAGAAACAAGCAAAACAAGGATCAAACTGAAAATAAAAACCGTGTCTAAAGAAGAAGCGTCCAAAGAGGAATTCATCACTGAGCTAAACTCAACAAGGGCGATAAAATAAATGATTTATTCCATAAAGAACCCAATATTACTTTTAGGAAGAACTACACAAACTACCCCTCAAATTATGGGCTAATTACACAGATCATCCTTCATCTTTTGAAATACGCATACTCTATGTTTGGTGTTACACTTTCCCCTTATAGTGTTAAAATGAACGGAAAAAAATGAAGTTATCAAAAACTATTTATTAAAATTCTGAATTTGCACTTGAATAGTCGATTCTTTAATTTTAGAAAATATATACAATTACATAATTTTACATATTATAATTATGGTACTTATCACTTCAGATTATTGTGACCGTATTAAATTTATGGAACTGTTTTTAAAAAGATTTTTTTGTATTTTCGCAAAAATATTGACAGCAAAATAGAAAAAAAGAAAGAAAGAAAAAAAACAGATCAGGGACCCGATCTAACGACTCGCCGGAACTCATTGGTCGCGCGACAGCCCGACCTAAGGATCGCGCGACGCGGAAGGGTGGTAGGTCGCTGGAAGTTTCAAATTCGCTTGCTCGCCATGGTGCATGTCCGACAGTACGCGACCCGAACTGGTCGCGCAGCGGTGGCGCCTTGTCGCAATCAGGTCGCCCTTTACCTGGTTGCAACGACACCAAGGACGAGTGTAATGTTCTTACCAAAAATATGAGTAATATTGTTAGCTAAAAGTAAGAAGAAGGTTAGTAAAGAGCAAAATTCTGGAAGATACTTATGTTTAAGGTTTTAGAGTTTTGACGATAATCGAAACATTAAGAACAACTCTGGAAAAAATTGACAACAAAAAACATCTCATCAGTCTCATCCACCTCCGCCGCCCCCAACACGGAACCTCAACAACCTTCAACACCCCAAAACGCCGGTGGCGCGACCATTTGAGGCTTCGTGGCTTAGAAAGCCCAAGATCACCGCCGTAGTACAGCCATCTCGATCGCCTTCTCGTCCCACCTTTTCTGATTTTATTACGTTTGAGTACTTTATATTGTTCCTATTCTGCCCTCGTGTTTTTGTTTTACTCCATTCCAGCCATTTCTTGTTGACGACTTTCTTCAAAATTGCTTCTCCTTGCCGCCGATTTTTCGTCATATTGAACTACCCAGTGCCACGACAAGCGCTGCTTGAGGAGTAAAGAAGGCCATTAATTAGGGTTCATTCAGTTACTGTAATTACGGTTTCTTCCCTCAATCTTTCTGGTGTATTGCATTATATAAAAATTAGCCGCCCCACCATAACTTCTTTGCAATGACGTCATTAGGATTTCCAGCCCTTTCTTTGTTGTAAGTTTGCATCTATTTTATTCCAGTTATTTCCTTGATGTAAATCAGCATTGGTTTCTGAATGACGAGCTTTTGCTACTGATTCCTTATTCATGCGCTAGGTGTTATGTTTGTATTGGTGTGATTGTCGGTTCACAGCTGCAAGATATTTCTATTTGTATTTGGCCGCGAGTTGGGTTGTTTGAATTCGCGGTGAAAGACAGAAGGGAAAGGCCCTCCTTGGTAATCTTTCTTCCTCTTTTTTTACATGTATGTGTGTGTGCCTCTACCCTTTTAGATTAGTCTTAGACTCTTAGGGAATTATTTGCTAGATTTTGAATTTGATATTCTTGCTTTACTTTGGTATCTGGTAGTGTTGTAAGAGTTCGTGTTCCACAAATGTAGTATTGGTGCTGCGAATCCATGGTTCAATCTGCTTGTGAATTATTTAAGTTGTGTTTGATTGAGTTTCTTAGCTTTGATTCCTGAAGAATAGTGTTTTCCGTCCATCTCTCATTCTCTCAGAAGAAGAACATCTTTTGTTACTTAGTTTATGCCATCTTAGACTTCTTATAAGGGGATATAGATGAGATGGTGTTTCTGTAATCAATTGCATTGCATAGGATTTATTGTTCATATAATATTTTACAAGTTAAATTGTTTGAACAAGTTAGTACAGATTTTACCAAGTACGTTTTCATGTCTTTCAGAATCGCGGCTTGCATGGTTTTGAAAATAATGGATAGGCGATACGTGTTCATTCGTGATCTTTCCGTCCACATGTTGAAATGGACAATTAAGGTGCAGGTCACGCGAGTTTCAGGAACTCATCGTTCTAGGGATGAGAAGACTATGTATAAATGACTGAGTTTAGTGGATGTGCGGGAACAAGAACTTTGTTTGGTTATGTTTTGTTGGAAATAGCTCATCTTACCTAGCGAATAAGAGGCGTTTTCAAGAGGACATGTAATTATTATTTTACATTCTCTTAATTTTATTCATTGATGACTATACATATGACTCTTGCTTTTGGGCCCACATTTGTTATAAAAATTTTCGCTCCCACCCATTATACTCTTACACATCAGCTCATTTACACTTAACAGGATCATTTCAATCTTTTTTCTTTTCTTTCTATTGTGCACATATGTTTCTTACTTTTTCCATTAAAGTCCTTTTTTCTTATTCGATCTTTTCTGTATTTTTAATTTTCTCACTTTGTTCAAGCGCACCGCGACAAGCTTTGGTTGTAGAGCACCAATTACTACGATCATTCATTTACGCATCTGTTACATTTAACTAGGGTTCTTTAATCCCTGCAATTTTTATTGTTTGCCGCCGCTTCTCTCGCAAATTACCCAACGCCAGCGTTGAAGTCTTGCAATGATGTGTTTTCATCTTTGTTCACCTGCTTCTCGAATTGACAAAGGTGTGCCACTGCCCTCAAAATCAATCGAGAAGTATTGAGTTTGTATTCGTCGAGTTGCCGGTGTACAGCTGTTCATGTTTAAACCTCATGAAATTCTCACTGACTACAAAAAGTTTTGGCTTTCTTTGGTTACTTATCTCCTTCTATCCCTATCTGTATTGTCCATGTGTTTTTATAAGCTTTTATTGAAAATTTTTAATGATGTTGCATATTGGTTGCTACTTTGATTGCCACTTCCATTGGAAAAACATATTTTTGTCATTGTTATATTGCATCTTTAAAACTTTAGAGATCGTTATTAGAGTCTATGATTAGGAGTGATGTGTTACATGTCAATACAGTTAACTTAGAGTTTTGTTTTTCAACTGCTATTGAGAACTTTGTGCAAATCTAATCAAGTATAATAGTTTTGTTTTTCAGATTTGTTGCATGTAGGGATGTTTTCGGAAATTATGGGGCAAATGATATATATTCAACAATCCTACACCTTCTACGCGCTCTCCACCTCCAAACGGCGGCGACGGGGCCTCTCCCACCTTTTGAACCTTGGTGGCTTGAAAATCCCAACTTCGCCGTCTCAGCCATATTCTCCTCCCGCCGCCTTCTCTGAGAGAGAGAGAGAGAGAGAGAGAGAGAGAAATTAGATATTTCGTTCATAATGAAAAAGTAACAAGTTCTGTTACATATAAGCAACGTAGATGCACTAGGTTGGCAAAATAATACTTAGGTTATTACAAAAATGAAATAGCGCTATATGCTTCCTTGACTAATAAAAGCGTAAGAGGCATAATTACCTATTTTAACAAAAAAAATCTCTGATGCAGGTACATGCTCATCCAACGGTCCAAATCATCCACAACTAGCAGCACCAAACGACGTCGCCTTTCCAAGGATACAAATAATCCTAATTCGCCCCATTTCCATTTCAAGTAAAATCCCAATTTCAATCATTGAGGAAAATGACTGCAAATTTCATCACTAAAACCACTAACAAAATTAGCAATGTAATAGCTTTCACCAAACTCCCTATTACAAAATAATAAAGTGGTGGCCTATTAACTATTTATGAAGAATAATAAAATTGAAAAAAAACACAAATTTTTCAAGAAACACCTAAAAGCCACCTATGGTGCACCTAAAGACGCACTATATAAAAACAAAAAAAAATATATAAAAAGAAAAGAAAAACAGTGCACCTAAAATACATATGCAGTAGAAACACCTAAAGCACGCACATTTGCACCTAAAACATCTTAAAAGATTACACGCTACACTCTTAACACCTAAAAGACATGCAATACACATAAAACACACATTCAAAACGCTTAAAAAATATTAAACTTGAAATAACTACACCAAATACATACGACTCATCATGCCAACGCCAAAAGATTAATTTTGAATGAATTATTAAAATTTGAATCCTCAAAAAAATTTATAGGAGTGGCTTTTGTGGAATATGCACCAAATTCGCTCGTGTTATTTTTTATTTGCATGAGTTCCCTTAGCATTTTGAAAAATCTTGCACAAACTCCCCCTTTGTTTTAAAACCTTTCAATTTTACTTCCCTTAATCATAGGAGTTTCGTCTCACATTTTTGAAAAATAAATTTAGTTACATTTTTTTCTAAGAAAGACTAGCGCTAAATTAAAAATGTACAAGAAATATAGCATTAGAAATAGCAAAGATGTTTAATCATTAAATGTAACAAATACACTACAAAAAATAAAAAAATAAAAATAATTTGCAACTTTTTTGAAATTACATGATGTAATTCGCCAAAAACCAGAATATAAATTCAAATGGTAGGAAATATATCATATACTACCTACCGACGGCAACGCATAGCCAGAAAATTAGGAAAGTCTAGGCACACCCAAAAGTACATGTTTTGTCTTGTAGTTTTCAAGATACGATCCTTCCATTTTTTTTCCACATCCAAAATTGTCGTCCCAGTGCAGCTAAATTTTCTTGTAGTATAACATATATATATATATACTTACAAGCTCGAAGATAGTTGAGAAAAAATTAAGAAAAGTGGGGTCAATTGCGTTAAACATCCTAACTATGTGCTCCGTCATAATATCCCCCAAACTAATGAAAATGTGGGACGTGCCCCTTAACGTATGCTAAAGAGTGAGAATTGGCCCCTATGTCAATTCTAAAGAATGAAAATATATACACAAGTCTGAATTGAATGGTCGATCAAGGACTTAGAAACAATATGCACATTTTACAATAAGTTAAGAGACAATTGACATATTTTAATTAGTTTGTGATGACTTTGCCAACACCATATTTTGGGAGGTTTAATGGAATTTGCACAAAAAATTAATCATTAGTTAAACTTTGTCAACTAATTTGTAATTAAATAATTCAATAACTTAAGAACTCTCAGTGTCTAAAGTTATACGAGAAGAAACATTGGTCACCAACATATATCCCTTATGCAATTTAGCATCTAACATATTTTTTTATAGTTAAACTCCAATCTTTCCCAATTGTTTGCAAAGTGTCCCCAGTCAAATGATTCTGCGGAAAAGTTTGTTTTCACCAGATTTTGAAGTGCAAACATGGGGCTCATCTTGATTCAACTCTAATTTGAGTACAAAGCCCCCTTTTCCCCTTCAATTTCATTCTAATTCCCAAAATTAGAGTTTAGAAATTAAATATCAAACATCAGAATTTGAAAATTAAGAAATATATAAACAACAACCGAAGGAAAGTAGGACATTTTATTGAAATTGATGTTAAATCTAGATGAACCTCCATACTTATGCTTCATTCGGCTAAAAACGAACTTTCTTACGAAAAAATTCTGCAAAAAGTTTGCAGTTTGCACGTTTTTGAATAAGTTGGAGGGTTCGTTATAAAAAGAAATTACGTTTGTTGTCGAGTTTCAAAACTTGATATAGATTTGACGGTTTGGTGTTTTTCTACCTAAAATTGTCCTATACAAAACCGAGGAAGCTTCAGTCCATTCGATGGAAGCTCCGATGAATAACAACCCAATGTAGACCGATTCAACCCAAGTCGTCTAATTTAGAACACTATTAGTGTTTTACACACACCAAAGTCCAAAATCTACACTAAGTCAAGCTAACTTTTTAAGACTTATACCACATCAAATGCCATGATCAAACAAAAAAATAATAAACAAAACACGTTTCTTTACAACAATGTCCTCTATATTTCTTTTTTCAAACAAAAAATAAAAAAACATGGAATCAAACTTAAAAGAACTTCATTTCGTGCTCATCCCATTGCTCGCTCAAGGCCACATGATCCCAATGATCGATATGGCCAAATTGCTCGCCGAACGCGGCGTGATCACGAGCTTAGTCACCGCGCCGCAAAACGCATCTTGTTTCTCGAAAACCATCGACTGAGCACAAAAACAGGACTACAAATCAACCTGATTGAAACTCCATTCCCCTGGTGGGAAGTCGGGCTGCCACCAGGCTGCGAAAACCTCGACAGCCTTCCATCTCGAGACCTCATAAGAAAATTCTACAACGCACTCGACAAGCTACAAAATCCCCTGGAGGAATATTTATATGAACATGATCCTCCTCCTAGTTGCATTGACTCTGATAAATGTCTCTCGTGGACATCTAAAACAGCGAAGAAGTTTAATGTTCCGAGGCTGGTTTTTCACGGGATTTGTTGTTTTTTGCTGCTTAGTTCACATAATGTGAAGCTTTTCAGGCCTCATGATTATGTTGATTCTGATTCGGAACCATTTCTAATTCCTGGAATGCCTGTTAGAGTCGAAATAATGAAAACTCAGCTTCCAGGAGTGTTTGTTGCTTTGCCTGATTTGGACGATATTAGGGAGCAAATGCAGGAGGCAGGATCGAGTTCTTACGTAGTTGTGGTAAACACTTTTCCTGGATTGGAAGGTGGTTGCACTGAAGAGTACAGAAAGGTTGTGAACAAGAACGTTTGGTGCATTGGTCCTGTTTCATTATGTAACAGGGAAGTGTTGGACAAGTTTGAGAGAGGGAACAAAGCCTCAATCGACGAAAGAAAGTGCTTGAACTGGCTTGACTCAATGAAGCCAAAATCTGTTCTTTATGCCTGCCTTGGCAGCCAGTATCGACTAGTTACATCTCAGTTAATCGAACTTGGGCTTGGCCTCGAATCATCGGATCATCCGTTTATTTGGGTTATCAAGAACGGAGACAAGTTTGAAGAAGTCGAGAAATGGTTGTTGGAAACACGATTTGAGGAGAGGATCAGAGGATGGGGACTATTGATCAGAGGTTGGGCTCCACAAGTTTTGATTCTATCCCACAAATCAATTGGTGGATTTTTGACGCATTGTGGTTGGAATTCGACGATAGAAGGTGTTTGTGCTGGTGTGCCGATGATAACGTGGCCAATGTTTGTAGAACAGTTCTTGAACGAGAAACTAGTTGTGGAAATGCTGAAGATTGGCGTTCGTGTTGGCGTTGAGTTACCCGTTAGGTGGGGAGAAGAAGAGAAAGTTGGAGTGCGTGTGAATGAAGAACAAGTTCGGCATGCTGTTGAAGTGTTGATGAGTGGAAAAAGAAGGTGAAAAGATGAGAAAAAGAGTTGAAGATTTAAAGGCTATGGCAATGAGTGCAATGGATGATGGTGGATCATCTCATTTCTGACATTTCCGTTCTGATTCGGGAAATTTTGGAGTTAAGAACTCAATATTTTGTGTCTTTCGCTGGGTGATTAAGTTTGAGACTGATACAACCATAGATCGTGTTGGGACTTATCCCACATTACTTGGGAATGAACTTGGACTTCTGTTTATAAAGGATTTCCCCCTCTCCCTCTAATAAGGCCTTTTAGAGGGAAATATGAGGGGACCCTAATTTCTACAGATCGAAGTTAGCTTTCAGTAGATATCTATTTCAGTGAAAGAATATTAGAAACTTCTCATAGTTTCTATAGAGCTTTTCAATATATAGATCTTTCAATAGATATTAGATATCTATTTCAGTGAAAGAATATTAGAAACTTCTCATAGTTTCTATAGAGCTTTTCAATATATAGATCTTTCAATAGATATCTATTTCAGTGAAAGAATATTAGAAACTTCTCATAGTTTCTATAGAGCTTTTCAATATATAGATCTTGATAATAATAGAAATAGTAGTTAGTAGATATCTATTTCCGTGAAAGAATATTAGAAACTTCTCATAGTTTCTATAGAGCTTTTCAATATATAGATCTTGATAATAATAGAAATAGTAGTTAGTAGGTATCTATTTCCGTGAAAGAATATTAGACTTCTCATAGTTTCTATAGAGCTTTTCAATATATAGATCTTGATAATAATAGAAATAGTAGTTGCCATGCGCCTGGAACATACTTTAATAGTTCTTTTTCAGTTAATTGAAAATGCAAACTCGCACAATGTTCAGCAAATTCGACAAACCTAATATCCTAGGCCAAAACTATATGAGGACACTAGCCCAAAATCGATCAGCGGTGGAGATCACACTAGGAAATATTATTGTATGATGTCGTTGCCATGCATACATATACAACACACGGATAATTATGTAAATATTGAACTAATGACATTATATATACTTCGTGTTATTATATCAACACATAGTACTCACTATATCAAGTAAGCCAGGAATGAATTGACTAAGTTCAAAATAATCACGATTAAATTAAAACCGAAATTAGATTTATTAGCAGTAAAAACTATGCGATACATAATTAATTTGTTAATTAATTTCCCAGCCGTGAAAGTGGTACCATATTTAGACTCTAGTGGTCACAATTCGTAAACAAAGCTTTAACTACCCGCCAAACTTGAACTGCTATAGATTGTACGGTCCCAAAATTGCTAATATCCACATTCACTTCACATAGTCAACTAGCAAAAGAACATTTTATTGATAGAGATAAATGGAACGATTTGCAGCTTTGAGAACCGCCGTTGATACGGCGGAGCTACTTGATTCACATGCACACAACATTGTGGATTTGGATTCTGGTTTTCCTTTCCTCAACTGCTTTTCTGAGGCAACTGGTGATGCCTTAACCTATGCAATACACACAATTAATTTCAAGGTGAATAGTAAATCTATTTGTTTTTGTACTGGTTAGTGTATTATATATACACGAGCAAGTCGACTCTCGTTTGGTTGTTGCTCTTCTGATTTTTATATGTACTCTGTAGTTCATGAATGGAAGAAACTTTTGCTATTTGTGGTCTAACGAGCTATAATGAGTACGAACACAAGTTAGCTCTAAGTTGAATGATTCGTCCTGACACTTATTCATCGAAAGCCATGTGATTCAAAAGGTTGTTTAGTATAGTGCTGCCAACTTTGTGAAATGAGAACAGCCTAAATTTACTTGGATTCATGTGATGATATAAGTTTGTTAAACTTTCAAGTCTCATCATTCGGCATGTGAAAACAAGCCTTTCAGAATGGAATACAAGGTTGTGTCTATGTGACATCAACCAAGCTGCTCTAATGACTTCCAGCAAGTCCAATATTGGTGTAATGATAACCAAACTATGTGGACCATGTATCGTGTTTTCATAAAATCAAACTCAAAGTTAGGTGTCTTAGCTCCAAAAGCTAGTTAAATATCCTATCCTTGTTCCATCTGTTATCCCATATGTAGTTCTCTTAATTAGGTCATGATAAAGAGAAACCCTTCAAGTTTCTCTACCATGACTTTTTTTTTGATTATTTCTTAGTGTATTATTTCAGAGAAGCTTAAAAGAAATTGCCGAACTGTATGGCATTGAATCATCACTGGATGCTGTTCAAGAATACCGATTTAGCTCTGGAATAGAATCAATAACTGCTAAGTGCTTCAATGCTGCTAGAATCTCAGCCATCTTCATTGATGACGGACTTGAATTAGACAAAAAGAAGGAAATCGTGTGGCATAAGACCTTTGTACCATTTGTTGGTCGAGTATTGACAATCGAGCGCGTAGCTGAGAAGATTCTTGATGAGGTAAGATGCAACTAATTTACAGACTTTGGACATTTATATTACTTCCGTGATTAGTAGAGCATTGTCATTTTCCTATGTTTCTCGGTGGGCAACATTGCTTATTATTTAACCATCAAAGAGCAGAAGGCAACTTGTAACAACTAAACTATCGTTAATTTGTTATATATTTGATCTTCGTGTACATTAGCATGAAGACCTTTCAACATTTTGGTCCGCCATTCTTTTGTATTAGTTATTTCTGATTACACATCAATTTATATTCTAGTTGGTTGACTGATCATCTCTTATGCTGAATAATTTTTCCAAAATCCTTAAATTTCTACTTGATGGGTGCATTTTGTCACTTCCTTTTCATTGAAATCCCGAATAGGGCGGTTCAGGTGGAACTCCATGGACATTGGACTCATTTACAGAACTTTTTGTGGGAACCTTGAAGTCATATCCTTCAAATTTCCTTTTATATTTATAAGTACATTTTCTGGCTCCATATGTTCGTCTACATACAAAAATTATTTCGACATGCTGGATAATTTCCTTATCCCACATTACGCATGCTGATAAAATAGTGGGCTTCAAAAGTATAGCTGCATACCGTTGCGGACTTGAGATTTATACCAATGTCTCGATGAAGGATGCTGAAGAGGGCCTTGTTGATGTTTTACAAGGTATGTTTTGCATAAGTGATTTGATATAACCTGAGCTTGCACAGTATTTTGACAGTTCTGTCTTTCTAGCCGGAAGACCTGTCCGAATCACAAATAAAAGATTTATTGATTACATCTTCACGCGTGCATTGGAGGTTGCTCTATGCTTTGACTTACCGATGCAGATACGGACAGGGTAATCAGATATATTCTCTCTTGCACTAATTAGATCCAGTTGTTTGAAGTCATGAACCAATTGATTTCTGAACATAATTTGGACTTTTTATCTGGTTTTAAGATAATGTGGAACTTCGAGATCAATGAGTAGATAAGATAGCCATTGCAGTTCATAAGTTGTTGAGGATAGAGCACGGTACAGCCTCAGCTGAGGAGCGTCTTACCATAAGTTGTTTCTTGGATTCCAATAGATAAGAGAATTACCAAAGAGTACAGATTAGCCATTGACACTTCGACGTGAATCCAATCAGCCAAACCCAATCCCTATCACAATAAGCTCAGAGAGTAAGATTAGAAGTAGAGGGAAAGAAAATGCCGTGACCGGTTGTAAAGTAGAACTCTGTCTGCTTGAAGATGGCAAGTAGCAGGTATAGACATGAAGTGACTGAGATATTGAAGGCTGAAAGTTATGTCTGGATAGTGATGGTGGAATATAGTAGATCAGATAACAGATCAGTTTGCTCAGACTTGAGCTTCAAGAAGGCATTCATGAGGGTGGTAGAGGGCTAAGAACCCAAGTATCGCGAATCTGCAAGGAATTCAATGCATATTTACTTCGGCAAAGGGAATATATTGCAACTCACCATGGTCATTAATGGTGAAGTTGGGGTTCATTTATGATTGGATATTCTCAATTTCAGCAAGGGAATCACTGGTTAAAATTACACCATCTAGACTAAAAGCACAAGAAATGATTCATTTTTGTGTTTCGATAATAAAGAACTATCTGATGAAGATTGAGAGAACCCAAAGGAAAGGAGACTGGACTCCGCTACGCAAACCATTGACGTAACGGGAGATTAATTATTAATATGTAAAAGCTCACAATAGTCCCAAGCAATAAGGGATAGATTTTAACATTCCCCCTCACGTCTGGGCCGGGATGAGCGTCGGATCCCAACACGTGTGTAGTAGGCAAACTCATCATCAACTCGGACCGTGGCTCTGCTACTTGCATAGAGGAGAGTTATAAGAAAGACAAAAGTTGAAGGGAATTGATAAAAACTTCTTCTCTATATGTACATCAGGGTATATATATATGTAGAAGTGTATCAATAACAAAACTTATACAAGCTAAATATCAGATTTAATTAACTTAACTAAGGTAAGTATAAACATCAGAAACATATTCATCACTCATGCCTTGATGTCTGAATTGGCAGTTTCTTGAGAGTCCATCCAAATACTATATAATACTATAGAAGTACTGAAACCATGAGTTTAGTAGAAAATGGAACAGAAAATCTAGTTCTTTTGGGGCAAATAAGAAATTAAAGAGTTCCGCTGACATGCTCCCTCCCAAAGAAATAATCACAGTATGGTCTGGAGGCACTTTTATGATGCTTCCTTCGTGTCTGCTGTAAGATGCGCCGCGAAGATGCCTTTTAAACTTAGCTAGTAAAAATGCAGATTTTTCCAGATCATGTGATTTTGTATCTTTTTGTTTCTATCACAACGACACATTTTTCTACAATGTTCCATAATACTTGTTTTGTTAATCTATGGCAGTTTTGGGGACAGAGATCTGGATTTAAGGCTATCCAATCCGCTTCATCTTCGAAATGTTCTCGAGGACAGTAAGTTCAGCAAGTGTAGAATTGTACTTCTACATGCATCATACCCATTTTCAAGGGAAGCATCATATTTGGCCTCTGTGTACCCTCAGGTAAGTTATCAAAGTCTCTACGACTTGTAGTCAGAAGTTCTAAAGAACATAAAGTGTAGACTTTCAAGTCATAAATTTGTCTTGTAAGTAACACCTTTGGTTGTAGGTCTATCTGGACTTTGGGCTGGCAGTTCCTAAACTTAGCTTTCATGGGATGTTGTCCTCTGTCAAAGAGCTCTTGGAGCTAGCACCAATAAAAAAGGTGACCTTTATAAAATTGTGGCTTCACCTATCTTTATTAAGAAGTACTAATGTTGATATATTCCATGGCCAAGATGAGTAGCTCTGTACTATTTACTATCAAACTGATTCAATTTTGATGCGAGTTATTTTGACATGAAAAGATATATTGCAATGGCAGGTGATGTTTAGCACTGATGGCTGCGCATTTCCGGAGAGCTTCTACTTAGGTAGGTTCAACATGTACTATACTTTGTCACTTGAAATGAATCATTCCTGTTAGAGAGCCGAGTGGTATTTCCTTTTGTTGTTATTTTAAATAAAAGTATGGAAAGAAACAATATTCAGCGGAAGTCTATATTATTTCAATCACAAAAGATTACATTTATAGACCAGAAAAATAATTAATGAGAGAAAACCCTAAACTGACTGAAGGTGGACTCTTATCCCTAAAGAATAGGAACTAACAATGTCTTATTCTTATTCAAACTCTTAATAATAAAGTAAATAACAAACATGCAGTCTAAAAAGCAAACTTCTAACACTCCTCCTTGCTTTTGGGACTGCAAACTCCAAGCTTTTTCCTTTTAAAATTCAAAATCGATCTCAACTTTGGAGCTCCAGTCAGCACCCTTACAATGTAGTGTTATCTTCTTTGTGTATAGCAGCCTGCTCTTCCTTCATAATATCTAGTGCAAATCTTTTGTCTCTCATATGCACTTTGAATATCTCAATGTCATTTGTATCTCTGATAACACAACTTTTATCTTCGAACAACACTTTATAGCCTTTTTCCAAAAGCTGATTAACACTCAGAAGATTTTGTTGAAGGTCAGGAACATATAATACATCATAGATTAATTTCAAACCTTCCAGACCTTCAACCGCTACTGTACCTTTACCTTTGACTGCAAGATGTGCTCCATTCCCTATTCTTACTTTAGAAGTTGTGGTTTTATCAAGCTCCTTGAAGAGCTCGCGATCATAAGTCATGTGGTTTGTGCAACCACTATCTATGAGCCAACTTTCTGTAGAGATCTCGGTGGCAAAGCATGACGCCACAAATAACTGCTCATCTACAGGTTCATCTTCAACAGCCTTAGCTCCATATTGCTGTTGAGCCTTGCATACTCTTTCCACATGCCCTAACTCACCACAGTCGTTGCATCTTACATCTGGCCTCCACCAACACTTCTCTTGTAGATGATTAGATTTTTTGCAATGTGGGCAAGGTGGAAAGACTTTATGGTTGTTGCTTGCATAGCCTCCAAGCTTGTTATTTTGTTGGCTTTGTTTGGTGTATATGTTATGTGAGTTGACTTGAAAAGCCCCCTCTACAGATCCTTCTTCTCTCATGAGCCTCCTTTGCTCTTGTGCTTGCAGGGAATTAAGTAATTCTGCCAGCGGAATCTTTGATAAATCCTTGGTATTTTCCAAGGTTGTGATTATTGCTTCATACCTTTCAGGTACTGTGACAAGGATCTTCTCTACAATCCTTGAATCACTGAAATCAGATCCAAGTAACCTCACTTTGTTTGCAATTCTCAAAAGTCTATCTGAATACTCTTTAACTCTTTCAGATTCCTTCATCCTTAACAACTCAAATTCCCTTATCAAATTCAAGACCTGCATTGCTTTTATCCTTGCGTCTCCAGCATATTCTTTCTTGAGATTATCCCAAATAGACTTTGCTGTCTTCAAGGACATGATCCTTGTGAATATTATTTGTGATACAGCACCAAACAAGCATGCTTTGGCCTTTGATTTTTTTGTCTTCTTCTCCTTTTGTGCTTTGATTTGCGCCATGGTGGGATTAGTTGGAAGTGTGGGAACTTCGTAATCTTCTTCCACTGCTTCCCAAAGATCTAAAGCCTCTAGATATGTTTCCATTCTAACAGCCCAAATTTGATAGTTTTCACCATCAAAGACTGGTGGTGCAGTGGGCGAAAAAACAGCTTCTCCTTCCATGAATTCTTATGATTTTTTTTCTTAACACAGGTCCCTCAAGAAAAAGGGCTCTAGATACCACATTGTTGTTATTTTAAAGAAAAGTATGGAAAGAAACAATATTCAGCGGAAGTCTATATTATTTCAATCACAAAAGATTACATTTATAGACCAGAAAAATAACTAATGAGAGAAAATATCTCAACAAATAAGCTAACCAACTGACTGAAGGTGGACTCTTATCCCTAAAGAATAGGAACTAACAATGACTTATTCTTATTCAAACTCTTAATAATAAAGTAAATAACAAATGTGCAGTCTAAAAAGCAAACTTCTAACACCTTTGTTATTTTTACCAAATGTATATTAGTTTCAAGTATGAAAGGTGATTAGTAAATGCTTGTCAGAGCAACTTAGGCCGTGTGTTTTTTATCTCTATCATAGTGACCATTATTTCTTTTGCCAGTTTATGGTTTAAACTTTTCATTTAAACCTAAAAGTCATTTCCTTAACAGGTGCAAAGAAAGCACGTGAGACTATATTTTATGTGTTACGTGATGCTTGCATTGATGGAGATCTTTCAGTTCAAGAAGCTATACAAGCTGCAAAAGACGTGTTTTTTGAGAATGCCAAACAATTATACAAAATTAAAGATGCTTCAAATTCTTTGGAATTAAATGAAGTTGCATCTTCATCTATTCTAAAGCTAGGCAAAAGTTCTTCAGCTCAAGAAACTGAATTTGTTCGCATTTTGTGGATCGACACTTCTGGACAGCATAGATGTCGTGTAAGGCTTTAGTTCTAAATGTTCAGTTTTACAAGAAATTGTTGCCCTTCATGTATTTTCATTATCTTATGTGAGAATCTTGAATAGAAGCCCTCATAACACAATAAAAGATCATGATGACCGACGTAAAATATTACCTTTAAACTTATCACGTCACTTATGCAGTTATTCATTTCATCACTCAATTTTACCAAGCCTTAGACAGTTGTGTTTCTTGTCTTACATTTTGTCTTCATCCAATGAAACTTGCGTAGAAAGGTAACGGGTTGTAGCATAGCGCTTTTCCCTATTGTGTTGGTTCACCTTTTCTAACAGGAGGTTCTATGCTAATTTAAATATAATGGGAGATTTTTGGCATAAAAACATGAGAGTTTTTGCAATTAACTCTGCAAAGTTGCTGTAAACTAAAGTAACTTTTGATCTATGGTAGTTGCAACAATACATGATTTCTTTAAACCACCTGAATTAGCCAACAATATGGTTATGTTTGTGGTTTTTCATTTTCAGGTTGTTCCTAAACAGCGCTTCGACGATCTTGTTACAAAGAATGGTGTTGGTCTAATATGTGCATCTATGGGAATGTCTTCGCACACGGATAGTCCTGCTGATGGGACTAATCTAACTGGAGTGGGAGAAATTAGACTCATTCCTGATATATCAACTAAAAGAATAATTCCATGGTAAGTTTCTTTCAAACAAAATGCATCAGTATCTCAATGCGGAATACTTGTTCTCTTTCAGTCATCCTCAAAGTTATACGCTTTACCCTCGTTTTCAGCAGAACCACACAACCAGCATTCTATGTTCTTAATGCATATAAATGAAAGTTTGTTCTGGTTCCACTTTGAGTAAATATGCTCCTGATGTACTCACTATGTTTCTATATCATTCTCTATGACGCAGGGCAAAAGAACAGGAAATGGTTCTGGCTGACATGCACCTTAAACCTGGAATTCCATGGGAGTATTGTCCCAGGGAGGCGCTACGGAGAGTGACAAAAGTTCTAAAAGATGAATTTAACTTGGTATTATCTCATTTACTTGGTCTAAATTCAAATGTATACATTTTCTTATGGAAAATTTCCGGTTGTGCAGGTAATGAACGCGGGCTTTGAGAACGAGTTTTATCTGTTAAGGAGTGTTCTAGTGTATGTCGTTTGTCTGAAGTGCTTCCATTTTAAATTTCCGTGTATCATGTCTCAGTTAACCATATCTTACCAACTCTTGCAGCGATGGAAAAGAGCAATGGATACCAGTTGATTCCACGCCTTACTGCTCTGCATCAGCATATGATGCTGCTTTTCCTGTACTCAGTGAAATTGTAGCTTCTCTTCAGTCCTTGAATATTGTAGTGGAACAGGTATACCGATGATTGTAGCTTCTTTCCAGTCCTATACTTTTCCTTTGAGTTTCTCTCCTCAGTAACTGAGCTTGCATTTTTTATTTATAAACTTTGTTATATCCTTAAGTAATTATTGAGGTTTAATCCAACTGGTATGTTCTTGAATTATAAACCTTTCTTTGTTCCTTTTTTTCTTTTATCTAATCCAAGCTTTGCTTTACGAATAACATGAGTTGGTTCTGCTGATATTCTCCATTTTTGGGAATTTTCCTAGGTACATGCAGAAGCTGGAAATGGCCAATTTGAAATTGTTTTGGGTTACACAAACTGTGAAAAAGTTGCTGATAACTTAGTTTTCAGTCGCGAAGCCATCAGGGCGGTGGCCAGGAAACACGGATTGCTGGCAACTTTTGTGCCTAAGTAGGTATCAGCATACTATGGTAGAGTATAATGTAAATACCAACAAAATCGACATTCAGCTGCTGATCTTAATTTCTTATGGAATGGGAAAATTAAACACATTTGTAAAGCTTTAAAATGAGTTGCATTTCTAATCAATAGCATATCTGTTTTTGGCTCTGATCAGAGCTTAAGCCTTTTGCAGCTGTGTCATTGTCAAAAAAAAGTTCCGATACTATGTTTTGAAACGTAAAGGAATCCAACTGTCTGTGATGCCACTCCTTTTCCAGGTATTCACTAGACGATTTAGGTTCCGGATCTCACGTGCACATCAGTTTGTCTGAGAATGGAGAAAATGTACTTATGGCGAGCAGTGAAGCAACTCAATATGGAATATCCAAAACGGGAGAGGAGTTCATGGCGGGAGTGTTGAATCATCTTCCTGCAATATTGGCATTTACAGCACCACTTCCTAATAGGTAACTAACTAATAATTTCAATTTCCCTTTTCTCATTTGTCGTCCTTCATTGTTGAAGTTCCGTGTTCATCCCCAAAAATTTTGTGATGAAACTAGTATATTATCTGGTTTGCTTGCTTTAAGTAGTAACGTTTTCCTTTACACTATAGGCAACTCCATTCATTATGACGCGTACTTTCTTTGTTTCATCATTCATGCTAGTAATTTCTCCTTTCCCATTGCAACTCTATCGATAGTTACGTGAATTTAAGGTTTTGTATGCTGCAATTCATGCTCTATATTAGAACCTAGAAGTGTTATCATGTGTTTTCAAGAACATGATTCCTGATCAAATTTCAACGGCCTCTAGTTATGATCGTTTACAACCAAACACATGGAGTGGAGCATACTTATGTTGGGGAATAGAAAATAGAGAAGCTCCTTTGAGAACTGCTAGCCCACCGGGAACCCCACATGGCTCTGTCAGCAACTTTGAGATAAAGGTATTTGACGGTTGCGCAAATCCTTATCTGGGCCTGGCTGCCATTGTTGCAGCTGGGATTGACGGCCTTCGCAACCGTTCTAGTCTGCCTGAGCCAATCGGTATGACTCTATGGCACTAAAGCACTGATATTAGCAAATGATCCTATTGCTTTTGTCTCAGTTGTTTCTCATTCTCGATTATATCTTGCAAGGATATTAGCAAACTACAGTTGCAGTAATTCTGATAAGTAGCTAAAAGATTATTCAGTTTTGATACTTGTACCATATCGTACTCATGAACTGTGGAATATATGTTTGCATTAGACTGCATTTTGAGACCTGAGAAGGCGATATCACGTCAAAATGTTGTATAACTACTAGCCCTTTCTAATAGCATTTCTTTTAGATGAAGGTTCTTAAGAATCAAACGCGAGCAAATTTTTCCTTATTGTTACTTGCACCTCTATACATTCTCAAAGGTTATTGCAGACAGTATTTGCTTTAAGTTATGCATGGCATTACATTTCTAATCCTCAACTCTGTTCTCAACAGATGACAATCCTGACATTTTCAAAGATAAAGTGAAAAGGCTACCGAAATCGCTCTCTGAATCATTGGAAGCGCTTGACAAAGATACTGTGCTTAGAGATTTAATCGGTGAAAAGCTATGGATTGCCGTGAAAGGTGTTAGAAAGGTACTTAACTGCATTATGACACTAATAGAAACATAAACTCAGAGCCTGTGGCAATATACATTGCAAAAGGACAATAAGTTATGCTTTAATGGCTGAATATGGCATGGTCGGCATTATCGTCTGATACACCATCATAGAAAATTCGAGTTCTTGTGCATTCTGCGCATTACTAACTCTACAATCACCGTGATAATGGAAATTCAGAATCGTTGGGAAGTTTTTAACATTTCTGATCCTGGTTTAATACAAGTCTTAGCCATTTCTTCCCCTTTCATTTACAACCGGAACTACTAAGTTTGCGATGTCAGATGCAAGTGTAGCAACCTTCTGAATGATACTATTATTTTTCACAGCCAAAAACGAGAAAGCCTCTCCTTTGATTTATACAAGTTAATCAATGCTACTAGTGCATAACCTAAGTATCCGTTGATAAATTCTGTGTTACATTTACATAAGTTACAATATTTTCTTTTATTGCAGGCTGAAGTCCAGTACTATTCCAAAAACAAGGATGCCTGGATGAATCTTATTCACAGATACTAAGGTTTGAGTGACAGAATCAAGTTTATACTGCTAATTGCAATCACTGAATAACCATGCTAGCTAATATCTCAATCGATATTTGCACAATTTATTCCACATCTCAATAATAATTAGCGGTCTGTGTAGGTAACCGAGATGAACTTCATAAATATTTCATACATCTTAAGTTATTTGCATAATTTATTCTTATACATGACAGAATTTAATTATCACACGGTTATAAGTAATATATTTTTTTGAATACCCTCCATAACACAAGCGATTGTATAGCTTATAACTGATTGTTTAAGTGAACTCGATCATAGGCGAATCATAAATATTTGTTTCAATTATAAAAAATAATGTGGATTTTTCCATAATAAACTTACTAATTTTAATGAAATTGTTTTTATTTAAATTTAGGTGTATTTGATTAGAAGGGTGATACCATGTTGTGTTTTCTTCTTAAAATATTAACCTTGGAATACTTGTCCTTTGGTGGATACAACTTTTTCAAAGGCAATAAGATTTATAACCTGCAAATGTTACGCTTACAAAATCCAGTAAATAAATTATTAATCTTCATAACTACTTAGAGACCGTTAATTTAATTTGATAATTAACTTAAACATAATCCATTTATTCTTATTGTCTAAATATTCAAATTAAGCATATTTTATTTTTAATCATATTGGTCCATTGATATGCATGATTTTCTCTAGCAAAAAATAATAAAATTTAGAAACATATTCTTTATATTCTATATTTTAGTTTACATATGTAACATATTAATAAGATCGATATTTTAATAAAAATATCATTTAATCAATATAATCATCAACAATAGCGCATAGGAATAAAACATTCAGAATTTCTAATAAAAATGCTGCAAAATTTTCTATAAATATTAAAAAAAAAAAAAAAAAAAAAAAAAGCAAATGACCATAAGGTATAATTTTCATAACCGTGTCAAATTTTAACTACTTAAAAAACTTCTCAAAAAATAAAATTTGCAAATCTAAAATTGCTAAAGAACTAATATAATTAAAAATAAATCATGCTTAATTTAGATATTTAGATAATAGAATAAATGGATTGTGTTTAAGTTAATTAACATATTAATAATTATAAATAAGTTTTCATATTCTAAAGTATTAGAAAATTATATATTTACCCTCACTTTTAATAGTTAACTAAGGGTCAATGGATGGAAGGGAGGTATAAGCAAAATAACTGAAACCTCAAGGGGTATATGCAAAAGAATTGAAACCTCAGTGGGCTATATGTCAATGAGTGAAATCTTAAGGAGCTATATGCCAAAATATGAAACCTAAGGGGCTCTATGCCAAAGTATGAAACCTTAGGGGAGGTGGATGAAAATTACCCCAAATTAGACATACACACGTAAAGAACTCGGACTACCCATGAAATTTCAACGCTACAATTTCGCATTCTTTTAATAATCATTCTCAGTTATTACATTTAATGGCTTCAGCTTCTCAACTTGGTGATGAGTTTTTCTTGGGCCCACCTCGTGGATCGACATTCCAAATGTGTCTGAACAAGATTCTACGCATAATTACCATTGTGCCACCACCCCTGTTTTCAAGCTCAGAATCTTCATTGACGGTGAAGGATTCGAAGAATGGAAATGAAGGGTCTGGATTAAACGAGATATCAAATAAGAATGAAGAAGCAAAGAAGAGTTTGAGTCTGCTGATTGAAGCTGCAAAGCTGATCTTCGGAGAGTTTAATGGAATTTTCCTCATCGTCCATACGTGATATACTTTTTGTTTTGGTTCCTATTTTTTGTATATTTTTTTTGTTGGTATCTTTTACTTTTACTAGTCATGGTAAATTTAAGTATTATTTTTAGCAAATATTTAGTTGTGTTGTTAAGTGTAAAAATAAAAAAATACAAGTATTTTACAAAGGTACTAAAAGAATATATAATTTGTACCAAATGTGCAAAATAACAATTAAGAACGAGTTATAGCCATTAAACTTAATAACTATAAAATTATTTAGGATTAAAATCAATCAAAATTATTAATTTTCGGATATTCGAATCATTAAATGAGTTTTGAGGGACTTGGATGCAAAATCCCCATAAAGCAACCCGCTCTACGAGAGATGGTTGGTTTCTGTTACGGGATTTTGAGGTTCATTTAACACGGGAAGTAACTCGTGTATTTTGGGGTGCGATGTTGTTTGATCTTCACATGTTCAGAGAGGGGTCTATCGCACAACGATATTTTTTATAGTGCAAAAGTGAGGTTCGTTCACGAGAGGTTGAGTGATTGTTTTTTCAAGGGTTTTTTGTCTGTGTTACTTTTTGTAGACGGATTTTGGTTTTTATCCTCTTGGAGTATCTCTTGTACACCTTTTCTTTTAACTAAATTTATTTGCCGATCAAAATATATATATATATATATATATATATATATATATATGCGACACAAATTTAAGCCGATGAGGAGATACTCATATCACACACTTATTGTACAAAAATTTACTAATGTTTATCTTTAAGTATTTTTTTTTTCAATTAATGCTTATCTTTGAGTATGTAGGAGTCTGTCACATTGGGCAAAATATAGTGATGTCACAAGTGAAGATTCAGGGATGCAATGGTCCCTACTTATCAATTACTGTCTGAAGCAGTTTAGCTACCAGCTTCGTTAAAAGAATACAAGTTGACGAGCTGGCTTTGTTTTCGTTCTTGCCCTCTTAAATACATAATTTAGACAACTTATTTACAGAGAGAGCAATAGGAGTCTAGCAAACTTCTTGGCCTGCACTTTCATCAAGGAATAACTACTAGCACAGATCAAAGTTTCAATTTCATGTATTTTCAGGAGTAGGAAAATGATGGAAACGTATGAAGATAAAATCCAAACTATAAAATATAAGTTGCATATTAAGTTCTTATTTTTTCGTTACAATATTATCGTATTCATCTTTCAAATGCTTGTTCTGACACCAATTTTCTACTTTTCATGAATATCGTTTATATACCAATCTAATCACACAAACCGTTTTCAGAAGAAAAAAGACCTTGAGATTGAGGGCATATATGGATCACAAATTTCATACGTTTTTCCGAAAACTACTGAAATGTTCTTGTTTTTAATTTTGTTGACGCGAAATTTAAAAGTACTTTATAATTTCAACGAAATCAATTATAAAAACTATACATGTTAAAATAACTTATAACATTGATTACAACGAAATTCTTTGAAAATACAATAAATTACTACGTACATCTTAGTGATAGTGTATTTTCAATCATAATTCATGACTAAGAAAGGTTTCCCAAACTCGAATTAGACATTCGCTACACCTTAAAAGTGAGTATGATTTCCCTATCGTGTTGCTAATCTATCTCTTATCAAATTGTTTGATACAGATATAAAAAAAAATAAACAAATAAATATAATAAATACAAATTTGATATTAGGTATTTAAGAGGTGATGAAGACATCTTTATAGCGCTATAAAGCTCAAATTTACAGAATAATAAAAGAAAAGATCAATAAAATTTGCATAAGTCAATAAATTTACAAAAGTCTACATCGAAACATTATTATTAAGGTATTCTAATCAAAAAATGATAATTAAACCTAAAACAACTAAAATCATTCCACAAATTTTTCTACACAAACTACACATTGCATTTGTTTTTGGC
Organism: Misopates orontium; assembly: GCA_946800315.1. Classification (NCBI taxonomy): domain Eukaryota; kingdom Viridiplantae; phylum Streptophyta; class Magnoliopsida; order Lamiales; family Plantaginaceae; genus Misopates; species Misopates orontium. The sequence goes on from OX326948.1 coordinate 15,350,321, forward strand.
ATCAAAATGCTATGAAATGAGAGAGGAATTCGACCAAATTGCTAATCTAATCACCCAATTAAGATAAAATGACGAAATTGTACAAGGCATCGTACATGGAGCTGAAATAACGATATTTTGATGTTTTTACCCTCAATCTTTTATTTAAGGCATCGAGTAGACTAAGGTTTGTCAATGTACGTGGTCTTCTTTCTAATGCATATGACTGTCTTAGTGAAAATTCGACTCCAACGTCACAGTAGTGAATTCTGAAAGTTGGAGACAATCCGTTGATTTTCTGGAAGATATAATGTCACAGTAGTTAGGGAATATACCCTTCATGGACTTAATAAATGATTTAAGAGGACAAGTTTTGAAAAGTTTTATAGATTACAAAAATACGTTTGTTCGTTGAACCTCCGTACCATTTTCTTTTTTTCCACTTTGCAGAGTACCTGTGGAAATTCAGAAAACAAGGAAATGTACCTTTTCTCGTAAAAGAATTATGGGATAATTACAGCTACACCCCCTGAGGTTTGGTGTAATTACACATACTTCCCCTGTGGTTTGAGAAATTACAATGACCTCCCCTGAGGTTTGAAACCTTACACATACCTCCCCTCTACAATTTAAGGGATGTTTGGGTGTAATTTATGATAAAATTATGCTTATTATACTTACACTCCTAATGTTTGGTATATTTATAAAAGTAATCCTTGATGTTAGAAAAAATAAAATTAAATACTCCAAATAGCTTTAGAAAATACTATATGACTAACTAAAAATATAAAAAGTATTTAAATTATTTTTTAAAATTTAATCTAATCATAATATTTTTATTATTTTGTAAAAATATTTAATTTCTTGTTTTTGTTTGTTTGTTTGTTTTACTTTTAATAATCTCATAAATTTCAGTTTATCACAACAACAAAAAAAAGCATTTGGTAAAATAATAAATATCTATGCAATTTCCGAAAAAAAAAAAGACAAGAAACAGAAAACTCAATTGTAAAAACTCTCATTCTCAATGAAAATTAACAAATATAACATAAATAATCAAGATTTTCATAACCCATTTTAAAAAATGAAGAATGATGACAAAATTACCAGCAACAGTAACAATAAAATTATCATCCTTGGGTCAGACATGGTCACTGGTTTTAGGTACCAAGTTTTGTTGAACTTTTTGACAAAATAAACAACCTAAATGCACTATATTTAGTGAAACCAATTTTCGGTGTTGTATCTTCTCCTATTACTAAAATAATTGTTCGTTTAAAATTTGTAACGAGAACAAAGGCACAAAGATGACTAGTTAGTTAAGTTTTGACTGAGATTTACGGGAGTTGTTTTAAAGAAAAAAACTAAAAGTTAAGTGTTTTGATTCAAAAATATATTTTGGATTAGATTAAAGTATTTTTAAATTTAAATTTAAATACTTTTTATATTTGTAGCTAATAATATAATAGTTTCTAAAGCCATTTGGAGTATTTAATTTTAATTTTCTAACATCAAGGATTACTTTTGTAAATATACCAAACTTTAGGGATGTAAGTATAATAAGCATAATTTTATCATAACTTACACCCAAACAACCCTTAAATTGTAGATGGGAGGTATGTGTAAGGTTTCAAACCTCAAGGAAGGTCATTGTAATTTCTCAAACCACATGGGAGGTATGTGTAATTACACCAAACCTCAGGGGGTGTAGCTGTAGTTATTCCAAGAATTATTCGGTAAATATATTTAGCTCAGCCTTCTCATAAAAGAGTATATATTAATTAGAATCTAAGATAAAAATCAAAAACAATTTTTTTACTGATCTCATCAAATTCATACATTTTATATAATTAAAACTATTTGTCCTATTTGTGATACTCAAAAATATCATATTTAAGTATGCAACCCAACAATGATTTCGATTATTTCATGAAATTCATTTGAGTAAATATTGTAGGAGATTAGCCTTTCCCGATTGATCGCTATGTAATTATGTTAAGTTAATCTTCCCTTATTAGTTTGATAGAGTTTCCTTGTTATAGGATTTGATAGATCTTTTTTTAATTCATTATAGCCTTGTATATATATTGTTGTACTACTCTTCATTGTAATCAAGGAGGATCAAGGAATACAATATACACTTTCTTATATCCTCCTTATGGTATCATCATTCCCATAATCAAAAGATTATTCGATCCTAATGGCCGGCTCCACCTCTTCCGCTGATTCCACCGCTAACTCTGCTCCACCAGCCACCACGGCTGTTTCTGCCGCGCCACCTACCCTTATTCCAATCACCGCCCAACACCACTTCACCCTCCGCCTCACATCTTCAAATTACCTATCATGGCGGTTGCAAGTCGTTACTCAACTCAACGGCTTAAATTTGTTAGGCCATCTACAGGGCACTCGTCCCGACACATTGAATCCATCCTACGAACTATGGTTCCAGCAAGACCAACTCTTGTTTGCGGCACTTGTTGGTTCACTCTCCCCCGAGCTTGTGCCTCTCGTTCACTCGGCCAAATACTCCTCCGATGCGTTGGTGCTCCTTATGTCCGCTTTTGCTCGTCCTGATCGCACTCATGTGATGTCACTCAAAGATTCGTTAAACACCACCACCCTTGGCTCTCGTTCCATCACTGAGTATCTTACCGACATCAAAGCAAAAGTCGACGAAGTAGCCATGATCGATCGTCCACTCCATGACGACGATGTCACTTTATGTATACTCAACGGCCTTGGTGCTCAATATCGTGACATAGCTGCTTCAATTCGTTTACGTGAGCGCCCCATGACCTTTGCTGAATTACATAGTGCCTTAGTTGCACATGAAGCCTACCTTCGCCGCCTCGACAATGATTCATCTAATCCGGTCGTAACAACAAACACTGCCACCACCAATCCTCTTCCACACAGTCACGGTTCTCACCATGGCTCCCGCAACCCTCGTGGTCGTGGCGGGCAAAACAATCGTGGTGGCGGATCAAATAATAACCGGGGTCGCTATCGCAACAACAACTCGGGTTACTCTCAGCCTCATGCCCCCCATGAAGATGTGCATTGTCAAATTTGTGGAAAATATGGACACTCGGCTCTTCGGTGTTATCGCCTTCAAAATGCCATGATGCCGACGGCCAACTTGGCTCGCAACCCACCACCCGCCAACTCTCGGCCCCCTCGAAGGCTCTTGGCTAGTTGACTCTGGCGCTTCCCACAACCTTACTGCCGATCTCAACAACCTCACCTACCATTCGGAGTATGATGGAACGGATGAGGTTCATATCGCCGATGGGAACAGCCTTCCTATAACTCATACTGGTACATCTAAACTTGAGTTGAATTCTCATATTTTTCGTTTAAATAATGTACTTTGTGTACCCGCCGCTCATCACAACCTATTATCTGTCCATCAATTCACACGGGATAACGGTGTTTTGGTTGAATTTTCCCTAACTATTTTCTTGTTAAGGATCCAACTACGGGGGACCATCTGGCGAAGGGAACTTGCACTAATGGCGTTTACCACATCAGGCCGCCATCTTACTATCTTCAGTCCGAATCAAAGTTTGCGGCTCTTGGAGTTCGGACTTCATCCACCACTTGGCACGCTCGGTTGGGGCATCCCGCCCCGAAGTCTAGTTCTTTTTTAATTTCAAAGTTTAATTTACCCGTTAGTACTTTGTCCTCTGCGCAGGATTTGTTTTGTGAGTCTTGTCATGTTAGCAAGGCTCACCGTTTACCTTTCACGGACTCTTCGTTTAAGGCGTTATTTCCTTTACATTATTTGTTTGCGGACGTTTGGGGTCCAACGAATATTTCGGTGGATGGCTTTCGTTATTATCTATTGATTGTTGATTTATATAGTAGATATTGCTGGTTATTTCCGCTAAAATTAAAATCCGAGGTGCATGCGATTTTTGTGAGATTTAAGCCCCTTGTTGAGAAGCAATTTGGTCAAGAAATTAAAAATTTTTACAGCGACAATGGCGGGGAATTCTTGGCTCTCAAAAATTATTTCTCCACTCATGGAATAAATTGGCTAACAACCGCTCCGCACACCCCTCAACAAAATGGAATTTCCGAGCGCCGTCATCGTCACATTGTTGAGACGGGTCGTGCCCTTTTACATCATTCACGTCTTCCCTCAACTTTTTGGAGCTTTGCATTCCAAACGGCAATTTATCTTATTAACCGCATGCCCTCCTCGGTTCACAATGGAGAATCGCCATTCTCTAAATTATTTGGTGCGACCCCTATTTATCACAAGTTGCTCGTTTGTTTCCCATGGCTCAAGCCATATTTTCCGGGGAAACTTTCTTTCACTTCAACTCCGTGTATCTTTCTTGGGTATTCGTCCTCTCAAAGTGCTTACAAGTGTTAGGACATTCGCTCCAAGAAAATTTTTGTTTCGCGCCACGTTCGGTTTTGTGAGGATAAATTTCCTGAACTTGCCGCTCTCGACGTTGCTGCTCCTATTTCTCACACTCCGATGCCAATTCTCACTATATCTCAACAAGTTTCTGCTCCTCCACATTGTGACGCCTGCCTCGTTGCCGCCTTCCTCTGAGTCTTCTCCGCCTCGTCTCACGGAGTCTCCAACTCCATTTCCTTCTCCTTTTCCGGAACAGCCGACCACCAATATTCATCCCATGCGAACTCGGGCGAAGAACAATATTTTTAAGCCCAAAGTCGCACATGGAGCCTCCAAATATCCGCTGCCTCCTACTATTGAGCCATCGTCTGTTTCTACGGCTCTCACTGATCCTCATTGGCGTTCCGCCATGTCCGAGGAATTCACCGCTTTACTTCGCCACGGTACTTGGGATTTAGTGTCGCCTCCTTCTTCCGCCAATATCATAGGATGCAAGTGGGTCTTTCGTGTAAAACGTCGTCCTAATGGTTCTATTGAGAAGTACAAAGCGCGCCTTGTTGCAAAAGGATTTCATCAACGTCCCGGCGTCGACTTTGATGAAACCTTCAGCCCCGTTATCAAACCGGTCACTATTCGGTTAATTCTATCTCTCGTTGTTGCTAACAATTGGTCAATTCGTCAACTTGACGTTAGCAATGCCTTTCTTCATGGAAATCTTTCTGAGGTTGTCTACATGACTCAACCCCCCGGTTTTATTGATCCAAACCATTTGTCGGCTGCGAAAATCACTCTACGGCTTGAAACAAGCTCCACGAGCTTGGTTCCAAGCTCTTCGTGATGCACTACTGACTCTCGGATTTCTCCAATCAAAATCCGACAGTTCACTTTTCCTTTTTCAGAAATCTAAATTGGACGAAATTTTCTAAAGATAATGTTTCCATGTTATAATTAAGAAACAAGAGTTTTTTATAAAAGTTTCCAAAGATTTTAGATTATTGGCACGGAATAAGAAGGAAAATGAAAATGTTGTTTAACAATTGATTTGCAAGGGGCATCTTAGAGAACAAATATTTTTTACTCTGGAATTAGGGATGTTGCTCTGTCTATATCATTTGCCTTTTATGATCCTACTTTTATGTCATACAAATGTGAGATTGACTTATGGTTCTTTTCTTAAGGCTAGTGCTTGAGTTAATTATGTTAAATATTTTATGAAAGATCTTACTTAATTGTAATTAACTTAATAAAGGAAAACGTCAAAGGTACGAAGAAGAAAGCAAACTAATTTCCTTAATGTTTGAAAATTAAAACCGGTCATCTTTCCTGGAAATTAAGAAGTAAGAAAAAAGAACAGACGATCAAAACAAAAATAATCGGTTTTCATGGAAATTTAAAAGAAAAAAAAAAAAAGACAATCAAAACAAAAGCAATCGATTTTTTGGTTTCATTATATGTCATTAAAGCAATACAACATAACAAGCTTGAGAAATTTATTTTAGTCAATCTTCCTGAAACCAGCAAGAGGTACTATTTTGTCATTGATGAATTTTGTCCTAGACTTAGATGTTTGTATAAACTATATATATATATACATATATTATCTTAACTAAGTTTTATGATTGAGCTCATAGCTCCTCTCAAGTTTTTTATTTCACAGAGTTCTGTTAATCTATGCAATATGTTTGGTAGTATACAGTTAGACCAATTTATTTCTCTTTCTATTCTATTTTTGTTAATTTAGAAATTAAAAATGATGTTATAATTTGATGAATTAGTTTATTAGCTGACATAGTTTTCTTGAAGTAGAAAATAGAAGCAAAAGTAACAAATTACTCCTTCCCTTTTTGTTCAGTTTATATTTATACTGAAATTAAAAAATGGGATTGTTTTGTTTGATTGAGTGTTCTTTTTCTAAAAATGATTTCATGGGAGATGACTGGTGTTTTACATAAAGGAAACCAGTTTGCTTTCTTTTGGTGCCTTTAATTTTTTTCTTAATTAAGTTTATTACATTTAAGTATAATCTTCCATTATAATATTTTACATAATTAACTCATATACTAGCTAGTATAAGGAGAAAGGACATATGTCAATCTCACATTAGTATGAACCAACGTGTGATAATGAGATTGGGATAGAAGATCCAAAGTGCACTATCCCCACTTATTCTCTCTCTTAGCAAATCTTTCACCTTTCATATTAAGAAAATATTTTTGTCATGTAGACATTACGAACAGTTTTGAATCAATACATGAAGATTAAAATAAAAGATTTAAATTATTAATTGATAAACCCATAAAACTTCATCATCAAATCAATAAATACTTGTTTGAATTTTTCTTAAGTATAGAAAATAATAAAAAAATTCCATTAAAAAATTAAACGGTTCTTTATACTCAAAGAAATTTGCACACAGTCCACGCATCCACCCCATTTCCAGTATTATACAAATAAAATTAGTTATGTATCACTACTACACTTAGTTAATCTGTCAATGCATAGTCTAGTGGTTCATTTAGCCATTCGACTTTTTTTTTAAGATACAATAGTATTTTATTTAATGTAATATGATAGTTTTAGTACAAGGCGACAGGGCTCGCGAATTGCAAGTTACAACAGAAAAAAGATCAGAAAGTACAAGTGTTTGTAGCCAATCAGGGCACGTTCCCCAAATATAGTTAGTGAGTGTGTCGTATGTTTGATGCACACATCTTTACTAAGAGGTCCGCTGGCTGATTGATTTCCCGATAGCAAAAACATCCCGTTCGACTTTGAACACAGAAGATATTTAACTATTTTTAAAGAAAAAACCAGTTGGGCATACTAGATATTTGAATGATATATACATTTCGCCCACCTACATTTGGGCCCATTTAGATTCACACAATTGGGTTGACCGGGCCCGGCTTCCCTTATTGCTTCAAAAATAAATTTTGCAAAGATTACCAGCTATGTGAAGAATTCTGGTGATGTCCTTTACTTAACATGTCAAATAAAAATTGTATCGCATTACTACAAGATTATTAAACAAGAGAGGCACTAGAATTAGTAAATATGAAGCTAAATAAAACTTAAAATTCGTGGGAAATTTGACATGAATGACGAGCTCCCATCATATACTCAAAAACTTCACCATGGAGTTTTCTCAAGACCACATTGCCATACAAAGCGGATTCTACTTATTACATGAAAAAACTGACAAACTTACTCGTCCTGATATTGCTCTCGAACAATTTGCATTATGAGACTTAAATTCAACGGAACCTACAAAAGGTCTATTTACTTACACTTATTGTTTACTGGCCTTAGTCAGGTTCGCATATTTTTGGTCAGGCAATAGTAGAAGCAGAGGATTTAAAGGTAACTAGACATATCACCTTTTCCAAGCAAGAAACTAGTTTCCTCCATGAAGTTTTATACATTTTAACGACTAATTAAGTCTGGTTAAGGGAATATCATGTTAAGACTCATAATCTAAGTCTCCAATGTCTCTTTCTACAAATTGGTTCCGCAGTTGCAAAGATCTAATTCTGATTTTTGAGGAAATCACCACTTAAAAGCAGTTACAGATTTTCAAAAACACATGCAGCTGAAGAGTTAATTGTCATATTTTTGCTATAATGCCGTAGAAGCGGAAGCCTTACAACTGAATTGAAGTTATATTTCCCCAGTTCCCCAGTATACCCCGGTTGGACCGAGTAGCTGGAACTAGCGTACTGTCAAGTTCATAGATCTAAACACGAGGAAAGTCGTACACTTCTGCTGACCTATGCACTTTGACATGTACACAACAACTAAGAATAAATTATACTTCCTGAAATATTCAGAATCGCCATTCAAGAAACCTAGAAAAACTCACCTTTCTCTCTTCATGTTTTTCTCATGGTGGGGTGGCTCTCTATGGTCCCAACCATATTAGCTTGTAAGAGGCATGAAAAGTTTAAGAACCTTTCAAACTCAATCCCTGCATAAACAGTAAAGGCTCATAAATTGATTCCATGTCTTTGATGACAGTTTTTTTCGAGTTATTAACATCGTCACATCTTGTCCCCACATAGCAAGAAATCACAAAGGATTTCTAAAGATGAGAGCATTTGTTGATTCCTTCCTCACCGAAAAAGCTATCTCTCTTTACCAAAGCAATTATCCTTTCTTCTTCCTGTACCAAAATATGCGACATCTGATACTGCACGATGAACAAAACTAGAAAGAGCATGAAATCATCAATTCCAACTAGACTTTTCATCTCAGTATCGACGAACTTTCTAGTATTAAAAAGTGACCCACCGAGTTTGGAGATGGATACATTTAGATTTTCAGTATCAAATAGTACTACCCGTCTGACAGTATCAAGCTTATTGCTAAGCCCGGAAACCACCGGAAGACCGAGGCTTTGATGATACTCTTCTGTGTCACATGTATAATCTTTGTCACGATCTTTGGTTTTCCCACTTGACATACTCCTGCTCTCACTTAATTGACAGACGGCTCTTATGCCTTCTGACCGAATAATCTCCTGAACGACTTAGTGTAGCAGTGTGGTCTTTCCGTCTGTTCCTTTCACATCAAACAACTTTAAGAGTGTACCAAACTTAAATGATTTTGAGCCTCCTCCACAGGTTCCGTCATCCATGTGGTTTGCGGTTAGCACGGCTTCCAAGAGTTTCAAAGAGTGCACTTTTCGAGCTCCTTACTTGCTACCTGAGAAGATGGATATGGAAACATAACACAACTAACCTTCAGTGTTTTGAGGCAGCATTTATGTAAGAAATGAGACGTCTGTTATGGGTTCAGCTGCAGCAAACAAGTAAAATCTAGGAACCGGAATGGGCATTCCCAGATGGCGTCAACAATGAATTTAGCCAATTTCCAACTAAAAGTATTCAATCACCAGTTTAAGTGCGGATTAAAATGTGATCCATTTTGAGAAGCTTTATCTTTCCTGCATTCAAGGCAGTGGATTGCGTGTAAGGCTGGAGTTAGAAAGGCCTATACACTAAACAAAATGTTAGATGTTATACATGTAAAACTCTTAAGATTTGTGCTTTTTCTTCTCTTAAATTCCTTTCAAACTGTAAATTAAAACATTAGGAGTTTAGGAAGCTTTAGAGACTGGCCTAAAGGTTCTAAAAATTCCAGATTTCATTTTTTGGTAATTAGAAACAGCCATTTCAAGTGCACAGCCTTTTTATTAAGCTTTGGACTGATCCTCCAAAGCATTACTACAGTTACCCTTCAATAAATACAACATAACTAGAAATGTTTTGTTATAAGAAATAAGGTGACGAGAGCCTCTTTTGTTGTATTGCTTACTTTCCTATCTTTTTCCAAAGTCGAATATATTTAACGGAGATTGAATACGAACTTACTGAACACAACCTAATGGAAGTATAAAATGATACACAGACAACTTGAGCAAGATGAGGGAAAATAATACGTCTCACTCTAACAAATATATGCATGCAAGGATCCTGTGGGCTGGTTGCCAGGATTTGCAAACTAATTAAAGAAACATGAAGGGCAAACAGAATCCATTTGAGAATCAAAAAACTGACGAAAGAATGTTGATCGAGTAAATGAAGCTACAATTTGTTTATCCAGTTAATGTTGTCTAATCTAAAGTAATAAAGAACTTGTCTAGCATAGGCAACATTATTTCCCTTGCAAAAGTATGCTTAAGATAAGAATTTTAACTTTGTAACAAAATTAGCAATAATTAATTTCCTGGGGGAATTTAACTTAACTCATAGAGTTTATCATGACACAGTTATAAAAGAGAAATTAGAAGCTTCACTCAATGAAGATAGATATTTTGATAATGTCACAACAATAGATGATGTATCCCCTCAAAACCAAACACTTAACAGACTTCACACAAATTCACTATAACAATAAAAGCCTCCTTCTTCCTATTACTGCCTGTAAATTTCTCATGTAATACAGAGCATAATATGCTCAACAAACAGAAAGTCGGCCACATGAATTAACAGACAAAACATTTAATTTCACAATTTAGACCCGAAACAAAAGATTAAATCTCTAACCATATAAATAGTCATGTTTCTCCAAATTTGACACCATCGACATTTATCACAAAGCTAATATCATTATTCATTACCTTTTGGGAAGAATTTTTTGGGCACCATGCGTTTGCGCCCTTCTTCTAGAACTCTTTGACATTGAATGATGAAGAATATCAAGGGAAAAATTCAAGAATAGAAAAAAGACATGAGCTTTAGGAGAGAAACAAGCAAAACAAGGATCAAACTGAAAATAAAAACCGTGTCTAAAGAAGAAGCGTCCAAAGAGGAACTCATCGCTGAGCTAAACTGAACAACGGCGAGAACATGAAATGATTTATTACATGAAGAACCTTATGTTACTTTTAGGAAGAATTATACAAATTACCCCAGAACTATGGGCTAATTATACAAACCATCCCTCGTTTTTTGGAATACACAAACTACGCATGCTCTATATTTGGTATTACACTTACCCCTTCCAGTGTTAAAACTAACGAAAAAAAATGAAGTCATCAACAAAGATTTATTAAAATTCCAAATTTTCCCTTGAATAGTCTGTTTTTTAAATTTAGAAAATATAAACAATTACACAAATTTACATATTATAATTATGGTATTTATCTCTTCAAATTATTGTGACCTTGTTAATTTATGGAAATATTTTTAAAAAGATTTTTTTATTTTCGCAAAAAGATTGACAACAAAGTTGGAAAAAAAAAAAAGAAGAAGAGAAAAACAGATCGGGGACCCGATCCAGCGACTCGCTGGAATTAATTGGTCGCGTGACGGGAAGAGGTGGTGGGTTGCTGGAAGTTTCAATTTCGCTTGCTTGTTGTGGTGCAAGTCCGACAGTACGCGGCCCGAATTGGTCGCGCAACGGTGGCGCCTTGTCGCAATCAGGTCGCCCATTACCTGGTTGCAGCAACACCAAAGAAGAGTGTGATGTTCTTACCAAAAATAGAAGTAATACCGTTAGCTGAAAGTAAGAAGAATGTTAAGAGAGAGAGAGAGAGAGAGAGGGGTAGAGAATAGAGAGATAAGAGGGAAAGAGAAGTAGAAAATTAGGATATTTCATTCATAATGAAAAAGTAACAAGTTCTGTTACATATAAGCAGCGCAGATGCACTAGGTTGGCAGAATAATACCTAGGGTATTACAAAAATGGAAAAGCGCTATATGCTTTCTTAACTAATAAAAGCGTAAGAGACGAAATTACCTATTTTAACAAAAACAATCTCTGATGCAGGTACATGTCATCCAACGATCCAAATCATCCACAGCTAGCAGCACCAAACGACGTCGCCTCTCTAAGGATACAATTAATCCTAATTCGCCCTGCTTCCACTTCAAGTAAAATTCCAATTTCAAACATTGAAAAATGACTGCAAATTTCATCACTAAGACCACTGACAAAATTAGCAATGTGATAACTTTCATCAAACTCCCTATTATCAAATGCTATCATATGAGATCTGAGTTCTTCAAACCTCTAAATAAAAGTTTTTAAAAAACCAGTCTGTTTGAGCTTGTTAAAATCCAATCACCTTCGCTTCTTTTATTTCTTTCAAACCTCACAGACACTATTCCCAAAAACTTTTCCCAGTTTATATCAACAAGCTCGCAGTGGTAATTATGAATCCACAAAGCAGCTTTTCTCTCAAAATGCAATGAATACATTTTATTGGTCAAGAATAGTTTAAATGAGTTGAAAATAACTGTTGCACTTCATAATTCATTTTGGATCCATCAAACTTTGGGAACTCTATCTTAAGTATAGGAGCGATACCTTGTACCCCTGTTTGAGTGTGGTTACTTGTGAGTTCTTATTTTCTCCCTGAAACATAGTTTGTGCCCTTGGTGGCGACATTAGGGATGGGTCATGTATTTCACTGTATCTTGCAGTGGGTGGTTCACTTAAAATGGGTCTGTCTCTGTTAGGAATATCCATTCTTTCAGCAATCTTGGAAATTCCTAATTGGATTGTTTCCAAAGTGGAGTTAACAAAGTTGATCTGTTCTCGCAAGTTTTGTTGCGCTGCATCCCTACACAAGGACTCTGTTTGCAAGAAATCTTCCAGCTCTTTTTGTGACTCTTGTAGTTCTTATAGCCTCATATCAACCATTGTTTGAATATCTTCACCCAGCAAATACTAGGCTCTAGATACCAAATGTAATGTTCTTACCAAAAATATGAGTAATACTATGAGCAGTAAGTAAGGAGAGAGAGAGAGAGAGAGAGAGAGAGAGAGAGAGAGAGAGAGAGAGAGAGAGAGAGAGAGAGAGAGAGAGAGAGAGAGAGAAGTATAGATTTTGATATTTCATTCATAATGAAAAAGTACCAAGTTCTACTACATAAGCAACGCACATTCACTAGGTTGCCAATTAGGTTTTTACAAAAATAGAAAAGGCACACTTCCCTTAACTAATAAAAGCGTAAAATGCATAATTGTCTATTTTAACAAAAACAATCTCTATGCAGGTTGATGCTCACCAACGGTCCAAATCATCCACAAATAGTACCACCAAACGACGTCACCTCTCCTAGGATACAATTAACCCTAATTCACCCTGGTAAAGGTAATCTTAATTAACGTATTTAATGACCCTAGCCCAAAAGACCCAGTAAATACAATGCTGTCAGGGCTTGTTTTATTAAACATACGAGGCTTACGATGCTAATTATATCGATATTACAACACAATGATATATTCCCAATCAAATATACGAACACGATGGTTCAATATACGACCCCCCTATTTACGCTAAATGACACTCTACATTATACGACACTTGGCGCCACCCGAACCGACACTTGGCACAAACCTCCCACAAGTGTCATCCTCCTTTATCCCACTTGGCACCCCATCTCCTACCATTTGCCACCCTCCATCACAACACATGTTGTGCATGCAAGCTTAAGACCCCTTATAAAAGGACCTAGCTCCTACTCTCATTCAAGAGGTTCTCTTTTTCTCTTCTCCAACTCTACAAAACCCTAAACCCTACACAAGATCACCACAACAACAATGACATATACTACACTTTTCACTAAGTGTATTCTCTAAATATTCATTTTTCTACCCAACAAAGGAACTACGTTGGTCTGATTCCCCTCTGTGGGATACGTAGGCAACTTAGAGCATTTCCAAGCCCGGCCGTAAACCACGCAAGCCTCCTCCTCGGGTCGGGATTGGCGTTCCGTACCCAAAAATTTATCGGTAACGTCTTCGTCTCTTATATATTATTTTTACACTTTTTCCTTCGTAAAATACTAACTTTCGTTATCAATTGGCGCCGTCTGTGGGAATGGCTAGAAATGTCCTTCAGAAATGCCCGAGGAAGCATATTGACGATGGTGGAGCAATAAAAAAAGGGAGTACCTATGCAAAAAATATCAAACTAAGAGGTTTCGAGGAATGCTTCATACAAACACAGGTATTTTTAGGGGTGGGCGATCCGGTAAAACTTAACCAATGATCCGATTTTTCAAACTTGGGGTCGGTTTTGGTTCAAAAAAAATTAGGATCGTTTACCAAATCGTTTAGAACGGTTCGGTACGGATCGAACCAATGTCGATCCGGTTTGATCCACATCGGTTTTTCTTTTCTATTGTACTTTTTTTTATAAAAAAGTTTATAACTTAATGGCCTAAAATTTCAAGTTTAAATTGACAAAAAAACATGTTAGAACATATATGCTTAACTATTAAGTAATCACCTCATGAAAAGCAAAATTTTACAACTAACAAGACATGATTTAAAATACAATTCATAATTCATAAATCACAAACATGAAACAACTACAAATCTAGTCTATTACATGATTAGATCCCAAAACAAAGTTCAATAGAAAATACATCCACGGTCTCCATCTCCTATTCCGCCTTTGATCTTAAACCTACAATGATACAAATAATACATAAGATGTTAAATTAAAAACTCAACAATTTATAGCTAACAGTTAAAAATTTGATGAGATGTAATGAAATAGAAAAATGTTACCACGTCCAGCCGTCCAAGTGCGCAGCATTCAAAGGCAAATAAGATATCGCCAAAGAAGTGGATCTATGTTTAATTGAGTTAGTCCAGACACCACCTCCAGTCAAATTTCAAAAACCACAGAAGGTTAGATTTTTAACATGTGACTTTAAATGTATGATAAATATAAAATCAAAAAAAATAATGTGATCGAACCATAAACTTTAGATATATTACCTTCTTCTGTATCTACAAAAGTTTGAAAGTCCTCCTCAATTGATCCTAAAGGCCCTCGCTGATACCAATCTTGATAACATATCAATGCTTGAACGGTCTTAGGTGCCAACGAAGACCTAAAGTCAGAAATAATCCGTCCTCCAGTACTAAAAGCCGACTTTGAGGCCACTGTGGATATCGACTATGATCATGTGTAGTAATGCCCTTCTTATGACTAATTGATCAAATTTCCAAATCTTTCCTATATCTCTCAGTTGCCCTCCATCTGGGCCTGCCACACTACGGACATAAATATGAAGATTACCTTTATCAGTTTGTTGCTCACTTTGCGGGTTTTTCTTGCAAGATTTGTAATGTTTGTTCAACGATGTAGTCCCATTTTTCCCTGATTATGCTGCATAATTTTTTGGACAATACTTGCATGCTGCCCTTATTCTCCCGTCACTAGTGGTATATTTTGAGAAATGTTTCCAACACTTGGCTCTTTTAGCTTTTGGAGGACCAACTCCAGGATCTTCCTCAGCTGAAACATCAACATCGATTTCCTCAGGTTGCACCACTCTTGTTGTTGGATTTTCTTCCGGAGGCAAAGTCGAAGGAGTGACTTCTATAGACATGAAAACATCTACCGTATTTTCACCTTGACCCTCCATTGATTCTACAAAGAAATAATAAATATTAGAAAGTAAGAATTACTTAATAGTTAATCATCATTTTATTGCTTAATCTGTAGTTCATAAATTCATTATCAATTCATCATCATCCATCATCAACAGTTCATCATAAATTAATTAGTCTAATCATCATTTCATTGCTTAATCTGTAGTTCATAAATTCATTATCAGTTCATCAGCATCCATCATCAACAGTTCATCATAATTAGCTTATCATCATCAGGCTGAGCCCAATTTCTTTTTTTTATCATCATCAGTTCCATAAATTGCTTTACAATAAAACTGTAAATAAAAAACTAAAAATCATCACGAGTTCATACAAATTAAAGTATAAATTCATGGTTTTAGCACCTTCTCGTCGGCGTCGGCGTCGCGGTAGTTCAGATCAGAAGTGATTTTGGTTTGCTGTTGTTCGCGGTGCGACGGTGGTGCGATAGTCTGGCGGTGTGACTGGGCTTTACAGATTCTCCGTTCACTGTTGTTAGGGGTGGACGATGGGGCGTGAGTGGAGAGTGGCGGACATGTGATGATGTGGCGTTGGGTTGGGCGAATGGGCGTGAGTGGAGAGTGGAGGCTGGAGAGAACTAGGGCTGGAGTTGGACTCGAGAGACGACTGAAGAAAATAATGTGAAATTGACAAATTGGAATCGTGAAATTGCTAATGCGACTAACTTAAAAAATAATAATAATAATTATATATAAAAAAAAAGATTAGGGGCCTCAGTTTTTGGTTTGATCCGGTAAACCGAGGCCAAAAAACCGGATCAAACCAGTACTCTGTTCAGTTCTCGGTTTTGGACCAAGGATCGAACCAAACATTCGATTCGGTTTTTTAACCAGATCATTGATCCGATTTACCAACGATCCAAACAGTTTCAATCCTGATGCCCACCCCTAGGTATTTTACTTGTTTTCATCTTATGAAGTTTCTCTTCAAGACGTACGTACGTAACTACTTGCATCAAAAAATGCAAGGCGCTTCCGACCTCGTTGGCTATGGTAGCTAACTTATATTCTGGAGACTTGGGTTCGACCCCTCCAACCACATCTTTCATGCCTTATTGTCTCACATTTGCGAAGTAATAAGATATACGACCTTACGCCTATAATACCAGCTCTTGTGGTTGGCAACAAGCCTTGGCCTCATGCTAAAGGCTCGGGTTCGAATCCCGCATCCTAGTTCTGATTTGCCTTGTTTATTCTCTGAATATATTAATTTAAAATGTAAAACAATGCTATTTTGAGAAAACTCCATCTTGCCTCATCGGTACTATATTGGCGAGCCTTCGAAGGACACCGGGTTCAAATCCTTTTGAACTTAAGGTTTTCTCTTGTTTACAAAGAGTTATTTTTAAAGAAAAAAAAAATTCAACAGCCAGGACATGGGTCAAAACTCACGACCTCTTGGTTGCTGAACAAGGATCTTACCACAAATCCAACTACTATCATGTTTCTATCCCTGCATAAACATGTTAGATAATTTTGCGTGTTTTCTTTTTTGAACATTAATGGGGCAAAAGTAATATATTTTACGACCCCGAAACTAGTGAAGCGCATACGATTAGCTTTCTAAGTGGCCAGTGTAAATGTATCCCAAATCTTTTTGCAAAGAGCTTTAGAAAAGAAAAAAAAAAAACACCAGAGGAGTGATGAAGGTGACCACAATAGAAACTTAGCTTTTCCAATGCATGGATTGAAAAATCACATCCTAGTATTAAAGATGAAAACACAGCCATGTTAATTAGCATCCTCGTTAAAAATAAAACCTCTTTATAAAAGACTAACACCCTCTTAAGCTGAAATTCTTGGTCAAACCTTTGCTATTCTGGTCAGTAGGTTTGTGCTAGGTAGTGTTGATTGCTTCTACTTCTACGTACGAGAAAATAAATTACAATTATAAACACATAAAGTATGCCCTCGTCGAGTATCAGGACTCGAGACACACCTGGACGCCTGCAAATATGTTTGGCTGGATTGCACTACTGTCATTTGTTTAATTTTCAAATTGTTGGCTAGCCCATGTCTCTGTATGAGATTTTTGACACGCTACATTACTAGCAGGCCACCTCAGACACAATATTTTGCAGCATACTAAATGCATTTGCAATAGTGTGGCAAGTACTCATTATTGCTTACTTGTTATGCCATGCATTTGCATTAGAAGTGTTGTGAACATTTGTTATTATTTTACTACACACTATATCATATTATTAACATTGCCATTTCATGAAAAAACACTGCCCGATGGTTAAGTATTTTGAATTCTGAACCAATGTTATATTATATCGGGCAACATCTTTTCATGAAATGACATTGCTAATAATACTATATAGTGTGTAGTCAAATAATAATAAATTCACAACACTTCTGATGCAAATGCATGGCATAACAAGTAAGCAATAATGAGTACTTACTATACTGTTGCAAATGCATTTTGTATGCTGCAAAATATTAATTGTGTATGACGCCCCATTTTCACTTCATGTTAAATCCAAATTGTAGATTCCAGCTTCGCGAACCCTAGTTTTGCCCCAAATTCAATAATTTTTTATTTCTCATTTTTCTTGTCTTCAATCTCTTCCATCTCTAACTCTTTTTCTTCCATATTTTGCAGGTGAGATGTTACAAAGAGCTGAAAGAAGATGTGTGGGGATGGCAGAGGGGGTAGTTACCAGTGGGCTCAGTTGGGGTTGGGTTTCCATGTGTTTTCCTCTGTTTTGTTTTTATTTATTTTTTCTTTTAGAAAGTTTAACATTTTTTGCAAGGGTATAGATGGAACTTTACTAACTATGTTAGGGTTTTTTTAACAGAAGTTAACTATATGGGTAGTTTGTGTAATTTTTCAAAGACGAAGAGTAGCTTGTGTAATTAGTACACAGTTCAGGGGTAGTTTGTGTAATTCTCCCTTATTTTTCAGGATACTATCAGATTATGAGTGACAGTATAAAGTTAGAATAATATCAAATACATGTACATGCCCTAAAGTTTTAATATTATTCTCACTATGCAACATATTGGTCACTTTTTTTGACGTATTGTATACTTTTATGATCGTATAAAAAATACGACAAACTAAGTTTAATTTGATATGATCAAATTAATATCTTTTTGTTTAAAATTAAAGTTTACATAATTGAACTCCTACAATTAAGAAGGGTGAATCATATCAACATACTCAGTGTTGTGGGGTGGTTCTCTATGCTATTAGTTTCATTCAACATCAACGAATTAATCATGACCATGTTTATCCGGATAGTTATGAAGAAGTGCATACGCCATAATAATGCGGCATTTGGTTTCTACGGAGTAGTGAGTTATTTCTCCTAAGAGAGGCTAGCGACCTTTCAGTACGCCAAATGCACATTTAATAACATTTTTTGTTTTGCTATGTTTCTTATTAAAGTATTCGTCTTTGTTACGTGGTCTATTCCTACCATTACTCCACTCATCAAGATGATACCTCCAGCCACGAGGAGTTAAAAATCCTTCACTGTTTATAAACCAAGTTGCACAAGTAGTATTGACCTAAAATAATTCAAACATTTTAGGCTGCATGTGCAATTTATTTTCCATAACAATGTAGTCATTCGAAAATACATGGAACTTACCTTCTGGATTTAAACCTGTTTCTCACATTAGGGCCTCTCGTAGCGCACGACCGTCTCTAGTAGAATTCTCGCACCCCGCTAGCATATAGGTGCATATATCTCCTTTTTTGAGATCTATATCGTTCTTTGTCTTCGAGAGGGACCCTAAGGTTGACATGATACCATCTAAAGCACTGAAGCGTTCCTACAAATTTTCATGGAATGTGTTATAATATTGGCGAATTATGAACATTACACAAGCAAAAGTAATCGAGTACAATGTGATTAATATTTAAGTGAGAAAATTTACCTCAAAGCATTTCCACTTTTCATCTCGGGAATCAGCGGGGAATGGTTATGGTTTCCCAATAATTAGGTCATAACATTCCAACAATGCTTTAAGGTTTTCTGGAAGTAGTGACTCATTGTCTGGCCCTATCTTATACTACGAGATCCTTGAGATGATGTGATAATGTTTGTAGAAATAAAGCAACTTGCTCTTCAACAGACACATATTTGGAGTTGGTAAAACCTCGAGATTGCTCTAAAACATCACATAATTTGTGACAACTGCGATCCATCCTCAACATGTCAATGCAATCTTGGTCCTTTAGTTCCATTAATTTACACAGTATTTTGACTTGATCCGATATCTTATCTATCAAACTATAGTGGTGACCACACTTCTATTTATTTCGTAATAACATCTTTCTCATAAAGTAATAACACCTGAAGACCATCATCATTCTCAATCTAAACATAACTAACTCTAGAGTAGCTATTATCATGGTTCTTGTTTGAAAATCCATTGTGAACACATTAACCTTCAAAGTTGTTTTCCATACTTCTTATTTTATGTAATAATCTGAAACATCACCTATCCTAACCAAGTTGTCGACAAATTACCATGCCATAATAATAAACTACGCAGAAATGTATAGAACACCAAACAAATAATCCAGGGGACCATCGCATACAACTTAATGTCATTATAATCATCACCTAGGTAGCTACAAAAGAAAACATGTAACTACCATGACACATAAAAACACCATATATGTTTCTAATGAACACGTTTTGGTTTCCTCAAGCATACAATGCAACAAATTGAATAACATGCTTTTGAATTTTACACCACATATATCCCAGTCCATAGCACAAAATGCCACAAACCATTATTCAAAACATCAAACTCAGTAGGTTTGATTCATAGGCAGTCCAAATACTAAAGTAGAAAAAGAACAATTACGTAACGAATTCATTGCATTTACTTGTTATAAGTCAACAAAGTCACCTTAATCCCGCTATTTAGGAAAGTAAACACCTTCTTTGAGACAAAACAAATTAAACGCCATATGCAAAAAAAAGGATCGAGAAACAATGGTCAGTTAAATAAAATGGTGGAAAGAAACCCAAGGATTACCCTCATCAAAGACATAAAACAAGAACATCAAACAATTGGATGCAATATCTGAACGCAAAGATTTTATTTGGAAGTGAATGCACAATTGGAAATTTGAGAGCCCCGTCCAATTTTAGGGTTTTGTATATGGAGGAAAATTTGGGGCTAAATTTCCTTTGTATGGTCGATAATGCAAAAATAGGGTTCGGGGGTCTTTTCGGAATTGGATTTAATTTGGATGGATAACTTTGTATAACTTTATAAGAAGGCGGGACTACTGTTCACCCGAGAGTTGGAAATAGAGGGGGAGGTCTGGCTGAAATCGGGGTTGAAACCCAGTTAAGTCATGAGTGGATAAAAAGTTAACGACCCTATATTCAGTCTTGGTAACCGAACCTAATATCATATGGATAAGCCCAACCTATAATCCAGATATCAGGCCCAACAAAGCAACCAAACGAGCCCTGAGGGATTAGGTCCATAGGTCTGTTCGCTAATAAATTACTCATTTCGCTCATTCTTTTTCTAATGTGGAATAACTGTACACTTAATTTTTAACAATGAAACATTGTTATTTCTTCCCAATAAAAGCAATTCCCATTTCAAGTTGTCCCTTTTTTTCATTTCTTACCCTAAATTATATAAAAACATGCAAAAGTCACAAAAAGTCAACCAAATTACAAATTTAACAACAATCATATGAATGCATAAGCACTCAGCAAATCCCCATAGAATCGATTTTGTTATATTTCTTCAAAATCATTCGTTGAAAAGAAAATCCGACTTCAATTTAGTAAAAACAGCAAAGGTAAACGAAAAAGAAAAAGACAAGAATCTAAAAGGTACAACCTTTTACTCCTTTAGTACTTCTCAACATCGTAAACATCGGCAATTCGCTCGCTCACTCACTCACTCGCACAATATATAAATAAAACCCCAAACACACACACACACCACTCTTAATTCTTACCTCTCTACCTTATCTCCTTCTTCCTCTGCACCCAAAAATGTCGCAACAACAAACCCAAAACCCAGACAACAAATACCCACAACCCGAACCCATCGACGACGAATCCTCCTCCGACTCCGACTCCTCCGACTACTCCGACTACGAAGCCGCCTCCGACCGCGAAGAAGAACCCATTTCCTACGTCAGACCCGACGGCTCCACCGCCCAAATCGGCCCCGACGACTCCGACGACGAGAACATCCCCGAGGTCAACATCCACCGCTTCACCAAGCTCCTCGACTCCAAGCGTGTCAAGAGGGCGCAACAGGAGGAGGAGGACGAGTACGAGTACCACGAGGATAAATTCGACTTCCCGCCCGACCCCGAAGAGTGGCGGGAGGAGGATTTGAAGGAGCTCTGGGCGGATGCTCCCCTCGGGATGACCAAACCCGGGTGGGACCCGCATGACGTCGACGACGAGGAGGTGGAGGTTATCAACCGGGAGATTAAGGAGGGGCGTGACCCGCCCATCGCGCCCTTCTACGTGCCGTATAGGAAGCATTACCCGGTCATTCCGGATAATCATCATGATATTAGGACCCCTAAGGCTGTCATTGAGGAGCTTGATAGGATTGAGGAGTTCTTGATCTGGGTCAGCTACATTTTCCCTGATGGGAGCAGGTGAGTATTTTGTTAGTGTGATTCTGAGTGTTTTGCTTATATACCGCAACTTGTTCGAGGAAATGACTCTGAGAGATTTTGTGAGGTTTTGCAAGCTACATTTTGAGTATTTGGTCGGGAGATTGATTTAAACGTGGCTTAAAGGGTTAAGCTTTGTATATGTGTATGCAAAAGTATTGCAATTTTGTGATTGTTAGTATGTGGTAATGTGCTCTTATGTAGTGGCTTCTTGGATTTTTGTAGTTTTGTGCATTGTGGCAAGGCTAGCTTTTGCAGTCAGTGCCGTAGATATGATTGTGTTTTTATTTGATGGAACTAATTGAAATTTTGCAAACTTTATGTTTTTATGGTAGTACAAACATATTCTTTTGGTAGCATTCTGACTGGAATTGTGCATGATCGGGTCTCCCCAGCTCTTTGATTAATTATTGCCAAATAATAAGTCATGTAAACGTACGTATATGGGGTCTGAATTGCATGTAGTGTTATGTTTCTGCTATCCACGGGCAGTGGACTAATTTACAGTCTTAAGTGGTGATTTCGTGTGCTTAACTTCTCCAAATCACTAGTTTCTAATTTCAAATGGATCATGATTATCCTCGTACCCTTTCCTATCTTGGTATTCCCCTGGCTGTGTTTGGCACTGAAGAAGTTTGGTTTTTTCAAGGTATGAAGGCACTGTGTGGGATGATTTGGCCCATGGAAAAGGTGTTTATATTGCTGAGCAAGGGCTGGTCAGGTTCGTTCACAAATTTCATCTTCCTGGAGAAATTTGAGTTCTATTTTGATACTAAATGTGAGATACAGTCTCTCATTGTGAATATTTAGCTTAACGAATCCTTCATATATGCAATGTATTACCTTCTTTCGAGAAAGTATCCATTTTTGCTATTCAAATCACAAGTTGTAAAGCATCAGTAGCTGCTTGCAGGTATGAAGGAGAATGGCTCCAAAACAACATGGAAGGTCATGGAGTGGTTGAAGTGGATATTCCCACACCAGAACCTGTTCCCGGTTCCCAGTATGTCATTTTCTGCTATTCAAGTTCCACTGTAGAATAGTCATAGGTTAGCATACCCTTTCTCTTACTGTTGTTAGATGTTGCTTGTTAATTTTACAGACTTGAAGAGCAGATGCGAGCTGAAGGGAAAACAATATCAAGAGATTTTATGTCCCCTGAAGACAGAGAGTGGCTTGAGATGGACATTGAAGACAGTGTGCGTTTGGCTGATGGAGAGTACGAAATCCCTTTTTATGAGAATGAAGAGTGGGTCAAACAATATGGAGAAAAGCCGTAAGTTTTGTCTTCAACCCCTCAGTTGCCACCTGTTTCACATACCCACCTTGTCATTCTGCTGTGCCTGCTGTATGAAACTTGCTGCTTTTAATTGTACAATTGTGTTCTTTTTATCAGCTGAAATTTAATCAAGCGCATAATGATGGTACTCTTTGGACCTATGTATTTATTGGAGTAGTGTTCTATTTGGTTTTTTTTATTGTTCAAAGTAAAGTGATATTTCGCATATGTTGCTGTATTAATTTCATTTTAACAGTGCATCGACTTCTTGGAACCTTTGTCTTAGACACATGATATTAAAACTTTGGTTTTCATATTCGGCTCTTTTGTGAGTCTAAATGAAAGAAACTCCTGTAATCCGTTTGAAATCAATGTGTAAGAATGAGTTGTGTTATCCTCAAGATTAGTTTTATCAAAATCTGTGAATAATTTATGCATTTACGTAGTTCTGAGACCTTTCGGGACTGTTTTATCTGAGAATTCATCATTTTCTCCATGTGACTCGACAAATGTGTATTTGGTTCCAGGGAGAAAGGTCGATACCGATATGCTGGCCAATGGAAACATGGGAGAATGCACGGTTGTGGTGTATATGAAGTCAATGAACGCACAACATATGTAAAGACATATTATGCCTTCCTTAGTTGTCCTTGCTTTTATTCTTCTTGTCGTAAAAGAAACTTGGACACAGTTGATATGGGAACTTAGACCCAATCGAACAGGATGCTCATATCAAGTTCCACTGCTACTTTCTTATGCATCTTAATCCCTTAATTACTATGTTTGGTCTTAGGGTGAACCCATTATTCATCTTATTGCTTGTGGAAATGGAAAATGCACTATGTGCTATAAATAAACCTCTCTGCATCTTCTGTGTACATGAGCAGGGGCGGTTCTATTTTGGAGAACTTTTGCAGGATACAACTGGTTGTGATGCAGAAGTTTCAGGAGTAAGTTAAAGATTTCCTCTCTGCTCCCTTCTAGCTCTGAAGTTTTACTTGGTGATCTGAGGATTGCTTAGAGTATGTTGCCTCAGCTTCATGCAGGTATAGCAGAGGTTGCAGCAGCAAAGGCACGTATGTTTATCAACAAGCCCGATGGAAGTAAGTTGCGAACAGTTATTTATTTATTTTATTGGTGTATGTATATCTTCAACAACAATCGATTTTAGTTAATGAGAGGGTTAAGATGCTGCAGTAAGTGAAAAATTCATAGGGCTTACCATGCCTTTTCTTGGTAGTTATAGGGTTTAGAATGTCGCTTCATACAAGTTAATGCATTTATATAAAGCTTGTTTTATGATGCATAATGGCTCTAAGATATTGCTCAACTGCTTGTGTACGTAATATACCAAATGTATTTCGCATCATTAGTTCTGACAACAAAGGAGGTTTCAACTGACCATGGTTTGAGTTCATTACCAGTAATTGACTTGAGATCATGATCTAAAGTACCATTGTCGTTTTTATGCGATACTTAGGATTACTGAGAACTGCACATGGTTTGATAAAGAAGAAATTGTGGACAAACATTTAAATGGGATATGAATAGGAACATGGAACTCAGAAAATTTGATTCCCATGCATCTGAACCTCTAAAAATATTATTCAAGATATAGATCCAGCTACTAGTGATGAGTGAGTGGCACATCAAAATATAGTAGAAAACCATGTTATGTTCCTATTTTCCTAGTTGAGCGCCCAACACATAAGGATGCAGCTTATGCATATTGAATGAGGTTCTGCTGACATAGGTGGTGTTTGCAAACTCTACTCCGAAGGTAGAAGCTCATAATTTAAGCTAAAGTTGTAAATTATTTTTAAGTCATAAGTTGGGGGGTGTTTGGAAAAAAATCTAGAAGTTCACAAAAAGTTGTAAAGTAATTTATTAAAATTAACCACCAGAAGCTAGAAGCTAGGAAATAGCAACTTCTAGATTATGGCTGTTTTCAGCTTAAAAAAAAAGTGATTGTGAGATTTTAACTTGTCAATCAAACACCCTAAAAGTACTTAAATGAGACCAAAAGCAGATTGTAGCTTTTCTTTTAAGAGTTTTCAAACACCACCACAATGTCGCCTAACAGAGGGTGTAAGTTGCTCCAGGAGCTGGTTTTCCTCATTATGTAATCTTGATATGCTCTTGCGAGTTTTAACTGTCTCTTCTTTTACTTGCCTTTCTTTTCCTTAAAAGTTAGAAATTCTTAGGATGGTTGTTGGATTAGAGTTTTTATTTGCTTTTTAGTGTGACGACTGGAGATGCAGCTGTGAATCCGTGAAAGGCAATAAGCATAGTGGGACACAGAGGCTTATTGAACTATAGAAGTGATGGCTTGGTGGAGGCGGCGACAGCAGCATCAGCGATAGTGAATATTAGTGTGTCCAAGATAGTGCTAATTAATATCTAATGAAGGAATAATAATAGAAACCTTTCAATCTTAGGGAGACATCACTGTTGAATTCCAACAGAACACTTTTCTTGCCTTTAACGTGTGACGGGTTTAAAAGGATCTTAGCATATTAACGCCTTAACTGAGAGTACGTGTATTTAAATTACTTATCTGGTTGTATTTAACCTGATAAATTATTTTAGTTGTGTTCGGTGAATTCGGTCAGTTTTCTCTTCTTAACATGAGTTGTATTTCATATATGCAGTGGTCAGAGAATACTATGGTCCATATTCTGATCCCCAGCATCCCTACTTATATGAGGAAGACGATGTGTGGATGGCTCCAGGCTTTATCAATCAGTTTTACGAAGTAATTCCTTAAAGAATATATTACTATAAAAATGCATTTTCTCAAGTCACAAATAGTAGTATTGAGAATGTAAATGACATTCTTTTCCAGGTTCCTGACTATTGGAAAATGTATGTCCATGAGGTGGATGAAGAGAGGGAGATGTGGCTTAACTCATTTTATAAAGCGCCACTCAGGCTGCCTATGCCTTCTGAACTCGAGTACTGGTGGTCCACAGGTAGCAGCTTCTTTCTTAAATATGCTTACATTAATCAGTGAATTATGATAGATATTAGGGACAGTTTCATGTGCACCCTCATATTTGGTCTAGTTACAAAGAGATTACTATTTCTTAAACAATTACATGAACAACCCTTGACATTTGAATAAAGCTCTCTCGAGGTTTGAATAATAATAGACACTCCATGAAGTTTGAAAAAATCACATATAGAGCCCCTAGTTTCTATCCCCCTATTTTTACATGTTTTATGAAACTTCCGAGGGTTTGTAATTATTAGAACAGTATTCGTGGTTTCTGTAATTAGACTAAACCTCAGGGTGTGTGGATGTAACTATTTCTACAAATTATATAACTTCAGTCGGCCTAATTATATATGAATTTCTTGTTTTGATCCCGTGTACTTCTGATCAGATCAAAGACCAGAATTTGTGCTTATTAACAAAGAACCGGAGCCTGATCCTGAAGATCCCTCAAAAACTATATACACTGAAGATCCTCTCATCCTACACACCCCAACTGGAAGAATAATAAACTATGTGGATGATGAGGAACATGGGGTTCGGTTATTCTGGCAACCTCCATTGAAGGAGGGGGAAGACGTCAACCCAGATGATGCTGTATTTCTACCTCTCGGATTTGACGAGTTTTACGGAGTGGAAGAGAGTGAGGAGAAAGGTAACATATGGACGCGCCTTGTAACTACTTTAGACAAAACGTGCAAACCTATGTTTGATAGATTGGAGAAATGGACTGAAGAAAAGAAGAAAGCTAGCGAGGCGAGGATGGAGATATTAAAAAAGGAACTTGAACTCGTGGAAGCTGAGTTGTCTTTGAAAGAAGCCATTGAAGACCTGGATGAGGAATTGAAGAGACTGCAAAAAGAGGAGGAAAAGAAAATGGAACAGGGAGGTGGGGTTGAAGTTGAAGAGGAAGAGGAAGAGGAAGATGATGCTTCAGTATCTGAACCAGCAACCAAGACGGAGACAGCTTCCCCTGAAGTAGAAGATGAGGAAGATGAGGAGGAGGAAGAAGATGATACTACGACTCCTTCGAGCTTTGGGTCCACTAAAGATAAAAACTCATCTAATAGTAACGATCAGAATGGAAGTAGCTTTGGAAAGTCTACATTTGCAGCATCCTCCCTGTCATTTGCTAGCTCTAATCTCATTTCCATGGTAAGTATGAAATCAATCTCCTCGACTTCAGGGCTAGAAAAGCATGAAATGTACAAACAAATTCTTCTTACTCTCTCTCTCTCTCTCTCTCTCTCTATATATATATATATATATATATATATATATATATATCTGTGTGTGTTCCATTCGCGAATGGAACCTAATGTTAGTGGATGCTTTTGTATTCATGATGTGCTCTCGAAGTCTAAAATCCATGTCTTTTGTGGGCTTCATAGGTTCCATCAGCATTGCAACATTCTTTTATGAGGTGGAAGCAGGGGAAAATCCCGAAGCAGACAACATCCGTTATTCCGTCCGACAAGTTTCCTCCAAAGAGACAGATGGAGGACCATGGTATTGTTCGCTTTCCCCGTTCAGTTGGCAGAAGCTTGAAACTGAGATATGTGAAGCAAACATATCAAGTTGAAAACACCAGCAAGATGTTGCGTTCAAGAAATGTCTCGAAAAGGAAAGTGGCTTCAAACGAATCAGGACAAGATACGGGGCATTTCAACATATTATCCTTGCACACTCCAATAACTATGTGATAATACTGTCTTTCTCTATCCCAGTTTCAGTTTTGTAGTGTCTTCGGCTGAATTTGAAAATTGAGCTACACATTTTCTGTATCCATTTTTGCTCTGAGTTAATATGCCGCCATAGCTTGGGCTGTATCCATTTGAAAAAGTGTTTCGCATGTATGTTAAATTAAATCAAATACTGTTTCACTCTTGATTATTACAACCTTGAATTATCAGGTGCAGAAAAGATCTCAGGCTTCTCGAGTCATAGCCATTTGATGTTTAGGTCAGGGTTTATAATCTTGCCATACGAAAAGTTTAGAAGAGTAACAAGAAAATGGACAATTACATCTGCACTCCTAAGATATGGTCTACTTACAAAAATCTGTAGTGTTTGAATAGTTACATTACATATTCATCTTGTCATCCCTGCATCCTAACAATCTCGAATTATCTGATTCAAATTGCGGTTTCTTTTTTAATAAAGTAAGCCTCATTGATCAAAAAGGATGTCAAAGGACGAACTTCACAAATGATGATGTCTGTATAACATAAACACGAGGCTGGTAAAGAAACAAAATCAAGGGAACTGGAGGACTGTCTCACCAGCCCATTTAGCCAGATTTAAATCCCCATCTAGACGCGCAGGCGCAAAACTTTTTCATTTCCAAAACCACATAGTGCATAGGCCCGAGCAATATTTGTCCGAAATTGCCAAATCAAGTTGAAATCAAGGTCCGGCCAAGGTGGAAAACTGACCATCAACCGTTAGTTAACGGCTTGATATTCAGCCATGGCCCAAAAACCGAAACATAGATGTGGTTCATTTAGTGGTTGAATCGTTGGTGTCGGTTAACCAAATGTTACCCCCTTGTGATTTTGAAAATCTGCACGGAATCCCCTTGTGGTTTGATAATTACCTAGAATCCCCTTGTGGTTTCAGAAACCCTGCAATGAATCCCCTTGTGGTTTCAAAAACCCTGCACAAAATTCCTAATCTGTTAAACTCCGTCAGAGAGTGGCGACCACTTGCTCTATGTGAGAGTCGGTTTAACTTTTGTGTATTTTTTCGAATTAAAAAGTCTATTTCACCTTTAAGAACTGAAAACATGAAACTCTCTTGTGGTTTGACAACCTGCACAAAATCCCTGTTTTTTTGTTTTTTTTTTAAACATACAATTTTTTTTAAAAGTTAAAAATAAATAAGGGCAATTTAGTCATTTTTAAATAAAACTAACGGAGTTATGCTAAATTTAACGGAAGGAAATGTGTGCAAGATTTTTGAAACCACAAGGAGATTTTAAGTAGTGTTCAAACCACAGGGGGATTTTGTGCAGGTTTTTCAAACCACATGGGGTTTTAGGTTGATAGCCCGTTATTTAAAAAAAGATATGAGCAGGCTTTTGAAAGTGTATAAACAAAAAAATAAAAAAAGTATTTACCTGGCTTGAGTTGTCGACAGAGGCAATGAGCAAACAAACCCTCCCTTAGTTTCTTAAAAAGAATTCACCCTCCCTTCATTGATCATTCAACTCACCCACACAGTTCGACTCTCGTCTGCCACTGCTAAGATAACTCTTGCCCATTTCCATAATTGTTTGTAATCTAAATTATCTTTTCATCATTAGTTCATTACATTAGGGTTTTATAATTATATATAAACCTAGCATTTATTCTCATTCACTCCTAACATTGACGCGTTTGTAATTGTATGTTCTTTAGTTAGCTTGACCTAATTTATTATACATTTTTGCATGTGATATATCCTTTATATCCCAGGAATTACTTCTCCTATGAGAACTCAACGCAGTGTTATTGTCTTAACCAGCCAAACGAATACACCTCTTTGTGTATCCAACTAAATTCAATGAAGGTTTTTTTTTTTTTTTTTTTCAAGATTTGTGCAAATTCCTCCCACATCTCATTTCTTGGAAAACAAACAAAGTTTATCTTTTCACCATTCCGAATAGATGCTAGCGTATCCAGAAATTTAATTTGGGGAGGGCTAATCTAATAATATGTATTAATATTTAATGTCAAATTAAATAAAAGTCTATACAAAAATAGATTTATGCTTAAATTAAATCAAGGTTAAAATATGTAAAAGCAATACAAGTAATAATAAAGATTCTTATAAAACAAGTAAAACATAATATAAAAGTGATCTAACAAAAAAATTCCCCAACGATATAAAGGTAAAAGCTTGGTAAGTTTAAATAATAATTACTAAATACTACATGTAAAAAAGAAAGTAAATTTACATAATACTATTTTACATACATTACTCAAGTACATTTTTTTGTAAAAGTAAAATATTCGCCACATTTGAATATAAAACTTCTTGTTTGATGACATGTGTTTTGTTGTTGAGTTTTGAAAATTAATAGAGATTTTTAGTGATTTTATCTCCATGTTTTATTTAAATATGAGTTTGTAAACTTCAATAATTTTATTAGGCGTCTTTTTATTATTCTTTGTATGTGCAATAATAGTACGTAGACTTCTTTTTAATGTTTTTAATTTATATATATATATATATATATATATATATATCCATAAAAATTAGGGGTGGTCGCCGGAAAGATCGACCATAAATGTGTCTGGTCTGCTAATGCCTTGCTTGCGCACTGCGGTGCGCTCTTGCTTTCTGCTCTATTGTTCGCGCGATTCCTTTGCTTAGCTTTCTAGCTAGCTTTCGATATACAACTATTATAATAGTTGTTCCATATGTGTGTGTATATATATATATATATATATATATATATATATATATATATATATATATATATATATATATATATATATTGCTATACCTGTCTTATTAGATTGTCCTGCCTTTCTTCTATAACTTTCTGCCTCATCCTTTGGATTTTTATCTTGAATCGGTTCTATCCGTTGGTTTCAGGTTCAACCCTAGGGAAAAAATTGATGAAGTCCGAAAAGCCAAACCACTAGCCCCTACATAAATCCGCCCCTGGATATTGCCTATGTAGAGATATTTTAATAGTTTTTCTTTTTAGGTCTCATGTATTTCTCTTTATATATATAGTGTCAGGATAACCTAATTAGGTTAAGATTATTCACTCTCATTTTTTTTATGGTATAAGAGCCACCAAAACTGAAAACCTTGAAAAATCAAATTTCTTGTTTCTTTCTTCTCTCTTTTTTGATTTTTTTTGTCTTTCTCGTTAGTTTGTTCTTATCAATGTCGATTCCTCCTTGTTTCGTTTGAAGTCGCGACTTCTCGTGAAGACTCGGTGACGTCTTTGGCCTCCTGCTCTCCCACTGCTTCTTGGATTTCGGTTCTGATGTTCTCTTCGGGATTTTCACTTTCTGCATCATGGATGTCGTCTTTAGAGCTCATGGCATAGCCCTCAGTTCTTTTCTCACTGTTTGGTTCTCTTTATGATGCCGCCACTCTGCAACAAACATCGAGCTCGCTTGGATCTGATCCCAGTGGCGGAGCCAAGGGGGGCATATGGGGGCCCCCGCCCCCCAGCTCCACCCACCCACCCTATGGATATGTATATATTATAACAATTATATAATATATATTATATATAATCTATTATATTATATTATATATCATATAAAGTTTATAGATATAGTAAATCTAATCTAAGATATTCTAACATAAAAATCTTGATTTATACCCTTAATTTGTTTTGTATCTTTTGATTCACTCAATTCCTTAATTTCCATAAGTTTTTGCCAATAACTTGTTGTACGAACTTTTAATTTTATCTTAATCTCTCACACTCTTTTCATACAATAAATAAGATAAAGGGTGATTATCTAATATAACTTTTGAGCTTATATTTATCTTGTAAAGTATACTTTTGATTTTTTTTCTTAAACAACTTTACAACGAATGTGTATTTTTTTTTTTAAAAAGATTTGGTTATATTTAATATTCTTTAAAGCATGCAACACATTAATAAATATTATATAGAACTTATAACTAAAACTATCTTTATGAGTACACAATATCTCAATTTTAGGAAATTTTTATGTATATATTTATGTAGTTTTATTTAATAAATTTTAGCTGAAATTGTGTCACTTTAGAGTTACTTATATAAATTGTTTTTGTATTAAATATTTGTTTCTTAAGGTATTAGTATTTTTATGATAATTTATAATTTTGAGAATAAATAATAATAAAAGTATTCATATTTACAAAAAAATATCAACTTGATTTCGCCCCCCTAACCAAAATTCCTGGCTCCGCCCCTGTCTGATCCTCTTCGTGCATCAACCCGAGTTTTCTTCCAAGGTTTCAGGTATCGTTTTTCAGCAGTATGTCTATGCTATCACACCTGCATTTTGTCGTTGTTTTCCCCACATCTATCTCTCCCAGCATCACCAATTTAGTGACTGTATGTGTGTACTCATCTCTCATCAATCACTTGGTATTGTTAAAGGTACTATTGTTATTCCTCCCCGGATTACTTTAATGCACTTACCAATCTGCCATTTTACGAGTATCTTGTATTTGATCATAATATTAAGTCATGGCTATCTCGTGACGTCTTAACTGATGTACATTAGTTGAGCACCTCGGTTGAGGTTTGGAGTATGTTAAAGCCTCGTTTCATGCATGCTAGTTGGCTAGGTCTATAGAATTCAAGGGTCGTTTAACTAATATTAAGAAAGGCGATCAACAATCTATGGATGTTTTTTTGCATAAAATTAAAATACTTGCAGACTCTTCAGTGTAATTCAGTGTTTTGTCTCCCAACCTGATTTTGTTTAGTATATTATGTTAGGGTTAGATGAGGCTTATGGTACTCTTGTGAGTACTTCGCTGCAATTTCCTTTTGAACTTTCTCTTAATGACTTGTGCCTTAAGTTGTTATTGCATGAGCAACGTTTTAAGTTCTACACGACTTGGGATGAGGTCTCCTCGACCTAACATGCTCTTGTCGTAGTTCAATCCAACTTCTCTAGTGGTTTGACTTCTTCCCAAAATAAACATTTAGAGGGTGGTCGCATGGGGAAGTCGCGGAAATCATAATAAGGAAGGTCGTGGTAATGGAGGGCATGACGGGCAAAGTGGTCGTGGTTTTGAAGGTCAACAACATCGTAATTTGGAGGGGGGGGGGGGGGGGGGTGTGCATCTCCAATATGTCGTGTGAATGGTAATAAGTATTTATTCTAACTTATCATTGTTAAATTTTTTTGTGCCAACTATGTTGCTATTGATCTGTATTCAGCATGAAATAACCCTTCTCGTGGCATTTTAGGCCCTACCCCCACTTCCAGTACTTGTTGTCTTTGTTGATATCCAGGTCATCAAACTGCTTACTGCTCGCATCTTTTCAATCCAATTTTGTTCCTTCTTCTCCTGTTGTCTCTCGTGCTCTTGTTGCACTATCTGTTGGTGGAGAAACCAACAACGACTCTGTCCAGCACCCAAATTCTAGAGCTACATCTCACATGACGCCTCAGGATGGTAAGATTTTTGGTATAGCTGCTTACAATAGGTCAAATTCAACTGTGATCGTGATGGTACCATTTTTCCTATTAAAAATGTTGATCACTTAAATATTGCTTCTCACGGTCGACCTTAACTTGTCCAATGTATGTTATGTCCCTGAATTGAGACATAATTCACAAAATAAGTTGGTTGTTATTTTTCTAAATTATTTTGAGAACTTTTTGAAACTTAACTCCAACATAATTATCTCTTAAAAGAATGTGGTTACCCGGCACTGATACTAGAGTCATTAAGTTTCGCAACTATGTTAATACTTGAATCTTCATCTGGATTTGGTTCGGTTTTTTGTCATTCCTTCGTCGGCTAAACATCAATTAAAACATTAAAAATGCAATTAGGAATGTTTATAAAAAGGAAAGTGTTTTGATTGTGTGTTTGGTTCCAAATTCTAACTGAAAAGAAGTGGCACTACGAAAAGCAAGTCAGAACAACCATTCATTTCATTGTTGATTCTATCATGTAAGAAAATAATTGAGTAACAGAAGTTGTATTCATGCTTTTATCTAGAAATAAGTCAATACCATGTGTTTTTATTGACCAAATTATTGTCAAGTTGTGCAATGATGTTTTAATTTCTGGGGCCCCGAAGGGTGTGATGCATCTAATCAGAAAACTGCCATGCAAGTTGATTGAAGAGTTGAAAAGATCATTAACATGCGCGTGTCGATTCATGTCGCATGTTCGCGGTAACTAAGTTTTAACTTGCTCGCTCGTTCACGAAATAAAGCCAGGAATTATTTTCATTCCGCACAACAAAGTGAAATGTAACGAGAAACTTTACACTTCAACTTAAGATTTTATTTTACAACTTATAGATAATTCTCTTTTCTTGAAATGACTACATGAAATCACTTGACAATCTCTACATCATTTGGCTGTTTACGAATTTACAAAAAAAGAGATAGAGAATTCGTCCTGTCAGCAAAAGCCAAGAATAGCAAAATATTAATTTTATGACTTTAAGAATGTTTACTAATATGAATTTTTTTTGATGTATTAGTAAACATCGACTCTACTTTTGCCTTAAGATTATCTCTTTGCTCACCCCCCCCCCCCCCCCCCAACCCAAACCTCACCCCGCATTTATATATAGCTATATATCTAATATACTTTTATTGGTATAATATAATATAGTTACATAAACAACTAAATATAATCTTATTTAATTATATTTTCAAAGATATTTTATACAATTCAATAGTTTTTTAATTTTTAATTACTTTTTAATGACAACATTTATACACTTTCCGCCGACTAATTTTATGAGAATTATTGACTTTTATGCAATTTATATACTTTACTAATTCTAATGATTTACTTGTAAAAATTAAAATAAAATATGATCATCTATAACAAAATTTGAGTGTGTGTTTTTCTAGAATATAATAATTTATTTTATTTATAAAAACTTTATGACATCCAATCGTTTATTTTTGGATAGAAAATGGGCTAAGAAAATATATGGACTAAAATAAAAGATAATTCTTACATATTGGGTTAGTGACATTTGAGAAAGAAATGAAATTTAAGGT
Source organism: Misopates orontium (assembly GCA_946800315.1). NCBI lineage: Eukaryota > Viridiplantae > Streptophyta > Magnoliopsida > Lamiales > Plantaginaceae > Misopates > Misopates orontium. The sequence goes on from OX326948.1 coordinate 15,385,204, forward strand.
TCTCACGAAGCATACTACACGATTAAAATATCTACGTAAAGATATTGATGAGGAAAAAAAACCCAACAGATATAAGTAATAGGAAAAAAACCCGTAAGAAAGATGGGTGAAAAATCCCATGTGCTATATGTTACGAGAAAAAAGAATCTATGAAAGACAAATAAGTATAAAAAAGAACTATATTTTTTTTTTGAGGCATAAAATATTATTTAATAAACATCAACGCAAACGAACAGTCTTAGTACAGGGGAAGGGGGATCGGGTAATACGGTTGGATACAGAGTATAAGTCATAATACAAAACAGGGATCAGCCAATCAGGGCATGTGTCCCAAACATGGAAAATACTCATCACTGCATTGCCCTCCAAAAGCTGCTGGTCCTGTGCCTGAACCTGCCAGTCTGCTCCCAGTTTTGCCAAAACGTTCGCCACCGCATTCGACTCCCGATAGCAAAAAGTCCCCGTAACTGCCTCGAAACTAGTAATAAGAACCTCGATCTCCTGGATAAGACCTCCCAGGTGGGCGGGAGGTGCCTGGGTCCTGCTCAAACAATGTAAGAGGAGTAACGAGTCTGTGTGGATCATCAAATGCGAGATATGCAAGTGCTTAGCAATAGAAAGGCCATCCCTAAGGGCTCTAAACTCAGCGTGATTGTTAGTAGTGTGACCTAGTGACCCAGCGAAGGCAGCTAAGAATGTTCCCGCGTCAGTTCGTAAGATACCTCCTATACCCGCTGGCCCCGGGTTCCCAAGTGCCGATCCATCAATGTTAAGTTGGGTGTAGCCGACTGGCGGTGGAGTCCAAAAGAGGGTGTGGGAGTACTGGATTGACCTATGATTCCTCGTTTGAGGAAAAAGCTTAGAGTTGTTCTCCATGTGGCTTTGGTAGAGCTGACGGATCGAGTTGGTGTTAATAGGTTGTTGCTGGAATATCAAATTGTTCCTCGATTGCCAGACGGTCCAGAGAAAGGTGATACAGGCTGCTTTCCTGTTTCCGCTTAGATTATGGAGAAAATTGAGCGGGTTGAGGAAACTGACGCCGTCAATGAACGGGCAGAGTAGGATCCGTGCCTGTCTCGTTGGGTGGCATTTAGTGAAGAGATGGTTTTGTGTTTCAACCTCTTCCTGGCAGAGTTGGCAGTTCGGCGATTGGACAAAGTGTTGTCGGTGAAGGGTGGCATTTGTTGGGAGGGCATCGTGACACAGAAGCCAACAAAAGAACCTAATCCTGGGGATGGTACGGAGTTGCCACATTGTTTCCCATGGCTAGTGAGGACCAGTGTCGGTGTCTGTTTGTCTAATCAGTTATTCATATGCTGATGCCAGTGTAAACTTTCCTGTCGCGCTCCATGCCCATGAGATTGTATCATTCCCTGCTGGGGTTCCAATTTCAGTACCTAGGATTCTGGCGATCAGTTCTCGTGGTATATGGTTTTGCACCAGGTGCAGGTTCCAGCTGCGAGTGTCGTGGTTGATAATATCAGCCACTTTCAACTGAGCGAGATATGGTGGAATATCTTTCATGTAGTCAGCTAGTGTGAAGTTGCCCAACCATTTTGTGTGCCATAGGTTAATTTCACTACCGTCACCCACTGTCCACCGTATTGCCTGGGGGAGATGTTTGATGATAGACGCAATGGATTTCCAGGCCCAGCTGCTTTGTGGTTTGCTAGCGGCCTGTAGGATATTAGTGTCCGGGTAGTATTTGGCTTTGTACACTTGTGCCCACAGTTTGGTTGGTTCAGTGAGGAGCCTCCATCCTAGCTTTATCATGAAAGCTTCATTTAGTTCAGATAGTCGTCGAACTCCCAAACCTCCCATTAGTCGCTTCTGGGTGACTATTGTTGGAATTTCAAGTATACGTGTTCAGATTAAAGCTACAAACATATATGAAACCAAATCCTTGCAACAGATTAAAAACTAGCATGCAATAAACATAAAAAAAACATATAGACATACAAATTTAAATTACAGAAAAACCTCAAACTCTTTTGATTTCGATGAAAGATTAGACGAGGCAGCGGTTGGACCACCTTCCCTTAAACTTGTTATGCCCGGCTATTGCTTCACGCCCTCGTGGACACCAAGCTCCAAGGTACAACGTCTTTCTCACGAACAATCTTCTGAAGCGGAAGAATTGAACCTCGGGCGAACTCTCGTGATATTTTACAAAACTCTAAAGAATGCTATGAATATGCAGAGAAGATATGTTGATTTTCGGATGATTGATACACTGCCTAGAGGCCTCAATATATAGGCAGTGAAAAACAATGAAACAGCCAAAAAAATTAATGGGGAGTAATCACAGGAAGACCAAAACGTCTGTAACGTTTTTGTAACAGTCAGCCTTAAGTGTGTGCGACTGGCAATAAATATTGATTAATATTTATCCAGATTATTAGTTTCCTCCTTTTATTTATTTATTAAAAAATAAATAAAATCCAAACAAAAGGATTAGGCTGCCTTCCCGGAAGGGAAACGCGCGGCGCGGCGCGGCGCGGCGCGACGCGACGAGGCGAGTCGAGACGGACGGACGACGACGACGGCGCGAGGAGCCTATCTTCACCACTTCACTACACCTCTCTAAAGCATAAACTAAAATAAGCATGCTTCAAAGGTAGTGAAATCTCAATGTGGGACAATTCCCACTTAGCTTCTCACTAAGCTATTTTATTCACACACACACATATTTTATTTGGGCTTCTCAACAAGCCCAATTGGAAAAATATATCTCCAACAACTATTTTCCAGCTTACCTTGCTTTTAGAACGAGTGGTTGCCGACGAATTCCACAGAAACCTTTTGGTGGTGGTTTCAAGATGTTTTATTGTCATCGCGGGTAATTTGTAAGCTGACATTGCATATGTGGGCAAAGACGTTATGGAGGATTTCATGAGGACCAGCCTTCCAGCATAGGATAAGTATTGGTTGTACCATTGGGATATACGTCTTGTTGCCCCATTCAATACTCGTTTCAATTTTGCCGGCTTATTCCTTCCCAGCCAAACAGGGAGTCTCAGATATTGTTCGTTATCCTCCATTTCCTGTAGATCGAGGGTTTCTAAGATTTGCATCTTGCGTTGTGGTTGGACACTCGGAGAGAACATCGCTTTGGATTTGTTCCCGTTAATATATTGCCCGGCCGCTTTGGAGTACAACTCAAGCGTTTGTTGGAGATTTGAAACCGTTGTTTGTTTGGTATCGCAGAAAATGAAACAGTCATCAGCAAATCCGAGGATGGGGATGCGGGGCCCTTTTCTACTTGCTCGGAGTCCTCCAAATTGTAGATTACGTGTGTTCCTGTCAATCAATCGTATGAACATGTCCATGCAGAGGATGAAAAGATAGGGCGATAGCGGGTCTCCTTGCCTGAGTCCTTTAGAGGGTGTCCACTGAGTCGATTTACATCCATTAGCTGTAACAGTGAATCTCACCGTCGTGACACATTGCATTATAAGGTGTATTAGCTCCGCCGGAAACTTGTAGGCTTTTAGGGTGTGTTCTAGGAATTTCCAGCTGATATTATCGTATGCCTTTTCCATGTCGAGCTTGATCGCCATTCTGCCGGTGATGCCCTTTCTTTTTGCTTTAATAGAGTGTATGAGTTCTTGGGCAATGAGTATGTTATCCGTTATGAGTCTTCCCGGAACGAACGCATTTTGAAATGGTGAGATAAGCCTATCCATGAAGGGCCTTATGCGATTGACCAGTATTTTGGATATGAATTTGTAGCTCACATTGCATAAGCTTATTGGTCTGTAGTGCGAGGGTTCCGTCGCATTATCTTTTTTCGGAATAAGGATGATAGTTGTGTTGTCTTTTTCTTTTTTTGTCTAGAAAAAAGTTATAGAAATCATACATGTTAATAAAAAAGAAAAGATCATTATTTTGCCTCCTCCAACCCAATTATTTGGCTCTATCCCTTCTCAGCAATACATCAAAGTGGAGAACGACATATATTGCAAGGGATGTTAATTTATAATATTATTTTTTAATAAACTTTAGAACAGAAATCAACATTGATGTTAATTAGTTTAACCATATTCAAAGGCATCCGGGTATTTATTTTTAATGATCTGCTCATACATAGCTAGACTTTTGATCTCGAGAATGAGAATTATATTGATTAACACTGATGATAAATTTGGTTGGAGAAACTTAAACATAGTGAGTTCCCCTGAACACTTCTAGGCTTCTGTATATTAGTAAGTTCTCCTTCCTCTCTAATAAAGTTTTTTAGGGGGAAACGAGGGGCTCAAATCTTAACAGTCTTCGATTCAACCTTTTTGTAGTATTCATGAATTTTTTGCTTTGTTCATAAATTATTTACGTGGGCAGGTCCAGTTGGGCGAGCGATGCTCATATATGTACAAAAAAAAATCTGCCACAAAAGTAACCAATCTATTATTAATTTGCTTACATGCATTGAATTGCTGCCCAACTCCAACTCCACTCCAACTCCAACACGCCTCCCACAGTCGTATGTCTACTAACATAACATATAAAGCCTCCACCTTGCTATATCATAACGTCACTACTCTTTAAGCTTTTGAATGCAATACAATCCACGAATCACATAAAAATGGGCAGAAATTAGGATGTAGGTGTAAAATAGGGTATATAATAAGTCTTTCTTCTTTCTTATTAAGTCTCAAAACATTAAATGGATTCAAAAAAATTACCAATCAAATACTAAAAACTCGTGTCATGCATGTGAAGAGTAATAATAGTAATAGTGCCCGAGCTCAGCATAGTAAATATTTTTTGTCTTAGATTTAGTCATTTATTTTACTTTTAATTCTATAATTGCTCATCAACATTAATTAACTTTTGGATTAATGATCGGTTCAAGGCTAGCGGCTTGAAGGGTCCAAGATTGACGACAACTACACTCAACATTTGAACTGTTGACTGTTATTCTAAATGATATATGTCGTGTTATGGCCCGGCCACTTCTATCCAACTAATTAAATACCATGTTTGGGTGTGTCTTGCTCCATTTTCCAAATTCATACGCGATCGAGTTATATCATGTTTCAGACTTTTTCTCTTTAATTACCAATCTAATTTCAAAACTATGCAAAACATATCTCAAGTACACTCGCTAAATCTTTTTCTAATATTATTTACATAATGAAAAATATATTTTGATACTGAATTCGAGTGAAGGTTCTAATGTTTGGCACAGTTTCCGACAATATTCTTCAAACAGTCAATCATACACTAAACAAATAAAAAAAAAGCCTAAATAATATAAATGGAACAGTCAATCATACACTAAACAATCAAAATAAGCATATATAATATAAATGGAGCAGTCAATTATTTCTGGATCATGTTTTAAAATGCTGGGAGACAAGCATAGGCGGAAAAATTGCGGCAATCACACAATCCGCTCATGCGGATGGAATTGTGTAAGTAATGATTGATGTGATTTGCGAAATGTGTCACCGTTCACTTTGTAGATAATTAGGGGTGGAGTCAGGAATTTAACTTAGAGGGCGAATCAGATAATTCTTTTAAAGTAAAAATGTATATTACTATTATTAATTATTTTTAATTACTTTATAAAATAATAAATAATCTTAAAAAGTAAAAGTTCATTATATTACTATATATTGAAGTTTAATTATATTTTCAAAATATATACAAATTACACGGGTTTCTATATTACCATTGAAATTTAGACTATTAATACTTTTAAAATGTATGTCAGAATTTTCATATTATTGTCGAAAATATTCGACTAGAATGAGACCAATAACACAATGTTAAAGTCAAGGCTGATTTGTCAAAAAAAAAAAAAAAAGTCTATGGACCGAAACAATAGAAGCTTTAATTTGAATAATAGATATTACAAATTCTAAAAGGGAATGAACTAAAACATTTATGAGTACAATGATTTGTTTAGTGATCATAAATTAACGTTAACTAAAACTTTTAGAAAGAAAAAATCAAATTGAGTTCCAGAATTCTCAAAGAGTCATTATTTCCAAAAATAATCTGAGAGATATATATCATAATACCGACGTCTTTGATTTTTGATTTTCATGACTTTTGTAATACAAGTAAAAGTAAAACAAAATTTCTAAACACTAATATAGATTTTTTTCTTTTAAGAAATAAACTCTTATAACTAATTTTAAAAGCATCTTAGTGAGTAGTGACAGTGTGACACTAATCGAACCTTCGTTTGACGATTTCGAAATATTTTGAAAGTAGTATCTAATTAGTGACTTACTTTCCTTCAGAAACTCGAAAATTTTTATTATATTTTTGATGAATAAGTATAAAAGTTTTACATATAACTATGTTATGAGCTGTATGTCTAAACGAACTCCTAATATTAATTACCCAGAAAAGCAGTATAAAGGAATGGAAGTATGAGATCCTCCAAGGAAGGGGAGATTTAGTCTTTAGATTTATTCTTCTTGTACAGATCGTGAAATGAAGTATTTGATAATAGCTGGTGGTTCAGTTGAGACACTCCAAGATATATCTATTAGAGATCATTTAGCTTTATCCAGTTCCAACCAATAAAAGAAGAAGGACCTCGTCCATTAAATAATTCTTTCTTTCAAGTGTAGTTTAATTACAGCCTCTTGCAATATTAATTACAGATCAAGTAACATTTAAAAAAACACATTTTTTCAAAAGTCTACAGTCTATACAATATCCGCTGAGGCTGGACCTACTCGTGATGTTTGTACATAGCTGACCATATAATAAATACTTAGCTGAGTTATAAAATATTCTTAAATTCTCAATAATTATAGGACACTCATTGAGATTGGTCCCGGTTCTAATCCATACAAAAAAAAAACGTGCGATCTTTCACTTACGAAATTTGGGTTATGTATCTAAAAATCCTTAAGGATTCTGGAAGCATAAATCAAAAGAGATTGGCAGTATTATTCCAAATATTTGTACGACGCACGCATAACTAGTTGCATTTGCAAATAACTAAACACTTTAATGGCTATTGAGCTCAAATTTATTCCATCAAGTTTTAGGGAATTTTTTTTGGAATAAAACCAAAACTTGAAGGAAAAAGAAAAAACAAAAAGAGAGAAGCCTGATAGTAATTAGGTCTAGAGTGAATTTTTTTTTTGATAGGACTAGAGTGATTTAATTGAATCACGGAATTGATTTGTTATCTAATTTCAACTAACATAATAATGACAAAACAAACAACTTCTAGCAAATACTCCTGAACACTTCACAATAATTTGTCCTTACTCCAATTAGTCATCAAAACATTGTGCAAAGGCTATCCAATCTTTCTTGTAAGCTACTTACTGATAGGATTGATAGGATTGGAGGCAAAAAGAATTTCTTAATAAATTTGGCCAATTTCGGACGTAATTTATTGTCATTGATATTAATCTAGTCAGAGTTTTATAAAACAACTTACATTCTTTTTAAAACGCAATCTCAACAAAAACGTGAGGCAAATAAAGACTTCAAAGATGGAATATAAATATGCCACGTAGCTAAATTCAATTTCCTGGACAAGGAAAGATTCGACCCCTTGGGAGGAACAAAGAGCTGTTAAAAAAAAAAACAAAAACAAAAACGAGTTGTTACACACTAAGGTGGTATATGTAAATGCTTGCAAAAATACAATCTTAGTGTTTGTAATACTAGCTTTGCTTCTACTTGTCTTAAAAAAAATTAGTAGAAGCACAAGCCGCAGAAACAGGGTCTAGAGTGCTTCTCGACTGTGTTTGAAAATATGTTATTTAAAACATAACTTAAAGGGCTATGTTGCACGGATACGGATATGCGGACACGTGTACAGTACGATAGGGATACGAATATAGGAACAAGAACTTTTCAAAAATATAGGGATACAATATAGAGTGGATATGTCTATTTATTTATACAATTATAATAATTATATAATAAATTTATGTGCAAGATATAATTATAATAGACAAATTTACAGTTTTCGCAAAATATTTTAAAATTAAAATAAAAATAAATCTTAAGTATGACTCCTAATTAATATAAAGGAACAATAAAGAAGAAGAATGTAATGACAAATTTATTTAAAGGTAAAAATAGCTCTCTAGACCTAAATTAAGAGAATTGTATCTAACATAGAAGTTTGCAAGTCTCATATTTTTTATTTTCTTTGTTATTCTAATTTTATGTTACTAAGTTTTAATATATAATAGGAGTTGATGTTATGTCGAAAATGGTTGGATACTTTGTTGATAAGTATTCGACACGCGTATCCGTAATTTTCTTTTATTTTAATTATAAAATACGCCATGTGGCGCGTCCGATACGTATCGAGGAGTACTGGTATCCAATAAGTATCGGATACTAGTACGTGTGAATTTTAGAAGTATACGTGCAACATAGCTAAATGGAAAAACCACTTCTCATTAATTATTGCAAACAGTTATTTAATACTTTAAGTAGCTTTTTTAGAAATATTTACAAGTATTTCCGACTTTTTGTCAAAAGTCACTTTAAGTGAGTTTAAGAAAAAGTAGTGAACAAGTTCCTTTTATAAGCTCTTGCGAACACCCCCAAAGTCATATAACATAAATACTCCGTTTAGTGCAAGTACGAGAGCGTGTGTGCTACTAGAATATAAATTTTCATGAATATGAGTATTCCTTAATGTACTTATTAAAATAAATAAAATTAGATACTTATAAATATATTATAATGGTCAAATTAACTAAAAGAAATAATTATAGATGTAAACTTGAAATACAAAACTCATTGAAAATGGTGAATGCATCAACTACTAACTTTTACTTTTTTATTTTCTATATTTATTCTGCTTCTGGTTTTACTACTTAATGTCAAATGAATGAGCCCTTGGTGGCATCTCAGCTAACATCAATGTTAGCATCCACCCCTCTCACATTGATGCGGGTCCTACACAGGTGAGGTCCACATAATTGTGAGAGGGATGGATGCTAACATCAATGTTAGCTAAGACACGACCTGAGCCCTTTATTTTCCCTTTCCTCTTTCATTTCATTTCCTTTCTCTCTATCTTTTTGCTCTTTTCAGAGCCTTATTTCTTTTTGTTATTTTTTACCTATTATAATCACCAATAATATCGTGCCAAAGTCGGGGACTACTTTTGTATATCTTTTTTTTTCTTTATTGACTTTCATTTTTTTTTAAAACTATTCCTTATTCACTTTGGTTTCATTCCGCTCACCATGCCCAATTTTTTGCAATAGTTTCTTTTCTTATCTTATTATGTCCTATTCTTCCTGCAATCAAGTCAAAACAGAAGGCACTAACTCATGGTGCTAATGAGAGGTGGAGCATAAAGTGATGTGAGTATGTGTGAATTAATCATATTCTTAGCGTGAAAACTGAAAATTCTTAAGACGTCTTAGTGTGACGCACCGACAATCAAAGTTGCAAGAGCACGACTAGAGCGCCAGTGTAGTGGGTGACAACGGGTTATGTGGCTTAGGTCAACAAGCTCAATATATTTTTCTAATATGGAATGGTAACCATATAGCTAAAGCTTCATCTGTCAAAAACGGGACAACCTTCATAATTTATTAATCTATCCTTCTAATCAAAAGGTTGTATGTTTTTCTTTTTCACAACTCGAAGCTTTCAGTCCAAATAACTAAGTGATAATTGATATCCCACCATCATATATAGGACGATAGGCGTCACCACAGGAATTTTGTATTCGAATGTCAATTTTGACACGGGAAGGGCTAGGCCGGGTGGAGCCCCCTATATAAACAGGGAGCCACTTGCCTCGTTTAGATGTGATTCTTGTAGTGGCCAGCGGGTCTTCAAACGAGACTGAATTCTCTGATAAGTCAGTGTGTAGATGTGATAAAGTAAGCGGCTTTTTGTGTTGTGATTATCAGGTGTGATAAATGTACTTTAGGAAGGCTGCTCAGAATAGCAAGTTCTCTTCAATGTGAGTGACCTTCTTTTTGGGATGTTGGATGCTCTTTGTAAAGTGTATGCAGTACTTTGGTTGCCTGTGGTTGTTGTGCCTTAAATGAAGTCTAGTTTGCCTTGCTATAAGATAGTCGGGTTGTGGCACCGTGCCACTTGTTGCTTCGAAGGTAGCAACGAGTGTCGAGTGTTAGTTGCATACTACAGTGAAGGTACTAAGGTACGTAAAGTCATACTTGAGTACCTGAGGTATGTATCATATAGACACATCCGTGATTAGTGTCGAGGTGTGGTGATGCAACGACCAGAGATAAGATGTTCACTGGGATGTGTTCACATGGTTATGACATGTAGTTTCAGACATACAGTAGTTGTGTGATTTGTGGAAGAATGTGGTGATCAGATGACATGTAGTCTTCACATACTCAGGAGGTCATTCGAGTGTCTCGTGATGTGTTATGACGCGACTCTGCCCATTTCAAAAGTTCGAGGTAGGATTTGATTATTCCACCGTTGTTTTGCGAAGGATTCTTTTCATTCGAAAAGGTAGGGGTTACTATCATTAGAAAAGGAAAAAAGTTCAACCGTGACCCACTTTTTCCGGTCATGGAAAATATAGTCACGAAAAGAAGGTTTCGGTGATCGCGAGTCTGTCAAAGTTGATAATGGTAATAATTTTTTTTTCCATGACAGCTTTACGATCACGGTTGATATTAAGAGTTTTCTTGACCGTATATGCGATCACAAAAACCATCAATCGTGACTGGAGCTTCCATGACCGCGTGTCATGGTCAAGGAAGCTCATCAACCGTGACCAATTCATCCGTGACCGTGGAGCACAGTCATGGGATCTATTCAACCCTTACCAACGCTTTCGTGGACGAGTATATGCGGTCATAGAAGCTACTCAAATGCTATCAAAAGCTTTTGTGACGGTTATATGCTGTCACGAGAGCTCCTCAACTTATACCAAGGCATTCGTGACCGTTTAGCTTGGTCAAGAAAAATATAAAGCTTCCATGAGCAGCTTTAATTACCTATTATGACCACTTTTGTGGTCACGAAAACAATGAAGCAGTCTCCCGTGACGGCTAGTGCGGTCACAGAAAGAGTTAGGCTCTACTACGACCGCTTTAATTCTCTACCTTGACCGAAAAGAGGCCATGAAAAATACTAAGGCTCTACCATGACCGAGTTGCACGGTCACTATCACTTTTAAAGGTCTTTTGTGACCGTTAAGCAGTAACGAATTAGCGATAGTTATCGAAAAACGGTCACGGTTGGTTTTAAAATAGTTTTTCCTACCAAATTTTCGACTATAAATATAGGATGGTTGTGAATATTTTAAACATCACACCACCACTCTTCCAATACATTCTTAAAGTCTTTTTAAAGTTTGTCTTCTTTAAATTAGAATTACTTTCAAATTATATCTGGTATTATGAGATTCCTTAGTTCTCGTAAAAACAAAAGTAAAAGTCAACCCAAAAATTCCAATGTTGGTGCGAGTAATACTCCATTGAATTTAGGAGACTTTGAAAACGCATCTGAGCCACTTCCTAGTGGTTGTTCGGGCGCATATGCTGGGGAGGGGGTTGAAGTTGAAGTTGGGGGAAATGATAGTCCTACACCCTCATTTACACAAAGCACATCATGTATTTATTCATATTGTAGATCTATAGAAAGTGAGGCGGAGGGGTCTTCATCACGCTTGAAAAAGGTTCGTGGAGAGAGTAAGAGAGATTCAGTTCCAAACAACCCATATGATAGAATCCGAATTTTGCTATTACCTAGTGGTGACTTTTTGCAGATCTCTGTCAAAACCACCGTACATGTTCTTATTAAGACGCATTATTTTGTTCCAGTCGTTCACTGGACAAAATTTTTCTTGAAGAATGAAAGACACAATGTGGACGAGGTTTCAGGTATTCCTAAAATAATTGTTGTTATTTTTTCTTTAATTCTATACAATTTTAAATTTTATTTATTTGATATGTTATTTTGGGTTTGTAGGAAATCTATAAATGGGATGAAGATGAACACCCAACAGTCAAGAGGACGTTTGAGAATATTTGTCCTCTCGTTTTCAAAATCTTATGTATGAGTCTAAGAAATATTACATTGAAGGTAAAGGAAAGCCGGAGTGGTTGCGAGATGATTGTTACCCTCCTCTTGTGACGTATTGGGAGTCTCCTGAAGCTAAAATGTTGGAAGATATTGGAAAGAGCAATCGTAGTAAGGCACCATATGCAAACTGGGGGCGCGTCTAGAACCATCGAGCGTATACTTGTGAAAATGGTAAAATTTGAGATTTTTCATTTTATAATATTTTTATGAATTATTTGAAATCACTTAATGTTAAACTTGTCTATTTTTCTAACTATAGAAAACACATGTCGTTGAAGTTGGGAGTGAGGAAAATGTGATTCATGTAGATGCGTATCGAGAAACATATATCGTGTATATACGGGAAATGGGTGTTTGTCAGTGAAGTGAAGAGGCATAACATAGGCATAACATATTTATGTAAGATAATAAAAAAATTTCATTATAATTACATTCATGTGACTTAATTACATATTTTAATAATCTATGTGGTTTAAACTATTTATAGGAGAGCTTTTGTAAAGCGTCAACGAATGAAATTGGGCCGAATCGTAGCAAATGGCTTATGTTTGACCCTAAAAAGTAGATAGCAGCCGCGGGTCCACCAAAAAAAGGCGTGCAAAAGTTGGAGCAAAATATAAACACAAACCCGTGTGCAAAAGTATGATGATTTTAGCTTACAGACCCGCAAATCAAATGCCGATAAGGATCGACTATGGAGAGAAAAAAAAAAATTGGAGCAAAATATAATGAATTTGTCTCAGATAGTGAATAACTTAATTTCTAGTTTTACTCCTCCCAATTTTACTCCTAGTTATTTTCATTCATTGTCTTAAAATCATGCTCAAGAGGTAGTTTGTCCCAAAGCTCGCCTCACTTTGGCAATATGCAATGCCATCATGCCAAAATGCCTCAAATGTCTTCTCCTTATATGTCGCCTTCATTCACGCCATATGTATTCATGCCAAATATGCATAACCCGCAATAGTACGCAAATCAATCTTCGTTCCAACATTTTTTCCCTCTCTCATCCCCAAACATGTCTCATAATCCACCACAAAATCATTTGTCCACGCTTGAAGCACAACATAATTTCATTTTTTCTCAAGTGCAACCCCAAAATCAGCAACAACATCAAAATGCGGAGGAGAAAAATCTTGAGAATGTGGTTCAACTACTTAGTTTAATGATGGGCAAAGATGATTAGTGTAGTTTCAATTAATGAATTTTCAATATGTGAGAGGAAGTTTATCTGGGAAATTTAAATATTGCAAATACTTACCGTGGCCGTAAATCGGTCAAGGAATGTTTAGGCAGAAATTTGAAAATTTCAATTACTTTTTATGACCCCAAAGCGGTCACGAAATACCAAATCAGATTTTATATAAACACCTCTCATTTCTACTCATTCTTCACAATTTCACTCTCCCAACCTTCCTCTCATTTCTCTCCAACATTTCTCTCATTTCTCTCTTCTACTTTCTTTTCTATAATAAATATTTAACTTGTTATACTTGTACTTTTTTCATATAACTAGACAATTTGATTAGTTAATTTCTACTTCTTAAATATTTATGTGCAAATTCATATACAAATTATACGTGATTTATATCTAAAGTTGTTTCTTCTATTCAAATCTTCATTTACACTTCTTGCATTTATTTTTCTTTTAATTATATTTTAGATATTTGATTTTTTATTTGATTAACTCATATGAATATTTTTAGTTGTAATTAAGTTTTGAAATTTTAATTGAACTATTATTTTGCTTTAAATAGAATATTTATGTTTCTTTTTTTTCTTTTCATATTGAACTTTCCGTGACTGCAATTCAGTCACTAAAAGTTTGTATCCATTTTTTTTTTTTTATTGAAACTTTCTCTGACCGCAAGTCGGTCGCGGTTGATAAGTTTCCTTGACCACCAGGCGGTCGCGCAAAGATCCCTATGTCGGTCAAGGTTGATAACTTTTCTTGATCTCCAAGAGGTCACAGAAAGATCTCCAAATTGGTCACGGTCGACAAGTTTCTATGACCTTCAAGCGGTCACGAAAAGATCCCTAAATTGGTTAAGGTCGATAAGTTTTCGTGACCGCTTTTTTGTCAAGGAATCATGGCAACCTTCACCGATTTAAGAATCTTACCTTGACTGCTTGGTGGTCACAAAAACTTATCAACCATGACCGTTTAGGGATTTTTCATGACCGTTTCATGGTCATAAAAACTTATCGACCGTGACTGATTTGTAGATCTTTCTGTGATCGAATCTTCAGTCAAGAAAACTTATCAACCTTGACCGATTTAAGGATCTTTCCGCGACCGCTTGGTGGTCAAGGAATCTTATCAACCGCGACCAAAGTATGGATCTTTCTATGACCGTGGGCGGTCATGGATACTTATCTACCGTGACCAAATCAGTGACCGTAATGCAGTCACGGATACTAGGTATTTTCCATGACTGGCTTTTAGCGGTCACGATTGACTTTTAGTGACCACCCAACAACGACCGACACCAATTGACCAAAACGCGGCCACCGATGATCAACCAACCGTTTTTTGATTTTCTGTGAGCGATTTTGTGGTCACAGTTGGACCATATTTTTTGTTGTGTTATGAACCTTCATACGCTAACGGCAAGGCTCCTTTAGCCAACAAGCAAGGTGCCCCGCGTTGGTTTGTGTCTGCCCTTATTTGTGTGCAAAGGCAATGCAGTTGTGGAGCAGGCCACATGAATGTGTTTGGATCGTAGGAAATATGCATTATCATTAGGCAAACCGTCAAAAGTGTCCACAGGAACAATACAAAACATCATTGTTAAAGAAATAATAGCCTAAGGAAGAAAAAAAAAAATCACTTCAGCTTAAGCTACCCGCACTCATCTCTCACTCAAATATTATGCCAGCCAAGATACGAATAGAAATGAGTTAATATCCATTACAAGTTTGGATTAATCGCTGAAAATTTGAGTCTAAGCTATTCTTAATATAATTTTGTAATCAAAATTCTAGCAATGGCCAACTCTTTTCAAAGTATATTAAATTAGAGAAAGAAAAAAAAATGCTTTTAAAGAACAATTGCTTTTCACAGAGTTAACTAATAAAGTTATGTGTTGATATTCTTAAAAATACAGGAGATACCGCTCCTTGGGTTTCTTCATATCTTAACGAATATCAATAATATTATTTCAGAAACTTAAGAAAATGCATGAATGCTGGCAGGCCCGCATAATTGACGTCAAAAATAATATAGCAACGTTTCAGATGATTAGAAGAATAGCCACAAAAAACAAGCAAATTAAGCCGCCATTTTAATACAAGTAGCAACAGAACCAACCATACCTGACTTTCTTCTACGACTACGAGTTGCCACTTGCCACGTGATATCACCCACTTGTACTTGTCAATCGGCACCCAAGCCGCTCACCAATGACCACGGACAATTTTTTCTTGCCATGTTGAAACTAATTATGGTTCTAATTTATCACATAATTTAGAGAACTTCATCTAATATGAATAAGTACTGGACAAAAATTATAATTAAATCCAATTACACGGGGGCTTTTGGTTGAAGTGATAAAAATCTAAAAATGGTGCAAAAATACAAGGTAGCAAAAATTTCAACACGAAAGTTAAATTAAAGTACTAATAGTGATTGAATAACTTGCAAAATTCAACTTGACAAATCAAGAACTATAAAATAAAATGAAAATAATTGGACTTAACTCGTATTTTTCATCGACTAATGGTTGTCGTAATTCAATTTGTTTAACAACCAAAATAAAATATTATACATCTTTTAGTAAGATGGTGAATAATGTATTAATTTGAAAAAAAAAATGTAAAATTGGTCATATCGCTTTAGGGTGTAGCAAAATTATTCTATAACTATATTAGTATTTAGCAGTTTAAGGGTATAAGCTCAATAAACCACTTTATTTGTACTTGTCGTTAAATAGATTAGAAACAAATAATTTAGACACAATACTCACGGTTGTATGTAACAAACGATTAAATTTTAAGTTAAAATGATATGTGGTTGTTATGTTGTAGCTAGTTACGTTTAAAGTTTGCCAAAAAAAAAAAATCAAATGCCTAATTCGTTTTATTCTTAAAGTTGTGTACACGCAATTTAAACATATACACTTATATCAGAAAGATGGATTAGAATACTGCCAAATTGGAGCGTTGGGAGCTATATTACTAGATGCACAATGAAATATTAATTTAGAAGGATTCTCCTAAATACTAGTGATCATGATGAAGACTAAGTATAAGCTATGATCCAAAAAAAAAGCCCAAATATCATCAAATAAATTTATTCTAAAGTAGTAAATGTATTAAGTTCAGTAGTACTTATGTATAACTAAATGGTAGCTCATTTCATTAGATGCTACTCATACGTTAAATTGTTATTAACTTTGATATTGTCATATACTTTTACAAATGAATGTAAAAAGATTTGATTTGACATGAATAACTATAATGACATATATAACTTGAAATACAAGTTTAAGGACATTTGTATCTCAAGTTGTAAAACCGATTTTCTCGCCCCTAGGTTTTATTCATTTCAATTTAGTTTTAGAAAAAACACAAAGTACCTCTTAAATAGCCATGAACAAGTTTTGAAAGTTAACATTGCATATATTCAATTTCTCTGTTTGTTATAATTCGACCGTGAATGAAAATTAAATGATTTTATTGGTTAGTGTCCTTGAATTGCTGGACATTAACAATTAAAAGGAATCAAAGTTGTTATCTCATTCATTTACAAGATCAATTTTGTCATACATCTAAAAGCACAGGATTAATGTCGTATTTGTGCTTAAAAGCTGACTTGTTTAAACATTATCTCACTAAATTTTTAGTGCTTTAACTTATAGTCACAATCCCACTGTGTATTTAATATGCTTTTTGTTAAGTTCTAAAGATTAGTCTAGCTAGTTATGGTGCACGGATACTTGAAAAAATCACAAAATGCAGTATTGAATACGTATCGGATACGATACACGCCCGATACGCGCCCGATACGTATCGGATACGCCACGTGGCGTATCCAATTTTTTATTTAATTTTAATAATTCGGATACGCGTATCGGATACAGCCTAGTCGCATATCTGATACGCGTATCCGTGCTTTAAGGGGCAATTTGTCAGTTTTTTAAAATCTATTGGGATTATTTTGTAACATTAAGTAACTAGAACTTAATGTTGTAAAAATCACTAAAAGTTAAACGAACAAAAGGCTATGGGTCCTCTACTTCTCTTCAATTGAAGAACAAACATACAGATTGAAAAATGTATATTTGAGTCTTTTGAATGTAATTTTTGAATTTATATTTTGGTATTTTGAATTTATATGGATAATGGATCTTTTTATGTTTGCTTGCATAATTTTGTTGTGTTTGAAATTGAATATGTAGATATATTTGTTTGTAAGTGAAGTTAAATTATTATTGACAGTCATTTTATTATTATGTTGTTATATAATTAAATTCTTAGTATAAAATATTCTACGTATCCTGCACGTATCGTATCCTGTAATTTTTAAAAAATTCGTGTCCCCGTGTCCGTATCGTGTCGTATCCGTATCCGTGCAACATAGCTAGCTAGAGACTCTAGACAAGAACCCAAGAGAGAAAATCACTTTAAGTAGAAACCGACGAGTAAAAGTCTTTTTGACCATGGGATATTCTCATCCTTTTCATGACATACTGTGTTAAAACTTAACGTATATCTATTTCTCAAATCAAATAAAACGAAGAGAGTTATATGAAGTATATTAATGTTTTATGTAAACTTAAAACTATCTATTTCATCAAAAAAAACTTAAAACTATCTACCTTTTGTTTGATGAGTTAAATTGAAAATCTTTTAACTCTATAAAATTAAAACGAAACTTCGACTCGACCACACCTGCCTTACATCATTTGTTCTGTTGGAGCCTGGAGGTTCGTCCATGGTCAGGAACGAAACAAACAACATGCTATATACGACCAGACGCCCCTCCTTTGACTAACACTTTTACCCCCCACAATTTCGGAAAATTTAATAATTTGGTTGTATTATTTTATAGAGTTTTCAATTTCAAACGTAACTATAACATAAATTATGTGAGTACAATGGATTGAGAACTTTGGATAAGTCAAAAACTTTATCAAGTATAATTTGTTTACTTTATCCATCAACACATTTTTATTCGGAACTTTTCCTATTGTATGCAAGTTAAATGGTTTGCTCGTTATTTGCTATCCGACTTTTATAAAATATAAAATAGACTTTTCCTTTGCTATTTTTAGTCACAAGATACCGCACGCAATGACATTAATGTACAATAATTGTGCCCACATTATGATGCATTGTACCAAAAATAATTCCCTTTTTTCATTTCAAAGCCACGAAATAGTAGAGGAAATCAAACTTCTTTCTTTAAAAGCAATATATTAATCCTACATTCCTACTATAAGAGGGCAAAATTGTAATACCACCTACTATGTTTGTACGACTTTTTTCTAACTTTGAGTCATGTTCAATAAAACGTATCTTATGACTTTGAGCATGTGAGATTGGCCTTTCATTTAGAGAATGTTGAAGTCAGGGGCGTAGCCAGGATTTTTTCACACCCTGGGCTATGTTAAAAACTAAGTAAATTTTAGAAAAAAAATTAAAAAACTTTAGTGTAAAATATCTAAAGCATAGCGAAAAAAATCTATTGTCTGACCGAGAATAATAATAGTAGAAAATTGTATGCTATCAAGCAAACAAATGAATGTTGGTTAAAGTGCATAAAAACATCTTTGTTTTTAAAAACTTACTATCTTATAAAATTTAGGTGCACGATATTTGATTATAGGTAGTAGTTTGGTTCAAGGTTTTTCATGATGGAAGGCGGTTTGGTCCAAGTTTTTTGTAGCATGAGTAACTTTGGTGCAATGTTTTTGATAATAGGAGGTGATTTTGTGCAAGTTTGAGAAAATGCAAGGGGGTTTTATGCATTTTTTATCAGGATATTATAATCAATTTAATAACTATACAAGTTTAAAATACGAGAACTCGTCTAATTCAACACAATTATAATGAACCGAGAGGGGGTTCCCTGTGGAGTTCTTGATATCGTGATGTAGTTTTGAAAATTAATACCACGAAGAGGTTTGGTGCTAATTTTTGAAAATATGGGGGAGTTTATGTATTTTGTTTCCGAACATTTCATTGAAGTTGAGTCATGCGGTTCTTTAGAGAATAAAATCAATTAATTAAAATGATATCTATAATGTTGCTGAAAAATCTTATTCCATTCTATTACTATACATAGTCGTTTTAATAATATTATTAATAGCTGCAAATGCTCATTTTTTTTAGATGGAGACACGAAGAGTTTATACAAATGAAAATAATATAACACTTAAATTGTAGATGAGTTCATAATCAATTGATGGTTAAATAAGTTTTTAGTTTGGTTAAAATTTATTTGTTAAAGTGCATTAACATATTTATGTTCCTTTCATATTTTTTTTAATTAAATTATGTTGGGCAAGACTAATATATTTGTGTATATAAATGAAGAATTAAAAAAAATTACCCCGGGCCGTAGCCCACCCAGCCTTTGGGGTGGCTACGCCCCTGGTTGAAGTGTAGAAAGTCCACAAGTGATTACGTCTCATTTGCTAGAACAAACTGCACTTAGATAGGTCATGAGTTTCGCATATGTGTTAAGCGTTATCTATCAAATGTCTTTAAATACGAGTTATTGAAGGCTCTCATGTGTTGCATACTTGTATGGGAGGGATTGTAGACTCTCGGGCCTGGCGAGCCAGGATTAAATAATGCGTTGACCGCTTTTACCATAAATTTTCTTTCCATGATGTCAGTTACGGGAGTTCATCCAACAAGTTCATAACTCATATGAATTATAGTTGGGACAATACCGTTTCTCAAATTCTGACAGTGTAGAGTCCACCACAATGTTGACCTGTTGTGCCATAAATTTCTTTCAATGAAGGATTATTAAGTAGATAGTTACATCTATATATGACCCAGGGGAAGGTCGTATGTAGACCATTGCGTCTCTATATGACTTGGGTCATGTGATATATGTTATGAAAATTCATATCTAAAAGCACTTTAAAAAAAGAAAAAAAGTTTGATAAGTTGTTAACACGCCGGACTTTTTTTTTTGAACAAACATTAGACTTATATATCAAAAAGGGAGGCATAATTGCCAGTGTTCATACAGTCCCCACAAGGAGGCAAACACGCCGGACTTTAAATGCTTGCTTCCAATAGAGTATAGATATCTTATGCAACTTTATGATTTTTCTATTTTTTCATTAAAAAATGGTAATAGCCATCTTAAAAACAATATATTCCGCGCTAATAATACTAGTAATAGTAGTATTATAATTAACTTTTGACATTAGTGAAGTATCAAAAACCTACCGCTAATGTTTCAATGACATTGATGAGACATGTGGATTAACTTTCTTATAAAAAAATTCATTTTAATGTGTCCGTCATCTAATTATAGAGAGCATAAATACGTGCAAAATTTTGTGATGAATAAGACAAAAACATTTTGAGACGAGTTAATTAGAATATTGAAACAAATGTATAGTGGATCTTTAGTTTTTTTTTATATTAATTTTTGAAACAACGAATAAGCTTCTGCCATTTGTAGCTGACACAACCACAACATCAACCCAGCCATCTCAAGAAACAGTCACTTGCCCCGGTTTTGTGAACAAAAGCGGCAAACTACCCCCCTATCCTCGTGTATATTTTGTCGTCACACTTACACATTTTTTAAACAATTTATTCAAAATATAATTTTTGAGATAAATCAACAAAACTTAGACCAAAATGAATAATGATACTAGTTGTGTTTGGTCTTTGTAAACACCCTCTCATTCGAGTGAACCTATTACAATTTTAAAACCTATAAAAATTCTAATAATGTTTTACTTGGACTTAAAAACGCTCTTAGTGTACAGCAAATGAAGTGATATTCGGTTGATCTTCTTATTACCACGTGATCTGGGACGATTTACGGATTTAGTAAATGCAAACATTCTTAATAATGATGAATGGATACTGAGAGACATTACTTTTCGAAAGTTTATTCTTCACGTGGGATGAACCTAGCAGAATGAAATTAAATAATCAGATTCCTGAATCTGCACGAATAATAAATCTATTGGGAGCATATCAGTTGGTGTTTTGGTAGGCCACATTGTTGTTTGCGATTACAAGCAGTCAAACAGTCATCTTAAGTTTGTTGACCATATAAAAAACCCCAATCATGTCTCGTATAAGCCAGTGTAATCTCTAATATGCCCACTACATGCAGTAGTGTCCAAAATTTCTTGTATCTCTAAATCTGTCACATTCGTGTAAGAAAATATCATACTATATATTATGAATAATAACCAAAAACTTTTATATATATACGATTGTGACTATATGTTTTACTCTAAACCTAAAATGCTTTTACTCAAACCCCCTCTAATTTCTCATTTCTACCATATTAAGCTAACACATTTAATTTAAAAAGAAATTTTTGTCTCACATGTGTAATGAAATATCATCCATAAGCGCCTACCATTAAATAGGGGAGTTTTGTAATAAATATTATTTTCTATTACAAACAATTTATGTGGATTGTCACATAATCATTAGCTTTATTTACACAGCATATGGCAGATGAGAAAATCAACCACAATTGACAGAAAGGAGCGAACGAATTTCCTAACCCTAGAGCAAAATCGTACTCTAACGAAGTCAAACAAACAAACGTTGTAATTCTTACACTCTAGTACGGTATTACCCGCTATAGAAGGAAATTTACTGTATAATTCAAATACAACTATTGTACGAGCAAAACCAATAGTTCCGTGGTATTAATTTACACCGGAACCCAATGTCAATGGTAATATTACATAAGGTCTTCTCTCTTTTGTTTTGTATATAATATACTAGTTTGATAATAAAAAAATTACTTGAATTTCAAATAAAAGACTAACAATTGCTAAGAAGTATTTAAAGTATTTCATAGTAAAATGTGGCCAACATGAATTTTCATGTGAAGCGTTTGCAATTGTGGAAAAATACAATAGATGTAAAAGAGTCCTAATTTTAAAAGATACAAAAAAAGTTGAACACGCAAACAAGTAATAATATATCAGTAAGTTTTTGGTATTTCTTCGTATTGTATTTATCTATATATACCTATATTCTTTGCTTGCGTATTTGATCTACACACAGTAAATATAAATTCATTATGATAAGTTCTCCATTCTTAATTAATAATACCCGAATTCAAATAGTATTTTTTCGTCAATAAACACAAATGATCATTAAATTCTTAAAAAAATCAGTCATTTCCAAAGATTCACTAATTGTAGGTGATGACGGAAATAAATCTTCCTTTTGCTTGGTATGATAAAATCTTTAAGAAACCCGTAACTAAGTGTAAAATCAATAGGTCCTAAACTGGAAGGACAAAAGAGGAAACATAAAAACTTTGTGCTCTGGCGTTAGGTATTGTGCTTTGGCAGAGCAATTATCTTTTAGTCATATCAAATGCCTTAATTGAACGAAGTCAAAAAAACGTTAAAATCGTTCCTCGGATCATTCAAAAAAAATAAAAATGCCCTTAATTTCAAAAAGAATAGTAAAAGAATAACTTTCACTATTATGTATAATCACTTACACCGTAGTTTTTTTTTACTGAAAAAAATATATCTTTATAATATATATCGAAAGTATCATGGTTTTCCAGTCTATATCTTGCAAATTGACTAAATTATACATTTCAACTAGTGTATTTTACAATTTTATATCGGCCTTATACTCTTAAATATGTTTTGACAATTTACCGCTTGTATCATGCCCTTGGCAAATTACCAATTGTGAAAATCAATAGATAAATTTCTATCCTGCAATTTGAAAAAAAAATGACAAAGTGCATCAACAAGTCGGTTATTAATGTAAATGCATGAACCATATGAGTTGTGGAGAAGCTATTGTCCTTTAATTTAAGAATTATATTTAATCTCAATCATTGATTGTACCACGTGATCATGAAGCGGCTGCACCTAATAATAATGTTTTTCTGTCTAATGAGGTATGAATTACTTGTCAAGAGTCCAGACTTAAGAGTGAAGATAGTATTTCGGACCAAAAACGACAACTACACCTCCTTTTATCAAAACTAGGACAGTGGCACGTGCTACGCACGTGCGTGTATCAAAACATACAAATTCGGAATTAATGAACCAAATTTTTTACTTTAAATTGTGTTGCTAAGATAATTTCTCTGGGATCAACATTGATTTTTCAAAATTGATGCTACGACTTGAAATTAACTACTATAAAATAGCTATAAATGCCTATAAAACATATACCTTTTGTTATATAGATATATGATTTTCGGACTTACATAACTTCCCTTCATCTTGATCCGATAAAAAAATATTATTGTAATATAGTAAACCTTCGTCTCATATTTATAATTATGCTTATGTTCTTCTAGTTATCCATCTATTTTGAGATATAACCTTAGATAATTTTGAATTTTTTCAGTTGATTTTATGATTTTAAAATCACTTATTTTACTTATTATTAATACGATATAAACAAATCTATTTTTTTTGAATAATAAATTTATAATTGTTATTATCATTATGCTTGTATCTAATATCTGATAAAGTTTGAAACATTATGATGTGAGTTCTTAAATTGGGAAAGACGAAAGAAATTGACAATCATGCAACTACAAGATTCAATACTTTAAAGGGCTCAACTAAAAAAAAAAATCAATCAAAGAATAAAGAAGAGGTGCACTAGTAAACCTAGAGATCTAATCATAATAAATTAGCAATATTATTTCACTAAAACTCTAAAAAAGCATGAGTGGACTTACTTAATTATTAAGTGAATAAGAAGAATTTTTGTAAATGTATATAATGCTTTTAATAACGGAACGAATGACTTGAATAAAGAAAAAATTGAAGTAGTTAAAACTATATGTAGATCATACTGAAATTAACATTTGAAAAGATATATCATTAAGTATAGGTTAACTAATTAATTTTATTTTAACTAATTAGTGAATTTTTAACACTATCATTTGAATGAACAATTTATGTACACCTCAATTGATCAATGTTGATTTTACGTAGTAAGTGAACTTTTTAATTTCAGCTAATCAATATATATTCGACCTAATAAATGAACTATTGAAGTTATCATTTTAAATGAAAGTCAACGTATTAAACTTAGTTAATATTTCTTGTACTTATATAGACCTTTTTTCATATCTCTGTTTTTGTTAATTAAGTCTTTCACCAGTCAAACAAAATAAAATACATATTTCAAGTCATTTCACCCAACTCATGAGTCACGATCGTAAGACACGTATAAAATTCAATTACCAATTAAAATATAAATAAATTTCCCCCGTAATAAATTAATAATCCGTTGAGCATTAATGAGTGTGTGTGAGTGAGAGAGTAATTTTAAAGGACGTGACGTAGCAGTAATTGACGTACTGAGAGTGTGGAAAAATATAAATTTACAAGGGTATTATAGGAAGGATAAAAACGTCTTTTCATAAAGGATGAAGTTTTATTATACTTTAAATTGAGTTAATGTCTTCAAGATATAGTATTTGTGGAGGAAAGGACAGTAAATGGGAACAAGAAAAAGAGAAGATAGTACAAACAAAATGTGACATATTTTGGAAAGAATTTAATCACATGGGGTGTTTGTGTAATTTCTCAAACATGAGGGGGCGTCTGTATAATTAGCCCATACCTCAGGGGTGTTTGTGTAATTCTCCCTACAAACAATGTAAAGAAAAAGAACAAAATCCAAGAAGGACAAAATTGTCTTTTCGTCAACAAGTAGGTGGAGAAAAACTCCCCTTTTTATATAGTATAGACTATGTATATCTTTTAATTTACACGAGTTTAATTAATTTTATACCCTAGCAGTTAACTTATATATTTCTCTCAAAGGAAGACAACAATTAAATTATAATCATATAAAAAAATATTAAAAAAAGGCTAATTCAGCCTCCAGTCACCCCCCTTACCCCTACAGAGAAATATCCATTAAGCTTCCACGATGCTTGCCCACCTTATCTTCCTCACCCTACACTATAAATTCCCCTTATTCATCCACCACTCTTTCCTTTCTAACTCACCCACCACTCTTCTCTATTTACCTTTTCACCCCTCACTTTCCACTTAATTACAAATCCCTCCTCTCATCTTTATGTCCGCCGACCACCACCGGAAAACCGATAACCCCTCCTCCTCTTCACTCCTCCGGTACCGGCACCGCCTCCGTCAACCGGTGATCACAACATCAAAAACCAACTTCATCAACTAAAATGCCTTCCCCTAAAGCTCACCGGAAAACCGGCCACGAGAAGAACAAGAAGGGGAGGTTATCGGAGAAAGCGTCGTCGTTTCACGGCCGGGGCGACAAGGTTGTCGAGGAGATGACGGCGCTGCAGAGGCCCCGGACGGTGCCGGATTTGTTGGCCGGGAGAAGGTCGCCGGAGGAAGAGGCGGCGCTGTCGCCGGGAAAGTCGCCGGCGAAGTTGACCAAGATGCTGATTAACGTTACGATTCAGAGGAGCCCCGGGGCCGTGCAGGTGGTCGTGTCGCCGGAGGCTACCGTCGACGACTTGATCGCGGCGGCGCTGCGGCAGTATGCTAAGGAGGCGAGGCGCCCGGTTCTTTCGTCCACCGATGGGTCTGGGTTCCAGCTTCATTATTCGCAGTTTAGCTTAGAGAGTAAGTCAATTTTTAATTTTTGTTAAGAGTACAACACGTTAACGTGTCTTTCAACTTATTCTTTAATTCTCAATTTGGTATATAATATTTAAAAATGCATGACTTATATATCACTTTTCAGTAATGAGGAGATTAATCCTGAGGTGAAATGTATCGGTTGAAAATGTTGAAACATATCTAAATCGAAGAATGATTATGGATCAAAGTTTCGATTTCGAAGTGTGTTTCAATTTGCTAGATATGAAAAACGTTTCGCAAATTTTTTTAGAGCTTTTCGATGTGTTGCAAAAATTTTTAAAACTAGTTGAAAAGTGTTTCTAATGAAGAAAAATGTTTTTAAATTTCGTTTTGGTGAAGCTAAAAATGGAATCGTTTCAAAAGTTTTCCAGAGAATGTAAAGAAACTTTCATTCATGTGATCAACAATTCAGTATGCAATTTGTACACTTCATACTAGATTGAAACACAGTTAACATATTTTGATACATTAGGTAATAAGTTGATTACAAGGTATAAGTTTAAAGGTTTGACGTGCTTTACCCTTTTAATAACCATTATAATTTTGTAGATATATTAAGGATTTTCAAATGATGTTGAATTAATTATGTTGTGAATCATATGATTTTTTGTTTTGATTTGGAGTAAAAGGTAACTAATATGAGCTATTATGTGACAGGTTTGGATGGGGAAGAGAAGGTAATTGCGTTGGGGTCAAGGAATTTCTTTATGTGCCCGAAGTCGGCAGGGTCAGCATCAACTTCTAACTGTTCAAAGGAAGCTGATAAACCCACTGAGAAGGGATTGTCTTTGTTCAAATTCATGGACTTTTTGCTATGAAATAATTACCTTAAATTACAGCCACAGCAATTTGTGCCACTCCAAGTACTATTATTTTCAGATTTCTAGTTTATAGTATACGATAGAGGTACTAGGTAGAATATTCCAAAAGTTGTAAATTACTGGAATTGGGATTAGTCTGCCCGAAATCAAATCCGGATTTGGGTAATGATTTTAGAATTTTGTCATTTTGTGTCGTAAGTTTTAATGATATTAAAAAGTTATAGTTATAGTTTATTTCTTGTAAGCACAATAATGACCCATTGTTCAATATTATATGTGATGGTGACGATTCAAGAAAATGAATGGCAGGCTTGATTTTGTACCCCGTGGTATGTCCAAAGAAATGTGTCCGCTTTATAAAGTTGCAAGGAAAATGTGCACCTTCTCTTTCGAGTTTTCACTGTAAAGTGTGTATATTTTGGACGTTTGGAGCTGTAAAAGTTAAAACTTAAAAATCTCGAATATATATTGTAACGTAATGAAGCACCATAGCTAAGCTAGGCTTGAATTATAGGGTCAATTTCATTTTCCCCCTTAACGTTTGGGGTGTTTTGCGAAGTGTCTCCTAACATTTCAAAAAGAACACTTTGTCTCCTAATGTTTGTAAAAAACATGCGATTTTCCCTCTGATACCATATCTAATGGATGAAAAGACAGCCACGTGGCCAAAATAAACAGTAGGTCAAGGACTCATGGGGCAAATTACAAACGTTAGAAAGAAAGTGCTCTTTTTGAACTATTAGGACGCACTTTGCAAAACACCCCAAAGATAGGGGGTGATAGCCACTAACCTTAAATTATATATTTGTGAACAATTGGACCTCGGGAATATTCTAGATTTTGTTAGGACTTAAATAATTGAACTCTAGACTGAAATTATATATTTATGAACAATTGGACCTCAGCCATACTCTAGATTTTGTTAACATGCCATTGGGACTCAAATAATTGATGGTAGGAACTGTGTTTGAACTTCTTCAAATATTTCCTTATATTATCCATGAACTTTTACATCATTTACATTCTAGATTTTGCTAACGTTCCACTGGGATTGAAATAATTGAAGATGAGTAGTGTGTGAGCCTGTGAGGTTCCAGTATTTTCTCATAGACTATATTATTTATCAAATATACGTATATAGTATCTCAGTGACTTCCATAATCAAGAATGATGTACTTTAGAAGTTACATAAGGTCGCAAATTCCATATTATGCTTTGAGTATTATTTAGATAGAAATGAAATTTGTCAGTATAGTCCATTCATGTAAAACAGATTATTATCTATAATCCTTCTACTTATGGAGGTTTGCATTAGGGCCCCACGTGAGAATATAGAATCTAATTATAGCTCCACCGGCCTTAATGCAGAACTTACGTACCGATTAGGTGAATCTGATAGGTGAATTTTGTGTGTGCTCGTGACATCAGAATACTTGTGTGTCCTACAATAATTTGATAGAATATTCAAGTAGTGGAGCGCATGAAGTTAGACTTTAATCTAATAACACTGTGCACAGTGCACTATTAAAGAAGAAAAAAAATTAAAGCCTGAGGATAAAGGGCTGCTAACTCATAAATTAACAGAAATTATTTATGTTAGGCAATATTGTGTTATATTATATAGCACAAATCTGTCTTGATTCAAGATTCCAGTGACCTCCAGAAAATTTTTAGTCGACTGTGATACCAATGATAGCTTTGTATGTCCAATTATTGTATGATTTGTTTTGGAGGTAATCTCTTAAAATTTATTTGTAGTGTCGCTTAGTTATCTGCGTTGTTATGTAATAATGCAATCGACTCAATACGGTTAGGTATAAGATCAATATGACGTGTGTATCTAGACCCTACCCAATTTATCTGGAATTAGCGACACCTCACTTTCGTCTTTTCTTCTCCAAATTGAAATTATAATATATAAAATATGAACAGTGGAGTTTGTGTATGACTCGATTGATGCAAGAACAATATTATTTTTCGGGTGCCGTTTAATGTGACAGAAATAAATGTTCGGTTTAAACAAAGGTAGAGTTCAATTTGGATTTTCGTTCCATCTTCTTCAGCTTTTAATATGGACTAAAGTTTCGTTTTCACTATATGTTTCAGTGCTTTAAAATTAGAGACTTTTTACAATGTTTTGAGATCTTTTCGATATGTTTCGTAAAATTCGTCAAAATTCAAAAGATCCATAAAATATTTGTATGTCTTGTTTCTATATAGTTAAAATAGGGACGTTTTGATACTTTTCTAAAAAATAAAAGAAACCTTAGTCCATAATTTTCATGCTAGTACCATGAATGTATTTGATACTAAGTCTTCCATGATATGTAATTCATAACTGATTAGAAAATTCGTAGTTGATTAGTTTTAAAGATAAAATATGCCAAAAGAAAATTAAACGGATGCAGAATTTGATGACTTCTAGTATCATAACCAATGTTTTTAAAACATGACCGGCCATTGAACCGGTAAGACTACCGGTTCACTAGTTTTTACGGTCCGGTCCAGTTTTCAAAACACTGATCATAACCTCTAAGTATATCATACTAATAAACTGTTTGTGTGTAATGTCTTTGACTCGTGTAAATCTCAAATTTAAGAAATCACAACAGATAAGATTTGTATATCATATAAGTTCAAAAAAAGATAAACGATTTGTATATCATATCCGTGTAGGTCTGTAGGATACCTCAAATTAAATACTCATGCCAAAAGTATGAGCTTCTCAATAATTCGATACCGAATACTAAAATCCGGCCCAAACTTATTTAAAACTTGAAGTCAGTGAGCCCATAAATAACATGAATTTCACTGAAGAGTGAAGACAAGGCAATAATACACCTTAAAGGCCTCAGCATAGGCAAATCAGACCCAATTAGGGTACAGAAATCGTGTCTAAATTGCAAGTATTGGGCCTTGTTTAGTTATAAATATAACTTATAATGTCCAGTTATCTTTAATTTGTTGCCAATTTTTCTGGGAGTTCCATTATTTATAACTTTCAATTTTGAAACACCCGTGAAAGAAGTAACTTTCACCATTGTTACATTACAGAATTTGTCACATTATTCTAAAACTATTTTCTTATATATATAATGTAATTTATCCATAAGTTTTGTAATTTATTCATAAGTTTTGATGGCTATATAAAGTTAGAAAAAAGTTTATAAAGACTTAGATTCAATAAGAATTTTCCTTTCATGGCTACACTATTGAAGTTGGGTATCTTAGCCGATTGACTGAGTTTGATGACAAGAGACTCAATGTAAGAACTGACCCAAATTCCTGATGGCCCTTAATTAGTTTAGAGTTCGAGAAATCTGCAGTGAAACGTCGCATGTGAGCTAGGCAGGGGCATACTAGGTGTAGGCCCTCTGATGCATAAGTAAGAACTTGAAATTCTAATAGTCGACCATTGGGTCAAATAACTTCATAACTCAACAGGTTGAACTGATTTAGGTCAAATTTAGCTCACTCCCTCAAAGATTACTATGATTAGTGCCCTCAATGATGTACCTTTTGGGTTGGATTACAAGGTATTTATAGGTAATAATTTTTTATTTCATTGCCTCGAGTATATTTAACACTCTAGATCGAATTGAGCCATTATAGGTCGAGTTTGGCATGCATGTTGTAGGTCGAATCAGAGACTAGATCGAGTTGAACAGGTAGATCGAATTCGTCTCATTGGTCGATCGAATCCTTCATATTTGATTTACAGCTTCCAGGGCCATTTAGTTCTTTTTAGCTTTCATTTTGTCTTGCTTGACACGTGTTATTAGGGTCAAATTATGGCCCATTAGGAGTCCACTAATTTGAAATTTGATCAATGTTGGATTTACTTCAAAAGGCAGAGACGTTAGGCGGGGCGCTTCATTTCTCTTACATTGAGACATATACCCGACGCCCCGCAAATTTTGTATATTTTCTTTAGAATAACAAAAATTAAATTAAGTATTGCAATGAGCTTATATTCCAAATTTTGTTGATATACCTTTTGAAATATCAAAATATTAAAATAAATTAGAAAAGATGAATACATTGCAAAACTTGTTAGGAAAAATCAAAATGCTTACTTTTTAAAAATTATCGTCAATCATACAAAAAAATAAATGGAAAGATTTAAAATAAACATTTTAATAATTTAACATAGGTGCATTGTGTGTGCGTGGAGAATCCAGCAAACAGCTTTGTGTTGAAATCTCTACATATGCGGCTTTCTAGTTGTAGATGACCACATCTCGTAATTCTTTCTCGAAAAGTATCAACAAATCGTGCAAGTTTTGATCCTTCCGCAACAAGTTTTAGCTTTTCGTTGGTATATCGTTTTGAACACAACATTGTGAATCGCGTCTTATGTTGAGATTTAGAAATTCATCGCTATATGGCTCACTTCTTTATGACTTCCACAAAAAAGCCAGTAAAGCATGCAATTTTCACTCATCTTCTACTCCTTGGTGGATGTCTTTCTGGACAACCCATTATTGTTTAAGGATGTTTGTTTGCTATTTGTGCTTCTTGTGGGTTGAAAAGTTTTTCTCTACTTGCACTACTATGATTATATGAGATAGATAATTATGTGGTACTTTTGTTGCAATATCACTTGTTGGTGGTTGAGGCACCGCAAGAGGTACCACTAGGAGCTTTATCTCATATTTCGATGGTGATTCCTCGTCAACACGAGCAGTGAGACTCAAAGTTCTCTCAGTTACTTGTATATTTTGACTTTGGCATGATGTTCTTTTTGAAATATAATCGCTGTGTTTTCATAGGTGCCACTAGTGCGGTGTATGCAAAAACTGTAAATCGTCAAACTAGAAAAGGGGAGAATTGTAAATTTTTTGTCCACGTATTTCCTCTCTCCTCCATCTTTTATTTATTTTAAATATATGCTTCACGGTGTCACTATAACACCTATTTTGTGTTAAATGGAGTAATAATTTATAAAAACTTAAACTACATATAGTTGTTTTGAGAGAATTATCAATACCACACAGGTGTTATCTCTAATTAGCAAATTACTTCATATGTAGTGTTTATTAACAAATCCCCCCTATGAGACTCAAAAATGAGTAAGTATTTCATTTTAATCTTATTAGTTATTAGGGGTGTTCATGACCCACCCGATCCGTCAAAACCCGACCCGTCGAACCCGCAATCCGCATGGTTTAGCTTTTAACTTAACCCGCTCAGGTTGATAAATTGGTAACCCGCAAATTTTGGGTATGGTCACATTTTTAATGACATCCCGCCAAAACATGCCCGCATACACTCTTAGTTTGTATATTTGTAGATGAATGAAGGGAATAAGAAAAATTTTCGTAAGTCATATAGTTGAATGTTCATAATATTGCAAGGGCATGTATGGTTAGGGGTATGAGATTAGGCAATATTATATTATAACCAAGATTAAAAGGCAGACATTATCTTACTTATAATACATATAAACGTGTTTGGTTAAGGTGGGTTGAATAAATAATAATCTGTGGCTTGATGTTTGGTTATTTTGAATTAATTTCCATGTTACTTAAGATAACTAAGTAATTTTACACATTTGCCCCCATTCAAATCAGATATTTTGGGAAGACGTAAAATCGTAAATCCCCAATTACAAACCCTAAATTCGTCTCTCGAATCGCCCCACCTTCGTCTCTCTAATCGCCCCAAAATAAAGATAATTTTCCACATCAGTAAACGATCTCCCATGTACGATTGTAAGTACCATGTTCTCCTTCCACGACTCTGTGATTTGGTTTTGTTTCCTTCAAATTTGAATAAATTGTTACATTCTAGTGGTCGTGCTCAGTTAAATGAGATGTGATCTGTCATTTCGGTTGATATTGAATTTAGTATTGTTGTTTTTGTCCGATTTTTTGCATGGTTTTGAAGCAACGCCTCAACTTTAAACAGAAAATTAGGGTTGAGTTTGAGCGACAGAAGAAAATAGAGGAAGTCGTCACCGTCGATTTGCACATCCAAGATCGAAAATGGTGAGTTATTCCAACCGATCTACGGTCTTTAGCTACGATTCGCACATTTTTTAATTATGTTTACACACAGTCCATCAACTGCCAATTTGATTTTGTGTATGATTAATTGATGAAAGACACAGACTTAAGCTTAATATTCAAAATCTAATCAACATTATAGTGATAAACAGGAGATGCAGAATACGATGTGACTGTAGTATCGATTACACTTCGATTTCATCTCAATTGATTCAGTGTTTTTCTTTTTATGTGATGAAATACAGGGTAGGGGTTTGAAGAAGCAGTTGAAGAGGGTCAATGCCCCCAAACATTGGATGTTGGACAAGCTTGGTGGTGGTTTTGTGAGTAAATTTTCTGTTTTGCTCTTTGTTTGGCCTCAATACCTTTTGACTCTGTTTTTTAGCCGTAGTTTTGTTTCAGCTGGCAACGGCTCTTCTCTATGGATAGTTATTGAAATTTTTAATGCCAATTTTTGATATTCTTGCTTCTGATGTATAGCTATTCCATGTGTTCATGTTAAAAAAACCATGTGGGTTTTAGGGGGGAGACAATATTGTGATAGATTAAACAATAATAACATAGGCAAAATCGAAGATTTGTTGTTGTGTTTGGTGGACGTCTATTGATGGTAAGCACGTGAAGAATTATGTGGATTTTTTCCAGAATCTCGGAAGAATTTCTCTCGTTCGTCACTCTCAATTCCTCAATCTGTAAGCTTCATTTTCACATGTTGATTGTACAGAGTTTATTGCTGTAATTGATGTTGTTTTGTGTAAATAAATCCAGCTTATTTAGGGGAATGTGTAGTTTGTTTGATATCGTATGTCTAAAAAGGATTAGATATTGTGTAAATTTTGTTGGTTTTAGTGTTTGTGGAGGATTTTTTAGTCTTCAGTTTCGTTGTGACACAATTTTCAGCTACTCAAATTGCTTGAATATATGAAATTCGCTTGCACTAAATTTGTGTCTGTGTGTGTGTGTGCAGGGGAGTCCTACTAATATTTTGTTTACTCCATTTCATAGTCTGAATTCTATTGTTCTATTTTTTTTTAGGTTGTTGGACATGCTTCTACCGAATTCATTTTCATTCTATATTATAGACTGTCTCAGATGACTTCCATGCAGGGGCGGAGCTAGGATTTTAATTCACCCTGGGCTAAAGTAGAAGGCGTATTTAAAGATTTATAAACTGTTCGAGGAGTAAACTGTCGTGGTTAGACTTCAATTTTGAGGAAAAGGAGATTGCTTCAAACGTATTTTCATATATGAAAAACTTTTAATAAATATTAATAGATTGCGATTTACAAAGTAAAAAAAAAAAAGTTACAATTATAGAATTGTTGAGTCATTTATAGGAAGGAAGCTTTGTTTTTGTTCGTAATTTCATAATCATATATAGACTATCTTCTTTAACTCTTTCAACCCAACTTGATTTGATAATGCTTATAATTATTTTCTTTTCTTTCAAATAAGATACATGAAAGTTATGTAAAATTTTTTGTAAAAACTATTCATCCTTTCGGGAACTCAACTATTTCACATTAGCTATAGAAAAAGAAAGTCTTTTGATGAATTCATACATTTCACAATTTGCTTGGAGATTTTAAAACTTGTGATTCTCCACACAAATTTGCCAATTACATTTCTACTAACGAGTATTTGCAATTTTCTCAACAATTATAAGCTTCAAAATATGAATAAAAGATGAAAGACTTTGATATAAATTAACTTTAACACACAAAAGTTTGACTAGTTTCGATTTAAAGACACCCTTTATTTTTCCCCAAGATCAATTAAAACTAGATCTTAATTTATTGAAAGCATCGACTAACACGATCGATCCCATATCATGCTAATGCTAATGCATGTTTTCTAATCAATTTGTTTCATGTATTAAAAACTGAAATTGACTAAGACTTTTGATTGGTATAATGAAACCATAAACTATAAAATGGAAAAAAAAAAAGAAAAAGAAATAGATAAAGTTTTGAGAAAGGGCCAAATTCGTCAGCTGTATGCTATTCACTCCAAAGTCCAAACAAACTTTCATATATAAAAAAAAAAGTTCAAACAAACTTGCTTGACCCCACTTATATTTGTTTTGGAACGTGTGCAATTCTTCCTCCACTCTTCAGGGGTCTTTTTGTAAATATGACATCCCTCTCCCCATCTACCATCCTCTCTCATTTACAGTAGTATAAATTTTCCAATTCATGGCCACACAAACAATTACAAAAAATAAAATACTTCATGTCAAGAAAAGCTTCATGTCTCTTTGAAGTATATAAAAGAAAAAGACCGATTGAAGTAGAAGAAGGGCTGCCATGGGTCTTGGTGATTAGGGGAAAAAGAGCAGCCATGGCTATTAACTCTGCCCAATATATATATATATATATATATATATATATATATATGTAAAGATAAACCCAAAAAAGTGACCCCGGGCTGGAGCCCTGGCTAGCCTTGTATGTGGCTCCGCCCCTGCTTCCATGGTCATCCGCTATATTTTGACTCTGTTGGTGGTGAAGTTTCAAGTCTTAAATACTTCGAGTAGTCTGACATGACAAAAAACTATTTTACCATGGTATGTTCTCATGCTAGTTCCTTAAAATGTGAAGACTTCTGTGTTAGAAGTTTAGCGACTACCTCTCATCACACTATCATTCAAACTCTTGAAACTCTTGGATGTTGCAAATACTGATGTGTTTCTTGTTAATGTGTTAGCAAAGTATAGTTAGATTAGTGTTCTGGCATGTGTTCAAAATACTTGCCTTGCTCATGCAATAATGATCAGAAATTAAATAGCATTACATTAGAGGTAATTGAGAAGACAAATTACCATTAGTTCGTACGACACTCGTTCACTAGAATAATTAACTTTACGTCTTAACCATGGACATGAAAGTTGCGACCAACCACGCAACAAGGACAGCCACAATCCACCGGTATGTGCGGGTGGAATCTGCATACTCCTGGGTTAATTTGTGATTGCGTAACTTTAGCTCCTTCACCTTAGCTTTGTACCTCGTAATACTTTCACTTTGGTCTGTGGAAGACGAATTTACTTGTCTTTCATTATGGAAATCTGCCCTCTTTAAAGCATCTAGCTTCTTTAGCAACGCTGGAATTATTTTCTTTGCTTGTTCGCACATCGGCGGGTCATACCATTCACGTAGACCGCAATGTCGAGGCTGCAAACATTTTGCAAATAAAATTTATGCAAATCTAGTGACTTTTTTGTTTAAATGTTTCACTAAGAGGGTGTTAACTTACCCCGTAGGTCGGGCACTCATGGTATCGGAGTTCGGGGTCGTCTTTGTCCCAATAAGTCTTGAAGATCATTTTTTCTCACAGAGGCAGAGTTTTACTGGGATTCAGTCTCCATAAAAGATAATTGTTCTACCTGTTGGTATGGATGATGAGTTGCTACTTGACATGATTATTGTTACATAGGTAAGTTGGGTTTATTTTTTGTAGGAATTCCTGCTAAAAAAAGAATTTTTTAGGCACGTTGATATTTGGAATGTATGTGTTGTATATATTATGGCTGTAAAAACATGTTCTTCTTAGTTGAAAATGAGAGAAATGGGTGTTTTGCAATGTATTTTAGTATATTCCATCCAGTACACTAGAATCCAAAATATATCCATCCAATACACCTTCCCTTGTGACTTGTCTATGCTTTGCAACATCATATAATTGTCATAACTTTAACAGACTTTGTTGATTATCTGCAACCATGACTACTATCTGTAAAGCATTATACTATGCAGCTCCATGCATTTGTTAAATCACCCTTCCTTTATTGGTTCTTCAGGGAAACTTTAGCTGAGCATGGGTATACAATGTGTTGAGTAAAAGGCCAAAGTAGGAATCTCAATGCCTGCTTTTAAGCTCAACATTCAAATTATAAGTTCATGAAACTAGAGGAAGAGGCCACTCCAGTGTTCGAAAACCTATAACAATTAAGCACACCGGGAGCAATTTGGTAGCTACTACAGGAGGTGAATTTGGAGATCTGTATCATGTTGTTTCGGGAGTGTCAAACTGTTTCAAAAAGTATTTAACAATGTAGTAGTTGCGTGAAAGTAAGGCGTTGTTGTAGCTACTTAACTAACGTTTCATGGGTTTGTTTTTGTTTTAGCCTTGTGTTGGTTTAAATTCCCATTCATGTTTGTCCATGTATGGATGAAGCTGATCAATAGTTAAATGGTTTGCCTCGTGAATCTGCTTCCCAAATTTTGCAGCTGTAATCTGTCATACTTAGTTCATTTTGTGAAAGTATTTTGTGAAACCTATCGCATTATTAAAACTAATTGTCGCCACCCATGTCGTTGTTTAACATAATTATGATGCACATGTTAGCATCTATTACTTTAAGTAGGTGGTGGAACTGTATTAGACGAACCATGATTTTTATGTTTGCATGGTTTGGTTGTGGTTATGTATTAGTGCCTCAAAATATATGTATTACTCTGTTTTGTTAGTTGGGATGAGGACTTGTTAAATTATCTCTTATGTCTTGCCTATGTATGTTGTAACGCCCCTGAAATTTGGAAGAAAATAAAAGTATTTTCGAATTTTTATTTTAGTCCTTGAACTTTTGAAAATATGATTTTGACCCCAAAAGTTTTGAAAAAGTTACAATTTAGTCCTACTCCTTTTGAAAAAAATTATGATTGACCACAAATATTTTCTTTAAGACCAAATGAGTCATAAACTTTCAAAGTGGTCCCTTGTAGTTTCAAAATATCCAAGCATTCATTTACAATGGTAAATCTTCACATATTTACATTTACATTTGTAAAAAGGTAATTTTGCTTTGTCTTTTATGCTAGATATTTCTAATATTTTATTCTTATAAAATCCTATCAGATAAGGCCTGGAAACATCTTCATAATTAGGGTGGCCTAGCTTAGATTAAAATAAAAATGAGTAGGGTATGGTAATTAGTCCTTGTCTCCCAATTTTCACCTGTAAAAGGGAGGCTCTCTTCAACAATTTTCTCACACCTCTCTTCTCCAAATCTTCTCTTCTTTTCTTCTGCAAAGTTCTTCCTCTTGATGTTTAAATTCTTAAAAAAATTGTTTCAGTCTTTTAAGCCTTCTTTATAGTCCTGAAAATCCTCAAAACCGAGTTTGGTCAAAACTGCTAGTTTTGGTACAGAAACTTTAGAAGTCCGAAAACCATATCAAAAAACTTCGAATAGTTCTCTGAAATTTTTACCACATACTGGTCATTGTGTAAGCTAACTTTTATCTTCAGAAACATTCTTCAACCAAAGTCGTTTGTGGGGTCTAAAAATTAGAAATACGTACCACTGTCCAGAAAATCCGAAAACAGCTCTTATCTTTCATGATTTATTTAAAATACCAAACCTTGTCATATTGATATGATTTTGAATCTACATACTCTCCAGGATTTTTAAGATTAAACCCCTCAATCAATTTCAGATTATCATATCGTTTGAAAGTCAGATTGAAGGTGAATCTAAGATTGCTACAGTTTTCTGCCTTATATTTGCATAAACATTTTGATTAACCAATATATGTTGCAAAAGCTACACAAATCATATAATTGATCATTAATATGGAATCATTACATACTAATAATGATGTTGGATCAGTTTATCATAATTTAGAATTGTGTTTAATATTTTTCATGGATTTTGCAACATTAAGATGACATATAGTTTATTTTACGGTTGATCTTTCAACATCTTTAACTTTAAGTAAAGTATTGTGTTTATCTTGTGATCTAACCTTCTAATCTAGTATATTAGAATAATAAGTATTCTGGAAATATTAATTTTAATTAGATCTATATGTTTACAATTTATTTTAATTGTTAATTATTGATATATGCAATATTGAGTAATTTTTTACTAATAACTATAAGAAAAAAATAGTTTTTCCCAAAGTTATATATGTGATGTAATTTTATTCAAGGGCTTACTGAGATATTTGTTCAATGTTAAGATCATGGTAAAACTTTTGATTTGAGATCATTATGTAATAAGTAATTTACAAGAATTTTGTTAAGAATAATTGTTTTAAAAAGGTTTAAATATGCATTGAAAATATATATGTTTGTTAATATGAAATATGTTATTAATAAATTAGAAATGGAGACTTTAATAATAATTTTGTAAATTGATTTAGTCTTCAACTTGTTACTTTGAAATGGTAAATCCCATTATTTATATTTTTACGTCATAGTTAATGTTAAAATAGGTAAATGTGGAATTTGTCCCAAATTAACAATAATTAGATATTTAACTAAACTTCTTTAAATATGATAAATATTGGAAATATATGTTTATTGTTGTAAACTTGTGAGCAAACAATTGATTATATCTTTTGATTTATTTTAAGGTTCTGCAATTATCGACGTTAATCAAGAATTTTCCGTACGGTAAAAGGTGAGGTTTGATTTCTGATTTGTTCAAAACCCCGTTTGGCATCCAGCCCTGAGAAACTTGGACATAACAATTGTGATTCTTTGTTTCGAATCACGAGCAACATTCTATCACCATTTTAATGCTTTTATTTAAAATTGTTAATTCTTTACATAATCAGTTTTCTTGCCTATTGTTAAATCAAATCTCATTTAAATCATAATCGGGAATTTTCTTCATAATCATAATTAACCTGATATCATGATCTCCCAATCAATTCTTGAATTGTGCAATGAGCAACGAACTATGTTCGGCCTATGTAGCTCAAAAACGAGCAACGGATATTGTCCGGATTACTAGCTCATCTGATAATTCTGTTTCACCCATTGGGACGCCTTTGGGAAGTTGGGCCCATGGATTGAAAGGATTTACTGCTGGGCAGCAAAGGGCTGTCGGTTTAAGTAATTCTGATTAATACCCATTCTGTCTAAGCGCCACTTGCAATCAGGAGTTGGCTGTGACCCGCGTGTTAGACTGGCATGTACTCGAGCATGTCTTCTGTTCTGTTGCGAGGTAGCTCCTCGTATGGAGGTATATGGTTGAATTTCGGGGCTAAGGTTGGATCTGTTATATGTAATTGCACAAGTTCATTTTCTCGTTCTTCTGAATACTCCAGTATTATCGTTAAAACCGATAATTTCAGTTCAGTGATGCAGATGTAACTATTCTGGTCATTCTTGTTCGTTTTGTTCTGATTTACTGTTTGATTATTGTCATGTTCTAAGAATCTCACTGAGTCATTAAAGACTTACTCCTCTTTTGTTCTATATGTCCCTTTCTCAGAGTAAGATTGGTATAGCAGCACGGATGGAACGAATGATCGACAAGTCCGCTTTTGGAAACTTTGCAAAAATTGTTAAGTGTTTGATTTTGTTTTTACATCATTTTAAAATTGTAAAATGTATTTGTATTCCAAAGACTTCCGCTGTATTTAAAGTAAAGATATTTTATAGTGCTATGATTTTGATCCTGGTCAGTGAGACCCCTTCCTATGAGCTACAGTTCGGTCTGAGTTGAGTTTGTTAGGTGGCCAACACCGGATCAACTCGGATCGGATTGTGACTCGTGGGGCGCGGTCCTCACATATGTAGTTGGAGTTGTTTTGACTATAATTATATAAAATGGAGTGAGTGTTGCAGGACAAGGTTTCCTGAATAAAAAGTGGTAATAACGACACTTGTTGGATGAAAATAGATTAGCAAAATTGCAGTCAACAAGATGATGTAATCAGGATTTATACAACTACATTTCTTTGCAAAGGAACAAATAACATGATGGAGTGTAATATATTGTTATGACTTCAGCAACAAAACAAAGAATTAAGATGCTTAATACAGTCTTAAATATTAAATTCAAGCAAAACATAAAAACAGAACATAGTTCAACGCACATAGAATATGATCATATAGAACATACACACATATAAGATTTAAATTCGTGATCAATACACATAACGTTCAAATTCGTCACGCCAAAAAGACGATGGAGTACATATTCCCATACATCAACCATCATAATCAAAAGCGAATACACGAGTCTAGAGCAGCAAGTAGTCGATCAAAAGTCAGAAGTTTACACCATTACAGTGTCGTTCAAATTGTTACGAATGGTAGACAAAATATTAGTACATACACCTGCTAGTCCATGGAATTGTGACTCACACCAACTAATTATCCCCGGTTAGCATGTTCTGGATAAAGCTAATTCGGGCTTCAATATCCATGTTAAAAAACAGGGCTACCCCTGTGGGCGATTCAGCTATTTTCTTCGCAGCAACAACACGGTTAGCCACTGTGAAACCAGGAAGAGCCTCTATTGCTGAATATATCCTCATCACATTTGGGTCCACCTCCTTCAGCGATCTTATTGTCTACGACAAGTCAGTCATTGCCGCTTCTGTTTTGTCACAGAACACGGCCACCGCGGCTACCAGCTGATCCTCTTGTGCGGCGCTAGAACATTTACGCTTCTTAGGTGCAGGTTTGGTAGATGCCCCACCAACACCCGGATTTGCGACATTAGATGTCGCACCAGTAGAGATATTGTCGTCACCCAATTCAGGCTCAACATCAGCAGGTATGTTGAAATCAAATTCAGGCATTTGATTGGTGTTATCTTCATCCACTCCGTTGTGTTGATTGTTAATAATGTCTTCAACAGCACCTCCCACATCTTCAGCATCCTCTCTGTTGGCTCAATCCTTCCCAAATATATCGCACCATTCTGAGAAGTATGGGAATGACTTCCCTCACATCTTTTCAAGCTCCGAGTTAAGCTAACATGACAATGAAAGGCATAAACGAACTGAGTTATAATGAAAATAATATTAAGAAAGGAGTTACACTGAAGAACC
Source organism: Misopates orontium (assembly GCA_946800315.1). NCBI lineage: Eukaryota > Viridiplantae > Streptophyta > Magnoliopsida > Lamiales > Plantaginaceae > Misopates > Misopates orontium. The sequence continues at coordinate 15,426,648 of OX326948.1, forward strand.
TAAATAAGTTAAATTATGGATGGAACAAAAAACATATGGTCTGGAATCATTTTTCAAACAAACTATCGGAGCGTCAAGGACTACAATGCACTCAAATAACATTGTTGTTGTCTGTGTAATGGTTACATTTTAAAACTTCATAGAAATATTTGATCATTCATTTGTTTATGTTCTGTCGTCTTAAGTGTTTATGTTACAGATGTATGTTTTTTATGCTTATTACAAATTCTAAATCTCAAGTTAACAACTTGTAATGCTGACTTCATTTGAAGTTTGCAAATAGTTTCTATTAGAAGGCATAAAGAGTCGGCAAGGGAGGCGATGGGGGGAATGAATGGAGTTAAGCATAAAGGAGAAATATACAGAAACATATATAACCGAGTTATGCTATGTTTATCAACCAATTTCAGCTTATAATAGAATCACAACCAATAGAGTGAGGAAGCTGCAAAGCATATCTAATTACAACCAACTATAATGCTGAGAAAATGAACCACTCGAGTACAATGGAACTAGAACAATTCCCAGAGCAAAAACTCATAACCAAATGAAGATGCAACAGTACAAAGCAGATGATAAGAACGAGACCAATCAACAGAATAAAGTGTCCACGTGTTAGTCCTTTCAATTTAAGAATGAAGTAAACCAAGTTCACAATTAGTATTTTGCACAGACAACACTACATATGCAGATGTATAAAATCAGTTAAATGCAGTAGAATAATTCACAAAACAGAGGCAATATTAACTAGAATGGCTTAAGATTGCAGCCCTTTGCTACTAATTATTAATATATTGACGGCGATAAACAAATTTTTTCCAGAAACTGCATCATTCTCCCTTTGCTAAAAGGCAAATTGTAAATATAAACATCCACCATGCCCAGACAATTCGTAAACAAAAAATTCCATTGAAATTCTCAAGCTTAAGAATATACCTCCACAAATTTTGACATCACATATTTCAGTATAAGACCTTTGCTTGAAATAAATAAAATACTCTTCACCTCACCACCTATAACTTACACACCCTTTTATATTGGACTTCGTCACGCTCGGTTACATATCTTAATGGTTTTGATACCATCTAAAGTATATTTTGATTAGATTGCAACATAATACAATGATAGGAAATGTAAGGTCACCATGTACATACCTTCACATTGCTTTCCCAAGTTTCAGTACCAATTATGTTGATTGTGTGTCATGAGGGTCAAGACCTTCTCCGCTCTTCCCAAACAAACCATAAACAAGGTTGTATTCACGCTTCCATACGGTCAGTTTGGAATGCACATGTGGCTCCCCTTTCAAATCACAGCCTGGTATTATGGAGTGAATACGCTTTTCAACTTGTTTGTAGAAGCCGTACTTCCAACCGTTGCCTGCGCGCCAGCCGTCGGCTATGAGCTCCTTCACAGACGCAATCAACGCTAATTCATCGTTCTTTGTCCAATAACGATGCTTGCTGCTTGGGTTTCTTGTTCGAGGGCAAATGAAACGAGAAGAGAGCCTTCCATATCAGCCTGGGTATTCAAAGAAGTGAAACATCAACAGTCAAAAAATAAATCAGTTTGTAAATGCTATGTATATATTGAAAAAGTACAGACAAACATATAGTTATTTGATAAATGAGCCTGCTTATTATCCACTGAACAAAGTGACCAAAGAAAGACCTCTTAGAATTAATTTAAAACAAGTCAACTATGTAAGAAATACAACAAATAAATATAACTTAGGTAATAAAATTATCAAAAGACATGAGACTCATCAGAGACAATGATATTAACTACTCCCTCTAAACATAGTTGCTACATTAAAGCATGTTGTCTGCGCCTATCTACATGTTAACGTTTATCTACCGGAAAAGAACACACTTCAAACAACTATTTCAACAGAAAATAAAATACATCATCACAAATAGTGTGTCTAATAATTTCATAAAACAAACATACAACCGTAGTCAGCAGGTACTGCAGTCCAACAAAATTGCAAAACAATTCGAATAATTAAAATACAAAGTGCCAATTTAACAGTTCATTACAAAATGTTTTCCAAAATACAAAGTAGTTAACCACGATATGCGCGGTTATTGCGGTACATTTCAATTTCCATGTTGTCGCGAAAGTTGTGCCAATCCTCTGTTGGTTCTACACTGTCTATGTATTCTATGACTTCAGGAGGATCCATGTACTACAAAGCTTCTTCAATTGGAAAGCGGTCTATGGTCATGTGCAGTCGAATATAATTGTGAAGTAGCGCACAAGCCATGATTATGCGACATTGCTTTTTGACAGAGTAAAAGCAACTACTACTTAATATTGCCCATCTACCCTTAAGAACGCCAAAAGCCCTCTCCATCAATGTTTCATGTTAAAAAACTCTTCATAATCACGTGGACGTGCGGTGCCCTCAGCAAACTCGTCAAGATGGTATCGCTTACACTTGTAAGGAACAAGGAATCCATCATCGTTGGTGTACCCGGCATCGCACAGGTAATAATTTTCTACACATGTTTTGAAGTCATTATGAAAATAGTGTACAAAAAACTAAGCGATACTAATCTATGTAAATCTTATACCTAAGAGTACCTGATGGAACCTTTAGTCCCGTAGGCCTTACGAGTGCACTCCTCAATACTCTACTATCAGCCGTGGACCCTTCCCAACCGCCTAGAACATATACGAAATTCATGTTTGTATCGCACACCCCGAGGACATTGGTACAAACACCACCCTTACGTGTACGGTAACGAACTTGATCATCCATAGGAACTATCAGGCTAATATAAGTACCGTCAAGAGCTCCTAAACAACCCTAAAATGTGAGGTGCAAAACTTAATTTTTTAATTAGCCATGTTTAAAGATCTGTTAACTATTCAAGTTTTATTTAAAAAAGAATATAATGGGATAATATATCTTTTGGGGCAAGTTTACCGGGAAACACTTTCACCTATCGTCGTTGCAATCTTCGGACACAGGTTTGGGCTTAACAAACAGATAACCATTAATTTTCAAAACTGCCTCAAGTGTTCTATTGAAAAAATAGCTAACCGTATGTCCAGACCTTTTGAAATCAAACTTAATAACACGAATTTTTTGGTGATGTGCCAAAATTCTCAATAACATTGTTGTTTGCTCCTGCACGGATACATATCTTGTATAAGTCAGGCCTCTGACAGTTTTGAATAACTGACACAGTCTGTGAAACGCGTTTCTGTCCATCCGCAAATTCTCCACACAATCCGCGTCATTAATGTTGACTAAATTGTTCATATGGGTTAATTGGCTAGACATCTTGTCAACGATACTATACGTATACCCTCGTTTCCTCTTTTTATATGCTGACCGACGTCTACGCACTATAATTATACTAATAAGCATCACTAACATCCTAAGCCTTAGGACCAACACTTGAACGGCAGAAATGATTACAACATTTGTCCTCCAATCTATGGTATTCGTCATAGCCTATTAACACGAGTCAGAAAACAAAACGTCAGTCTAAGCATGCAATCACAACAAAACAAATTCAACAGGAATATTCAGCAAACTTGTATATATTTCTAAATCATATTTCAGTATATTTGACAAGAACAGTGACTTGAACAACTGTTAAGGTTAATAGTAACAAATGCTCAGTTAGCAAATTAAGTAAAAATCATTAAAACCCACAACACACCATTGTGATAACTCGAGGCTATTGAGCTAGGTAAAGATTGCAACAAAAAATAAAATAAAATTCGGCCACAATTTAACGAGTAATATTCGATTCAGTGGTACTTACTGTTAATTGCTGTGAACAAAAATGGATAATTTGTTAGATTTCCCAACAAGCACTCCAGTGTTGTCGTCGTATGTCCATTACCGGGTGAGAAAGAAAAAATCGAATTAGTCAAAATAAATAAATTGGGGACTTTCAGATTCGTGAAAGAAACTAAAAATTAAGAGGAGTTACACACACCTGAGAATGTTTCTCGAAATCTTGGCTTCGATGGCGGAACAACGCAATGATTTTTTGTTTTTGTGGTGATGAGATGAAGAGGGGCTGCGCTAGTAAAAGGATAAGATAACAGGGTTCTTGCCCTAATTTGAAAGGATTAAATCTGAAGATTAAAAAATTATGTAAAAAGGGTATAAGGGTCAAATATAAAACAGCCACATGTCCGTATTATATGTGCTATATCAATCTTGGGGGGGGGGGGTGCCAGTATTAATTACTGTTGTTTAAACCGAGATTTTGAATAGGATGCTAATGACCCTGAATTAGTTACAATCAACCGAACACACCACCGCCCCTTACTAAATGGGATTAATTTGTGTATTACAAGCTAATATGGCTAACCAATCAATGCTCCAATAATATAATTTCTTTTTGTTAGTTTATGTTGTTTGTTAGTTGTATTTTGGGTTGTGAATCAAATTAAATTATTTTTTTATAATGTATGTGGATAAACTTTTCGTTTACATCCTTATATTGTTATTTAATTAAGTTAAGGTGTGGGTTAAATATTTTTATTAAGTTATGGTATTGTTTTTGTTGTTTTTTAGAACGCAAAATAGATTAGTTTTTATTTTTATACCGAAATATTATTGTATTTTTTCTCACAATTTAAATTCGCCACCCGCCCGCAACCCGCCCAACCGGCTCAGGTTGACAAATTGGTAACCCGCAAATTTCAGGTATGGTCACATTTTTAACGACAACCCGCCTAAACTCGCCCGCGAACACCCCTATTAGTTACTAAAGGGGTGTTTACAATAACTTGTAGAAAGTGATTGTTCACTACTCTGACAAGAAGTCAAGAATGTTTGCAATTTTTTTGTAAAAAAGATACTAAAGCATTAAATATGCATTTGCACTTACTAATGACGAGTGACTTTTTCTTTTAAAAACTTTTTAAAATAATATATTTTCAAAAGCAGTTAGAGAAATATAAGGTGGTGTATGCGAACTCTTAAGAAAAACTACAATTTGCTTTTGGTCTTATTTAAGCACCCCAGACCATACTTTCACGATATGTGCTTTTCGGACTACAAGATAAAGTAAAAATCAATATTGCAAACACTAAAAATGTATTATAGGCTTCCAAAACATCATAAATATTTCTAAACACCTCCCAACTCTATAGCATTTTCAAAATTCTAAACACCCAGACGCCACGGTTTAATAGAATAATAATCTCAAACAGTTAAACAATTTAATTAGTTTTAAGTTTAACCAACCGGTCAGCCTTTTAGATCCCCAACGCTGTTAATTTACCTAAAATTGCAGCCCACACCGGGATCTTCCCTCTCCGCCAATCCACCACCACCCCTCGTTGCGATCGCATCACAGCCCTCCGATTCTCTCTCATCTTCATTTTCAGGTATTGATTTGTATTTTGCATTTGTCTGTAATGGCTCAAAGCCCTAATATATATATTTACTGTTGAACCACATCTTCACTCAACTTTTCATACAAAAATGGCTAATTGTTTACTCAAATTCACTCTTGTTGACGCAATCACATTCAGAGTGGTGATTTGATTCAGCTATGTTTTTTGTATTTGCTGCTATTGCTCAGAAAATCGGGTTAAATGTGACGAATTCATGAACAAATAATTGTGATTATCATCGATCGTCCTTCAATATTACGTGCTCTATGCTGCGCTTCGGATTCTGAGTTGAGTGTTAGTACATAAGCTATGGCATCATTGTAGTGTGATTATTGTTGAGATCATTCAATACTTACTGCACACTCTAAGCGCATTTAAAATCCGAAACGCTCTATATTATGAGTTATTGATTTTAGCACATATGTTACGTCTGATGATTGATGAACTAATGTGTGATCATACTTATATTAGTTCTCGTATCATAGTAGTAGGTTTGAAGCCGATTTTTTATGTTAAGTGAGTTGACCTTTCAATTTGTTTGGGGTTTTCAAATGACATCAACGGATGCAGTAAAGAAAGTAAACCAATACATAAAATTGAGTAATAAGGACTATTAACACAAAAATTAATCAAAACATAATACTAAAAATACTACTACATAGTCACAAAACAATGCACCAAAAGCTGATCAATAAAGTAAGAGGTCATATTGCAATCACACCAACCAATGCAATGAAAAATGATCAGTAAACTCATTCTAAAACATTAATAACAACTCATCAATAATATTGCAATTCATGATAACTGACAAACATAGATTACTACAACATAATCACTATAAAAAACAAAGAAAGATCATCAGTTTTGTTAATTTTGTTACAGACCTTAATTCAAACAATCTAAACTTAAAAATGCATACAACAAAGTTAAATTGCAACAGTCACTACTTTCAGTTTCTCCTGGTGCACTTAAAGTAATTCAAAAATAGTTTTTTATCCTAAGAAACACTTCATTATCCTAAAGAGACCATCATCTATGTGAGCGCAAATCATTATACATATCCTCATCCCTAGTATCACGGAACGCGGTCCAAGCATCTGAGGGGGCAACAACGTCTATGTAATCAGCATCCAACTCTCCATCATAATTATCAGCTTCTTCATTTGGCATGACTATGTCATCGTCGCTGTGTGGCCCATTTTCACGGCGGATATAATTATGAAGTAAAACACAACTCATTATGATATGATTTTGTGTCTTCACTGGGAAGAATGAATTGCTTCGTAAGATAGCCCATCGTTGTTTCAAAACACCAAACGTCCTCTCAATTATGTTTTTGGCTTTTGAGTGCTTCAAATTGAAATATTCTTGGTGGTTTTGAGGTGCTTTATGCCCGCTTTCCCATTCTTTCAAATGATATCTCACACCGCGATAAGGAGTCAAAAATCCAACCCCATTCTTATACCCATTTTCACACAAGTAATACATATCTGCTGATCAACACAAAATAACACAGCATGATTAGAGGTTGTTATAATATACAATAATAGTCGGCAACCCAAACAAAGTGTAGACCTTATTTAAATAAAAGCAAGAGTTACGTTGTGGAACTTTGAATCCATTATTGCGATGAATGGCATCCTTCAACACACGGTTGTCTGCCGCTGATCCCTCCCATCCAGATAGCAAGTAAACGAATGACCCATCTCGATCACAAACAGCCAATACATTGGTGGCTATAGCCCCCTTTCTTGATCAGTATCTTGGTTTGTCGGTGATCGAGACTCTTATATTGACGTATGTTCCATCAAGTGCTCCTAAAAATTCCTGCAAAGGTAATTACACATAATATTGTGATTCTTTTGAAATATAAATTTTAAAATCACATACTATAAATTCATATGGTAAAACTTACTTGAATTTTTTTCCAAGTGTAAACATTGTCTTCTATTGTTACGGGATCCGAAGAAACTAGGAGTATAGGGTGTAGACGTAGGACAACCACTAGAATTCGATTGAAACATTTACTGACTGTCTATCCAGATCGACGATAATACAACCCCATTTTTCTATTCTTTGTGTGTTGGGCCAAAACATCGAGAGACATCGCAACCATTTTAGAAATTTCTACATATTTTGTTTCTTCTAGACCCTCGTGCGTACGTAGTAGATGACATAGCTTCATAAAGAAACTTCTATTCATTCGTAACATATCTTTGCACCTAATGTCTCCAGTGTTTAGAAGTTTGTCTAGGTGTCTAATTTGTTTTGGAATTCGACGAATTAGACTGTATCGAATAGTATCTTGACGAGGCTTACGACCCAAAAAGTTACCCCTACGGCTGCATATCATTACTACTAGCATAGGTAAAAGTGAAGAACCAAATACAAGCGGGTGAATGATGATATATAGCATCAACTTTTGAGTTGAATCCATTGGCTGCACACGGTTATTTTGGCCACAATTTAAGTCATAATTTCATCTTAAATACAATAACAACTTAAATTCGATAACACCACAATGGGTCACACTTTTGCTCTATGCATATAATGGCATATATGCTGTGGAAAAAACCAAGATATTCGTAGTAAATTGATAGTCATTATTGTTCCAACTAATTTGATTAATTTATTTGCAAAAAAAAAAAAGTCTGTTCTTACAAATAAAAATGATCATTTCATCGAAAAATAAATTATTTGCATCACTGTAAATAGGACATCTGTGATTCGCAAAATGAACAATCTGAGGATTAATCATGTATAAACAAAAAATGATTTGTACAAAGATTTGTAAATAATCATTTAGTACACAATCATAAAATCTTCTCAAGCGCATTAATATGCAAATCTGTATATAGAAGAAAAAAGTAACTCTTACCAAAGTTGTTTAGCTTTGTCCCACAATAAGACTTGAGACCAAAATAAAATTTGAAACCACAATCAAAGGATTAATAAAATTAGGTTTTGAATCGAAAAAACAAGAAAGAGATATTGAATGGCTGAATTGCAAAACACATAACCTAGTTCTCAACACAACATACTCTCAACCCAAACTAAGATCTGGAATCGCTGAAGTGCATAAAGATAGAAGAAAAAGTGACCCTTCCCAAAGTCGTAGAGCTTCAACCCGCAGTAAAACTCGAGTCCAACAAGAACCTGAAGCAACAATCAGAGAATTAAAGCTCAGTGTTCTAAACCCTACAACCATAAATTTGAATAAATGAACCAGGAGTTAATTCCGAAAAAAACCCAAAATCTAGAATGGATGAAGAGCAAAACGCCAACCCCTTGTTTTCAACCCTAGCTGCGCGAATGAATCTGAATAATGAAACTAGGTTTAGGTTTGGAGATGAAAAGTTGCATTTTAGAATCAGAAATCGTCTTCCCGTTTTCTACTTTGTGGTATTATGAAAAAAGTTAAGGGCAGAAAAGAAAACTCACTTACTAGTTTGGACCCAGATTCGATAATTGTAGGGGACGGAGGTCCGACCAATAATCATCCAAAAAGTGGGGGCTGGCCCACGTTTCACGGGCCGTTCACACTAAAAATTACAGAATACAAACACATAATAAAGGTCCATAATATAATTAATTGTTGCCTTTCAGGCAATCCAAACGTGCCCTTTATGTATACCAGCTCAAACCCTTGTCTAACAGACCAATCTCTCAAGAATTCTTGGTACTCTTTACCATGCGCAATTTTATACCTTTGATCAGGCTATAAGCCTTTTTGTTTACCCTTCCAAGTCATTTGTTTTAAATTTTCTATCAATTGTTCTTTGGACAGATTATTTTTTTGAAAGATATCATCATCACTATATCCTTCGACATCTTCAAGAGCAATACTTGCTGAGAATCTTGTAAGAACTTTTAAGATTATTTGGATAGAATTCTCTCTATAAATGGTCCATATATATATATATATATATATATATATATATATATATATATATATATATATATATATATATATATATATATAAAGGTTGACCCTCTGATTTATACACAAGATTGATGACGAAAATCAATCAAAATCACACTTAAAATTGATACCCAAATCAGTGGAGTCACCTACAATCATGGGATTGTGATATATATATATATATATATATATATATATATATATATATATAAAGGTTGACCCTCTGATTTATACACAAGATTGATGACGAAAATCAATCAAAATCACACTTAAAATTGATACCCAAATCAGTGGAGTCACCTACAATCATGGGATTGTGATTTCCTACATTGATGGTAATGGAGCCTATAAATACCACACGAATTCAAGGTCTCTCGGCATACTAAAACATTCAGTAACTTACACCATCTAAGAGTAATAGAAACTGTTTACAAGAGCAGAGAATTCTGGAAGCAAAACATCCCCGAAAAAACACAGCAGTGGCTGGAGGTGACTTGATTATTTCGCTTCCGCATTTATGTGTTCATATTGTGTAGAACACACTGAGACCATGTAAAATCGATTTACATTTGGTATAAGAGCAAGTTCTATACCTCTGCCTTGTTCATGGTGATTTGAGTTCTTGCAAAAAAATTGGGTTATCATGATTTGATGTTATTTTGTAAAACTAAGATCATGATTTGTAGGACTCCTTGCTTGTGGTCAAGGTGCGACAAGAGGTACAAGTGACATTTTCATCTCATATTTCGATGGTTATTCCTCCTCAACATGAGGGTGGGAGCCAAAGTTCTCATGGTGTTTGCCTTTTTTACATGGGCATGTTATTTTTTCTCAAGTGCAATCCTTATTTTTCTATAGATGGCGCCACTGATGTAGGTTATCTTTGTAAGCTAACTAGACATACCGCGTTAGATTGATGTAAGTCTCCTTAGAGTCTTGTACCAACTTTTGTTTGGGTACACGTACTCAAACACAAAACGTAAGCTAATTTGAGCGCTGACCCATACAGGTCATTCGATGCCTAAGTCAGTTGAGTAATAAGAGTTGAATAGAGATTGATGTAGACAAAAACTTTAGCTGCCAACAATAACTGAGGTCCAATTCAAAATATAATAATGACTTACTTGACATGAATTCTAATGATGCATTTATAGTAGACCTTATGGGCCTGTTGATGGGCTTGGCACTACTTGGGCCATTAGTGATGTGGTAAGTTGGTCGATTGCGTCATATCTCAAGGTACTATCTAAATTGTGGAGCACTTGAGATTCTATCTAATTGAGGAGCTCACAAAGTCTTGTGTAAATTCGGAAACTCTTAAAGTCGTATTTAAATTAAGTAGTAAATTAAGTAGTTGAGGTCATGTCTAAAATTCGAGGAGGAGAGTTCTTGTCTAAATTTCACTAGTTACTTGACATCTAGCTTTAGATAGTCCCATCTGAATTTGAGGAGAATAATGTCTATATTTCAATAAATTTGCTCAACATCTACCTTAGACGGTGTGACTCCATGACGTGTCTCGATCCGATATTGACGAGCATCATAATATCTAAAATAATGTATAACATTAGTAGTAATTAGTTCTTTGATTAGCTCTAAAACATTTTTTTTAAAATATTAAAGTTCACAATAAGGATCTGTTCATAATTTTCTCGCGAAACCTGAAAACATTACTTTTTTAAATTTACTAGCCACCAAAGCACACGCGGGACCGCGTGTAAAATTTCAAAACATATATAATTTTTTTTATATTTAAATAGATACACATGGAGAGAGAGTGCAATTACAATAAGAGTGAGAAAGTGGGTTAGTGGGATGAAAAGCAATTACTTTTTTATCCTTTTTGAATTGTTAGAAAATAATTGAGTTAGGGTTATTTTAGAAAAACTAATAATTTAGTACAACAACTGCCAAAATGTGTGAGGGTGGAGGGTTTGCTTTTAATATAGTAATAGATAATAGATTTAAACCGCATCTTAATCACCCAGACGGTTTAATAGAATAATAATCTCAGAGTTATTAACTTTAACCGGTCAGCTTTTAGATCCAACGCTCTCAGTTCACCTAAATTGCAAAGCACCCCCAGCCCACACCAGGATCTTCTCTCTCGCCACACCCCTCTCCCGTTGAAACCACTGCGATCGCATCATCGATCACAGCCCTATTCTCTGTCGTGTTTTTCAGGTATTCGTTTGTATATTGCATTTGTCTGTAATTGCTTAAAGCCCTAGTTTTTTTACTGTTGAACCACATCTTTCAGTCAACTTTCCATAAGAAATGGCTAATTTTTCACTAATCCCATTCTTGTAACATCTTATTGACGCTATTACATTCAAAGTGGTGATTTGATTCAGCTATGTTTTTTGTATTTGCTGCTATTGCTCAGAAAATCGGGTTAAATGTGACGAATTCCTGAACAAATAATTGTTATCATCGTCGATCGTCCTTGAATATTACGTGCTGTAAGCTTGATTTTGAAATCCGAAGGGCTTTGGATTCTGAGTTGGTGTTAGTACATAAGCTATGGCATCATTGTAGTGTGATTATTGTTGAGATCATTCAATACTTACTGCACACTCTAAGCGCATTTAAAATCCGAAAACGCTTTATACTATGAGTTATTGATTTTAGCACATATGTTACGTCTCATGATTGATGAACTAATGTGTGATCATACTTATATTAGTTCTCGTATCATAGTAGTAGGTTTGAAGCCGATTTTTTATGTTAAGTGAGTTGACCTTTCAATTTGTTTGGGGTTTTTTTCAGCGTGTTGGCTACACTGAGAATTCGGAAGAGAAAAGAGTTTATACTGTGAGAATTCAAGTAGTTAAGGATGGTGCTAGTACTAGCATTAGGTGATATGCACGTACCACACATGGCACCGGATTTGCCGCCCAAGTTCAAGTCCATGCTCGTTCCAGGAAAGATCCAACATATCATTTGTACTGGCAACTTATGCATCAAAGTGAGTTTTATTACAGTATCGCGTAGGAAACTATGAAAGTGTTAAGTGCTTGAGATATTTATCCGTTTGACATTTCAATTGTATTTTCGAATTAAAGTGCTGCTTCTGTTTAGTTTAACGTGGCTCGTTATCACATATTTTTCTCTATTCTGCATTCATTCTTTGAGAAATCGAGGTAATATATATCTTATGTTAAAGTGAGGTGAATAATTATTTCGTTCCTCAATTTTATTATTGTGATTATTGAACAGGGGAACAACATAAAGTAAGATAAAAGTATGAAATAAACAGGTGAAATGTAATCAATACTAGTGCTAACATTAGCCCCAGACAATGGCGTCAATAACTTGACCAGTCTTAAAAGTCCAATAGGTTTTATTACAAGTAGACAAGTCACACGTAATATAAGAAGTTCCAAGTTATGATTCCACGAAGACTAAGTAACATAGGTATTAATTAGCACAACCTATCTAAATGGACATGCATAATTCATAAAAGATGAAGTGTTTTGAATAAAGATAAATAACAAATAAAAGAGATAACAGATAAATGATAAATGATACACGATACACGATACACGATAAATAATAAATAATAAGTAAGAAATAATAAAATACTTTGATTTGGCATCTAGAACTTTCGGTTCGTTAGAAACATGTAAAGAATTCATAGAAAGACTATCACATTCCTCTTCTACTTATCATTAGATTATCATATAATTATAAAATGCAATCCATTTCTGCTTCAAATTGTCACATTCACACAACCCTTTATTAACTGAATGATTCTAGATGTCCTTACTACGAATTAGACCGCCGGACCTTTTGATACTTTTTAACTAAGAGAGATGCATCCAGTATTCGTGAATCTACATTTGTTATGCAAACCATACCATGTAACATGTTGTCAATCTGCACATGTAGTGTATGGTTCTCATATCTAATTAGATCTATAATATACAATTTTTCTACCACTTATGCATATAAATCATATCATTCAAGCATTCATGATGACATAAAAGCATTAAACTCAATAAAACATAAACAAATAAATTTGACAAAATAAAAATAAAAGAAACAAACTATTCATAATTATAGATAGGGATAAAAGCATTAAACCCCCTATATTTTACCCCATGTTGCACTTTGTCCCATATCCTTTTAACTTTGACAACTTGCCCCATGTACTATGGATAAATAAGCATTTTGCCCCCTGAGTCGTTTTTTCACCATTGGATTCAAACATGTGTTAGCATTTTTTGCCGTTGGATTTGGACCCAGGGCCAAAGTGATTATTTATCCAAGTACAGGGGGTAAGTTGACAAAAATAAAAGGATAGGGGGCAAAGCACAATCGAGGGCATAGTATAAGGGGGTTTAACGTTTTTATCCCTTATTATAGATATGAAAAGTTTAGCACATGATTACAAAGATGAACCTAGTATCTAAGCTATATGAATTATGGTGGGTTGGCATTTATAGCGGTGTATGTCCAAAAATCCTTTTGAAGTGCTAGAAGCGCCTCTCGAAGTGTTGGCATCGTCTCTCCTACACTTTCTTTTGAAGTCATTGAGCATTTGCGAAGTGCTGGTTACGTGTCTGCGTTAACGACATTTTTTTATTGCAGTTGAGATGGTTCTTCATTAGCGTCTTCGGAGTTTTTGTAGCATTCACGCTTCTCGCCTAGAATAATAGTGCTTGCAACACCTAACTCTTCAGCTTTGCACAGCTTCACCTTTTTCCGGCCATTATTTCTTCTTAAGATGTTTGAATTGCAGTCTGTTTTTGAATTGCAAAGTAGACATCTGTCAATTCCTAATGATATATGGCACATGCCCTAACCATGAAACATAACTGCAAATATGCATGTTTTCTCATTGTTGCTTCTTTTTGCCAAAAAAGTATTTTAAACCTATAAAAATGAAAGGAAACATAAAATGACTCAAATTGCATAAGAAAGAACTCTAAATTAAGTAAATAAGCTCTAAGAGTGCATTTTATTCACTTACCACTTGTTGTAGGACTCCTTGCTGGTGGTCAAGGCACTGCAAGAGGTACCAGTGGCTTTTTCATCTCATATTTTGATGGTTATTCCTCCTCAACATGAGGGGTGAAAGCCAAAGTTCTCTACGTGTTTGCCTTTTTGACTTGGGCATGTTGTTTTTTTCTCGTGTGTAATCATTATTTTTCCATAGATGGCTCCGCTGATGTAGGTTATCTACGTACGCTAACTGGACATACCACTTTAGATTGATGTAAGTGCCCTTCGAGTCTTGAACCAACTTTCGTTTGGGTACACCTACACTCAAACACAAAATGTAAGCTAAGTCGAGGGTTGATCCAAAACATGTCTTTCGATGCCTAAGTCAGTTGAGGAATAAGAGTCGAACGAGTTGATGTTTGGCCGAGGTGACAATAGAGATTGACGAAGACAAGAACGTTAGCTGCCAACAATAACTGAACTCCAATTCAGAATATAATAATGACTTACTTGAAGTAAATTCTAATGATGCATTTATAGTGGACCTTGTGGGCCTGTTGATTGGGCTTGGCCATTTAGTGATGTGGTAAGTTGATCGATTGCGTCATATCTTGAGGTACTATCTAAATTGTGGAGCACTTGGGGTTCTATCTAAATTGACGAGCTCTTGAAGTTCTATCTAACTAAGGAGTTCACAAAGTCGTGTGTAAAATCGGGAACTCTTAAAGTCGTATTTAAATTAAATAGTTGAGGTCATGTCTAAATTTGAGGAGGAGAGTTCTTTGTCTGAATTTCAGGAGTTGCTTGACATCTAGCTTAGACAGTCCCATCTAAATTTGGGGAGAATAATGTCTAAATTTCAATAAATTTGCTTCACATCTATCTTAGATAGTGTGACTCCGTAACTATGATGTGTCTCGATAAAATATTGATGAGTATCATATCTAAAATAATGTATATCATTAATGGTAGTTAGTTCTTTGATTAGTTCTTCAACTTATCCCTAAATAGTTTTTAAAATATTAAAGTTTTACATGAGAGTTTTGTATTTTTGGTCCTCGAAGTTGGCTCATCTGCAAAATTAGTCCTCTAACTATTTTATCGGCAATTTTAGTCCTCTAAGTTGTACTGTGTTTCAATTTTGGTCCTCCGACCTTAATTTCGGCAGTTTTGGCCTGAAACTCCTATTGAATTAGGCATGTCCAAAACAAAAATGCACTATATTCAATCGATTTCTATGTCCAATTCTTCTCCTCCACGCAAACCCATAGGAATTTCCGCTCAAAATTCCCGAAACACAGTAGGATTTAGAGGACTAAAATTGTCGATAAAATAGTTAGAGTACTAATTTTGCAAATGAGCCAATTTATAGGATCAAACATGCAAAATTCCCAGTTTACACTAAGCCTGCCTCTCTTCATAATTATCACGCGAAACGTGAAATATTACTTTTTTACATTTAAACCGCATCTTATTCTTAATCACCCAGGGTTAGATCCCCAACGCAACGCTGTTAATTTACCTAAAAGTGCAAAACACCCTCGTTGAAACCGATCGATCACTGTCCTCCTCGTGTTTTTCAGGTATTCGTTTGTATATTGCATTTGTGTGTAATGGCTTAAAGCCCTAGCTATTATTCACTGTTGAACCACATCTTTCAGTCAACTTTTCATAAGAAAATGGCACTTAAATTCACTCTTTTAACATCTTATTCAGAGAGGTGATGTAGTAATTCAACTATGTTTTTGTATTTGCTGCTATTTCTGGAATAATCGGGTTAAAATTCCACACGAATTCCTAAGTATATAATTGTGATTGTCGTCGATTATTGTTGAAAATAGATGCTGTGAGCTTCATTTTGAAATCCGAAGCGCTTCGGAGTGTTAGTGCCATCATTGTAGTGTGATTTTTGTTGAGATCATTCAATACTGCACATTCTAAAATCCCAAACGCTCTATATTATGTGTTGTGATTTTAGCACATATGTTACGTCTGATGATTGATGAACTAATGTGTGATCGTATTTATATTAGTTCTCGTGCGAGAAAATTTGTCATAGTAGTAGGTTTGAAGCTGATTTTTTACGTTAAATGAGTTGACCTTTGAATTTGTTTGGGGGCTTTTTCAGCGTGTTGGCTACACTGAGAATTTGGACGAGAAACGTTTATATTGTGAGAATTCGAGTAGTTAAGGATGGTGCTAGTACTAGCATTAGGTGATATGCACGTACCACACAGGGCACCGGATTTGCCACCAAAGTTCAAGTCCATGCTCGTACCAGGAAAGATCCAACATATCATTTGTACTGGCAACTTATGCATCAAAGTGAGTTTTATTACAGTATCACATTGGGAAACTGTGAAAGTATCTAAATGCTTGAGATCTTTATCCGTTTGACATTTCAATTGTATTTTCGACTTAAAGTGCTGCTTCTGTTTAGTTGAACGTGGTTCGTTATCACATACTTTTATGTATTCAGCATCCATGTCGGTATAGTGGTTTATATAAATTTTGAGTTTGATTTTCTGTGTATTGTTTCTTGCATCATGTGAAATGGATATGGATATGGAAAACCTACTGCTGAGAAATTGGTGTAGATGAAACAATAGAACAGAAATTATTTGTGGTAGTAGGATGTAGTGCGCAAACTAGTACCTTCAGTTTGTACCTCTGGATCAATAGCTTGTATTAGCCGGAAACACTTAGTTTGGAGGATTCGTGTGAACTTGGATATGGTTATTTTGTCATATGACATTTTACTTTTATGTTTTATATAATATATATTTCCTAAGCTGATGTCGCTTTGAGAAAATAATATACTTAACCTGGTAATTCGACCATGTCCCTCTTGGCAAATCATATTTGATTATAGTTCATGAAGGTTCTGGCTTGGCACCATAGGACTAAAGTCTTCTGTGAGTATTTTAAACATCAAGGTGATTCGTCATAGTGGATTCCCGATAGAGTAAGGGCATGTATTAGGCTTTCTAGAGAACACGACTGACAAAATAAATGAAAGAGCATTATAGATTAAGAATATGATTGCCAACTCAATGGCTATGTGTTTTTTGCCTAACTCATTAAGGATGAAGTTGAGGATTGTCAATTGAGCCTGAGGGAGGCTTTCTGATTCATTATTATTCTGGAAATACTCGTAATTCAAACAGCTAAATGGAGCAAATGAAGTCATAGGCATAAGTAGTAGCAGGAGTTCTGGGCATACTAAGTAGAGATGAACTGCACGTGGTTCTACAAAACAGGTCTTGCTTGAAAAAATAGGTCCGAAAGGATCACTGAAGTGTTACAGGAATTTAATTGCACTATGGGTTGCTATGGTATTTTACTCAAATCAATCAAATAGTTTTTGTCCAAACAATTATCTTTCTGATTTCCTTTCCTTCTATTCATCTGATTTTTGGCTTTGACGACCAATTCAAGGTGAAAAATGGGGGAGAGAGGAGAGCCTTGGGGTACGCTCACTTCTTCATTTTTTTGTAGGTTCTCGAGATTCTCAATCACTTTTTTTAGTGGGTAGATTGGGTTAATTCATACTCTTGAGGTTGTTAACCTGTATGCAAGATCCAGCCTCAGGTCCTTTCAATTAGACTGCCCTTTGGAAAATTATTTTTATATGATAGAATCTCTTCCCCCACTGCTTGCTTTTTATTTGAAATTTTGTATGCAGAAAATGTCCTATACCCATTTTTTTGTTCTTAACTAATGAGCATGAAAATTATTTACAATTGCCCAGTTTTCAATTTGTTCTTCAGAGGTGGAGTCTTAATTGTTCAATCAGTTAAACTTCTTATGGAACCTATATTAATGTATATATGCATACATTGGACATTCATGTTGAAAAAGTTCATGGCTCTCCACATCATAGTTAAGAAACTACGGGGACATGGACCAACCCTTTTCTCTTTGCATTTATCCATGCTTTTCTTCCATTTGGCACACAAAACGTTAGAATTCCCATGACTTCCACGGACAACCAATATTGATCCTGTTTCCGCACACCTGAAGACTGCACCCAAGAATCCACCAGCAAAACCTGTAACTTTTCTTCCACGTCATATCAATTTTCGCAAGAGTAAGGTTAGTGGTGCTCTTACATCTTTCCTGCCCATCAGCCCTTCATTCTTCTTTGACCCTGTCTGCTTGATATATCACACTTAAACACCTCAGCACCCTGCAAGTTTTATGATTCATTGGGTATTCCAATCCTTAAGGTTTTAGCCCAACTTGTATCTTGATGGTAAAGCTGCTTGAGGAAGGTAGGGGTGTGGATGCTTTATTAGAACTACTAAGATAACTCAGCAGCTGTTGGCAGAAAATAAACTGCAGCTACCCACTTAAGTTTGTCGTTCAGGTTGCCAGTTTGATTACTGTTCCTTGTACCAGAATAGAATCAATAAGTGCACTGTTTTGTGAAAACTTTAGAATCAAAGGGGAAGAAATCAAAGAACAGACTTGGTTATGTTGATGCTTTAACAAGTTTCTCTAGAACTTTTGGAACAGGTGATAAATTATATTTTGAAATTTTGGGAAACATCTGCATTGACTAAACATAAAAAGAATTGCATTTCTTCTCTCATGCATTTTAGGAGGAAGTAGAGCCGAGGAGAGGAAGAAGAACCGATAGAATCAAGTAAGCTAGTAAATAAAGTAACGATCACATATGGTTGCTTATTGCTTTATCAAGTAGAGAACTTCATAAACATAGAGAAAGATTTGGAGAAACAAATTTCAGTTAATAGAGTAGAATTATTGGCACTGGCAAAAGGATGATGTAGGCTTCCACTGTCTCCTTTGACTATCTATTGGAAAGAGACTTGTATGTATGAGTGTGAAGAGATATTGATACATTCAGGGAAACACAATCACTCAGGGTGGTAGAGATTGGATGCATGTGGCTTTAAACTGTTAACCCAGCCACTCAACCTGTTATCTTAACTATTACATCATCTGCCTTCTCTAAACCTCCTTTTTACTTAAATGTTTATGAGAAATATGGGTGGTTTAATTTTAAGGTGACTTACTCACCTTAATGAACTCTTCATTATATACAATCTTAGATATGTCTGAAAGTAACGTAAACTGTAGGTTGGAAGGTGAAAACACTAGCTCGATGGTATGTTTCTCTTTTATAGTGAAATGGTAAATTTAACTTGGAAATTTAGGAAATCTCATTTTTTCCCACTTCAGCTTGGTGAAACTATTATTACTTGTTTAACGAAGAATGGTGGTCTAGATTGAATACGCTCTTTACTAAGTCACCTGACAATTGTCATTTTAAGATGAGCATCTTTAGAATTCGAGTGAGATCTGTAGTGATTAGAGGTTCAAGAAGATATACTAAAATTATGGGCGAGAGCAAGCTCTTCTGGTTCAACTTTCTTTCATTCCTTTTATCATCTTGTTCCTAGTCTATTCAGCCTGCCCTGGATTCCTCCGCTGTAGGAAATCCAGTGGATTCCACTATCTTGCTTGAACCAACCTTAAACTGTTTTTACAAGAACTAACTTTTGGTGTTGCAGAATCACATTGATTAGGGAGGTGGTGTCATTGGATATTAGATCTTTCGAAGAACTATATACAGTTAATTGCCCTCGTGGGTGGCCGTAGACAAGAACAGTGAGCACCAAACTATAGCTTTTCTTGTGAGGATAAATGAACCCATGAGAGTTTTGACCCTCAAAGGCGCTTTTTCCTAGATTGAGTTGATGATTTCTTCAAAACTTGTTCAGGTCTTCTACATCATATGAATTCCTTGCCTTGTTAACCGTGCATATGTTATTAAGTCAGTGGTAGGACATTTGTAATTATGTGTTTCCACCATATTAAAAGCATGGAAATAAAATCATGGTTGAATCATGTCGCCACCAGAAAGCAATGAAGTGAGAGTTGGATGAGTAATATAATATAACTTGGAATGCAGTTTGGCATTATCATTTTTCACAAATTTTAAATATTATCTTACGGTGGTATTTTTCATGAGTTATTTGTACACTTGCACATCTTCACTGACATGGGAAAAACTAGCCAGCAGCTTAGTCGTAACATCATATGTAACTAACTATATTTGCAGGAGGTTCATGACTACTTGAAAACTCTTTGCCCAGACTTGCACATCACTCGTGGTGAATATGATGAGGATTCACGTTATCCAGAGACCAAAGTGTTGACCATTGGTCAGTTTAAGCTTGGTGTATGCCATGGTCATCAGGTGTGTGTGTTCTCTTGCTCTGTTATGCAGATTGCTGGACTATGCAATTTATTGACTTCAGGGTATCTGCTTTTCTTGCAGCATCAGTATTTTACGTGTAAATTTATAATTCACTGATTTATAGAATTCTTCCCTTCAGTCCCCCTTTATCTCTTCTTGGATGATACCTCCATGAAAGCATGCCTTTTGAAAACAAGAAAGTAAAGAAAAACATATAGCAGTAAAAGCTACCTGAAGAAAGAATGCTTGGTGCAAAATAGTTGTACTAAATCTCCCTATTCGAACTTGTATGAAGGTTATTCCATGGGGAGACCTCGACTCATTGGCCATGCTTCAGAGGCAGCTAGATGTCGATATTCTCGTGACTGGACACACACACCAGTTTACAGCTTACAAACATGAAGCTGGGGTGGTTATTAATCCAGGGTCTGCCACTGGTGCCTTCAGCAGCATCACCTATGACGTCAATCCAAGCTTTGTTCTGATGGACATTGATGGTCTGCGCGTTGTGGTGTATGTTTATGAATTGATCGATGGAGAGGTGAAGGTTGACAAAATTGACTTTAAGAAGACGACAACACCAACAAGCTTACCCCACTGACTGTTGATGCTGTAATCTTGGTACATTCATCGTGGCATGTTGCTCTTCTACTTAATGGCCTATTCTGCATGGTAGTACTGATCAGCATATTCTGTTTTTCTATCGATAAATTGGGTGTGGTTTGCATAACTGTTGGATGAAAACGACTGGAAGGTTTGGTGTGTTTGGTAGGGTCTGACTAGTTCCTGTACTAGCTATTTTGCTTGTGTGAGGAACTGTCTATTTAGCTATTATCATAGAAAGACAAAAAGAAAAATCATGGTGGGATGGTGAATGATGATCAGTTATTTTCGGGTTCTTTCCCTTTTTGTTTGAAAATCGTGCATATTTGTGGGTGCCTCTAGGATTTAATCGTTCTCTAATACGTATACAGGGTAAAACGAGCAGTGCTATATATCTTTACCAGGTCTTGGAAACAAAAAATTTACCATGATGGTCTGTTTTCTCCACGAAATTTGGGTATTTTTTGCATGAATGTTCTAAGGTATTGGTCACAATTTTTTTTGCCAATAATTCTTGTAATATGGATACTGGAGAGTTTTAATATGAGCTGTGCCAGGATGGACTTGTGAATAATCCTGTATTATGACATGGTTCAGGTGTGTAAATCCCTGTAATGCTACTCAGTACTCACTAATAAAAAAAAAGACAAGATATCAGTAACTGACATAGTATTACGGTCTATTCGATCCTGGGGGGCTTCCAGTGCAACCCCCAACTTTAGATCGTGACATGTGTCACGTGGTCCAAACATGTTTTATAGTATTTTTCAAGATGCCCCCATTTTATGAAATATTTTAATTAGAACCCAACAAATTTAGGGAAATAGTCCAGTACGACAATATCAGGCCCAACATGCTTCCATCCATAAAATTAAACCTTCAAAATTTAAATAGTACCTTTCTTTGACCAGAATACCATCGGGTTTCCACCAGGTTTTACAGTTCGTCAACCAACCACTCGATCGCAACCAATGGTTCTGCAATGGCTCTTTCAACGATAAATAGCACAGCCCTGGTTCGTTTCCTACTCCGGGCGTACAAGACACTATTTTGGTATTGACTGGATAATTAAACGAGAATGCAGTATTTAAGCAGAAGCCAGAACTTTATTTATAAATGGAAACTTATTTATTACAACATAATAACCCCTTTAGAGAAGAGTTACTTGTTTAGCTACTCATGGTAGCTATGTTTCTTACACACATACACTCGAAATTGAAAAACGGAATTTGAAAACTTAATACACTCAGAGTTCAGAATATTTTCTGATTACAATTTATTTTGTAGTGAGAAAACGGAGGGGAATGATCGATGACGTCTGCTTCTTCCAGCCTATATTTAAATAGATGAAACTCCGGATGTCAACTGCGGATTTCAGCTATCTTGTAATGTGGAATCTTCATTGCTTACGATTATTCCACTCCAGCTTGTGGTCCCTTCGACTTTAGTGCTTTCGGACAAAGTGGATGCAGGAGCCCTCCATTCTTGGCTTTTATTTTCGCTAGTGGAGGTGGTCCTTGTCTGTCTAGTCACATGGCTCCTTTTGTTTTACCAGCAAAATTCGTCTTCTTTCCAGCACGCGGATACTTTCCCTGCTTTGAGGGGACCCTCCTTGTCGCTTTCCCATTTGTCTCGTTTCATTGGGAATCTTTTTCCAAAAAGTGGCTCCTTCTGATCTGGACACTTTGGACAGATGTGCTCCTTCCACCGTCCGACTTGCATCATGTTGCAAAATTCCCGGCTGGTTTCTGGTGTCGCCCGAATTGCATTCTTCCACAACATTTGCCTTTTATTTTCGAACATCGTCTCGGCAAATCTAGTGGTATTGCTCGTCATGCTATTAAGCATGAAAGATCTGTTCTCTGATTTCTGAAAAATCTTGAACGGGTACTTAACCTTGTCCATCTCTGTGAGACAGACCCATAATCCCCAAGCTCTTCTGGTAGATATATCATCCTCTAATATTGGGGATACCAGTATTTGTTCCTCTGGTGGTGGCTTTATCTGATCCATAGGCTGCAGGTTTGCCCTTTCCAGTTTGATAAAATGGAAGCTTAGATAAAAACCCTTCCCTGTTATTTCTGGAGCTGCTGAAATGAATTTCAGTTCCAGAGTTGTTCCTCAATCTAGTGTATGATTGTTCTTCCAGGATTCATACACCCCTTTGTAGATCCATTCTGGTAATTTAGCAATTTCCAGAAATCCTGGTGATGTGGTAAAGACTGAGGCCAGACAGCCAAAGTCGAACCATTCTCGTACACTTTTCGGTTTTGCACCCGGTCGTGTCCAAACTCGTGGATATTTCCCTGTCCAATTGGCCACGGATTTACCCCGAGACAAGTCCCATTCTCGTATACAACCTTTCCCATGTTCGTTGGTATTCGATTAATGGAGAAGGTTTTTGCCTGTCAATGTTGATCTTAGAGGTTCCTCCCATAGGTCTAAGATTGATCTCGTCTTCTTTCACCTTTGACATTTGAGGCTGATCTGATTCTTTTGATGTTTCCATCTTAGAATCTTTCTCGTCAATGGTGTCATCTCCTTCAGTAAAAGGATCCACCCCTGTATTTGGATTGGTGGTACTCGAATCCCCCACCTCCAATTTCATATCCTGTATTCGTATTTCAGAGACAAGTTTTGACTCTGATGCATCTCGCATTATGGGATCGTAAAGACTATCCCATAAACTCGTACTGCACAGCAAAGATGCCTTCATTGCAGTTTCGACCTTTTTGAGATCGAATTCCTCTACATGTCCCGAAGCCTTAGCATTGATTGCCAGACTGTTTATAGACCTGTTAAGCTCTTCCAAGCTCTCCCTGTGATGCCTCCACCTCGTAAGGATGGTATTGGCTTCATGTGGCTCCATCTCTTGTTAGGAAATCTGCAAGAATATTCTCATGAGATTTAATAACAATAACGTTAAAATCATAATATTGACATTCAGCTTGCCATCTTAATAATCTGGGTTTCTCGGGCTTGCTTTCAATTTTATTTTTCAAGAAAGCTTTTACACTTGTATTATCAATTTTTAAGACAAATTTCTTTGCAAGTAAAAACAAATGCCATTTTTTAAATGCATTTCTAACTGCAAAGAATTCCTTCTCATTGATATGCCATTTTGCTGAGTGATTATCAGCAAATAGTCCGCTACAATATCTGCATGGGACTTCGCCTCTTGGTTCCACCTTAGTTAGAACCGCTGCCCACCAATGATCACTAACATCTGTATATAATACTAGATCATCTTCATCGTTAGGTATCGCAAGTTTGGGAAGGTTCTGACATAACTTATTCAGTTGTTGAACCGTTCCTTTATGTTCATCTATCCATTTAAATTCTGCATCTTTTTTAAGCAGAGGACTAAACACTTTCTTGTAACTAGCAAGATTGTTAATAAACATTCCTGCAAAATTAACCAACCCCATAAAACTTTGGAGTTGTTTAACTGTTTTGAGATTATCTGGGAAGTCACGTACCTTTTCAACCAAATGTGTTTGGAGGATAATACCTGACTCGTCGATCTCAATTCCATGGAATTCAATTTTCCTTGTTAAGATTATTGCTTTCTTTTCTATTACACTAATCCCTCCTTGTAGCAAACGTCTGAGAAAACTTCAAGGTGTCTTAGATGTTCCTTGACTGTTTTCGAAGCAATCAGGATATCATCTATATACACGAACATGAAACTGAAATAATCTTTGAAAAGATTATCCATTTTTCTTTGGTATATTTGGGGTGCGTTGGCCAATCCCATTGGTAACACGTTCCAGATATAATGTCCTTGTGGCGTGGAGAAGGCTGTATATTTTTTGCTTTCATCATTCATCTTAATCTGATAGAAACCACATTTACAATCAAATTTTGAGAATACCTTTGCAATTTGGACACGGTTGATTAGGTGTTCTCGGCTTGGTATGTAGTAGCCATCAAAATCCAAGATTTTGTTTATGCCTTGATAGTTGATGACCAGTCTTGGTTTTCCTCTTTTTATTTCGCCATGATTTCGGACTAAGAATCCTGGACTGCTATACGGCGAAACTCCGGGAGAGATTAACCTAAGGTCGAGGTGTTCCTTAAGAATCATCTACATATCCTTCCTGTCAATCTGGTTCATCAGGATAGGCTTGTATCGCACAAAATCATTTTCCTTACCTTCTTTGATTTTTAAGGATGCTTTGAGTTCTTTCTTATTCCACCATGCCAAAGGATCTTCATTGAGATTCCTTCGAATCTTGTTTTTGACATCTTCAAGTGAGATTTGTTCTTCACTTGTTATGTCCGGTTGAGGACCCTTCTCAAGGTTGGCTTTTAGGATCTCAATTGTTTTATTTATGATCCTTTCTTCGTAACAACCTCCTTGGCTCTCAATTCTTAATTGGAGGATTGCTTCACCATATTTCCTTTGGTCCTTCATTTTCGGATGTCGAAGTGTTCCGTCATCACCACGCTTGCTGCGAAAAAGAATAGGCATTTTGCGGTAAAATGCTTGTTGCAGTCTCTGAACAAGAATCTTATGATCACAAAGAGTTGTGATGATAAGCCGTCGTGTCTCGTTCTCCTGGGTAAACCGTTTAAACGTTTGGAGAAAATTATTCCCAAGAAGAATATCGGCTCCTGTATCATGGAAGTATATAGGCGGTGTTTTAACCTTGTACCAAGGACTGCCTCCTGCACCTCCAATGAGTATTTCTGATTGTCGAATTCCTCTTTTAAAGACAATAATCTTTTTAGAGAAATCTCTTCCTGCAACTGCCGGTAAATCTTCTCCGATGTTGGAGGGAAACATGCCTTCTTTTGCCGTACAGATGCCTGCTCCTGAATTGATATAAGCAGCAAAATACTCGGCTTTGTGGTCCTCATATAACCTCCGATTGAGATGTATATGGAGAATGGACTAGTGGTCATCTTATTCTATATCTTTTTCCTTCCACTGTAAATTCCATTCCATCTGCTATTCTTTCCCAAGGTTTGTGAACCTCAAGAAATTCAAGGCCGAGTATCAAATTCTCGGTAACTCGTCCTACAATTCCCTGAATTGAAAAATCCATACCTCCCAGCTTTAGACGTCCTTGATATCTTCCTGGTAAGGGCTGCGGTAAATAATATAATGCATTGCTTGGGAAGGTGTTATCCTTCTGAGTGATATCAAAAATTACCTCGATTTCACTCTATACCGCTGGACATTGAAGTTCTCCTTTGGTAGTAAACTGGTCTGGCCCCGTAATGGCTTCAAGAACTGGTTTCTTTCCCCATTTTTGACTTGAAATTCTGTTTTCACAGAAAGAAATCCTTCTTTGCTCGAACTGTTGACTAGTGTTTTTGTTTAACACCGGTTGATCTCTGATAATCATATCCATTTCATGAATATGGGGCATATCGGAGATTTCTGGTCTAACTGCTTGAGCAACCTTCTCAGATATTTCTGGTGATAGATCTTTAGGTCTAATACTTTACGTTATAAACAGTAGTTGTGGTACCTAGTCTAGACAGATAAGTAAGACAGGTAAGTAAGACAGTAAAGTAAGACAGCAGATTTTAACGTGGTTCGGACTATGTCCTACATCCACGAGGCTTTCGCCTGAATCAAACTTCTTTCAACGGACAAAAGTTATTACACCAACTGGTTTTACTCTAACACCGAATCCCTCTAATGTTGATACCACCGGAACCTTTTTCGCGTCTACTCCGTCTGACCCGTAAGACCAAGACTCCCATAATGATCTTCTTATGAGAATGCTTCCAAGCGAACTGCACGTACGTATAGATCCCTCTAACTGGCGCAATCCTTTCCCGTTGAACTCCCTTCAACTCTCGTCGGCTTCTCACGTTCTTGATGTAACTCAAGAGGGCGAAAACTAAGAAATCAAAATAAAAGAGAACACCTAAAGATGTATATTTGTTACACGAGTGTTCTACACTGATTCCTATGATTTCTACTATTTATAGGATAGCTCTCCTGAAAGATATCCTTGAATCTCGGCTAGTCTCCATATCCAGTCGAGACAGGATCTTTCCAAATCTATCCGAATCTTTCCATGATAAGGCGATTCTTCCTTTTGATAAGTCTTTGTTTCCGTTTGATAAGATCTTCATGATCTTCGTATATTCTGCACATCAAAGACAAAGAAGAACTCCACAAGGAATAGATTATTAAAGGATATAGGAAAGAGTTTGATAAAGATTAACTTTCCATAAGATAAGATACTATACGATCAAGTTAAATCTTTCCAAACTCACCTAAATATTCACGCGTCTAATAACAAGATAAATACCATATAAAACCGTGTGAATAGATAAGTAAATAAATCAAAGTAAATAAAACCGAATTTTCCTTTAAAATAATTTTGCAAACAAGGAAATAAAATCTAGTTGGACCTGGCAGTCCTGACTGTTCAACCGAGTTTGAAAAGTGTCGGACTTTGCGGTCCTAACAATCTCCCCCAATTGACTTGTTTGGCAAAAACACTTTTAAATCCCAAGGAAAATGTAGACATGCTGAAATAAAACAAGTTAGTAAGAGATAGGCACATAAATCAACTAACGAGTCTCGACAGCAATAAAAACGTGTTGCAACAGCGGTGCAACACTCCGCAAAAACAACTTAATAAAATAAGCAGTTAAAGCATTGTTCTTAAGCGGAATAAAAACAAAACAAAATAAAATAAATAACAAGATAAAACAGCAGCAGCCAGTAGAAATCTCCCCCATTCTACATATTCTGTTTACTCCCCCATTTTGCCAGAACTAGTCAAGGCTTTGCCGCTAATTGGGCAAGTGACTCGTTCATGGACTCCAACAGTGTAATGACCTGGGCAAGTTGCGACTGTAAGTTGTCGAGACTGCCCTGGGGAACAGACGGTCCAGCTTCGTTATCCCTGGCAGTTGGGACAGGTCGCCGGATCGGAGAACCAAGTAGAGCTTGAACAAGGTGACTCGGGGCATGATAAGGCCTAGGGCGGCTCGTCATCTTGTCCTTAGAGACCCGGATATCCATTTGAGATGTGAGCAAGCGATAGACCAATGATGGATAGCCTAAGGTCATCTTTACCTTGTGGTCGGCTTCAAGTTGTAAACGCTCAAAGACCAGTTTCCCAAGATTAATGGGAGCATTCGAACCAATACGGAATAAGACAGAAGCAGTTAACGGACTAACAGTAGAAGCATGGGACATAGGGTACCAATTTCTTACCATTATGCCGTAGATCAGACCATACCATGGAAGAAGGGAACCTTGCTGTAGATTTCCATTCTTTGGCCACTTCATGGGTTGGCCGGTTATGGTTGACGCGACTGCATCCGTGTCTGCTTCCAGTTCCAACTCGGAGTCGCGACCGGTTTGTACGTCAGGAGAACCCAACTGCATGTTCAGAATTTGCGGACTGATCTTGAAGATGAACTTCCGAACAAATGCTGAATGTTTCTTGGCTGAGCCCGGAACGCCTAGTTGAGTATCCAGATTGGCGTAAAACTCATGCACAATCTGGGTTACAAACGGTTGTACCCTGCGAGTGGATTCAAGAAACCCTCTCCCTTCCAAAAACTCAATAATACCCGTACCCTCATAAGAATCATCATGAAGTTGAACTTCACGAACAGGAATACGGCCAGTGAGACGAGAATACCTGAGTTTGGCTTGAGATGTGTAGAACCTGTCGGAAAATGCCTTTTTCACTCTGAAAGGCTCATCGGACGGTGGAACACGGGGAGGGACTGCAAAATCTCCTTCAGCTTCTTCTTCAGCCTGGTCGTGATTGCCTTCCTCAGAGGCCGACTGGTCGCCTGACTGGTTGTCCTGATCAGACAAGGACTGAGCTGAGCGTTTCTGCTGTTTGCGGACAGGGCTGGAATCTGAGTCAGAGAGCTCGATTGGAGCAGCAGGAGCGGATCGGGGACGTTTGGATACAGGAACTTTCTTGCGTGTCCCGACTTGGCTCGCGACACCCTCTGCAACAGGTTTTGACTTTTGGCGAGCAGATGGTGTGCGCTTAGGAGGTTGAGCCTTCTGCTTCCCTTTAGCCGCGGCGGTGTGGCGGCGAGAGGATGCATGAACAGGTGCAGGTGACGGCGAAGCGTCGTCCGGCATGGGAACAGAGTGCGAGTCGTCCAAAGGAGGAGGAACTCGCGTGCCTGAGGAGAAGTGGCACGGGGTGGTGACTCTGTTGCCGGTGGTGGTGGTGTGGTGTCTTGCGGTGGTGCCGTGGAAGATGGCGGTGGAACAAAGTCCGCCGGAATTCGGATTTTGAGCGGCTTTGGCTGCAAGACTTGGGACAACTCGTTGCCCGTGGTGGATGCACTTTCAGGGTCGACTGGTGTGGTCGACTGAGACGATTCACCTGATGACTTAGATTTCACCATGTTAAATATTTTCTTGATAAATGTAGGTGAGAAAGAAGATATAAACACAAATCCACACACCAAAAAAATATGAACACACGAGAGAGAGAGAGATAGTAGGATGGCGTGAGATATGATACAAAGGAAAGATATATAAATAGATGTAATCAAATCAATGTCATATCTTCTATAATCATTATCCACAACTTCCCATAAGTGATAGAACTTTTACCAAGACTCATCAAGGAAAGATTCCAACAAGATACGCAACTCAATCTCTACGAAATTAAAACGCGGCAAAGCATAGGCGGGAAACAAATTCATGCCGAAATTAAACATATCGCGTTTTAAAGACAAAATAAAAAGCACCTGTTTAATAAAATAAAAATTAAAACAAATTAAAACACAAATTAAAAGAAACAAACAGAAAGTAACTCAACAAATTACTCACATAACTTACCGAGGACAGATTCAACTGGTGTAAGTGGATGTCGAGACACCCTGTCATGACAGACTATAAGACTGAGTATAAAACAGATCGGAACTGAAGCATACTCATGAACCAGATGAATACATTAAAATGTGTGTGTGTGAATTCTCATATGATAAACAGATGAAAAGGAAGAGAATTTGAAAGGGGCAAAAATCGTTTTGCAAGATATCTCTTTTCAAACAATACAATTGCACCTTGTACACACACTTTGAGCCCTTTGCACAGAGGTAGCTTTCGCACGTAACTTTATATAGAATATGGTAGCTCTTTTCAATTTTGTGATGACCGTGAAATATGAATTGAATGCTTTCACTCATATTCATTGAGTTTAGGCAGCTTTTTCCTCCATATATTTTTCTTTTGAAGCACTTTTTTTTTTGGCTCATGCTCTCTTTGTTCTTTTCTTTTCATAACTCTTTTGATCACTCATACTTTTCTTTTCAGCTCAATTCTTCTGTTTTTAAAGTGATGAGGTAGCAAAAGTGGACAAAGTCCATATCAAAGAGATTATAAAAATAAATTAATAACAAAAATTGCCCGTTGCAAAATCCTTCGATTTCACTGATTTAACTGAGGGAATGATGTGCACTGTGTATCAATGCAGTTCTAAGTACGCTCCACAACCGGCTGTCCAACAGGTCTGCAAGTAAGTCATGACAGTTAGTTCAACAAATAAAAACATCTCAGTTAGATCGGGCACATGACCAGCGCTTAGTGGAGACAAATGCTGAGAGACTTTCTGAGGGTCTCAAAGCTTTGTGAAACAATTTTCTTCATAAGAATAACAGCAGTTTGTCTTCCACTCGCGACATGCTTAATGACAACACATTCATTATCACCTAAATCACATAAGAGATGGTGTCATATATCCGTGTGCTGTGTGCATAAGTGCTTAACATGATTATGAGCAATGATAATAGCCCAGTTGTGGTTACTAAAGACCAACACATCACTTTGCACAAAAATAAAATTCTTAAGCATGTGATCAACCCAACCAATATCAAGTAATATGACACGATTATGCATAGTTAGGTAGAGATGACTTCCTATTCCAAAAGTGGAGAAACTGAGGTCTATGAAGTTGCCTCTTGTCTCATTGACAACCCATGTAGGAGTTGCGACAGGAATCATCAACTGTTCTGCAGTTTCAAGATCAAGGTCCTTGATAGGATATTGAACGCACTTGGATTGATCTATGACCAATCTGTTGGCTCCTTGACTGACCTGCGAACCATAAAAATAAATTAGTTCACTAACAAACGGAGAGATGGTTCTGTTTGAAACAGAGTTTGTGAACTGTTCTGTAGGGAGTCGTGACTGCATTAGAGTGTAGCAATTTTCAGCAGTCCGCTTTCCTATAAAAACACAAAACTTTTGGTCATCAATCACGTGACATTCATCTTGTGAGAAGGTGACAACCATCTTTTGATCGCATAGCTGGCTTATGCTAATCAAATTCTGCTCAAGTCCAACAACATGAAACACATCGCTAAGCTTCGGAAACCCGTTGATGTTGAGTGTTCCTCTTGCAACAATTTGACCCTTTTTACCGTTTCCAAACTGAACTGTTCCACTTGGACCAGTAACGTAGTTAGTCAAAAAGTCTTTGTTCCCTGTCATGTGATGCGAGCATGCACTGTCAAGATACCAACAATTAGGTGAGGCGTTTTCAATAGAAGAATGTGCATAATAAACATTATGATGATTAGAACGTTTCACCCTTATGTGATTTGTTGGCTTCGCTTCTTCATTAGAGTCATTTATCACTGTTTCTCTTTGAGTCCTTCGAGCGGTTGCGACTCGATGATGAACTGGTTTTGGTGCTCTGTCCTTATATGTGTTCTCCTTAAGTTTGGGACAGTTTGGACGAATATGTCCTTCAACACCACAGTGATAACAGACTGGGCTAGACTTGCGAGCTGGTCGGGACCTGCAAACTGGACTTGTCTTGTAAACTGGACTAGACCTGCGATCAAAAACATGAGAAACAATAGATGAGTAAGCATAGGCAACATTATGATAATCTGAATTAGAACGTTTCGCCCATGTTTGTTTTGCTGGTTTTTCTTTTGGAACAGCTGCCTTTTTCACTGGTTTGTCTTTAGTCTTCTTGGCTGTTGTGACTCGTTGTTGAGATATCCTTGGAGGATAGCCAGTGAATGGCGTTTCCCGGAATTGAAAGCAGTATGGGCGGATATGTCCTTTAACACCACAGTGGTGACAGACGGGAATGAACCTGTCATAAGAATTACCAGAATGTGAGATATCAAATTTTGAGTTCTTTCTAGAATTCTTACCTGCTTTCTTCCTTGGTTGTGAAACATCTTTTGCAGAAATATGATTAAATTGAGAATCATTTGTTGCAAACCCAAGTCCTACACGATCTCTCGTTGGTTTTTGGTTTTTCAACACATGGTCCAACTTTTCTGTTCCAGAACTGAGAAGTTTCACATTCTTTCTGACAGTAACAAGTTCTGTTTGCACGTCTTGGTGCATCTGCTCAAACATGTTGGCTGTCTCTTTGGCTCCTTCCACAGCAGTTTTGAGGGCTTTGATTTCTCGCTTGAGATCAGAATTTTGATTTTGTAATTCAAGAACTTTCTGCCCAAGTGTTGCATTTGATTGAGGTCTGCTGTAACTCATGAACTTGATTTTTTCTTCCAACTCGGCAATTCTTATAGTTCCTGCTTTCCATTTGTCGGCCAAGATAAGAAAATTTTCGCCAAGAGCTTCTGGATCAATTTCCTCATCATCAGAATCAGGGACATCATTGCGGTCGTCCTTGTCTGTCGAGACAGGTAGAGAGTCAGGACTGATGACAGAGGACAGTGCTATGTTTGCTCTTTCTTCTGGTTCATCCTCACTATCATTTGATTCCTCATCGCTCCAGGTGGATATTATTGCTTTGTTTTTGTTCTTCGAGAGAAGATTTTCACAATCAGCTTGAATATGACCAAAGCCTTGACATTCCCTGCATTGAACACCTATTCCTCTTCTTTTGACACTAAGATCATTAGCAGCGGAAGTTTTTAATGTATCATCAGAGTATGAAGGAAAAGTGTTCGTACCTTTGATTTCAGCTTTGAGAGCAACACCTTTATGAGTGACTCCATTCAAATTCTTTTTCAACTCAAATGTTGAAAGTGCACCCATGAGTTCTTCAAGTGACAAGTTCTCCACGTCTCTTGCTTCTTCAATCGCCTCAATTTTCATATCAAATCTTGAGGGCAAAGTGCGAAGAGTTTTCTGAACAAGTTTGGACTCACTGTACTCGTCACCAAGGAGGAAGGCCTCATTTGCAATGTCTCTGAGTTTGGAATTGTATTGAGCGATTGTTTCATGTTCCTCCATTCTGAGCTCCTCAAACCGTGTGCCAAGGATTTGTCTTTTCGATCTTTTCACGGATGGAGTTCCTTCATGGGCAACGCAAAGAGCATTCCATGCATCCTTAGCTGACTCACACTTTGAAATTAGTTTGAACTGGTTGAGGTCGACTCCATTAAGTATTGCATTGATTGCAATGGAGTTGTAACTCGCGTCTAGATCTTCTGCGTCAGACCAATCGAGCTCGAGCTTTGGCTTTCCATCTTCATCTTTTGGTGGAGTCCATCCTTTGAGAATGCTTTTCCACGCTTTCTGATTTTCTAGTCTGATGAAAGCTTTCATGCGAACCTTCCAGTATGAGTAGTTGAACTCATTCAAAAGTGGTGGCTTTGATGATGATGATCTTCAACGTTTTGTGCCATCAAATCTGCAAGATCTAAATAAACCAGAATCTCACCAATGTAAGTAGGTGACAGGCTCTTGATGCCAATTGATAGATCTTTAGGTCTAATACTTTACGTTATAAACAGTAGTTGCGGTACCTAGTCTAGACAGATAATAAGACAGATAAGTAAGACAATAAAGTAAGACAGCAGATTTTAACGTGGTTCGGACTATGTCCTACATCCACGAGGCTTTCGCCTGAATCAAACTTCTTTCAACGGACAAAAGTTATTACACCAACTGGTTTTACTCTAACACCGAATCCCTCTAATGTTGATACCACCGGAACCTTTTTCGCGTCTACTCCGTTTGACCCGTAAGACCAAGACTCCCGTAATGATCTTCTTATGAGAATGCTTCCAAGCGAACTGCACGTACGTATAGATCCCTCTAACTGGCGCAATCCTTTCCCGTTGAACTCCATTCAACTGTCGTCGGCTTCTCACGTTCTTGATGTAACTCAAGAGGGCGAAAACTAAGAAATCAAAATAAAAGAGAACACCTAAAGATGTATATTTTGTTACACGAGTGTTCTGCACTGATTCCTAGGATTTCTACTATTTATAGGATAGCTCTCCTGAAAGATATCCTTGAATCTCGGCTAGTCTCCATATCCAGTCGAAACAGGATCTTTCCAAATCTATCCGAATCTTTCCATGATAAGGCGATTCTTCCTTTTGATAAGTCTTTGTTTCCGTTTGATAAGATCTTCATGATCTTCGTATATTCTGCACATCAAAGACAAAGAAGAACTCCACAAGGAATAGATTACTAAAGGATATAGGAAAGAGTTTGATAAAGATTAACTTTCCATAAGATAAGATACTATAAGATCAAGTTAAATCTTTCCAAACTCACCTAAATATTCACGCGTCTAATAACAAGATAAATACCATATAAAACCGTGTGAATAGATAAGTAAATAAATCAAAGTAAATAAAACCGAATTTTCCTTTAAAATAATTTTGCAAACAAGGAAATAAAATCTAGTTGGACCTGGCAGTCCTGACTGTTCAACCGAGTTTGAAAGGTGTCGGACTTTGCGGTCCTAACATCTGGTATCTCAACGAACTCCTTTCTCCGGAATAAATCAGAATGATGCGTATTAGAAAGGGCGTACGAGATACTGTAGGTAATAGAGTATGGTCTATTCCCTTCTTTCATCATATCTTTATTTTTGAAGTCCTGATGAAGGGTAAGTACTCTATTAAAATCTCGATCAGCAAGGTTGTATGCAATCTTTGGATAAATGAAAGTTGCTACCTTCCCCGCAAATAAATTTCCTGAAATTCCTCCCAGACATGCATCCTTCAGGTTTTGGATTCGTCTATCAAAGATAGCGATGTCGATTGGAGAATTGATTCCTTCTTTGAAAGTTGCTTAGAGTAAGATTCTTATGGCTCCTATATGGATCCATGACATCTTTTGGGCAACTTCTCTGTTAAGTCGGTTTAGCTCCTCTTTGATTTCCATCATTGGAACTAACTGCATTTCCATGACATTATTGGTCAACTCCATTGGGATTGCAAGCTCTCCCGCCGTCACTTTGTAAATAATATGATGTTTCCTTTGCCTTAAGCTCAATTGTGTTAAGGCTCTCTCTATTTTCCCGACTGTAAAGCCCTCATACATATGGAGCTTTGGATATTTTCTCATGATTTCATCAAAGCTTTATGGGATATGCTTGTTTGTAAGAAAAATCCTGAGACAGATATCTTCCTGAACTTCCTGATGGAAGCTTTCCTCTTCGTCAGTCTGATTCTGATTCCGAAGACTCATCATTGTATTCTTCTTCTTCATATATACTTTCGTCTGAGGGGATATCCTCGAACTGGTATACTTGAACAAGATTTTGATAGTAGACAGTTTCTTCAATTTCAGGCGTGGCCTCAAACTGCCTAACTCCTTGCCTTTGATTTTCTGGATAATCGGTAGAGATATGACCTTTCGCACCACATGTCCAACAATTGCAATCTTTGAAACTTTCATTGGCCCTAGTATGGGCTCGTCTAAAAGTTCTCCTGGCAGGTGTTCTGTTTGAACTTCCTTGACTGGTAGTTGGACGTCCTCTACTTGGACCCGAGCGTTGTCCATTTTTATAGCTGCGAGCCTTTTGTTTGGTCCAAAATTTCCTTGGTTTCCACGAAGATCTTTTTTCCCTCCTTTTTCATCCCTGGCATAAGGATATTTCTTTCTTTTCTTATGCGTTCTAGTTTCTCCAATGACTGTGGGGATGTCATTGTTTTCGCAACACAGGGTAACATTTTTGTTAACTCTCCGTAGCCTTTTGTAATTCTTTTGCTCTGCTGCCTTCTGGCACCATTCTGCAAGCTTGCTTTTGAGAAATGACATACGTCTCGCCACAGTATCAATACCATGTGGTAGTTCGTATTCTCTGATTAACATTTCTCTCCATGGACTCGGAATTTTGGCGAAGAATAAGGGGATGGTTGTGACCTCATTGACCTTCGACTTCCATTTGTACTCTGTAAAGAGTTTTATGTATAGGTCTACGTTACATATGTCGTGTAACTCAAGACCATACAATGCTCGCTCGTATCTCTTGGCTTGTTCTTGGCCTCCGCCCAGATTTCCTTCTGGATTTTCAAAAATATCCAATTCCTATGAAAATGATCTTGAAAGCTTGTGCCATTTTGTCTACAATTGCTTTCATGGACTCTCCGTCAACCACCTCTTCTTTTGTAACTGGATCTGTCTGTTCCCAGGCAATTTTGGCCGATCCTTCCAGACTCATATTTAGTAATAATATGAATCCTTCCTTGTTGAGATCAAGTGTTCCCGCATCAATTCTCATTGATGTCGCCCATTCGTCGATTAGGAGTTCTCTGTTCTTGAAATCCAGTGTATCCAAATTGAGCATAAGCCCATATAGATGTATTGGGTCAAGTTGAGATTTTCCATAAGGCGTATGAGATATATCGGGTCTCCTGCTCCTTGTTCTTGTCATAGCGGGTCTTATTATATCTGGATGTATACTATCTCCAGTAATAAAATCACCTCTATGGGGGGCATGCGCTCGTCTTGTGACGGGTTGTGGACTCCGCTACTTTCTTGCGCCCTTTGTGGAGCAGTTGGTGGATCTTGGCTTGTTGAAGCCGTATACTCCGCCACTTGATTCGTCTTGATATTCACCAGTTTTAGACCAGCGAATGATTCTGCAAGATCATTGAGATTCTGCAGATCGCCATAGTTGATTTCGTCGAGATTAATCCGGGATGTCATCACCTTTTCAAAGGAATTGATTCTCCTTTTACTAAGGCTCTCATCTTTTCGCTCTCAGTCAACTCTCTTTTTACTTCTACCGCTTTGCCTTTTTGGTGTAAAAGTGGCTCTGTTCCGAAAGGATGTGGTAATCTTCCTCCAGGTTGTTTCCCAGAAGAACTTGGTTTTGAATCCAAATATCTTATCTGATAATTAATATCTTGGAGTTTATTCAAGATTTCCGCCTGTGATTTCGTAATCTTTTCCATCTCGATTTGCATTAGATGGATTTGAGTCAGAACTTGTATTTGGTGATTTCCAAGATACTAAATTGTTTTTTGGACTTCTCTAAGATCAATAAGCAACTTAGAGGTATCCGGCTCGATTTCAGAAAAGGTTAATGAGGGAAAACCACTCATTCTCGTTTGATAGATAAATATCTACCACAATATTTTTTCTCATTTCTATTTTTCGATGTCGAGAAAAATACCTTGTTTTCCGATGTCTCGAAAAATACCTTGTATGAATTTTCTTGTGAACCGTAGTTCATATTCATGATTTAAAATACTCTTCTCTTAAAGTGATTAAATATTGTAATAAATAAATTTCCATTTTATAAGTAATAAAACTTGGCTCTGATACCATTCATTTGATATGGTTGTAAATAAAAATATTCCATAAAGTATGAGAACTGAATTTGAAATTCTAAAACTTTGAAGTACTTGTCTTTTTAAATAACACAAACCCTGCCACATGTCATAATCTGAAGTTGGGGGTGCAATGGTACTCCCCCAGGATCGAACCCACCTAGTATTACTATGAATCAGTCTATGCTACAGCAGGCTGTATTACAGCCTGATCTCACAAACATGTGGGACCCACACAGGTGGGGCCCACGTGGGTCCCATCCATTTTGTGAGAGCAGGCTGTATTACAGCCTGCTGTAGCCAAGACAAAATTGTATTACTATAATAAGATGTCAGAAATTAACAGACCATAACCTGACCTATTACTGTCACTTTGACGGAACAAGAACTCGTAATATTTCCACCGTTTGAGCTGAAGCCCGATTATATTAGAACTAATGATATTGCCAGGGCAAAATACATAACGGCAGAGCAAACTTTTGATTATCCTTCTTTGCTCTTCCAATTGAAGGACCCAATGATTTATGTTTTCTTTTTGTTCCGGAGTTTATGCTTAATCCTAAAGATTTTTAGATTCCAAAATCCAAACGCGGAGGAACTCTTTAATTTTTTTTTCCTTTATTTCTTATTGCTACCAAATCTTAGCAGATGAATTCTATTTTTCAGAATCCAAATCATCTAGTAAACTTATGAACGAAAAATATAAGTTGGATAGAGCAATTATTAATAAAGAATGGAGAAATTATTATAATTTGTATATTGTGACGATTTGAGCGAAAGACATAGATAATGATAGATACAAACAAAGACAAAAACACAGTAAGACACACTAATATGTTGAGTAAGTTAATATTTATTTAGATAAACAAAATATGAAGCAATTACTAAAAGAATTGAATAAAAATAAATTATTACTTGTTTACTTAATCAACTTTTTGTAACATTTTACATGAAGGTTTTTTGTAAGTAATGTATTTTTCTTTTGAAAAAGTATTTCACATGAAATTTGGAGTCTTTCTTTTCGTGTTTCTGATATTTTACCGTGAGATACTTGAAACGTTTCTTCGCCGTTGTTACTTTTTTTTTTAGATTTTTTTTTGAAAGTAATTTTAAAATTTCATCAAGCTAGCAGATCATATAAAAAAGACAAAAAAAATTACATGAGTAATAGAAGACAATAAATGCCATTTTTTCACTTCAATTTTTGTTTTATTTTCTGGATTTCCAAACCTTAAATTTTGATAATTTAAACTAAGGTTTGAAAATTAAGAAAATAACAAAAATCGAAGTGAAAAAGGGGCATTTTATTGAATTCGACGTTAAATAGTAATGAACCCTCATGTTCACGTTTCAAATTCCGACGAAAATTGGTAGGAAATTCGATCAAGGGGGAAAAAGTCTTGTTTATCCATAGTACAAGGGGCTTATTGCCAAAATAAAAAGTTCAAGAGGCAAATCGTTACACCCATATAGTATAGGGGTTTGACGCTTTTATCCCTTTATAGTATGTGCAATTTATTGAGGATTTATGAAAATATCTCAATGCAACTTTTATATATATATATATATATATATATATATATATATATATATGTGTGTGTGTGTGTGTGTGTGTGTGTGTGTGTGTGTGTGTGTGTGGGTGTGTGTGCGTGATTCTTATAGCTTGATATTGACACAAATTTTTATTTTAATTTATTTAATAAATATGTTAACCTCAAGCTATAAGAATCACAAGAAGTTTCGCGCGCGCGCGCACACACACCCACCCACCCACACACACACACACACACACACACACACACACACATATATATATATATATATATATATATATAGTTTAAAAAATTAAATATCCCTTTTTACGGGGCTTATGGCCCAAACCCCAGAGCTTATGCCTCGCCTATGATCGATAAAACACTTTGTCTTACGCCCAATGACATTTAAAACGTTGCGCTAGATCATTGATATGCCTTGAATTATGCGGAGAATTCTTTAAATGGCGTATACTAGTTTACGAATTAAAACGTTAATGTTTTTACGAATTAAAAAGTTATTGTGTTTTGACTCAGCAAGGGTGATGTGGGGTATTTTCGTCTGGATACGTGTCAAACCTCCAACACTCCACGTCAAACTGCATTAGTTCCCGATGGATGCTCAAGCAGCTTTTGAGTTCGGAACCTGCACTCAACACCACAAGTAAACTAAGCCGTTGCCTTCTCCGGCGAAGGCACTCCGACGCTCAAGTTAGATAGGTCAGAATGCGAGATATTGTCGTGAGAGACAATAGCTCGAATTTATAGGTCGAATTTAGCCCAAATAGGTCGAATTTAAGCTATATAGGTCGAATAAGCACACCTCGAAATGGTATTGAGAACCGAGATGAAGGCACCCGAATAGGTCGAATTACCCTCAAATAGCTCGAAATACACTCTATATAGATCGAACAAGAGCTATTACAAACAGCTCGAATTACTGCTCTATAGCTCGAATTCGATGTATATAGCTCGAAATTAAATGCTTGGAAAATTAAAACGTACCTTAGAATGTGGCATGGGACCCCCTTATATAGTAATAAGAGTCCTTATTGAGCTAGAAGTGCAATCCAAGTCGAACTATAAGTTTTAAATAGGTCGAATTAGACCTATTTTGAAATAGCTCA
The DNA here is from genome assembly GCA_946800315.1 of Misopates orontium. NCBI lineage: Eukaryota > Viridiplantae > Streptophyta > Magnoliopsida > Lamiales > Plantaginaceae > Misopates > Misopates orontium. The sequence continues at coordinate 15,466,845 of OX326948.1, forward strand.
AATTGGGCTTTCAAATAGGTCAAACTGGGCCTCAAATAGATCGAATTTGGCCCCAGATAGCTCGAACTGGGCTTGATATAGCTCGAATTAGGCCTTTTTAGGCCCAAATAGATCTCGATTGGGCTCAATTTGGGCCTACTTGGGCCGACTTCCGAGTTTTGCCTTGAATTGTAATTTTGCATTAAAAAATAATGGTGCTGACGTGGCATAATATGCCCGAAATACGTTCGTGGTATCGTATCGGATATTATGACGTGGCGGTACCGAAATATGGTACACCATGGAATCCCCCAGTTCGTAAGAGTAATGTGTACAAACATTGGTCATACGAACTAAAAAGAAGTCACATAACCGAGAATCGTGCAACGAGATAGGCCTCGGTGTAAAAAACCAAGAATTTGAGCAAAAATATCAAAATTCGAAAATAGGTCGAATTTACTATTTTTGGTAACTCGAAATAGTATAGGTCGAAATTACCTCCCAAAAAGATAACTCGAATGTCCGAAAAAAATTTCCGAAAAATAGCTCGAATTTGAAAATAGGTCGAATTTGAGGGCATTTTGGTAATTACCGCATCATTTCGCCTATAAATACCCCGCTCCGAGCTTCATTGCCTCATTTCCCGCTTAAGCATTCAGCCAGAGCTCCCAAAAAATAGCTCGAATTTTCAGCTCGAATTTGTCATTTCTAGTAAGTTCACTGAAATAGCTCGAAAAACCTCCAAATAGCTCGAAAAACATCCCAAATAGCTCGAAATTTGCCAGAATAGCTCGAAAATTCCCCTTTTATTTGTGACATTTTTGGTGAGTTGTGAATAACTCGAAATCATAGGTCGAAAATCCTATGTAAATTCGAGTTATAGCACTTAGAAAAAAAATTTCAATTTTTGAAAAATTTTACAAAATGCTAATAATGTGACTTTTTCACAGATTTGTTCACGACGGCTCGGCTTTGACGTAACCGGTCTCCACGACGTCCATCATCACCTCGATCTCACCAACGTCCCTACTACAACTCTCGCAACCAACCTCGTGGTTCTTCGTCTCGGAATCCGCGCAATTCAGACACAAGGCGTCCAGCATCTCCAACTCGTCCTCGGCAACCAGAACCTGCCAGAATCCGAGTTCCTGGAGCACCGAAGTTGTTTGTACCCGCGCAGAGGTCGTACGAGCAAATCGACCCAAACGAAGAAGTTTTCGTAGATCTAGACCCTCGTGCCGGTAATCTTTGAACTTGAACCTCTTTATGGCTCGAGTTATTGATATTGAGTCGTCGAGTAGTAGTAGTGAAGACAGTAGTAAGTCTTCTAGGTCCTCTAAGTCTAAGGAGAATGAGTCGACTAGCGATAGTAGTAACGACTCGACTGAAGAGACCTCTTCTAGCAATGATAGAAGATCTAGCAATGATAGGGCGTCTGATATGGAGGTAGACATCCTAGGAGATGACGAGGTTGAGTCTAACCCTCTTAGCATCGTGCCCTATGTGCCTCCACCCAATTATGCTCCCGTACCTGCCGCTAACCCTCCTGAACAAATCCCTGCGCGAAACTTGATTAACTTCGATCAGTTTCCTTCTACCCTTACTTACGATATAGATTATTATCGCGAGACCTACGATATCCCTGATACTTATGAGATCACCGTTCCGGGGCCTGATGACAGGATAAACAACCCGCCAGAAGGGTGTCTTACTGTTTTTAGTAGTTACCTCCATTGTGGCCTCCAGTTTCCCATAACCCCTGTCGTTTCAGAGATCATGGCCTCCCTTAATTCTTGTCCTTCATATTTTACCCCGAACGCATACACACAGATGTATGCTTACGTGATGCTCACCCGTGTCTTTGACCTTCCGTGTTCTGTAAACGGTTTCTGGCAACTGTTTTTAGTGAAATTCCGCAATAGAGGTGTAGATGTCGGGTTTTACTACTTGAGTTCACGGAAGAAGCAGTGCTTCCTGTCTGAGCTGCAGTCGAGCTTCGGGGCGCATTGGAAGAAACAATGGTTCTTTATCAAAGAATCCAAGCCACAAGAATTTCGATTCAAGCGGCTTTGGACTGACGCTCGCCCATCGCCCAAGCGCCCCACTCCTCCTCTCTATAGTCAGACAGTGGTTAAGAACCTGAAAGAGCATCAGTTTGATGCCTTCGAGTTGACCACCACCCCAGTATTGCGGGCCGGCGGTTATACTCATCGTGCAGGCGTTGAGTCTTCTATTTTTGGTATAACATTATGCATGTTTGTCTTTTATACTTGTTGTATATTTATCTTCCTCTTATTGTTATCTAACCACTGCATTACTTGTTGTTTGCAGAGCGCATCGTGATGGACAAGACCAAGAAGAGGCTTGCCGCTATGAAGCGAGGTGCAAACGCCCCTCAAGCCTTGGCAACTATTCCTGAGAAGACCAGTCGTCGAGGTGCTAAGACTGCTGGCACCAGTTCACGAGGCGGCAACGCTCCTGCTCCCCCTTCTACTGCTGTTGTCTCGACATGAGGGTCGGGACAAGGTAGGAGTTCTGGTCCTGCACCCTCTCCTGCTCCATCACAGTCGACCGCTGCTGCTGCTCCCGGGTCTCCACCCATCGGTTCTGAGCCAATTTTCCTGATCTTTCTCCTCCACCAGCACCTTCAACTGGAAGAGTGCATCTTCCTTCTGTTGCTGCAGCTGTGTGCCGTGCCAATGAGGCTGATCCAGAGCCGGCGACCAGGAAGAGGTCTTCGGCTGCTGAGGATATTCGACGGGGCAAACGTCCCGCGCATGACAAATCAAACACTTATGAGGACGACGAGCTCGACATTGATGTTGAGAAGATAGTTCGAGCTACGGTCGAGTCGGGGCAGTTCACTATGAAGGATACTACTGCTCTTCGACTGATGAAGGGATCTTTGCCTGACTTCGACCGTCAACTTTATTATCAGGCGATGGGGCACAAGAAGTTGGTCAGCCGTGCGACCTTGTCTATGTGCGAGGTTGGTGTATTTATATAACTTCTTTGAATCCTGTCTTATACTTGTTTTTGTATGTTTCTGACTTTTTTCCATTTTTCGCAGTTCTTCGTTAACTTCCAGACCATGGCGGAGAACTTTGACATGGTCATGACTTCTCAGGGTCAGCAAAAGGAGCTGATGGACAGGCACCTCTCCTCAGCCTTGCAGGCTCAAAGACTGGAGAAACGGGCCAAGGAGGCTAAGGCTGAGGTTGAGAAGCACTTGGTGGCAGCAGTCGATGAGCTGAAAGCAGTGCAGGCTGAGCTGGAGGCCCTGAAAGCGGCTAAGGCTATTGTGGACAAAGAGCTCATCGAGGAAAAGCGATTGTCTAGTCAGCTTACCACTAATTGCCAGCACGCCACTTCTCTCGTCGACGACCATGTTGACACTATCAGGACGATGCAGGATGTTGCTGCTGCTGCTGAGGTGGAACGCGCGAGACTCGAGGCTGAGCTAGCAGATGTGAAAGCTCGCCTTGCGACTGCTGAAGAGGATGGCTATAACAGGGCCATGAACGAGGTAGTTCTCTCATACTTTACTTTTATTTCTAGTATTTTGATGTCTCGTATTTTGTACTTACGTTTTTCTTCTCTTGGTTCGTAGGAGCTTCCTGATGAGGATAAGGTGATGGTAGCCATCGAGTTCTTTCGCTCGGCTACGTGAGAGCAGATTGCCTTGGAGAGGGGCGGCATTGATACAACCAAGGGTTACAATATGGCCCTTGATGAGATCGTCTCCTGAGGTGCCCTCGCTCCTGGGTTCAAGAAAGAGGATTTCAATGTCCTCAATTGCCTGAACGAGGATGATGTGGAGGTTGGCGAGCCCTCGGGCACTGCTGCTGCTGATCCTGCTCCTGCTGATCCTGCTCCTGCTGAGGAAGTTGGCGAGCCTAAGCATGATCCCTTCAAGTCCTTCTATTCCCTCCGTCAGGTATGGCTCTCTGATTTTTCTGATGAGCAGCCATCTACTTTTGCTGCTGCTGCCGCTGCGCCAGATGAGCCCCTGGAGGAGGGTGGGATGGCTTTCGATCCTCAGGTCCTGGATCATCCGGTAGAGGGCGATCAGGCTATGCCCGATGTCCCCGTTCCTGCTCATGTACCTCGTCAGATTTCTCCAGTTGACGACACCGGGCCCCTGAACGAGTCATTCGCTGCGATTCAGGAACAAAGCGAGGGTGCTGTGAAGTCGCTGGGACTGGATCTACTGCCCTGATTACTTTGAGTGGCCTGCGTGCCCATATTCCTGGCGTCTATGCCTTAGATACTATTTTGAACATCTTTACTTTCCGTACAGTATATTCGCACTTGTACATTTTATTTTCTTTCGTAGAGTATATCTTGTTGACTTGTGCGCGATTTTAGCACTTATCCATTGCTAGTACAGTTTGACTTTAGAAATTTTCGAATGTCGTCACTTTTGTCTTGTTAAGTGTTTGCTCATACGTGTCTACTTTTTATGCTTATAATTTTGTTACTTGCTAAAACACTTAAGTTTTATTTACAAGTATATGTGAGAGTGCGAGAACTTGCGCTCAACTCTACGAGGCTTGTGCTCGTTGTGCGAAACTAATGTTCGCGCTTGCAAAGCTATGTTCGCGGGAGTGTGAAGACTTGTGTTCGACTCCACGAGGCTTGTGCTCGTTGTGCAAAGCTAATGTTTGCGCTGGCGAAGCTATGTTCGCGGGAGTGCGAGGACTTGTGCTCGACTCCACGAGGCTAGTGCTCGTTGTGCAAAGCTAATGTTTGCGTTGGCGAAGCTATGTTCGCGGGAGTGCAAGGAATTGTGCTTGACTCCACGAGGCTAGTGCTCGTTATACAAAGCTAATGTTCGTTTGGATTAAGTTTTTATACTTATGTTTTGTAGACAGTATGAGTTTAACTTTAATTATGCTTGTAGATTGTATGCATGCGGGTAATGAGTAGACAACGGATAAACTTGAATAAAATAAGAGATTTTATTAGTTTTGGGACTGAGCTCGAGTAACTTCCGAGTTGCCTACGTATCCCGCCGTATATAGGTTGGCTAGGAATCAAGTCCCCATAGTTCGCTACTAACTATTACAATGAGAATCCACGTAAAGGGACTCGTAATTCGTAAAAGAATAAGCGAATAAAGTATTGAAACTACGGTCCTATCATGCCACAAGGCCATTAGAAAGCTAGTGTTCTAACTATAAAACCTTTGTAAGTTCTTGACGTTCCAGGGGCGTGCAAAGTCCTTCCACCCAACTCTTGTAAGTAGTAATATCCTTTTGAGCTTGCTTTCTCCACTCTGTACGATCCTTCCCAGTTTGGCTTCAACTTTCTAACATGCTTGGTAGCTTCAACTTTTCTAAGTACCAAGTCCCCCACTTGAAAGTTCCTTAAACGAACTTTATTGTCATATGCTTTCGCCATCATAGATTTGTACGCTTGAGTACGTTGGTATGCTGCTTCCCTTGTTGCTCCAATCAACTCCAAATCCATTTTCCTTGCCCTTAGTGCCTGTTCCTCATCATATGTAACAATACGATAAGTTGGCATTCCAATCTCAGCCGGTATCACTGCTTCAGATCCATATGTCAACAAATATGGAGTTTCTCCTGTAGCAGTACGAGGAGTTGTACGATATGCCCATTGTATTCCTGGCAGCTCGTCTACCCAGTTTCCTCCTTCTCCTTCCAGTCTTTTCTCCAAACTCTTCACTAATGTGTTGTTAGTGGCCTCCACTTGCCCATTTGCTTCAGGATGCGTAACGGATGTAAAACGTTGCTCAATTTTCATGTCTATGCACCAGTCTTGAATCTTAAAACCTTGGAACTGCCTTCCATTGTCAGAAATTAAGACTCTTGGGATTCCGAATAGACAAACAATATTCTTCCAAATGAATTGTTTCACATTAGCCTCAGTAATGTTTACAAGTGCTTCAGCTTCAACCCACTTAGTGTAATACTCGACTGCCACCAATAACCATTTTCTACCTCCAGTAGCCTTTGGCATTAGTCCGACGATATCTATTCCCCATTGGTCGAATGGGCATCCATAACTCACTGTTGTCATAGATTGTGCAGGTGTATGAATGATCTTCGCATTCAGTTGGCAACTTCTGCACTTCCTAGAGTAATCCATAGCATCTCTCATAATAGTTGGCCAGAAATATCCTTGACGGAGTATTTTCTGTGCCAATGATCGTTCTCCTGATTGATTTCCGCAATTTCCCTCATGAATTTCCCTTAAGACTTGTTTCGCCTGTGATGGAGACAGACATCTTAAGAGTGGGCCTTCGAAAGACCGTTTATATAGTTCGCCATTGAACATAGTGAATCTTACAGATTTGTACTTGAGCCTTCTAACTGCTTGCGGATCAGTAGGCAAGTTCCCGTTTTGAAGATAGTCAATGATTTCATCCTTCCAACATGCCTCAACTTCTACTGGCAGGGCGTAATCCAATGCTTGCGTTGATTTTGACTCAACTCCTCTGCCAATAGAAGGTTGCTCTGCAGCCAATAAAGTTACTCGCCTTTCAACAAACACTTCGGCAGTACTTGCAAATCGTGACAAAGAGTCAGCGCGTTCATTCTCCGTTCGAGGGATCTGCGAAATAGAGAAAGTATCAAAGTTTGATGTAGCTTCCTTCAATTTTTCGAGATTATTGCAGCCTCTTTCGCCTCATATCTTCCTTCGAATTGATTAGCAATCAATTGTGAATCCGTAAATGCAACAAGTTTCGTTATCCCCAACAATTTTGCCATTTGAATGCTAGCTAGCATAGCTTCGTACTCAGCTTGATTATTCGTAACTTGAAAATTCAACCTTATAGCATAGTCAATTCTCTAACATCCGCCGATTTTAAGTAAACTCCTGCGCCACCAGCGTCATTTGTAGACGATCCATCTACATGCAAAGTCCATGTTTCCTTTGCAACTCCAGATGAATCCCTTTTAATATCCTCCGTCACCATTGCTACATCAGGCGCTTGCTCCGCCTCTGAGATAGTTTCAACCACAAAGTCCGCTAGCCTTTGTGCTTTGATTGCAGTCTTTGGCATGTACTCCAAGCCGTATTCTCCTAACTCGATCGCCCACTTCACCAGTCTACCAGATGTTTCTGGTTTTGCCATAACTTGTTTCAGTGGTTGATTAGTTAAGATAGTAACCGGATGTGATTGAAAGTATGGTCTTAACTTTCGCGCAGTTATCACGAGTGCGTATGCTAGCTTCTGGATCTCTAGATAATTCACCTCTGCCCCATTCAACACTTTGCTAACGTAATAGATAGGCAAATGTTTCTTGTCTTCTTCGCGCACGAGTACTTTGCTCAATGAATTCTTTGTTATGGCCAAGTAAAGATATAACATCTCACTGTCTTTGGGCTTAGATAGTAATGGTGGTGTCGTAAGATAAACCTTCAACTGACGAAAGGCCTCCTCACAATCTTCAGTCCAGACAAACTTAGGTGTCTTACGTAACTTCTTGAAAAAACGAAAACTTTTTTCTGCAGAATGTGAAATGAATCGGTTGAGTGCCGTGATTCTCCCTACCAAGCGTTGCACCTCTCGAACAGACTTGGGGGATGGTAAATCCATTATAGCCTTAATCTTGTCTGGGTTAGCTTCGATACCTCGCTCGTTCACCATGTACCCCAGAAATTTTCCAGCCTTAACACCAAAAGTGCACTTCTTAGGATTTAGCTTCATCCCATATTGTTTCATGATACCAAAAGCCTCTTCCAAATGTTTTACGTGATCCTCCGCCTTTAGACTTTTGATAAGCATGTCATCAATGTAAACCTCCATAGTCTTATCGATTTGATGGTAAAACATCTTTGCGACCAACCTCTGAAAGGTTGCTCCTGCGTTCTTCAAGCCAAACGGCATCACACGGTAACAAAATATGCCTCTGTCAGTGATAAAAGACGTTTTGTGCTGATCCTTCACCGCCATCAATATTTGATGGAAACCGCTTTGTGCATCGCAAAGACTTAGCAGAGTGCACCCTGCTGTAGAGTTAACCACGAGATCAATCCTAGGCAAAGGGAAAGGATCTCGAGGACAATGTTTGTTCAAGTCAGTGTAATCCACACACATTCGCCACATTGTTGGTTTCTTCGGCACTAGTACAACATTGCTTAGCCATTCAGAGTATCGCACTTCAAATATGTGGCCTGCAACAAGCTTTGTTTGTACTTCCAACTCTGCAGCCTTGTTCTTTTCATCACTAAAGTGTCTTTTCTTCTGCCGAATAGGCTTAGCATTCGGGTTAACATTGAGATGATGTACTGCAACTCGAGGATCTATTCCCTTCAAGTCCGAGTCCGTCCATGCGAATACATCAAAGTTTCTTCGTAGGCATTCCAAGAATGTCTTCTCAATCTCCGAGGTCAACTCGCTTCCAATTTTAATGACCTTGTCAGGCTCATTGTTCAATAGAATAACCTCTTTAAACTCTCCAGAAGGTTTCAAACGCTCAATCTCCATTTTCTTCTTATAGCGTAGAGTTGTTTTGTCTTCCTTTTCTTCCTCCGCCTTCTTTAGGGCGTCTTTAACGTTAGGAGGAGTGGGATCCTCCGGCACCGCCTTTTGGTCCACTTGCGTAGCAAGCACCATATCCGTATCAACTTGTTCCACTATTTCAGGCGTCTCCAATGGATGTATGTCAATCATCGCGACATTTGGATCCGTTTTTGCCTTGATAGGTTTAGTTGATGTAACATAGCAACTCCTAGAATCACGATAGTTCGTAGTTAATTCAGCAACTCCCCCAGGCGTTGGGAATTTAATCTTTTGATGCACCGTTGAGATGATTATAGCAAATGTCGTTATTCGAGGCCTTCCTATCAACACGTTGTATGCGAAAGGCATATCAACAATGAGATATTCCACATTCAGTGTTCTCCTCTTTGGATTCACGCCAAAGGATGTTGGTAACATAATCCTGCCAACGGGTTTAACTTCGCCTCCACCAAATCCCAGTAATGGTGAGTTAACATCAGTGATCTCGTATTGACCAAGTTTCATTTGTTGCTATGCATCCATGAAGATAATGTTGGACGAGCATCCATTATCAATCATGATCCTCTTTACCGCGTGATTCGCAATCACCGCAGAAACCACCATAGGGCAATTCAAGTATTGCGCTTCCTTAGCTTGTGAAGACAAGCTGTCAAAATCGCTATCATCGAATGTGATCCTTGTATCCAACTTGTCTACTGCAAAGACAAGATCTAGTTCAGGGCGCTTCAGCCGTTCATTGTATATATCGCGTGAGATGCGTTTTCTACTTTTGGCTGAGTCTGCGCCAGTCGGTCCACCAGCAATCACATTGACTCCATTCTCAATATCCTCATTCCCATTACCCCTTTTACGCCGGGGTTCATCCTTCTTCTCCTGTGGAGATCTATCCCGTTTACGTCGAGATGACGTTTTCTCTTCAAGTGACTCTTTATTCTCAAGGACATACTCGACGAGTTTTCCCTCTTGAATGAGTCGCTCAATCTCGTTCCTTAAGGCCTTGGATTCATTAGTAAAATGCCCATTCTGCATGTGGGACTTACAATATTTTCTCGACACCTTAGTCTCCTCCGTCTCACGGAATGGTTTCGGGGTTCTTAGTAACCCGCTATCTTTCTCAATGGCAAAAATCTCTCCAATTTGTTTTCTTAGTGAAGTATAATTGTCAAATTTCTTAAAGGGTTGTCGGTTGCGATCACGATCTTTCCCCCTAGATTCCTTCCTCCAATCTTTATCTCTATTCTCCTTGCCTCCATGAATTCCTGGCGAATCCATCAACACTTGATTCATGGTTGCCTCCTCAACTTCGATGACCTTACTAGCGAGGTCCATCACTTGCTCTATGGAATCAGGTGTATTCCATGTTATTACCTCTATCAGCTTTTTGCTCTGGCAGCGATGCTCCAATACAGAGATGACCAAGTCCACATTGGGAGCATTCACTCTACCAATCTCCAGATTCAAACGCTCTATGTACCTTCCCAAATGTTCATCAGGTCCTCTATCGATATTAAACAACGTGCTTGGAGACTTCTTCTTTATCCGATAAGTAGCAAACTTTTTAACAAACATGGTCCTGAATTGTTCAGATGATTCGATTGAACGTGAACGCAAGTTTTTGAACCATTCTTTTGCAGGGCCCCTCAGACTGAGCGATATAAGTTCCGCCCTCATATCCTCTGCATATCCCAAGACCTGCAAATCTCCATCTAACTCGTCATAATGTGCTACCGGATCAGTATTTCCATCATACTTCTTCAAGACAGGAAGATTAGTCTCTTCCTTCAATGTTAAATTACTGATCGCCTCAGAGAAGGGAGTTGGCCTCTCCCTTAGTGGAATATGTTCAGCAACAACATGCTCCAGTCTTGGAACAACTCTTTCAGGCAACTCCCTGTCTCTTCCGGCAGTACGACTTGCTGCGGGTCGATGATCAGGACCTCTCTGCCTAGAGTTTACCTCTCCATCCCTCACTTCTCTATCTTGACCAGTTGCTCGACTGGGAGCTATGTTAGCATTAGTCCTCACTGAACGAGGATTTCTCCTTTCAGGCGAGGGAGATGGATCCCTTGGCCTTGTCATTCTAGTCTGCGTATAGTGCCTTGAATCATCACGACGATGGGTCTGATGAGTCCTTCCTTGCTGCAATGTTGCAGGCTGTGCTGCTGGTTGTTGTGCTATTGGAGCCTGAACATTCTGTTGAGCAGAAGTGTTAGCCAATTGCTGCACAATCATTGGAACCATAGTCCTTTGGAAAGCGGATATGATTTGATCCAACTGAGCGGAATTCAACAGCTGTTGTTCCGTGGGAGGAACTTCAGATTGATTCGATGTGTGAGTTGGAGGATCAAGGGGAGTGCTGGGCGCTGCCACTGATGTTCGTTCAGAAGCATCAGGTGCCCGATTATCGTCCTCCTTCTGTGATCTAGTCCTTCCAGCCATTCCATTCTTCTCCGTTGCTCTCCGTTGAGCCATTGAGTGTCAGTGTTTGTTACTAAGTGCATATAGAGGTTCCCACAGACCGCGCCAGTGATGTGGGGTATTTTCGTCTGGATACGTGTCAAACCTCCAACACTCCACGTCAGGCTGCTTTAGTTCCTGATGGATGCTCAAGCAGCTTTTGAGTTTGAAACCTGCACTCAACACCACACGTAAACTAAGCCGGTGCCTTCTCCGGCGAAGGCACTCCGTCGCTCAAGTTAGATAGGTCGAAATGCGAGATATTATCGTGAGAGACAATAGCTCGAATTTATAGGTCGAATTTAGCCCAAATATGTCGAATTTAAGCTGTATAGGTCGAATAAGCACACCTCGAAATGGTATTGAGAACCGAGATGAAGGCACCCGAATAGGTCGAATTACCCTCAAATAGCTCGAAATACACTCTATATAGATCGAACAAGAGCTATTACAAACAGCTCGAATTACTGCTCTATAGCTCGAATTCGATGTATATAGCTCGAAATTAAATGCTTGGAATATTAAAACGTACCTTAGAATGAGGCATGGGACCCCTTATATAGTAATAAGAGTCCTTATTCAGCTAGAAGTGCAGTCCAAGTCGAACTATAAGTCTAAATAGGTCGAATTAGACCTATTTCGAAATAGCTCGAATTGGGCTTTCAAATGAGTCAAACTGGGCGTCAAATAGATCGAATTTGGCCTCGGATAGCTCGAATTGGGCCTCTGGGCCTCAAATAGATCGAATTTGGCCCCAAATAGCTCGAACTATGCTTGATATAGCTCGAATTAGGCCTTTTCGGGCCCAAATAGATCTCGCTTGGGCTCAATTTGGGCCTGCTTGGGCCGATTTCCGAGTTTTGTCTTGAATTGTAATTTTGCATTAAAAAAATAATGGTGCTGACGTGGCATAATATGTCCCGAAATACATTCGTGGTATCGTATCGGATATTATGACGTGGCGGGTACCAAAATATGGTACACCAAAGGGTAAAATTCAGATTTCTAATATCTTGGTCTATTTGTTATGAAGGGAATTTGCTATGCAAATATTAACCAAGTAGAGCTGAATTCATTCTTTATTAGTTGTGCACTTTAACCATTCAAACGACAACTTTAAGAGAATAATCAAATTTCAATTAATATTCTAGGAGGCATTAGTTCATATCTTGATTTTGAAATTGAGAGAGACTATTTAAGTTATTAATTTTTTGATACTATAGTGATTGATCATTCAAAGTATTAATTCTTCATGAATATACTGCCGGTGGAGTCTTAGCGTGGAAGTACGCGTGGCTTGGAGCTTAGGTCAGACCAAGAGATTGTACATGTGGAAAACTTTGACTTGTTCGAGATAACTAAACGCTCACGTACAACTCGTTAGACTAGCCGGTGGCTCCATCTAAAACCCTCAAGTATTGAAATTAATCAGAGGATAAAAAGAGATCGATAGGCCGAATATAATATAGGTTGATCAGATAATTGAGATCAAACAAGTAAATGAATAGTGACTTAAAAAGGCAAATCATTGCAATTTGCAAGGGGATGTATTTATAGGCATTATTACCTAGGCGAGATCGTGCCTGGTTCAATACTAGTGATCGATCTCTTTATTTGCTTATGCAGTTATTTGCTTATGTTTGTCTCAGTGCCAACTGCCATATGGGTAGGTAATATTTATATGACAAGTTGCTTTGATTGCCTCATAGTATTTTATTGAATACGTAAAATATGAATATAGAATTTTTAAGCAATTAACGAGTTTGTTATGTTAATAGAGCTCCAAATATTCAAAGCCAAGCATTACTTTTACAAGCCTCCTCAATTTGAAATAGACATCACTCGAAATAGATAACACAATTTCATGCGTCCGGGCATGTTACCTTAAACCCTAAATCCTACACAACAATAATTAAAAAATTTATAATTATAGATCTATAAATCCAAAACTTGACAAATAGGTCTCTATCTAGTCATTCTTACAATGATCTAAAATGTCACGCACCCTGCCCGAAGATGTTATTTATTATTGTTTTAATTCTCTTAGGAAGTATTCTCATGTTCAAACTCTAACCCATAAGACCTACATATTTGAAGTAACACACATGGAACATAAGTCCAATCGCTTGGTCCATACAACTAAAACCTAAGCCCAAATAAAATCATATATATATATATTTGAAAACCAAAAAAAAAAAGGAAATAAGCCGTCGTCTCTTTTTCAAAAACCCTAATTTTGCCACAAAACCCTAAACCCTCTCTCTATATATATATAAAACCCACCCTCACACCCACAATACATATCGCGCCTCGTTCAAAACTTTCTGCAAAACTCTCAGCTTTTGCTTCGTTTGCTCATTATTCATCTTTCAATGGAGTTTTGGGGTAAAGCTTCTTTTTAATCAGTGATTTATTGTTTATGCTTTTTATTGTTTCATGTTTATATTCATGTTATTATTTGGTTTGTGCCTGGTTAATATTTTTGTTGAAGATTCATTATTCAGTGTAAAGTTGCAATCTTTTGTGTGTTTACATATTTTTTAAGTATTATGGTTCTATCGTGTTTGTGTCTGTTCATGTAGTAATTACCTGCTTAAAAGGATTATTAATATAGGGTATATGTTTTTTTGGATGAATTAAAATAGAGATATTTTGAATTTTGAATTTAATTTGATTGGTTGTGTTCCGTATATCCGTATCCGTGTCTTGATTGTTTTGTGGTGCTCTATTAATTCAGGAGTCGAGGTCAAACCCGGACAATCGCTTAAGGTCCAACCTGAATTCGGCAAATTGATTCACATCTCACAGGTATTAGCTCTGCTTATCTTAGCCTTAATGTTCTGTTTCTTATTTTTATTATATTTGCTTTGTGATGAAACTTAAATCGATTTTGATGTTGATTTTCAGGCGGCGCTGGGCGAAGTGAAGGATCCGAAAGGAGCAAAGTATGTTCCTCTTCGCCTGAAGATTAATGACCAGAAGTTTGTTATGGGATCTCTTGGTGCGGAAGACAGACCACAAGTGATGTTCGATATGGTATTTGAGAAGGAGTTTGAGCTCTCGCACGACTGGAAAAACGGAAGCGTTTACTTTATTGGCTACATTGCTGAGGATCCAGTTTCAGGTGCGTATGCTTAGCTATCTCGTACAAATTATAGACATATGGTTCTTTTGCTGTGTGAATGTGAAATTATTTTGTCGAATTTTCAGTGTCACTGTTTGTTACGCCCTTACTCGATATAGGGTTACTGGCAGTGTTTTGTCTATGCTGATTACTGTCGCATGTATAGATGTTGAGTTTGTTCTTTGGAATTTAGGAATAAGATCATTGGCGGGTGATGCTTTATTTCTTGTATAGTTGCTACTTTATTCGGTTTGAAACCATGTACATATATGTCTATCCCTCTTAGTCAAGTTCACATTGGGTGATTATGTTTCTAGTCTTAGAATGCAACTTCAGAAAATCACTTACTGTTACTTTTGTTGTCAGGTGTTTCCTAATGACTAAGGTTTATTGCCTAATGTATAATACCCTAAGTGATTTTTTTGTCGTTAAGATTAACCATCATGCTGTTGTTGAAGATTTCTACTTTTTTTACTTTTGGCTTGTTCTGATTGCACTTCTAATGTTGTCTCATCTAGATGGAGAAGAATTTTCTGATGGCTATGAGGATGACTCTGAAGATGAGCTTGTGGCTGCTCCTGAAAATGGTAATATTTCTCTTTCCGTCCTTCCCTTGCGTTCCTCTGTTTAGGTTACTGGAATTATTTGGTTTTAGGGAATGAACCTTACCATCGATATGTACGGAACTTGTTAGGTCACGTTAAGCCTAATGCTGGGGATGCAAAAGCCGCTAAAAGTGCCCTTCCACTTTTCAAGGGTGATGCAGCCAAGAAAGCGGAAGAGGCCGGATCTGAAGAAGATGAAGATGGTAGTGACTCTGATTCTGACGAAGATTTGGCATTGGGAGATGATTCTAGTGATGGCGCGTTGGATGATTCTGAAGATGATATGGGTGGGAGTTCCAGCGAGGAAGAAGAGCTGCCAAAGGTGCAGCCCCAGCAATCAAAGAAAAGACCAGCTGAATCTCCCAAGCAAGTTGCTGGTTCTGTCAAGAAAGCTAAATCAGGCAAGCCAGGTTTCATTCTCATCCCTTTTTCTTAAATATCAGACTAATCGGTTGCATTTGCTTAATATTTCTGCCGAGTTATGATTTTGGTTTCTGGAACAGTGTATTCACTGTAATTCTTTTTTATATCGTTTGCAACTTTTCAAAAATGTATTCTCAATTTATGAACTTATATGCAGGCTTTGCTCCCCCTGCTAAAGCAGCTGGAAAAACACCAGAGAGCAACAAGTCAAAACAGCAGACCCCTAAATCTGGTGGCCAGTTCTCGCAGAAATCTGGCAACAAGTATGTAACTTGCTCGAGTTTTGTGTTTAATAATTAGTATATGAAAGATTCTTGCATCTTCACAACTAGCCTCACTCTTCGAATCTGTTAGAATAAATATGTGGGGCAATTAACTTAATTTTTTTTTTATGGACCTCAGTCCCGTTGTACGTATTTTCTTGACAACATTTTGTATTAGAAATAACGGCCTCTCTGCATTTCAGGTCCTTCAACTCTAAGGGCAAGCGCGGAGGCAAATGAAGTTGCATAACAATTGGAGAGGCGGTTGAAGCATAGTTTAGTTTGGATTGATATTATTTTTGCGTTTTAAAAATACAGAGTTTTTGAGATTGCTTCCTTGAACATGGTGGATTTGTAGCAGGAATCAGGAAATACCTTAGACCCTGTCCGATTTTGGCATATCCACCCTTCATTTTAATTTAATTTGCAATGGATTTATATTATATTTGTGGTTTGGGCGTTTTAATATTGTTTCTTTTTTGGGTGCAACTAATTATTGTCTTGTGCAATTAACTTTGGAAGCAGAGCTTGGGTGTTCCTTTACTGTTCCTGAAAATATGTTATCTTTGAAAAAAAATTGAATAGAAATCTTTTCCATTAGTTAATGCATTAATTAATTTTTTAAGAAGATTTTTAAATACTCTAGGTTTTTTTTAATTATCACAAATTATTTAAAATATTGGCAATTACTGAACATGCTCCTTTTACGTGACAAGAATTCCTTTATTCCCTTTATGTGGCAAACATTCTATAAAATAATGATACAATATATACACTAATACATTAAAAAAAAATTAGTTATCAGTTACTCCTTTACTGTTTAAGCTTTAACATGTGTACGTTTTCAATAATACAATATATACACTAATACATTAAAGAAAAAGAGTAAATATATGCGTAAAATATAGTATGATAGCGTCGCCCAGAAAGTGGGCGGACCGGTATATGACAGTAGACGAGTGGGCCGTTGAACTTGCCTCTTGGGCCGAGTAAAGAGGATGTCCATTTGGGCCGAATGCCTAACAATTAATTTCCGAATTCCACCAATTATATTAAGTCTTTAGCGATTGCCAAGAACATAAATATCTTTATTATTATTCAAATCTCAAGTCTTATATGCTTCATCAAACTATAGTAGATTGTAAAATGAAGTTATTCTTCTTCAACGCCTTAATTAGATGACCAATTCGTTACATCCTTATATTGGGAAAAGAGAAAAACGAAAACACTGCTCTTATCTCAAGAGTCTATAGTCGATACAAAATTCAAAATTTGTAAGTAAGTCAAGTTAAAACAACTAGGCAGAGAATTTTCACCAGAAAGAAGATTATAGTGACCAAGACACACACCTAGAATAAAAAGGATATAGAAAACTGAAAACCACTGCACTTACTTTTCTTTTCTTTTTCCTACATCAATATAATTATTTATGCCAGAGAATGTTAATTTCAAAGAGGTAGTTTGCCCGAGTGGTTAAGGGGGAAGACTTAAGATCTTCTGCACATAAGTGCGCGTGGGTTCGAACCCCACAGCTACCAATAATCTAAAATTATTCAATTTTATGCAGCATTTATTTGCGTTAAATATAGTGCTCAAGTTTCTTATTTCAAGGTCTCAATATTGAATTGTTGCTTTTTGTGGGTAATGATAAGAGCATTATTAAAAGCATAAATATTTTTATTTGTTCTTATAGAAATAATAGAGTAGATAATAATGCATGACCGATTAACTAACCGTTCTATACTAATTTTAGACACTGCTAAAGTTGTACATAACTTGATAGATGTAAATTAATGATTGAATTTGTTTTGGTCTCACTTTATAAGCTGCATTAACAAAAATTGCAGTGACATCTGAACGAACTTCCAAAATAATATTTAAAACGGAAGACTACCCAGGCCATCGCTTCAAATGGCCTAATTTTGAAAGATTAGAATGGCACGGAATTCTGTATTTGTAGTAGGAGGCCCAACTCATTAGGCTCAAAGCTCTCTATGAAAGGACATAAATAAGCAGGGGCGAAGGTTTCTTCGATGTTCTTTCAATTTTTTAGTTCATAGTTCTACCTTGCGCAATAATTATTTCATGCAGTTACCGCAAGACAACAAACAGCAAATATTGATACATTTTCT
This sequence comes from Misopates orontium, assembly GCA_946800315.1. Lineage (NCBI taxonomy): Eukaryota > Viridiplantae > Streptophyta > Magnoliopsida > Lamiales > Plantaginaceae > Misopates > Misopates orontium. Next base: position 15,484,325 of record OX326948.1, read on the forward strand.
TTTGTCAATCATGGTTCAAGTGTAATTTTGGAAAATATAATCTCTTCTAACTTACGAAATATTGTTTTCTTATGAGTTCGTTGCACTAGAAATGTGTACACAAATGGTTGAATCGTTTTTAAATTTTTTTAAGATTCATCCTACGCTAGCAATTCAATAGCCTCGTCATATTGAAATTAGGCATACTCTCTCTCTCTCGTCCTCACATTTCTTTCCTAATTTTGTCCGTTGCCATGAACATTTGACGAGGACCGACAATTTGGATTGAGTTAAAAAAGACATTACGTGAATAATTATGAAGGGACTAGAAAGGTTCTCCATGAAAATACAACATTGAGGAATGATACGTGCCTAATTATTATTATTAGTATTAGTATTAACTTCATGTGCAATAGTTATTTAGTTAACTCATTAGATAATTTTAATAATTAACTAAATAACTATTACACATGAACTTAATATTAATACTAATATTAATAATAATAATTAGGCACGTATCAAGCAAACTAACACAAAATTAGAATATTTGGTGGGGGTGATGCCAGATAGTGCAATAAATTTGGACTTGAGATATTGTTCCCTTTGGGATATTAGTCATTAGTCTTTTGCCATACTGTCTTGTTTGATATTTTGCAATAATGGAACAAAAGGAGGGACAACTTATCATAATTTAACATGAGAAACAGCAGGCTTGACATTGACAAGACACCCCAACGAACTAAACAACATTAAGGTTGCTGCCAAATTTTGTGCGAAAGCTCTACTTTTTATTTATCATTAAGGCTAGCTTGTACACGTGTACTTGACCTGTCATTTCATGTCACGTGCCTCTCTCTCTCTCACACACACAAACATTTGTGAGTACTGAGTATATACATATATATAAGAAATAGATTTTAATTGGAAAAAATTACAAACTCTTCATCATTTTACACTCATCTAAGGGCTTCATAGATCTGATTTCATATGGAAATGTTAATTGATATATATATACATACATATATATATATATATGATAAGCATCTCTAGCGTCTTTTTTGTCACGAAAATCCCTGAAAATTCTCTATCTACTGTATTATCGTTCACTTAGTTCAATCGATGTTAAAAGTAGGAAAATTATATACAACCGTTGCATTACTGATGCGGTGTAATTAACGTCCAAGATAATAATAATTTTTTAAAATATAGGCAACAATCACCCCACAATCTCAAATCAACCGTGCATTGACACTAATAACCAACTTGTTGTGCTACCTCATCGTGCAACGATTGCAAGAAATAGTGGTTCACTATACACATATATGTTCGGGAAATACAATCATAATTAGTGAGCCATATTGATATTACTTTGCAACGAAAGTTGGTAATTTTATTATGATGACATTTGATTCTTACGTAAATAAAGCAACATATTCATGTGGAACTTATTAGATGGGGTTGAGTTAGCAACTTTACGCGAAGATTTGTTTTCCCGATCTTGATTGTATATTTAGTATTAACTATATTCTCTTAATGTGCTTTGAGAAAGAAAAGATAGGATAGATTACCATATTTAAGGGAGGGGTCAGAAAGAAAAGACAAAACACTACGAAGAACCATTTTACTTTTATTTACTAAACATGAATATTTTTATTTTAATTTCTTAATAATCATATGATGATGAAACACAAGTACATTAAATAATATTTAATATATAAAGATCATAAAAGTAACTCTAAAATAACACTATTATATCTAAAATTATTTGTAAAATTAATCAATTTTTGATAGTTAGTCCTGAACTATGCTGAAATAATTAAAAACTACCATTTGTTTTTAGCATACGTGGAGATGACACTTGAAGCACTCCCAAAACTAAAATTCAATTCACCGATATCTCAGAAATTGGAGAATAATCTAATATTATCTTGAAGACTAAAATCCCCAAGATAAAGTAGTGATTAAAATATTAAAAAATAATATTAAATACTGATATACCATTTTTCGGTATTACACGTGGCATTATATGATTAAGACATGTCATAAGTATGGAATGCACCTGAACAATGGGTTGTCAACACACCTACGCGTAATAAATAACGCTGATGCCTACGCGTCATAAATGACGTTGATACCTATAAGTCACATGTTTGACGCCGACAACGTCAAATATGACGCTGATGCCTACGCGTCATAAATGACGATGATGCCTATAAGTCACATGTTTGACGCCTACAGCGTCAAATATGACGCTGACATAAATGACGCTAATGCCTACGCGTCATAAATAACGCTGATGCCTATAAGTCACATGTTTGACGCCGACAACGTCAAATATGACGCTGACATAAATGACGCTGATGCCTACGCGTCATAAATAACGCTGATGCCTATAAGTCACATGTTTGACGCCGACAACGTCAAATATGACGCTGACAAGCCGTCATCATAAATCTCAAAGATTTGGTCAAGATTTGATCCTTATATTTAGGAGATAATTAAGGAGCCAATTTGCCTATAAATACCCCCTCATAAATCATAACAAGGTATGCCATTTTTACTCTTCAGTATCACTAAGCTGTCTTGTTTGACGTTGATCACTGTCATAACGACACTGATTTCTACCGTCTAATACGACAGTTAACTCCGTCATTATTGACGGGTTCAGCTGCTACCGAAAATCTCTACTGACTTAGGCATCGGAGGGTCTACGCCGGGTCAACCCCCGGCTTAGCTCACGTGCAGTGTTTGAGTGCAGGTTACCCGAACTCGAAGCTGATTCAGGAGTTGGATCAGTCTGACGCGGAGTATCCAGTAAGCATACGAAAAATACCCGCATCAGTGGCGCCGTCTGTGGGAAGCGAACCCACGACCATTACACGTGGCATTATATGATTAAGACATGTCATAAGTATGGAATGCACCTGAACAATGGGTTGTCAACACACCTACGCATAATAAATAACGCTGATGCCTACGCGTCATAAATGACGTTGATACCTATAAGTCACATTTTTCGGTATTACACGTGGCATTATATGATTAAGACATGTCATAAGTATGGAATGCACCTGAACAATGGGTTGTCAACACACCTACGCGTAATAAATAACGCTGATGCCTACGCGTCATAAATGACGTTGATACCTATAAGTCACATGTTTGACGCCGACAACGTCAAATATGACGCTGATGCCTACGCGTCATAAATGACGATGATGCCTATAAGTCACATGTTTGACGCCTACAGCGTCAAATATGACGCTGACATAAATGACGCTAATGCCTACGCGTCATAAATAACGCTGATGCCTATAAGTCACATGTTTGACGCCGACAACGTCAAATATGACGCTGACATAAATGACGCTGATGCCTACGCGTCATAAATAACGCTGATGCCTATAAGTCACATGTTTGACGCCGACAACGTCAAATATGACGCTGACAAGCCGTCATCATAAATCTCAAAGATTTGGTCAAGATTTGATCCTTATATTTAGGAGATAATTAAGGAGCCAATTTGCCTATAAATACCCCCTCATAAATCATAACAAGGTATGCCATTTTTACTCTTCAGTATCACTAAGCTGTCTTGTTTGACGTTGATCACTGTCATAACGACACTGATTTCTACCGTCTAATACGACAGTTAACTCCGTCATTATTGACGGGTTCAGCTGCTACCGAAAATCTCTACTGACTTAGGCATCGGAGGGTCTACGCCGGGTCAACCCCCGGCTTAGCTCACGTGCAGTGTTTGAGTGCAGGTTACCCGAACTCGAAGCTGATTCAGGAGTTGGATCAGTCTGACGCGGAGTATCCAGTAAGCATACGAAAAATACCCGCATCAAATACTAATAATGTAAAGATATATGGCTATATTTATGAATTATAAAAATCCATTTAAAAATTTAAGGACCAGTTTTTCGCCTTTAAGTTGGGCCCTTTACATTGAGTTGAATGAAAATTCAGAGAGTCATTTAAAGACTTGGGAGCCCATTGGAGTAAGTGATGTGGGCTCCCAACTACTACCTGCTATTTAGATGAGTTCTGCTACTTCGGTACGCCGACACAAATTGGACTCACCTTAACCTTGTTTATTAAAACTAAAATTCACAATTTTATAAAATCCTTACCAAGAAAATAAATAAGTTACATGGATAGTAGTATAGCCAGACGTTCTACCTAGACCTGATTTAAAAAAGAATTTGACAACTTAGACATAGCTTAAGTTCTTTCACCCCCCACTTAATTCGAGTTTCAATAGTTTCTTCCAGAAAATTCATTTGAATTAACAGGATATTCTAGGTTATGATATAGGCAAATATTTGAAACACTTGGCTTGTAAAAAGAAAATGAATAGCAGAAAGCTGATGTAGACGAGAATTATATGAATTAGGCACGGACAAGTAATTAGTCTTTTCCATTGTTCTTCCTGACCAAGGGCAGAGCTAGGAATTCAATTTAGAAAGGAGCTAAATAACGTCAATTGGCATGTATGCTTTTTATAATTATAATTCTATATAACATATAATTATAAATTATTGCGAAACATAATTGCTTTAAAACAGATACAAAGCTCCACAATCATTTATTTTTTAACAATCCCCTCTCCCTCCTCCTTTTTCTTTACAACATAAGAGTTTCATTTTTCCTTATTTCTCTTTAACATAGGTTTTTTTGGCTTATCACATATAACATATAATTCGCATATTTTTCACATGTGTTTTTGCCCTTCCATATATATATCACAAGAGGTTTATTGTCAATATTCCTTACTTGGACAGTCCGACCAAGCTTAGAGAAAATATCAAATTAATATTAGATTTTATTCAATCTATTCCTGAATTATTTTGCCAATGCGATATGCAAAATAATTTATTCAGTTTTATAATTTATTACACAAATTTCTTGTTCAAAAAATCCAAGCCCGTGTGTTAAAAAGAGTTTTAAGAGATAAATACATATACAAGCAAATGTTGTTAGAAATCACTATTTCTTATTTTACTTAGTACATGTAAAGTATTTGATTATAAAATTTCAGACGTAGTATATATGACAATTCATGTGCATTGATATAAATTTAAGCACTAAAAAAGAAATAGGTGAAAAGATTACCACAAAAGTTTTATAGATATTCATAAAAATTTAAGATTATATAAAAAAGATAGTTAATATATATATATATATAGTTAATATATATATATATATATATATATATATATATATATATATTGATGTACCATATTTCGGTACCGCCACGTCATAATATTCGATACAATACACGAACGTATTTCGGGACATATTATGCCACGTCAGCACCATTATTTTTTGATGCACAATTACAATTCAAGGCAAAACTCGAAAGTCGGCCCAAGTAGGCCCAAATTGAGCCCAAGCGAGATCAATTTTGGCCCGAAAAGGCCCGATTCGAGCTATACAAGCCCAATCCGAGCTATATGGGCTCAAATAAGATCTATTTGAAGGCCCAAAAGCCTAATTCGAGCTATATGGGCTAAAGTCCGATCTATTTGAGGCCCAGGAGTCCAATTCGAGCTATATGGGCCCAAATTCGACCTATTTGAGGTCCAATTCGAGCTATTTCAAAATAGCTCTAATTCGACCTATTTTGAGTCATAGTTCTACTTGGATTGCACTTTTAGACGAATAAGGACTCTTATTACTATATAAGGGGGTCCCATGCCTCATTCTAAGGTACGTTTTTATTTTCTAGCATCTAATTTCGAGCTATATACATCGAATTCGAGCTATAGAGCAATAATTCGAGCTATATTGCAATAGCTCTTGTTCGATCTATATAGAGTGTATTTCGAGCTATTTGAGGGTAATTCGATCTATTCGGGTTTCCTCATCACGGTTCTCAATACCATTTCGAGGTGTGCTAATTCGACCTATAGAGCTCAAATTCGACCTATTTGAGTAATTTCGACCTATAATTTCGATCTATTGTCTCTGACGACAATACCTCAAATTCCGACCTATCTGACTTGAGCGTCGGAGTGCCTTCGTCGGATGAGGCACCGGCTTAGTTTACGTGTGGTGTTGAGTGCAGGTTCTGAACTCAAAAGCTGCTTAAGCATCCAGCAGGAATTAAAGCAGTCTGACGTGGAGTGTTGGAGAGCGGACACGTATCCAGACGAAAATATACCACATCATATATATATACACACACACATGTACAAAGTATATAATTACTATAAATGGTAAACTGCAATCACCACTCTATCGTTTGGGGTGTTTTGCGAAGTGCCACCTAACGTTTTAAAAAGAGCACTTGCCCCCTAACGTTGGTAATTTGCCCCCTGAGTCCTTGATCTACCATTCATTTTTGCCACTTGGCTATTTTTTCATCCATTAGATTTGACATCAGGGGGAAAATTGCGCATTTTTACAAACGCTAGGGGGCAAAGTATTCTTTTTAAAATGTTAGGAGGAACTTTGCAAAATACACCAAACGTTAAGGGACAAAACACAATTGAACCTATCATAAATATACTACATATAAGGGGAGGGGTGAGGGAGGGGGTGGTGGCCCCCGTATGATCCCCTTTCCCTCCGCCCCTGCTTAAGACGTATGATATTTCATACATACTCACTACAAAAAAAAGTGGGAGACACCCACGCCTTATCGTCCACGCTTCTAAAAGCGTGGGCGAAAAAATATAAAAAAATAGCATATGCCCACACTTTTTAGAAAATCGTGGTTTATGCATCTTCAATTCACGACTTTAGTGACTTGTGTGGGTACGTACATGCGTCTTTTTTTTTTTTTTTTGAGACAAAGCAAATCTGATTATATATTATATAATATATATTATATATTACATAATATAATTTTTTTTTAATCATCAAAAAACCATCTGTTTTTTATTTTTTAATCGATTTCTTTCTAATCCTGGCGACTTCCCGATTACTAAACCCTAGCTAGAAAACTCCAATCAGCGGCTGAATCTCCGGTGAATCTTCACAAAAACTCCGATCTACGGCGAATTTTCGGAGAATTACAGAAGATTTTTAGCTCCGAGTTCGAATCGACGCGACGAAGGAAGTCTCGCTACTATCCTCTCTGTTCGGATCTCCTTGCTTTTCTGCTAACACTCTTGAGTGTTCACCGTCACGAATCTCACGGCCACCGTCAACTCCGGTCCTCCGCCGCGCCACGCCGTCGCATCGCTCAGTGAGTTGTAATTTAGTTTTTTTTTCTTATTTTTCAATGTATACTCGTAATTTTGCTCGATTTGTCGGTTCATAATTCATATTGTAATTGTTTGTCTATAACTTCGTTTGATCAGTTAATAGGATCGCCAACTCAATTTTATTTTCATAAATTCACTCTGATAATCGAATTTGTTTTGTTTCAGTTCTGTTTTCTATTTTTGTTTGTATTTTCAGCTCTGTTTTTAGCATAATGTTGGACCTCTTGTTTTGTGTTGCTGCCTGCATGGTAAATTCAGATGTGCAATATCTGAATTTGAATTAGGCTATTGAGGCTAGGTGATAGTTGAAAATGAGAAACACAAAATGTGCTAATGACATTCAGTTTGAAGGTATCTGTTACTGGCCTTGTGGTTCTCCTAATGTTTTGAGTGGAATTGATGAGTAAAAAGTCTTTATAAAGCTTAGGATATTATGGGATTCGAGCGTCAGGATGACGATGCTCAATCCCGCATCCACCTTAATGGTGAAAGTATTTGACTACTTAAGGTAAGGATTAAGGTGTTTACTACGATTGTTCCGCACAAACTTATTATGATAAGCTTGAAGAGATTGTCAAACTTTGTTATACCAGTTCTAGCTGGTTTCAGATGCTGTGCTTTTAGGATGCCGTGCTTCTGGTTTGGGCTTTTTTTGTAAGCGAAAGTAGCTACTATCTTTAAACATTTGCTATAGCATTTTGTGTCCATAGTTTGTGCAGCAATGTGCTGCCAAAAGATGGTGTGCTAACTTGTTTACAGTATGTAATTTGTTGATCTAATGGGACTTCATTGAGTTGCATTTTTCTCGTTGATGGTATTCAGTTTTACTCCTTGTTTTTGTTGCTTTGCATGAGGTTATTTCCTGGAGTAACTTGGGTTTGTTTGGAATGACAAGACATTCTGTTGTTTTGAGCTTACTGTTTGCTATGATAGATAACACGACTCCGATTTGAAATATATTTTGTCTGCTAATATGTCTTATCATTTAACGGATGCCATGGGACTGCTATTTATCTTTATTTCAGATTGCAGTTTTATCTGAGCAGCAGGCGCAGTAAGGGATCATTTCCATATGGTATGGTAGGGGATTATCTGCACATTAGAGGCACTTAGTGTTAGTTTCTCTAGTTAACGAGAATTGAATTTTACTGTTTAATCCTTGGTTGTTTATTGCTTCATAGTTGAATGCATGTGAATGAATTTATCCGAAGGTTGTATACAAGATATTAGGATTATTATTTTTTTTATCTTTTTTCTCTACAAATGACTCTGATTTATTTAGCGTAATATGAATATATATTTGGATAGTGTGGCACACAACATAATGTGTTCCTAGACCTCTCTTTCACTAGTAAGATTTGGTCATTTGCTTAAGGTCTGAGTAGATTTCTTCTAGGCTACTGTAGGAGGCATTTGGCACGCTACATACTCTGATCCTGGTCGTTTTAACTAGTGCTGCTTGTGGTGTCATTTTCTTTTTGGTATTTTTCGTACTGTTAGAGTTCAACACCTGTGCCGCCGCCATCCATTCCTATCTATACCCATGCCAACCCAGTACTTGAGGATGATACTCCATTCACTCGTGGCCTGGGCTTACACTAGCTTTACTTTACTGTGTTCTAACTCCTATGTTGGTTTTAAGATGTCAATTCTATAGCATACATTGTGTTGCGACTGTTGAGTAGTGCATTGCCCCTTGCTCTTCGTATGCCACTGACTTTTTTGCTTCAGTGTTTGCTTTTCAGCTTGTACCAAGTTATGTACATTGCATAATCATTTGTTCTCTCATAAGATGTGTCATTAATTTGTTTCAGTTGCAAATTTGATTCCACCCATAGCAATTGCATTACTGACAACTAATATTGGTTGTCCAATTTTGTGCTTACAGTTAGAAATAGGTGATTGCAGAATTTGAGAGTTATGTGTTTTATGTGTGAACACGGACCTCCACAACATAAAAATGAACCTGTGCATATGCTGTTGTTAAATTTGCTGTATTTATATGGCAAGGCTGCTTTTTGTTTTGAGAAGAGTAAAAACCATATTAGCCTAGATTAGTTTGAAAACCTAGATTAGTGCTTTTGTGCTTCCTTTTATTTGTGCTTCATGTTTAGATGCAATGTCCAACTGGATGTTTTAAGTTTCAGCGCAAGAACTCTTGGCCTATCTTCTGAGACAGTGGAGTTCTGTACCATCATTGCTATTTGCGCATCTTTATACGTCTCTTTTCTATTTAGTTGCTTCCTCCTAGTTCATGTTAATATATCCTTGGATATATGGTACTGATGTGATCAACATTCTCCTTGTCACTAGAAAACATTTTTTTTCCTGGCTTGTATAGTTTAACCTTCTAACAGGATTATACTAGAAAACATTTTTTTTTTCCTTGGGTCTCCTTGTCACTCATAACTTGAAAAATCTGCATTAGGTGCTGAAAAATCTGCATTAGGTGCTAAGCACCATTTAACTTGGATTAAACATAACTTACTCTATTCATGACATTATCTGGTTATATGCTAATATGACTTTATTTGTTCTTGAAGTCACTCGTTGCTTTGAAGAAGGGAACTCAAGTACAATAGGAAAGGAAAGCTTAAGTTCTGTGCATTCAGACATTCTAAAGTAAGCAATTATCTTCATTCTAAAGATATTTTTCCTTATTCAGACAGATATTATGTTGTAAGTCATGTAACTGTTCAATTTAAAATGACAAATATAGGTTCTAAAGAAATGTAAAATCAGAAATACAGTCTAAAACAATCTATATATTACTTGAACAGCTAACTATACTACTTATAAATTTATAATTTAGAGTGATGCACGGGCATATATGATTTAGTGATTGTCAAGTCTTCTTGTGTTCTATATCTCATGTAGAATCCCGAGTATCAAGATGGATAGAAGTTGGTTATCTAGGCCAACAATAAGTCCCGAGTATGAAGATGGCATAAAATACTTTCTAGAGTTGGCAAAGAAGAATTTTCCTAATAGAGAATTTATTCGTTGCCCATGCTCTAAGTGTTCATGTTACGAAGTACAAACATTTGATGTTGTAAAGGAACACTTAGTTTGCAATAGATTTCTTGAAGGGTATACTATATGGTATTGTCATGGTGAACCGTTTCCTTCATCCTCACATTCTTTGAATGAGCTACCGACGCAATCTCACCCACATACAACGAACTTAGACTAACCAAATGAAGATGAAGGTGATGATATGCAAGCTCTTGTCCGAGATGCTTTTGGCTTACCAGGAATTCCTCTTGAGAATGGAGAGGTTGATGATGAAGAATCGGATGACATTGGTAGCATGCCACATCCAAATGTTAATGACAAGGAAGCACAAAAGTTTCAGAAATTTGTGGAAGATGCAAATGAAGAACTCTATAAAGGATGCGAGAAGTTTTCTCGTTTGTCCTTTATTGTGCGATTGTTCCATATCAAGTGCATGAATGGATGGTCTTCCAAGTCTTTCTCAATGCTCATGAGTTTGTTGAGTGAAGCTTTTCCTGATAGTAATTTGCTAATTGATGCTTACGGAATCAAGCAATATCTTAAATCTTTTGGACTTGAATATGAAAAGATTCATGCTTGTCCAAATGACTGTATGCTTTACAGGGGTGAACATATTGATCGACAATCTTGTCATGTTTGTAGTGCTTCAAGATATGAAAGTAGTCCAATTGAGAATGATCAAGATGAGGATCTAACCAATAAGAGCAAGAGGAAACCTAAGGCTGCAAAAGTGCTACGGTATTTTCCTTTAATTCCAAGGCTTCAGAGATTGTTTATGTCTTCAAAAACGTCTTCGGCTATGAGGTGGCATAAAGAGGGTCGAAAAGATGATGGGCTTTTGAGGCACCCAGCTGATTCTGAAGTTTGGAAATCATTTGACGAACAATATCCAGATTTTTCCTCTGATCCTCGGAATGTAAGGTTCGGTCTTGCAAGTGAGGGTTTAATCCATTTCGACAACTAAGCAGCGCCTATAGCACATGGCCCGTGAACCTTATTCCGTACAATATGCCTCCATGGCAAGGCATGAAACAATCATCATTTATATTGTCTATGATAATTCCTGGACCGAAAGGTCCTGGAAATGATATTGATGTCTACTTGGAGCCGTTGGTCAAAGAATTGAACAAGTTATGGGATGGTATTGATACATATGATGCAACATCTGGAGAAACTTTTAAAATGAAAGCTGTTTTACTTTGGACTATCAACGACTATCCTGCTTTATCAATGATGTGTGGTCACACGACTAAGGGTCGTTTTGCATGTCCAGTATGTGGTGAATCAACTAGATCACGTTGGTTAGTCCATGGGAGGAAATTCTGCTACATGGGCCATCGTAGATGGTTGGAGCAAAATCACAAGTTTCGCACAGAAAAAGATCTCTTTGACGGGACCGAGGAGCATGAGGTTGCACCTATTCCCTTGACAAGTAGAGAAGTGCTAAGTCATGTGGATGGTTTGTCTTTTTCTTATGGAAAAGGAATTAAAAGAAACAAACATGCGGGAAAGAAGAGAAACAGAGTTGATAATGCTCTAGAAGTTGATGAAGTAGATGAGAATCCTAACGATGATCAGATTTGGAAAAAGAGAAGCATATTCTTTAACCTTCCATATTGGCACTCCATTATACTTCGACATAACATCGATGTTATGCATACAGAAAAAAATGTAGCAGTTAATATTATCGGTACAATTTTGGGTGTCCAAGGGGTATCCAAAGACAATGAGAAAGCCCGCCTTGACTTGGTTGAAATGTTTATAAGACATGAGCTTCACCCAGAATATCTACCTAATGGTCAAAGACGGATGCCAATTGCTTGCTATGCCATGTCCAAAAAGGAGAAATCTTTATTTTTCAAAGTGTTAAAAAACATGAAACTTCCGGATGGTTATGCATCAAATATTTCAAAATCGGTGAATGAGAAAGAGAATAAGCTCCAATCACTCAAGTCACATGATTTTCACATCCTAATGCAAGACATTTTGCCGGTTGCTCTACGAAGGTCCTTACCTAAACATGTGGTAAAAGTGATTATTGAGGTTTGCAATATATTCAAAGGGGTATGCTCTAAAGTTCTTGATGTCAAACAATTAGAGTTATTGGAACATCGTGCCGCTTTAGCTCTCTGTAATCTGGAAAAGATTTTTGTGCCTTCATTCTTCACAATTATGGTGCACTTAGTTATTCACCTTGCTTTGAAGCTAAGATCGCAGGACCAGTCCAATATAGATGGATGTACCCGGTTGAGAGGTACTTAATTCATAAGATCTTTTAGTTGATACTAGTATATATTTTTAATTGGATGTCAAATAATATTATATGCTTTTCAGATGTTTTCTAAGGCGCATCCTGAAGCTTGTATTGCCGAAGGGCAATTGGTCGAAGAAAGTGCCGTATTCTATTCTCAATATCTTGATGGAATTGAGACAAGGTTTTCTCGACCGCGGAGGAATGAGGATACATTAAAAGAATACAATGCCAATTACTTATTTTCAAGTGGTGGGCGATTTATGGGGAAAACAGAAATGACTAAGTTAGATCATATAACTTGGGTTCAAGCTCATCGTTATGTGCTTTTTCAGCACGAGGAAGTCAAGTCCTATGTTGAGTAAGTTGATGTAATTTGATTTAGAAAGTTAATACACTTTTTTATATCATATAATACTTATTTACTTTTACAGCATATTTCTTAGACGAGCCAAGGACAAACGACGACCGGGGAGATACAGTGAGCATGAACTAGATAAAATCAAGAATGAGCAATTTCATTCTTGGTTTAGTGAACATGTAAGGTCTAATACTATCACTTCAGATTTAAATAAGTTTCTTCAAAAAAGTCACCTAATTGTGCCATGTCAAAACAGGTCTCAAACTTAAACGAGGGGTGTGTATCGCTAGAAATAAGAACTCTTGCTGCCGGTCCCAATAAGTTTGTTGCGAGATATAAGTCTTTCATTCATAATGGAAGAAGATTTCACACCAAGAGTCATGAGCTCCACCTTAAGACTCAAAATAGTGGCATTCTTGTTACTTCTAAAGTATCTAGCTATGCATCTAGCAAGGATAAACATCCGATCGAAGGGGATGTTGAGTATTATGGTGTTTTGACAGATATCATTGAGTTAGATTATAACGGGGTATTTAAAGTCGTGTTATTTGGAGGAGATTGGGTAGATATCAAGACTTTCGGTCGAGGTGTGAAGGTTGATGAACTTGGTTTTACAATTGTGAACCTCAAAAATTTGATGTACAATGGGGTAAATGTAAACCATGAGCCATTTGTAATTTCGTCACAAGTGCAACAAGTGTTTTATATTCAAGACCCTGTGGATGAAGATTGGCATGTTGTCCTTCAAACACCACAAAGAGATGCATTTTCCATGGGTTTGAATGAAGAAGAGGAACCTAATCACAATTTGAATGATGATTTGCCAATTCAACCATCATATTTTGGTGATATCAACTTTCAAGATGGTGAACTGGGCCCTTTAGTGCGCATAAATACTGATACAGAAGATGATGATCTTGATAATGATTTTTTATAAAGTCATTAGTTGTGCAGTTGTTTTTGAGATCACAATTTCTAGTAATAGTGGAGAACTTTTGTAAAGTACCTTGGTTGACTGGTTAACAACTTTTGTATTTCTTTAATGGAAAGTTGTATTATGGGTTCATTCTACTATTGTTGTGTTTGTGCAAATATCTTGATTTTTGCTTGTGATTTATTTTCTTATGTAACTGCAGAGATTTGTTATTTGCATTAGATAATTTTAACTGCTTGATTACACGTCTAATGTCAAGTTTTGAATACCAGTTTTATAGTTCACTTATTAGATTTATGCAAAGATTAGCATCAGCTTTGTAATCAGACTTAAATTATTGATGGCATCATGTGATGAACTAATTCTAACTCATCTTTTTGTTTTCAACAGATTTTACAAATGGGAAGATCAAAGAGACATTTCAAAACTATCCCTCTTGCTACGGAGTCGAGTACCCGTGAGAGCATTACTCCTTTTGGAGAGGGTACAAGCGAGCCCTCGGACATCTCTAGTTCAAGTAAGTTTAAAATGTTATTTCTTGCTGCAGAGTAAACTGGGATTACTCCTTTTTGGAGAGGGTACAACCTAAGCAAACTTGTTTCCCAACTGTGATGACAATAAACTCTAGTACTTGCTGTTCCTATTATTTCTTGCTTATATTAGGCTTTAATGGTTGAAATGTGCAGTTAACAACACTCATGCAAGAAAGAAAACAAGGGGGAAAACAAAAATGAATGATGTGTGGAGAGTTCCGGCTGATCAAAGGATTCCAATAAGCTTGGACGACTTAGGAATGCCTGTAGATCCAAATGCACAAGAGCTCTCCAGTTACATTGGAGTTGTCATCAGGTGCAGCTGCCCTTTGAATTACGAGAATTGGCATCGTGTTCCGGCGGGAACAAAGAATTACTTAAAGAATCTCATTCGGGTAATTTATTTATTCAGCAGTTTTCAGTATTACAAATAGGTCCATTGTTTTTGTCTTGTTTTTAAAGCGTCAAGGGTGTTTTTTTATCATTAAAATATTAAGAGAAGTTTCTGTAGTTAATGCAAATCTCTAGGTGTAGATTGTAATCCTCGTGCATTGCCTAATCTGCTAAGTGATTGCACAACTAGATAGTTTTAGCAGTGATATCACAACAAATAGATTTTTGAATATCTTTATTGGATATGTCAATGTTTTAAAGGCAGATTCGACTTAAGTTGTTAAGTTTGCTTGCTTGCATGGTTTGACTACCATTCTGCATACTGAGTGGTCTTATATTTTGTTGGTCTGTGTTGGGGACTTGGGGGCTCTGATGAGGCATAATCATTTTCCATCTATTTGAAGGTAGTGTTTGTAATTTTTCTCAAAAGCAGTAGTACATAATTTGAATTAAAGTTTCAAAAACAACTTTAAATCATAAGATAAGGGTATTAAATCATTTAATAACAATATATTCTATATGTAAATGCCCCTTGAGCCAAAAATAAATATGTCTATATCAATACATATGAGAGTAAAAGTAAACTTAAACTTTTTCAAGATCACCCAAATTCAGTGAACTTATCAAACATTACTAGATTAAGAACTATGCTACAATTTAAGAGAACTTAAAACAAGATAATTAAAATAAAATATCATCCAGTGAAATCAATAAGCAACATACATTAACAAACTCTTTAATTCCAAATCATTACAAGATGATGATACCACTGAAACTTTGATTACTACACTAAGGATGTTTCTGTAGTTAATTACAAATTGATGATTCATGCAGGCAAAATTTGCTTACCCTCCACAAATGGAGGGCTGGTTGAATAGCAAATTAGCCGAACGATTTAGAGGTCACAAGTCTGAGTTAAAAAAGGCATATTATGACCCGTTCCTCTCATTTGATGAGAATTTGATGAATTGTCCACTTGATGAGGTGCAAGCTGATCAATGGTATTTTCTGGTCCAATTTTGGCGTTCTGAAAAAGGGAAGGTTTGTAATAAAGTATATTTTTTCAATTTTTAGTTAATTAAGTATATTTATATGAACTGAAATTCATATACGTTTTGCAGAAACTAGAAGAAATTGGTAAGAACAATCGGGGTAATGGAAGTAGCTCACACACAACAGGTAGTATGAGTATTGCTCGATTTAGGGAAAAATTGGTAAGTTGAAGAAAAATTGTAATATAATTGTTAGTTTCTGTTGGATTTATAGAATTTGAAAAAATCTTCTCATTTCTTAAGTTTGTTGCAGTATTTATGTGATAACTTTGCTGATGTGTTAATACAGAAACAAAAAAAAACAAACTAATGTGGGTCGGATTGAAGTTTTTCAAGGTTCACACATAAGTAAAAACGGAACGTACATTGATTCAAATGTTCCAAAAATAGTGGTATACTTTTCCCATTTAGTTTTATATTATGTGCATTTATTCAAAGTTGTGCATCTTTGACTGTATTCAAAGGAAGTAGGAGGTTGTGTCTCATATTAGGTTGTACAACTATACAAAGATGAAGGTTTTTACTTCTGGGGGTTTTGATGAAATAATTTACTTCTGGGGTTGTGTTATTTTTGTGTTTGCTTTTGGAATTATGTGCTGATTGCACATCAGTTACTCTGTTGGAATGATTCTGTTATGCTTATGAATTTGTTCTGTTGGTTATTGTCTTGATTCTTGATTCAAAAGTGGCATAGCTTTAAGCAGAAGAATCATACCAAAGAAATAGCTTCAAAGCCACAAAACTTTACTCCATATATATTCTATTGAAGAACATAAAGTGATCCTCTAGATCTAGATTGCAATATTTTTTTTAGTTGCTTGTATTCTGAATTTTTGGTGCTTTGATATATTCCTTTCCCCTGATTTTGTTTTGAATCATATTAGGTTGTATCTCATATGCTTTTATTAAGTATACATCATAATTATCTCAGTAGATCCTGTAATCAGTTTAGAAACTCAAAATATATATATTTGAAGCTTCTAAAATAATCTGAAAAACAGTCACTTGATAATTTGCACTCAATTTTGTATTATATTGTCAAACAGGATATGGCTAATGCTGAAAAAGCAAAGTTACCAGAGATGTCGCCGGAAGATATGGAGATAGCTGAAATTAGGATTTTGGATAATTTGTCGGGACCAAAGAATGATAGTAGAATTCGCGGTGTGGGTCCAGGAGCAACCCGACGCAAGATTTTTGGACCGAAAGTTTCAAGGATGCATACGGATGAAGAATTTGATAATCTACATCAAGAGATGGCTGCAACTAAAGAGCAATTCGAGAACAAGATCAAAAGTTTAGAAGAACAAATGAAGAGAGAAAGAGAAGAACAAAGTGCTCAAATGCGTATGTTGATGCAAGAACTCCAATCCATTAAAGGTCATCAAAAAATTGTAAGTCCCAGTAAAACATACTTTCATACTTTGTGACTGGTGTTTCCTCTGCTTATTTATCTTTTTGTCTTTGTTGTGGTTCTTGTGTCTGTTAATTGTGCAAATGCATATGGGTTGGAGAATGGGCAATGTATATGATTGCATGCAGTGGAGAGGTCTTGTTGAATCGTGGGCAATTAGGTGGATAATATTTTTTGATGCTCAAGGTTATGGACTGGGATAATCAAATATACACTGATCACGTCTCTCAAGTTGGATAGGGTGTGAGGTTGTGGTCATTTTTTCTCCATGAGGTGAATCTCGTGAACTAGGAGAGGTAAGGTTCAGTTGTGTCGTCTAGAGTTTGTCTTTCTAAACGGAGTTGGATTAGGTGCAGTGATAGCGTTGGGCGACTGTGGCATGTTCGAAAAATTCCTGTTCTAAACGGAGTTGGATTAGTTTAAAATAATATGTTTGTAAGGATGACATTCTTTTCGATTAAAGGTTCTGTCATAATTTCATAGTCAACAAAAAACAATAAGCAAGACTTGTGAATAATACTCCACATACATTGCTCTTAATTAGCTGGAGCAGCCTGGAGGGATGGTTTGGTCATATACACTCACTAGAAGGTGTGAAATCTTCAGACCAATTTCAGATTAGTAAATGCATACAACAGCTATAAATAAAGTAATTGACTTGCATATGTTTTTTTATTTATTTTTTTGTTGATAGGAGACTTGCATATGTTTCAAATCTCAGGCAGTGTTGAATTAGCTGCAGCAGATAATCCCAGGATATTTATTTATAATTTAACAATCTATTGTCAAATATATTTTGTTATCTCAAAATGCAATGACATTGCTTTCACCAGCTCTGTAGTTTAGCATGATTCAAGTGATGCTACAAGAAAACTATACATACATTGAGGAGGTTTTGTAGTAGAAGAGAGTTTGAACCCTTCTAATCAAATAAAGAAAAAAAAAATAACTATTGCAGTTGTTCTTAGTGCATTTGACACTTTCAACTTCAAGTGCTACGAAAGTTTCAGAAGAAATTAACCTGGACTACTATATCAGCCTTTCTTTTGTTGTTGTTCTCTGTCCCTGTTTTTGTACTAAACTTTAGCTTTTGAGGCTTGTCTCAATGAAATGTTACTTTAAAAAAAATAGATTGCTTGTTATCACTAACGAGTTTAATTTCTTTTTTATATCTAGGATCATCGACGATCGCATTCTTCTCGATCCAGCTATGGTTCTTATCCGGATTCAAGTCGTTAATTATTGAAGTTGGTGTATTCTGTTGAAACATCAAAATTTTAACTTTGTTGATCTCTATTATTGGATTTTGAGGATTTCATGGTAATTGTTGTTGATTGTTAGATGGGTCATTTTGTTGAATGTTGAAGTTTTTACATGGTGAATGATGTTGAGTGTTGAAGTTTACATGGTGAATGATGTTGAGTGTTGAAGTTTACATGGTGAATGATGTTGAATGTAGAAGTTTATATGGTGTATGCTCATGAATGTTGAAATTAGTTGATTCTTTAAGTGCATATGTTTCTTGGGGAACTTTGTGTGGATTGCTGATGTTTGTTGAGATGTTTGTGGGCTTGATGTTTTTTGTTGTCGATTTTCTGCCCAGTTTGCGCCGACTGCTCGAGAGTGGCCAAGTACTGTTGTTGGTTTAAGGCTAAAATAGTTTCTGTTTTGCTGTTTTTTTCTGCATTTGTTTTGCTGTTTTTCTGCTATTGTTTTGCTGGTTTTAGCAGGAAAATCATATAAAAATAGGTGATTTTTTTTTTGAGATGTGACATTTACCCACGCTTTTGCTAAAATCGTCCTGAAAAGGTATGAGAGCAATGCTAGAGTTCCCCACGCTTATTAGGAATTGCCCATGCTTTGTTGGAGGGCGTGGGTGTTAAGAACGTTTTTAGCGACGCTTTTTATCAATATCTCCACACTTCTAAGTCGTTGGCAATAAGAATATTGTTACCAACACCTACCTGAAAGCGTGGGTAAGTTTTACCCACGCAAAAATAGACAACGCTTGGACCAAGTGTGGACGGGATTTTTGCCTACGCCAAAAAACGTGGGCATAGACTCAAAAAAGCGTGGGGAAAGCCATTGTTTCTTGTAGTGACTCTTACATTTTATTTGCAAAGATCATTAAGGATTTTGGTTTTGGTTAATTTTGCTGATGCAAAACAGAAATGTGAAATCCACGTAAGTATCGATGAAAAAAAAGGTGGAGTATTCCACTAGAGTTTTGAATACAATTTTAGTTTTTACTCTTAAATACCCAAAAGATGCCTAAAACATAATGAAGAACAACTATACATAATGCCGTAACTAATTTAAGTAAAGTATGAAAACAATCCTACTTGAAAATAAATTCGAAAAGATGAAAAAAGCGAATAATACTAAAAGTTGTAACAAAACTTAAGTCCTAACGCGTAAAACTCTATCCATACGAAATTGACTTTGATGAAATTTTTTCGACTCAAAACTACACTGCATACATGTAAACCAACTATATAGTACAAAAAACATTAATTCTGACATATTATGATACGTATCCAATGCATCGAATAAAAAAACTATGGTGGTTTTCGTCAGACTTTTGCTATTCCAAAATCTTTAAAATACGGGATTCTTGTTCTACGATGATTGTTTGCTTTCTCATTGTTGTTGGACTATGTCATGTTGGAAAAAGAATATAATTTTTAGTTTGTTGATTGTGTTATTGAGTACATAGTTGGAAATAGAAAGATCTAACAATAATGAAGATATTTCATTGATTCTGTTTGTTAATATATACTAGTTAGGTGATTATCGCATTGAATATTGGTACCATTTTAGTATCATACTTCGCATACTGTATGATTGTTGGATAAAAACGTAACTTCCAACCTTCCTTTTCTTTTTGATAATATAACATAAGTAACAACATCCACCCCATTTTATATATTAGACAAAATATTATACATGAAAGTAGTATATTTGTTTGCCCCTTCCCTCTCATTGGACTAGCAAAAGTGAAAAAGGCTCGTAAGAATACTTCAAGGACAAGAAATTCAACGTGAGCAAATTTATGCCCAATCTAATGCTTAAAATAAGGAGGGGGCAATTATCCTAAGTAGTAAAGGAGTTGGGCAAATGCTCAATTCTTGAAACATCACTTTCTTTTAGCTTAAAGCTGTTCCATCAATGAAACAAAGGGGTTACTAAATAATGCAACGTGGGACTCATTCTAGTATGAATGCTAAATCATTGTTAAGGTCAAAATCATAAAGATTTGTTTCAAGATCTAGAAGGTGACAATTATTAAGTTATTAGGTGCTTTGTCCCCAAATATTTTCACAAGATTCATCATAACAACAGCCAGTTTAAACTAATTGTATGTTTGTCCGGGAATGAAATTAAGATTTTGGGTGAGGGGCCACAAAATATTTTTGATTAAAATTTTGTCGGTAGAAGTCTTTTAGGTAAATATATATGATATAAAATTAAAAGGGGATGAAGGTCATATATTCACAACAAATCACATGAAATCTGCCATATTCTCTTCTTGTGTTTGGCTTGTAGATAGTGACTGAGAAAGAATTAAGGCGAAGTAATTATTATATACTCTTTATTACTACTTGAATAGTTTTGTTAGCACGAAAATATCATACGTGTTGATGAGTTCAATTACGCACTTCTTCGAGTAGAACTTTGAACCAAAATTAGTAGAATTGCTACATATGGGGACCTTATAATTCACTGTTTTGTATAAATTCCCAATCACTTAAATAGTGTTTCACATGTTTTCTTAACTTCATTATCATGGGGCAAGGTAGTAAAATTGTAAACTTATCATGTGACGACTTGAACAAGTTATGGCACCACATGAAAGTAGAAAAAACCCAACAGATAATTTAATGTTTCTGTCTCAGTTTTAATGAAACAGCGAAAAACTTTAATTAAAGTGGTCCTCCCTCGGACAACATATGAATTCACGAGAAAGCAGAAAAGATGGTGAACCCCATTATTAATGGAACTACTCTTGTTTCGGAAATTTTAACTATATTCAACAAACTCTTTTGTTATTTTGTTAATGTAGTGAAAAAAATTACAAGAGTAAACTTGGCCCTGTGAGAATTAATGAGATTTGCATAGTTACTGAAAATGCATGATCAAGAAGATGAATAATTCAATTGTTCCTTCATAATAATACAAAAATTCTACTACATACATGATCCCAAGAAGGAAAAGAATACAAACTCGAAAATCCAGCTTAGAACAAGTTTTTGCAGTATGGCTCATTGACTTGATTTCACCCTCAAGCTGAAAAATGATAAAACTTTGTAAAAATTAAATGGCACCACTACAAACTTCAACCAAACAGAAAAACCCTTATGCTTATTCAACCTTTTCTAGACTGTATAACATGCTGATATCCATAGCATGCACTCTTATGCCATATTTTTTGCAGGCAGTTATCGAGATTTTTGCAGGCCTATGATGATGAATGTTTCTCTTTTTCTTGTAATGGATGTTGAACTTGATCAAACAAACACAGAATCTTGTATACATACTTTGTGTAGACTAGAAATACATGGAAGTTGAATGGGTAGAGTACTCTGCCAATAAAAGGACTAGAAATACAGTATTATATGTATGTAAATAATTCCGTCAAGAGCTGGGAACTATAGTGCCAACGTAGCCAAGTCCAGCGATGGTAAATGTGATGACTTGGAGGAAAAGGTATATGAAATAGCAGTTCTTTCCGTAGAGGAAGTCGTAGCATCCACAAATGAAAAGGAACACCGCAAATCCAAGTTCGTGTACCTGAATTCTGAAAAGGGGAAAGAATAAAAGTATAAGTTGATCTGACATTGTAAATAGGATATTTGCGTTTGTTTTCCTAAAGCTTGAGAATGATGTTTTTATAATTACAGAAACGCTATTTGAAGTTTGCACAACGATTGCAGATAGGTCCAACGTCAAACGTCTCTTAGGTCTAAGGGGTAATTCTGTAAGCAGGGCGGCCTCTCAGGTTATTAGATGTTTGCAGTGTTATTGATGTTAACAAATTCTATGTCCTGTTTTTGCTGTTTAGGCCGGAAAAAAATTGGATACGATATAATTTACCTGTCTCCACCAAGAAGCTTAAAAAGAGATCTCTTTGGTGCAGCTTTGTTAGATTTGTTCTTGACACCATCTCCAAGTTTTTCTGTGACGATCCATTCGTTAACTCTTGCAGCCTCAAACAGACCGATGAATGTGGCCTTGGTACGGTGGAAAGACATGACATTCTCAAAAAGTACCCAGTAGAACAACAGATGGAATGACCTGAAAGTTACCCAATTCTCATCATCACCCAAAATCATGCAAGTATTGTACTTACATTTAGACAGAAAGTTGGTACTTATGTTCTACCTTGGAGTTCCAACAGAATTGAGGGCTGTAATGATGCAAGGAATATAAATGGCTCCCCATTTGGGGACTTCTACTTCCGGAACAAGAATCGACAATGGCAATACCACACAATAAAAGAAGAAGGTGAACATGTGGGCAATGAGCTTTCGGACAAAGAAGAAGCTGTAGATCACGTAAAACTTCTTGTATAGGGTAACTTTCTGTCGACAACAAAAAACAAAGGGATTTAGTTTTTTTTGGCATAAAAACTACATTAGAAAATTCTCCATTGATCCAAACATATATAGTTCAAGATTGCTAATAAACCAACCTTGTTGGTTGCAATGTCGATCACCATTTTCCTGAATAAATTAGCTGGACCACAAGACCATCTGTGTTGCTGGAAACGGAACGCTTTAAAAGTACTAGGAAGTTCACTTTTCACCTGTTACAAAACAAAAAAACATCAAACTAAGTTACAGCTTTTTGTTTATTGTGTACGTAGGTTCAGATAATGTTGAAAAATATATATCAATCAACAAATGGCGAAATCACTCTACAAGTTTAAGCTTTGATACAATGCGGGGATTGAATAAGATAACCTACTAAACGAGGAAAAGAAGAAACGGACTTAGAAGCCAAGATAATTAATATTGAAATGTTACCTGTAGATCTCCTAAGTACAGGAACTTCCAGCCTTTGAGACCCGCACGAACTGCAAGATCCATATCTTCAACCGTAGTTCTGTCCTTCCATCCTCCAGCCTCGTTAATCGCTTTGATTCTCCAAATTCCACCAGTTCCTGCGATAATTCCAATTTATGTTTCTATGAAAATTCAACATTACTGGTATTAAGTCTCTGCTGATTAGTTAGTTTCTACGCTGAGTGATCAATATAGCGAGCGAGAGTGACTTCTTACCGTTGAATCCAAAGAAGGCGTGAGTAGCCGATCCCACTTCTTGCTCAACTTTAAAATGATAGTCCAACGACATCTCTTGCATTCTCGTCAACAAGCATTCATTCGAATTCACTGCAAAACATAAATCAAGTAAATATTAAATTTCATGTTCTTTAAGTTTAAGAAGTTGACATCACACAACACGTTTTAAATTACACTCTTACTCGTGCTATTTTCTTTATATTTGTTATGCTCAATTCACACTTTAAATTTTATAAAATTAAATTATTGTCAAAAATATTTATGCAAAACGAAAATAGATCATATGTTCTACATCATAACCTTTGAGTGACACAAAGTCAC
Source organism: Misopates orontium (assembly GCA_946800315.1). Taxonomy (NCBI): domain Eukaryota; kingdom Viridiplantae; phylum Streptophyta; class Magnoliopsida; order Lamiales; family Plantaginaceae; genus Misopates; species Misopates orontium. The sequence goes on from OX326948.1 coordinate 15,508,100, forward strand.
CAAGTTAAGCTTGGGCACGCTCAATAACTAGGTCCAAACTAATGATTCAATTAACGAAGGCCCAAACTTTTAAGTTTAATGTAAAAAGAAAATGTGACGGATATGTGAACTAATGGTGATTTTTTGAAGTATTGTCTATTAAACGCTAATCCCAATTAAAATATCTGAAGATAATATATTGATGAAACTCATATATTAAAAATCACATGAAACTAATTTGGAACATAAGTCTTAAGAGACATGGTCCCAATCATAAACAGTAAAAGAGCCGTTACTTTTTTTCTGACACCACGTGACATGACAATCAAGAATCGCCATGTCATACATGACAACCTGGAATTACAACTCAGATTTTATTTTTTTCTTTTTTCATTCTCAATTTTTATTTATCATAAAATAAAAAACAAAAAAACTGTCGGTGTGCAAACATTGGCACTGTTCGCTGGTTAAGTTAAAAGGCAGTAGTGGCGTCAGTGGCTACTGACACCAAGAACAATAGCACGTGGCGGCCTTTTAGTTGACTGTTTATCAACTTAATATTCTAATTTATTAAGAAAAGGACAAACCTGCCCCCGGATATTTCACGCCGGTTATTGCGGGAGTTACTGTTACTTCCAGCAGAAGTTGGGGATACTTTCGTCATTCAGTGACGCAATTGAGGAAAGTTAGACGAGGACATTATTATGTACGTAAAGGCGTTAATTAAAGTGGCTTGGAGTTTAGTGAAGAAATTAACGGCTAATTAAGAAGGTGCAAATACAATATTCGTGACCCTATATGTTTTTTTATTAGGAGTGGGCAAAAAATAGTTAAAGCTCAGAGTGTCGGCAAGATATTATTGATGTATATATATATATTTATTTTATTATGTTGGTATTAATTTAGATCAGTCAGAAACCAAAAGGCACAAGTTTCGAATATTCTGTTACGAGTAATATTATTTCTTATAAGTCGTGTGGTGTTTCTACTGTTATTTCAGATTGACGCTACTAATAGTGTATGACTAGAATAGTAATGATATTGTAATTTTGTAATCAGAACATCTCACACAAATGTAATAATAGGCGACATGTAAATATGTTTAAGGCGGAAGGTAATGGCTAGCACTTAAGTTAAAATGGAAAAAAAACATATTAGGAAAAAATAAGCTTGACTTTTGCTTAAGGATATCTCTAAATTATTATATTTAAACTTCTAGCAAGTCAAGTGTAAATTCTTTATAATGAAATTATTCATTCCCGAAGAAAATTACATAATTTCAGCTACTTAAATATGGAGCAGATGCAACTAACGACTTCTGCAAACCTCAATGCAGTGGTTGTTGAACATCACATGCACCCCGTCAATAAAGTATTTCTAGAGAAAATTAATAAGAATTTTATGAAAATAGATATTTTTTCCTTGCTATATTAAATAATAATAAAATTAGACTGCTGGGTCCTAATGCCGTGATTAGTGGTGATTCGACGAATAATAGTTTTTAGAAGGGTCTGGGCTTTAATTTGTCGAGGCGTGAGCAGTATAAATTGGTCCCACTAATGACTCACTCCGCGAGGCGTGCAGCAAATCTCTCCAAGAGAAAACAAATACAAACCCTACACTATACATATATTGCATTTTAGACCCCATATAAAAATAGGCAGTCATTGATGGCTTAAGTGACCATATACCACTAAAGCCACCGACACTTTTGCATGTCATTGCGCACATGAAGGAAAAAACATTTTGTGACATCAATTTCGACACTAACCCTACATAGCATAAGTTTTGACTACCAAGTCCACTAAAAATATCTACTTATAGATTAAATAATATAATCTACCATAATCATGAAAATTAATCATAAGCAAACAACTAATATGCATAACGACTCTTACCAAATCTCCAACGAGCTTGCACGAGGGCGATATCCTTGTTGTGGATAAGAAAAGGGACGGCACGACGGAGAAAATCCGGTTCGGGACGGAAATCAGCGTCAAATATGACAACGTATTCACATTCTTTGACATAGTCGTGTTTAAGTCCTTCCTTAAGGGCTCCGGCCTTGTAGCCTCCTCTCGACTCTCTAATTTGGTAACGAATATTAATTCCTTTGCTAGCCCACCTAATACATTCTCTCTCAACCAAATCCTACACCATAAATGCGTATTATTAAGAAACAAACACATTAAATAATACTAAATTCGTATACTAACTAGACCTCAAGGGGTGTAAAAAGATGGAGTAGAAAGCTTCCAATAATGATAGTGTCGGTTTTGGTATTTAATGATTATGTATCATTAAGGGTATTTAAATTGAAAACACATTAAACTAGTCATATATGGAAAGAAGTGTGAAGTGTAAACTCAAAGATAATAGTAGGCGGATAAATATTATAACAAAAAGCCTTGATCTATGTTATTACATATTGGATTTACAAGACCGAGACAACATAAAGTTAAGTAAAAAAATGTGTTTGTGACAAATTATAAATGCACAACAAAACCACTCAATTACCCAATTTACCACAGATTTAGACAGAAATGTTGTTAAACAAAAACCAATGTGAGAAAATGAATAGTTCTTTTGGGGTAAAGCCGTAAAAGCATAAAAAATAATAATTCTTTTTCCCAAAATTGATACTCCACTACAATTGAATTTAATGAAAAAACTTTTGAGTTACTTCTTCTGTTTAATAACCAAAAAATAAAAATTAAAAAACCCACTAAATATTTAGGAATCTATTTGTACCTTGACGACAAAATCCGTAGAATCATCCAACACTTGAATCACTAGCCTATCCGAAGGCCATGATAGATTACAGGCTGCACCAATGGAGATCTTGTAAACCTGTCACACACAAAAAACCCTCAGCCCAATTTTCCTCACACACACCCACGTGTGTGTCTGTGTGTAAAACAAAAAAGATTCAATTTTTATGTGAACTAAAACAGAGTAAAAAAAAGACCTCTTTTTCATTGAACATGGGGATCTGAACAAGAACCATGGGAAAAGCAGAGCTGCCCATCTCAATATCATCGTCTTTCATCGACTCCCATTTGTATCTCTTCTCGGGCTTTCTCCAGAACAGCTTCACGAGCACAATCACCACTCCCATGTACAGCCTCTCGAGGAAAACCATGATGGACATGGCTAAACACATGTACACACAAATCCTCAGCAATGGAGCTATCAATGGAGCTCTGATTAGTTCCCATAAGAACCCAATTTGACCCGCGATGTCCGCTGTGTAACCCGGTAATGATTCGGGTATAAAGCTCTTTGCAGAAACTTCAGCCATTGGTTCAAGAAACAGGGGAATGTGAAAAACAGGGGAAAATGCTCTGTTTTTTGAGTTTTTTTGTCAATAGATCTGTTTTCTGTTGCCTTTTCTTGATATGAAAGTGGATAAAAGGAAATGTACTTGATAAAGGGTTGGAATAATTGAACTTGAGTGAAGAAAAATGTGGTGCAAATTTAGCTTCAGATCTCCAACTCCTCTGTTTTCTACTTCCCCTGTTTTTGTGCTAATCAATACTTCTTTTTTTTCTAAGTAGAAACAGAGAATGAGAAGTATTGAGGCATTATGAGAGGGAGAGAAGAGAAGTTGGAGTGAGTAATGGGGGATTGAGTGAGTGAGGGTGAGGTTTTATAGTCAATATTTAGTGTTTGCTGTATTTTCTGTTTTTCATTTTTTTTTAAATTTTTTTTGGGTCCTATTATTAAAAAAATAAAATAGAAATAGTAAAAAGGGGGTGGTTTATTTATGTGAGCACATTATTACAGATCTTGATTCTTGCCTTCCAACTTTTATCTTTCCTTTTTCTTTATATAATATATGTCAAAAGGTAAAGAGTTGAATCATTGGCGTATAATTTGTAAGAGTTATTTTTAGTAATTTCATGTTTTTTTTGTAGATTAGGTAAGTATGATTAGTGATTTTTTATCGCCTTACTCATCAAATTAATAGCCTAGATAAGATGGAAGGTGAAATAATTTTGGATTTAATTAGCGAGTGATTGTGACTTTTCACCATTAACTATGACTTGGACGAAATTAATGGAAGTTGCTAAGTTTCAAACAAATGTTGTAAATTGCTAAGTTCCAAAATTTATTGTTGAAATTTTCCTAGTTGTCCACCTACTAAAATTTTAAGTGAGTTTGAAAAATCTGCAGGAAACTAGCATGCAAATTTGGTAATTTAATTATTAAGTTAGGTAACTTTCTTTCAAACACTTCCACACTTGCGACCAAGTAACTTAATAATTAACACCGCTAATTTTTTTAATCTAAATATTAGATTTATTGTAGAATTCAGAAAAAAAAATGTGTGTTCAGAATATTCTTTTCTTCATGTTGGTTGATTTCTATTTTACTTATGTGATAGGTCGTTTTTAATAGAGCTGCTCACAATTTAGCAGCTTGGTCTAGATCCTCAAAAGTTACAGGAATTATTCATTTTGATGTAATTCCGAACATTTCATTTTGTGATGGGGGCTACCCGATAGTGGACCCCATGTTTTAACTTGGTTAATATATATTACTAGTGTTCAACAAAAAAAAAATATTTTAAAAGGTCCTAAAATATAAAAAAGAAATCACTAAACCAATCTCATTCGAGTGAGTTACTTCACTCGTTGATAATTTCATGAAAAAGAAAAGATTTTGCATGAACAAAATCAAATATCAAGCACATTCACAATGATAAACCAGTCAAAAACACCCCTATAGCGATCTTAGGTCGCAGAAACTCTTGGATTGCATGGGCATGTCATTGTCTTCATCACACAAGCATCAACCATGATATATCGGAATTGGATTGACTCCCTCTCATTAATCTTATAATTGATCCAAGATGATCAAATGCTTTTTAGTCTATCAAGCCGACGATCATCATACTCATTCGTAAATATTGGTGCCTATGCTCAAATGGAGGTCCAAGTACATCAATAAAAATGCTAACAGAGCTGCCATAATTTTTCTCAGTGGACCTTTTTGTCATGGTCGTCCTGTCCACCCATATTTTATTATTCAATATCCCTTCATGTTGTTTTTGTGACGGGGAACACCCCAATCTAGACTTTCGTACCGAATTCTACTTTTAATCCATGAGTTTTAATTACCAAAGGGAAAAAAAAAAAAAAAGAACAAGGCAAAATGGTAAGTTATCTCTAACCAAAGTATCCTATTTTATGTCCTCCGACGGCTGAATCCGGTGGTATGATAAAGAATCATTAATGGTATCCCATGCCAAAATGTAGAGTGTCCCAGCAATGTGGCATTCTATGCTTGTAGATTGATGATTGGAATTTAACAGTTAAGTTCGAGTGGAGACTTTTTGTCATGATCGAAAGTTTCAATCGATGTTGGACATATGTAAATTTTACCTATATTTTAACTATTGTTGGCCAAAAATATGTGAAGCTAATAATCCCATCATTGATTATTCTTGAAAAATTTAAAGTACAGGTGAACTAACGTTTACAGTTGTGCAAGATTCATGTGAGGAACAGCAAAGACAGTTCATGAAAAAGCCCTGCATTCGACATCAAGACAAGCTGCACATGATAGCTAAAACAAACAATCACTTACCGTTTAACAAGTGTAACAAACACATGACAAAATACACAATTTCTTTTTTGTTAGCTTTATTACTTATTAATTTTGAAGTCCCAAAATCTATTTACAATGTGTCTGGCTGTGTGTGCATTGTAACAAGTAATTATATGTTGACCACATTAAAACTAACTTTATTTTGTTCCGATGGATATCATTGTTCTATTAGTTTCACAAAGGCAAGAGGTATGAATGTGACTTGAGGAGAAAAAACACGTTAAAGAAATTTTTATTTTTTATTTATAAATATAAATAATGGCAAGATATTATTTGTTTTGAGTACGCTAGAAAAACATAACCCGTCATAAGAAACATGGTCAACTTTACAAAACAGAATAAAGATTAAACAACTATGATATAACGTAATTATATCTAATATTTGTAAAAGTAAAGATATAAACTGTATAATAAATACAAATAGTATTTTTCACAAAATCTATCGTACTTTCTTTGTGATGATAGTAAATTATAGCAAAAATAATAAATATTAATTTAGTTAGGCAACAACCAACAAATTATCTTTTGAACTAGTTTATAACTTGGTTTAATTCTACCAGTTTTACATATCCGAAAAGTACAATATTAAAAGTTTAAAGTTTCAAAAGAGGCTGGATGGCTTTAAAAGAAGAACTCAAATGTTATTGTAGAGTTTCATTTATTTTTACCTTTACTTTAAGCGCTCTCTTCTTCTAGTAATACATAGTACTCACTATCGATTTATCTCTCTCTCTCTCTCTCTCTCTCTCTTCTTTTTTTTCCCCATCAAGATACAATAGAAAGCACATCTATTTCTTTCGTTTCAAAAAATAATAAAAAATAAAGTCTCAATAACTAAGAAATAAAAATGACTAAGCATTAATTGTGAGTATATCTTATATATATCTTGAGATGCAACCGCCACATACCAAAAACAAGCTGGACTTGCGTAGATTTTTGATTGAAACAAATATCCTTTTTTCCATATATATATATGTTGTTTTATTTTTCTTCCCATGTGAAGTGCTTCGGACAAAACAAGTTCCGACACAGACTTGATTATAGGAAATGGCCAAGACTCCCGACCCATTCCTAACTTTCACAATTTATGTAAAACGAATTATTCTTCTACTTCCACAATTTTTACGCACTCTCTCACAAAAATCTCGGCCATCAATACCAAAAAACTTCTTCTGTCCTTTTGTGCTTCTCTAGACAACTCTCTTTTATGGTGTGTTAAGGACTAAATTGGTACAATATGGAATTCGGAGAATGTTCCTGTAATTAAGTCAAACCTCAGGGCGTATATATATGTTGCTAAATTACCATAGCTGATGGGAACTAAACCCTAAATGTTATATTTAATTGGCAAATAATACTTATAAAAAAGGCAAATAATAATATATGTAAATGATGTTATACTATATATAATTATTTTTTTAATATTATTTAATAAACACACTAACGACACACTAATATTCACTTTTTAAAAACTCGGCGAACTGGCGCACACGCACACGAACACGCACCCGCTCGCGCTCTGGACTTATATGACTTAGCGCACTGCTCCCCCCCCTCTCTCTCTTTTTGTATTTTTATTTGAAAAGGCTGAATTCATAGACAAAAATATGATGTAAATAATACACACACAAACATATATATATATATATATATATATACATATATATTTTTATATACATATATATATATATATATATATATATTGGTGCTTACAATTTTATATATTTGTACAATTTTAAGACTTGATCTTAACACTTTTATGTAATTTTCTCTTGTGTAAATAAGAAGATATGTATAATTTATTATAAAGTATAGGAGTACAAAGTCTTTGGTAAACCATTTTAAACCCCCTAACCTAATTAGTCATTCATAATGTGCCCCTTGGACTAAAAAAAAAAAAAATAGTTCTCCAACCTAATGAAAAATGTGTAGAGTGTCCACTCAGTCGTTGACTCACCGTTTAAATTGGACACACTGCTGTATTTTTGTCCGTTAGACTTGATCCCCAGGAGGCATTTTGTACATTTCTTAATAATTTGGGTGTTATTTTCTCTTTTTTCTTTTCATTGTCAAATATCCTATAGATTAGAGGGTTCAAAGTGATTACCCAAAGTCTTTTTACATGTATAAAAAGTCAAACTAGCTCTTACTTTTTTAGCAGTGAACTCCACTCTAGATACATAAGGTGTTTTTTGTTCCTTTTTCCCTAGTGTTTTTCTGGATATTACGCATAACATAGAAAAGTTTGTTGCCAAAGTTCCAACTTATTCTACTCACCTACGTAGATGCTGAACTAAGGATTTAGAAAATCATATAGTGTGTTCCCAATCTTTTCTCCAATGATGCACGAATATGAGTACACATACAATACAGAACGCTAAAGAAATGGCATACAAACTTTTAACAACCATAAAATATGGATAAGAATATGAATTATATACATATAGGTACGCATTGTATCATGCATAATTTATAAAGAATATGTTTTAAGAGTATATATCATATAAGACAAACTTAATAAATATTACAATTTGTGTAGAGATAGTTATAAAAAGAGATCTAGCTCATATATTACATCAACCTAATGCATAACAACATTCAACAAGAAAAGCACAATAATAAATTTACGTAGAGCTGACAAAAAATATTTTTAATTAAGAGAACTATATCAAACACATTGATTTTGTTACAAAGCTTAGATGTGAAGAACGATCATAAAAAAGATATATAGGACTCAGAAAGCTTTTGTTCACATCTTTATATATATTAATCATTTTTGTTCTTTGTTGTTCTTTTAAACATTAAAATATACAACGTATAATAATAGAGGATTTGCAATGTCTTAACATAAACACGGTCGGACAGGTTCTCGTTCTATGTTCGACATGGTATTCTTCAATTTAAATTAATTTAAATTAAAGATATGCCATATGACAAGTCCAATACATAGTTGAGGAGTATATGACCAATATTAATGTCCAACAAGTGCCACATTGTGTTATATAATTTGGAAAATATCTGTGAAACATAGCTTCTTTTCTCTTAACATATGTTTTAGTAATAATTACATTTGATATTATTATATAAACACCTATCAATACTTAAATAACTATTCGGAACGGTCTTGAAGTTTTAAAGACTATAAATATGTTTCTTGAAGTTAACCAATTAGAAAAACACTTCCTAAAATATGAAAAAGTATTATTGAAAGTCTATTAATTGTTTATTATTTTTACAATTTTAAGGGCCATTTTGAAGTAATCTTTAATAATAAGTCAAACTTTAAAGCGTGTAGAAAAGTATCTCTCTTATGTATCTACACTGGTGGTAGAATGTAACAAAACAAAGTAATTTAAATTATATTTAAATGCTTATGAAAATAATTTATTTACTTTAAGTCCTGATAAATACTTATTTACTGTTTGCATAACTGACTATTTTTTTTTAATCTTATAACAGTCACAAAAGCACAAGCCCAATAAACTAGGTTTTAAGTATTTCTTGAACTGTTTTTGAAAATATGGCAATTTAAATTTTTTTAAAGGACAAACTATAAATATTGTAAACACCAAAATAATCTTTTGAGTATATTTTTTTATTATGAAATTTGCAAACACTCCTGACTTTTAATTAAAAATAACTTTAAGTAATTTTAAGCAAAAATAATGAAGAAATTGCTTAAATGAACTCTTTTCTAACACCAAATAAAACACTATAGATGTATTAATTCCAACTTAAAGAGTTTCATGGAAAAGCTAGCTGAAAGGGATGTGAAAAGCTAGGGGTGGCGATTGGTTCAATTAAATTAAATGGTAAAGCGCTTAAAATCCTCCAACCTATGGGCTGTTTCACAATGTGCCCCCTAAATAACAAAAAATAGCATTCCACCTCCCAACCTTTAGAATTTGTGCGAGATGTCCCCTGATCAATTTTTTGGCCAAAATTTACCTGAAACGTGCTCTGCACATGATCATCATAATGGCATTTTTGTCTGTCCATATTTGACAAGAATCTTAAAAAAACTAATCACCCCCTAACCTATTGTCTCCACCCTAGTTACTTTACCTTATGTGCAAAATACCCCTTGAACTTTATGAGTATGTGCATTGTACCTCCTAAACTTAATATTTGACCTTCCAACTTTTCAAGTTAAATAAAAGCTTTTAGTGTTGGATTTGACAAATCTTTATTTATATAATACAACTTAATTTCAGTCATAATCGATGTGCATGCATCACAAAATGGGTGGATTAGGATATCACTTACTTTGTATTGGTTTGAACCATAAGGGAAGGGATATGGGAACCAAAAGCTAAAGATCGAGCACTTGATTTCATGTTATGGTGGTGAGTATATACGTGATTCAGTCTGTACATGTGTGCATTATGCACTATAGCTGCATTATTTTTCCATATCCCTTGCTAGTTATCGGCACTACATGCATCATAATTCGTTCCATCACATGGCTAAATTGTCATTTTTTTTACCTCTTTAAAATTATAGAACCGACAATAGTAGCTAAACATGTAGAAAGTATGAGAGCTCTTCACATAAGTTGACTTTCTAAGTTTACAGAATAGGAAATAAACATTGATGTGGGGTATTTTCGTCTGCATACGTGTCCACTTGCTAACATTCCACGTCATACTGCTTCAGTCCCTCCTGGATCCTTAAGCAGCTTTTGAGTTTGGAACCTGCACTCAACACCACACGTAAACTAAGCCGGTGCCTTCCCGGCGAAAGCACTCCGACGCTCAAGTCAGATGGGTCAAAATGTGAGTTCTTGTTGTGCGAGGCAACAAGTTGAATGAAACAAGTTGAATTGAGCAGCCAAAACAACTCGAACTGTGTGTTAAAATAGGTCAAACTCGATCTATTTTGGGACAAGTCTAATGTGACTCACGAATAGGTCGAATTCGACTTATATAACTCGACCTTAGGGCTAGAAATTATGAAAACGTACCTTGGAATGAGAAATGAGACCCCTTTATATAGTAGTAAGAGTCCTTATTCACTTAGAATTGCACTCCAAGTAAAATTATAAGTGGAAACAAGTCGGATTAGAGCTATATTTGGAATAACTCGAATAGACTTATGAAACAACTCGAATTGGGCTTGAAAATAGCTCAAACTGGGCCTGAAATAACTCGAATTGGGCTTGGGAAACTCGAATTGGAGCCAAATAGGTTGAATCTGGGCCAAGCAGGTCAAATTTGGGCCAAACCGGTCGAATTGGGGCCAAACAAGTCGAATTTGGAGTTGTTCTTCAGCTTTGTGCAGTCTCACCGTTTTCGTTATATCTCCTTCTCTAGACCTCGGAATCTCAATCCAATTTTTTATTTGGAAACTAGACTTCAGAGGCTTTCCAAAGAATATATAATTCATAAGATTAGAGTTGAATTAATAGGTCGAAGTAACAACTCAAAATAACAGCCAGAGATTCACTCTTCAGAACTTCTCCTCCTCTTTTTATGCTGTGTCTTGGGGTATTTATAGACATTTTGATGGGCTTGGACCCATAGGTTGAAATATAAGTTGGATTGAACCCTGAAACAACTCAAAATTGGGCCTGCATGGGCCTAATTTGAGTTTTTCCTTGAATTGTAATTTTGCATTAAAAAATAATGGTGCTGACTTGGCATAATATTATTCCGAAATACGCTCGTGGTATTGTATCAAATATTATGACGTGGCGGTACCAAAATATGGTACATCATGGAGTCCCTCAGTTTGTAAGAGTAATGTCAAGAAACATTAGTCATACAAACTAAAATAGTTCAAGAAATACCGGTAATCGTGCAATGAGTCCGTAATCCAGGAAAAAGTCCAGAAAAATGAACACTTAAAGTCAAAAAATTCAACCGAAAAAAGACTTGTCGAAAGGCTTTACCAACTGAGATTCATGGTCGGCTAAACTCTTTAGCTTAAGGTCTTGTATTTTTCATCGGCTAAGATGCTTGACTTAGGGTGTTGATCTTTATTGTCTAAGCTGCTTGGCTTATGGAGTTGATCTTTATCGTCTAAGATGCTTGGCTTAGTGTTTTGTATGCCTTATGAGTTGAGGCTAGTGCTCATATCTCATTTCTTTAACGCCCAAGCTGCTTGTAGCTTAGGGCTTTATATGCTTTGTGAGTTGAGGCTAGCGCTCATACCTCATTTCTCCAACGCCCAAGCTGCTTGTGGCTTTGGGCTTCGTGCTCTTCGTGAGTTGAGACTAGCGCTCATATCTCATTTCTCTAACACCCAAGCTGCTTGTGGTTTTGGGCTTTGTGCTCTTCGTGAGTTGAGACTAGCGCTCATATCTCATTTCTCTAAACACCCAAGCTGCTTGTGGCTTTGGGCTTTGTGCTCTTCGTGAGTTGAGACTAGCACTCATATCTCATTTCTCTAACACTCAAGCTGCTTGTAGCTTTGGACTTTGTGCTCTTCATGAGTTGAGACTAGCGCTCATATCTCATTTCTCTAAAGTCCAAGGCCACAAGGCCTAAAGCCACAAGCAGCTTAGGCTTTGTGTGTTTACCAACTAAACTGCTTGTGGCTTAGGGTGTTAAAAACTTCATGAGTTGAGGCAAGTGCTCATATCTCATTCATTTAACGTCCAAGCTGTTTGGCTTTGGACTTTGTGTATTTACCAACTAAGCTACTTGTGACTTAGGGTCTCTTGAGGGTTGTGCTCATTATATGCTCCATAATCGCTCTTTATTGAGGCGATGATTACGGATGTTTGTGACTAGCTTGATGCTTGTGACCAAGTTTATGAGTTGCATAGCACAACATACACAAGTATCATACTTGCCTATTGTATTGGCAGAGGGACAAAATAAAATATGAAATTTTATTAGTTTTGGGACTGAGCTCGTGTAATTTCCGAGTTGCCTACATATCCTGCCATGCTTAGATGGTCAAGAATCAAGTCCACGTAGTTCAGTGCTAACGATGACAATCGAGGTCTACATACGGATATTTGTAATCCGTGAGAGAAAAAGTAATGAAACATCCAAACTACGGTCCTACTGTGCTAACAAGACAGTTAGAATACCAACATCTTACCTGTAAGCTTTTCTCCATGAATTCAGATTTGGCTTGGACTACATGGTCCACAGATTGATTAATCAAGTAGCTGATACCAACTTCCTCATCTCAGATTGGTCTGCCTAATATTATATTGACCGCGACTCGTCAGAGTTGTTTGGATCAACCTTTTTGCGACTTCCTTGATCTTTTTTATCCCGTGGAGAACGACTTCTCTTTTTGTCTCGAGATGATTTCTTCTCTCGTGCCTCACAATTTTCCAAGACTAATTCGATCAACTCTCCATTGTGTATGAGTCGTTCAATCTCATTCTTCAATGCTTTGCAATTATCAGTATAATGCCCATTCTACTTGTGGTATTTGCAATATTTTATTGACTCCTTCATCTGGTCTATTTCCTTGAACGGTCTGGGTGTTTTAAATATCCCACGATCCTTTGCTATGGCAAAAATATTTGCAATGTCCTTCCTTAACGGTGTGTAGTTGTCAAACCTCTTGAAGGATGATCGTCTTTCTTTGCCTCTGTTCTCCAGTTTCTGTTCTCTTGACCTCTGTAAGGTTCCGGTAAGTCATTAGACCCTAGTTCTGAGCAGCTTCTTCCATATCAGTAACACGTCGAGCAATGTCCATAATGCTCTCCATGGTCGTAGGTGCCTCACAGGTCAGTATATCTACTAGCTTTTTACTCTGGCTACAGTTCTGTAGTACAGAATTAACCAAATCCGTGGTTGGAGACTGCACTCGACCAATCTCCACATTCAATCGTTCAATGTACTTTCCCAAGCCTTCATCAGGTTTTTTGCAAATATTGAATAGATGGCTTGGTGCTTTCTTCTTCAGAAGATAATTTGCAAACTTGTTGACAAACATATCTCTGAATTGTTCAAATGATTCAATTGTGCAGTTGACACGTTCTTGAACCATTCTTTGGCCGTCCCCGTCAAGCTAATTGCAATTAATTCCTTCCTCAGGCCCCTACAGTATCCTAGGATTTGCAGTTCATCGTCTAGGTCATTGAAATGCCTTCCAGTATCACTTGTACCATCATACTTTCGCATCTCTAGGAGATTAACTCCTTCCTTCAGTGCCAGTTTACTGATTGCATCACATAATGGAGTGGGCTTCTTCAAGCGTGGACTGTGTTCAACAAAGAACGGTTCCACCCTTGGTGCAACTCATTCTGGCCGGTCCGTGTTCCTCCCAGCCGTGTGACTTGCGGCTTTCCGAACCTCTGGACCCCTCTACTTTGAGTTGACCTCTCCATCTCTCGCAGTTGTCCAACTCGAGGCTCCGTGTCTTCCAGTCCGCACTGGACGGGGATTCCTGTGCTTAGGTGATGCATATGGTTCCCTTTTGTTGGGCCTATTTGTCCTTGAATATGTTTGTTGTCTCGATTCAGTATGACTTTGCGTCTGATGACACCTAGTTTGTAGTGCCGACGTCTGATGTGCAGTTGGTGCTGGGGCGTTCTACTGCAGGGCAGTATTCGCCAGTTGTTGCACAATCATCGGTACCATAGTTTGTTGAAAGCTGTCATGATCTGAGCTAACTGAGTAGGATTCAACAGTTGTGGTTTCAGAGAGACATTGCAGTAGGTTCAACTGCAATGCGTGGTTGGTCCAAGGGGGTATTCGGCGGTGCCACTGATGTGTGCTAAGAAGCATCAGTAACTCTGTTCTCCTCTTCCCTCTGGGACCTAACCCTGGTGGCTGCTCCATTCTTCTCTGCGACTCTTTGTTGAGCCATTGGGTCAGTGATAGTGTTTGTTCCTAAGTGCGTTTAGTGGTTCCCATAGACGCGCAACTGATGTGGGTATTTTTGTCTGGACACGTGTCCAGTTGCTAACACTCCACGTCAGACTGCTTCAGTCTCTGCTGGATCCTTAAGCAGCTTTTGAGTTTAGAACCGGTACTCAACACCAAACGTAAACTAAGCCGGTACCTTTTCGGCGAAGGCACTCCGACGCTCAAGTCAGATGGGTTGGAATGTGAGATCTTGTTGTGCGAGGCAGCAAGTCGAATGAAACAAGTTGAACTAAGCGAATAAGTCGAATTAAGCAAATAAGTTGAATTGAACACGAGAATAAGTCGAACCAGTTGGCCAAAACAAGTCGAATCGAGTTACCAAAACAACTCGAACTGCATGCTGAAATAGGTCGAACTCGATCTATCTTGGGACAAGTCGAATGAGACTCACGAATAGGTCAAATTTGACTTATATAACTCGAGCTTAGGGCTTGGAAATTATGAAAATGTACTTTGGAATGAGGAATGAGACCCCTTTATATAGTAGTAAGAGTCTATATTCAGCTAGAATTGCAGTCCAAGTAGAATTATAAGTAGAAATAAGTCGAATTAGAGCTATTTGGAATAACTCGAATAGACTTATGAAACAACTCAAATTGGGCTTGAAAATAGCTCAAATTGGGCCTGAAATAACTCAAATTGGGCTTGTGCAACTCGAATTTAAGCCAAATAGGTCGAATATGGGCCAAACAGGTCGAATCGGGGCCGAACAGGTCGAATTGGGGCCAAACAAGTCGAATTTCGACTTGTTCTTCAGCTTTGCGTAGTCTCACCGTTTTTGTTATATCTCTTTCTCTAGACCTTGGAATCTCAATCCAATTTTAATTTGGAAAGTAGACTTCAAAGGCTTTCCAAGCATATATAATTTGTAAGATTCAGAGTTGAATTAATAGGTCGAAATAACAACTCAAAATAACAGCTTGGGGTTCACTATTCAGAACTTCTCCTTCTCTTTTTATGTTGTGTCTTGGGGTACTTAAAAATAATTTGATGGGCTTGGGCCCATAGGTTGAAATATAAGTTGGATTAGACCCTGAAACAACTCAAAATTGGGCCTGCATGGGCCTAATTTGTGTTTTGCCTTGAATTGTAATTTTGCATTACGTGGCATAATATATTTCGAAATACGCTCATGGTATTTTATCGAATATTATGACGTGGCGGTACCGAAATATGGTACATCAAACATGATGCGGGTTTTTTTCAATTTCATAGGATTCAACTTCTATAATGCCATATATGCATTTAAGTAAAGTTAATTCGTCTAGTCTCAGGTACACAACAGATGTTGTGTTGTAAACATTGGTAAATGCTCATTTCCTTCCATAATAATATTATATGTTCTAGGAAGTGATACTTCAATATTGACTTAAATTTATCTCATGCATTCTCATAGGAGATCAAAATGGACACCAGTTAACAAACGAGCAAGAAATTCAAGTAGGACTTTTATATTCTAATGGACTCATGGAATCTTGAAACACATAAACAAAAATACAATGATCCACTGGTTTACATTATAGAGAATGATAGAGCACATTGTTCAAACTTCACAAATTTTTTTCTTTTCAAAAAAAGAAAAAAATCAGAAAATTGATCGATAAGTTTCAGTTATTGATGAGGTTGCAAACAATACTTTGGAAGTTGTTGAAGCCATAAAAGATTACACAAGGAAAGATTACATACATGATCACCTGTTGTTTATATGAAGAAATTAAGTATCATCTTTGATTTTTCATACTATCTCATATAACATGAATAACTTGTCTTAAGTTTTCACAATGCGTTAAAACTTTACTTCGTTATGAATTATATATGTTCTGGCAGGAATGATGGTGTTAATGTGAAGTGTTATTATGTGTGGTCGTTGATGGAGAATTTCAAGTTGTAATATGAATTTTTAATTCGCTTTGACCTTAAATATTTTGATTTCAAAAATAACTTGAAGCTTTATCCTAAACACTCAGCTCTCTGGTTCAGAAATATTCGTCTCCAGAGAAATCCAAAACATATTCCACAAGTATTAGATCAATGATTTTTAATTTTTAGAATGGAAGTGCTTAATACTTCACATGAATCACCATTGTGACAATTAAGAAGCTAGGTCATTAATAGGTCTCGACATTAAAATGGTCGAGTATTAGGCAATCACCTAGAACTTGAACTTTTGTAGCCGTGACAAATTTCAGAGCATATGGTGAATGAATTCATTCGACTAAGGTAGGAACGATTGCACAAATCCAGGGGGGTACAACGCCATTATTGAAAAGATTAAGGGGCATGCTCATAAAGTTCATTAGGTATTTTGCACATATTGAAAATGTTAGGGTGGGACAATATGTTAGGAGGTGATTATTAATTTTTCAAATTCTTGTCAAATATGAATGGATAAAACGTTCACGTACAAGACACGCTTTCTATAAATTTTGGCCGAAAAGTTGACCAGAGGGCATTTCGCATAAATTTTAAAAAGTTAGGAGGTAGATAGCTTTTTTTTTTTTTTTTTTTTTTTTTTTTTTTTTTTTTTGTAGTTTAGGGGGCACATTATGAAATAACCCATAGGTTGGGGGATTTTAAGAGTTTTACCCTAAATTGAATTTGGATACAACATTAATAGTTCTAGTTTAGATGCATCCGAATTCAAATTGGATTTAAAATATGCAATCCATTATAAACTCAACTTACTAATTTGAGTTTGAGTGATTCAATATGTAGACCTATATATATTGAATTTCTCAACACAAATGAGTGCAAGGTATTTCACCTACTCACCATATATACTTGCTTGCTCATCTTACCTACTTAGGGCTGTACATATCGATTAAATCAAATTAAATTGGTCAAATCAGCCAGGGTCATTCAATTATGGTTGTGGGAGATAACAACCGGAATCGAATCATTTGAAACGATCCGATTCAATTTAAATAGAATCGATTTCGATTATTTGTTCTTTATTTATTTATTGTATTTTGTTTTTGATAAAAAAGGAAATATAACGACTCAAATTTCCATTTAAAACTAGAGAAAACCAGTATGAAACACCAAATTCATAATTCAAAATTGATACTATTACTCAATTTAACAATTCATCAATCAAAATTCATAAACATTCAAGACATCATTAAATTCATTATGTGATATACCTATATATTACATAAATATAAAATAGATTTGATTTTTGATTCGATTTGGGGATCGACCCGTAAAATCGAAAATCAAATTGAACTGGGATTCGATTTATTGTGGCAACCAAAAATCGGATCGAAATTTGCCAAAAAAAATTGAATCAAAATTTTGAATCGATTATTAAATCAGATCATTCGATCAATTTCGAAACGATTTGATCAATTCAATTATGTTTGCACAGTCTTATACCTGCCTACCTATGTACATATTTACTTACCTACCTACCTACCTCTCTATCTAACTATGTACCTACCTAGCTACCTAACGTGCTTCCACCAAACCCCATCCCACCCCATCCATCCACTCTCACCCAAACTATCCAGTTTACCAAACCTAGAATTAAAATAGCTACAATGTTAAGATAATATCAGGAATGTTAGTTAAATAACTCTAAATGCTATTTCACAACTCAACAGAATAGTTCAAGCTTGTAGTCCATACGAGTAACTTAGAAAATCATGAAAATCGATATGTCAATTAATAAGAGCGTGGATCCCGATACCTAGAAATTATGAAACTCAACAAAAGTTGACAATATACTTAAATCACCTAAAAAATAAACACTACGCATAAATCAAGTGAAAATATATACACTAAACTTAAAATACATATTAGTCATAAATCACTTGAGAGACACACTACATGTAAATCACTAAAAAAATTAACATCAAACCTAAAACACATACTACATGTAAATCACCTAATAAACACATCTTACACTTCAAGCACACACTACACATGTAAATCACATAAAATGCACACACTACACCTGTAACACCCCTAAAATTTTTGAAGAAAATATATTTTCACTTTAGTCCTTATACTTTTTAAAATTCTCATTTTAACCTCGAGACGTTTTAGAATTTTTTTAATTTAGTCCAAAAAGTTTTAAAATTGGCCCATATATTCTAGAAACGCTTCATTTCTTTGAGACATATTTTTATAAATCTCAAATAAGTATAGTTATCTTAGTTTTGAGTTACTATGACATTAATGTATTAATTAGAGCTACATATAATTTCTTTTACTTCAACATTTGACTAGATTAATAGTAAATGTTATAGTTATAAAGTTTTTTTTTTTTTTTTTGTTATCTATATAACATTTGTTTTATGATTCCATGATGATATAAAGATTTTTGGAGGAGTTAACTAGAAGTTAAAACTTCAACTAAGCTTGATTTTTATTTAACTCTAGAAATTAACCATTTAAAATAATTCAAAAATTGGTTGAAATTTTGGAAAAAAATATCTAGGAATACTTAGAATATAATTAATTTAAGACTAAAATAGAAATAAAATATCAAAAATAAATTATGAAGAATAATTTCACTATTCATTACTATTCACTATAGTAGAAAAATCTGTCTATAAAGACCAATCATCTTCTTTCATTTTTTATCACACCTTCCACTCCGATTCAATGAAGAAACTTTATCCCCTTAACTTCTAGAGTATGGGAAAAATTATCTCATGCCACGACACCTTCTTCTTCATCCTACAAGATCATCAAAATTGAGTTTTACAAAATTTATAGTTCTGGGTGCAGTGACTTTGACCCAAAAGAGATATCAAAAAATTGATTTTTCTCTTAAACGTTAACCACATAACACTCCAAAGATGTAGAGGCAAACCACCAAAACTAATTGTCCATAAAAACAACATAAAGGGTCGATTTGAGCTATCTTTCTTTAGATCGCCGGAACAAACACTTGCATTTGTCTTCCGAGAATTCCCAAAAATAGGGAACATCTTCTGTGGATCTAGGGTTTGTTCCATAGCATATCCATGTGTGTAAGGTACATTTTGAATGAACAAACCTTGTCCAGTTGAAGCCTTCAAATGTTAGATCAAAGTTGAGAAACTCAACATTGTTTCGGCTGCAAAAATGACGTCTTGTGGGACTACTTTAGTTTCTCTTAGTTGGATGGTTAGCGTTAGGACCATGTAAATGTAATATTAGTTTGTTACCTTTGATATTGTCAACATAGGAATGGTTTTATTTTTTTCGCAACTATTTGTTCCAACTTCTATTCGCACTGTGTTACTTTCATATTGTTTTTAGCTCGTTTCTATTCCGTACTTTATTAATTATCTCAACTGCTCTTAATTAAGCTGATCTAATAAAGATATTATCTGAAGAGTTAATTAATTAAGTGCTTCACATTTTTAGGAAAGTGTTTATTCTACTCACGATTTGTTAAATTCCTAAAGAGTTTCTCTTTGATTTAATTTCCTTATTATCTAGGATGCTATTTACATATATTAATTAGTATTAAAAAAATTGCTGTATTATTTAGTTTCCATATTTAAGAGATAGAGTTTATTTATGACAAGTATTCTGTATCTATTAAGAAACGGAAAGATCTTTCTTAACTTATCTATCTTATGGAAAACCTATATTTTTATTCTTGAATATATTCAGCTGATCTTTTTACTCGGAGAATAGGCTTTCATATGTGGTGTTATTTCAGGATTCGTTCATCAAGAAGATAAAGATCGATTTCAATCAAAAAGATTTGAAATCTGTAAAACGCAAGAGTTGCAACAGTTAAGACGGGTCAGTCATTTGATGAACCTATAAATAGAAGTGTCATTTCATTTGTATCATTTTTAACCTTTGAGCATATTTTAATACAAATCATAAGAAAGGTTCACTACCAGTTTCATTATTGAGTTTCATTGAGGAAAATGTTTAATCCTTATTCTGTTTAAGTTTCATTATTGGATAGAGTAAGTTTTTGTCCCAATGTCTAGTTCAAACACATTTAGAAAAATCTAACAAGGTTGAATGGAGTTCGAACGAGGCAGGATATTTTCCAATCAGACGGAGTAGAAGTAGCAAAGCCGTAGCTTATAGGTGTTAACTATATAAGAGATTCAATGAGTTAGTGTCAAGTCCTGTAAGTGTAAATCCGTTGATACTATGAAAGAAGTCTGAAGCAAATAGATGAGAAGCCTCGTGGAGTAGGATATAAGAGTGGTGTTTAGAGTACGAATATTTGAGTCATATTATAAGTTTTAGTAAGTTAGTATTTATAATATTATTTAGTAAAGTTTAGGCCAACACTAGAAGAATAGATTAGCTACCAAGTGCTAGTTAGATTTAGATATCATACTTTATTATATTCTTTGATACCTTGATGATACAAATTAGTAATAAGTTTCATTTTAGAAATCTCTTAATACTTTTATAGGAATAGGTATGTTATTACTATCAAAATATCTAACTAGTTTCAACCTCTTTGTTTTACATATCTACCTACTATGATTTTCCTAAATAAAGTATTTTAGTATGACAGGTTTAATATATCATTATGTTTTTTAACCAAAACAAATATTTGTGATGTTTATCATAATTAAAAACAATTGTCTCGTATGTATATATTTTTTGAACTTAAAAAGTAGTTGTATTAAATAAAAGAATAGTTTTTTTTTCTTATATTATCAATTAACATTTTTTCTACATATTAAGGATATGTCAAAATGGTCAGAATAAGCTGAGATTTTGTGTATGGTAAAAGGTGCGATTCGGTTCCAGACTTGTTCAATCCCCATTTGGCACCCGCCCTGAGGAACTTGGACAAACTATTTGTGGTTCTTTGCACTTGAATCACGAACAACCTTTAAGGATATGTCAAAGTGGTCAGAATAAGCTGAGATTTTGTGTATGGTAAAAGGTGAGATTCGGTTCCAGACTTGTTTAATCCCCATTTGGCACCCGCCCTAAGGAACTTGGACAAACTATTCGTGGTTCTTTGCACTTGAATCACGAACAACCTTTTACTTATCAAGTTTCTCATATATATATATATATATATATATGTGTGTGTGTGTGTGTGTGTGTGTGTGTGTGTGTCTGTGTGTCTGTGTATATGTATATATGCATATGTATAGTGTGTGTGTGTATATGTATATATGTATATATATACACATACATATATATATACATATACATATATACATACACACACACACACACACACACACATATATATATATATATATATATATTTGTCATCAACTATCATGTTACATGTTCTAACTCGTTTTTTCTTATTTTTTCTTATTCGGATAAATTATTCTCTTGTTAAACTGAATTTTCTTGTTCATTATATCATGTTGATTAAATCATATAATTATGTTCTAATATGAAATCTCATTTGTTGGTTCTTGAAATGTGCCATGAGCAATGAAATATACTCGGATTTATAGCTCGCGAAGCAACGCATTTAATCTGGTAAATTAGTACACTGATATTTTTGTTACCCATTGGGACGCCTGTGGAAAGTTTGGCCCATGAATTGTATCGA
Organism: Misopates orontium; assembly: GCA_946800315.1. NCBI lineage: Eukaryota > Viridiplantae > Streptophyta > Magnoliopsida > Lamiales > Plantaginaceae > Misopates > Misopates orontium. The sequence continues at coordinate 15,530,027 of OX326948.1, forward strand.
CTTACTGTTGAGCAACAAATTGCTGTCGGTTTAAGTAATTTCACTCAATACCCATCGTTCTAGGCGCCAATTCCAGTCAAAAGTTGGCTGTGATCGGCATGCTAGATATGCATGTACTCGAGCATGTCTCTTCGTTTTGCGAGGTAGCTCCTCTTTAGGATATAAAGTAGAATCTTGGAGCCGTATAGTTGGATTCATTATGTATTGTTTAGATGCACATGCTCATTAACTTCTCATCTTGAATATATCTCACCTTGTCATGAAATTTTTCTTGTTTTTGCAAATGATTTGTTCATGAACTCCTAATTTATTGAAGCTCCCAATTTACTTGTCATTTTTTTTAACAATCTCACTAAGTCATCAAAGACTTACTCCTCTATTTCTTCTGTTTTGTCCATTCCTCAGAAAATGAGCAGTTGATGACACGACTAAGATCAAAGACCGAGGATTTTATCAAAGCATGACAACTATTCATCGAGCATTTCAGAAAGATGTAATAATCGTTTGTACTTCCAAATACTCCCGATGAAATAAATATGAAAGTTACTTTTAATTTTTATGGTTTTGATCCTTGAAGTGAGGTCCCTCTCCAAGGGCTAAATTTTAGTTTCAATGGGTAAGTGTGGCCAGCACCGAACTAACTCGGATTGGAGCATGACTCGTGGATCACGATCATCACAACACCTAAAACATATGCTAGACATAAATCACCCAAAATCAGACATTGCACCTAGCACACTAGACATTAATTGCCCCCTCCCCCCAAGAAAGTAATACCATAAATACGCAATAGGCGTAAATCACTCAAGAAATACTCGGTACACTAATGACTACAAAAACACTACACATAAAATATACACTAGTCGTAGATTTTCCAAAAATACACAAACTATTCTTAAAACATGTAATAAACGTAAATCATCTAAAATTGCACACTACACCTAAATACACACACTCAACATAAATTGCTTAAAAACGCTAGAAGAGAATTTGCATGAAGGATGAAGCACAACTGAAGAATATTCACTTTAAACCAATGGATACACCGTTGGTAAAAAGTAGCCCATTACCAACATACAATATGTTGGTAAAAGCCATATTCAACTACTAATAATGAAAGCTTCCTTTTTAATGAATTTTTGTTAGTAAAAATCAATATTTTAAAATGAAAAATAAAGATTTTTTTTTTTGGCTTGACTCCTTAAGAATAAAAAATTCACTCCATGATTATTGCAACCCGAATGTCTATTTGTAAAGACCGAGGCTTTTATCATTTCCATCTTTACAAATGGATATTCTATTTGCAAAGATAGATATTTTTATTGACACAATTATTACAAAATGGATCTTCCATTTGTATATATCATATATGAGCCGACTGTTCGTTTGTAGTAATAGAGTGGAAAAAGCCTTTCCTATTACACACTGAATATTCATTTTTCCATTTAAAAACAAATATTATTCTTGTAGATGTCGACGAGATTATTACCATTTGACAATCTATTTGTAAAAATATTGACCGGTTAACAATGGTCGAAAATTTTCTTTTCTCATTTACAAGCTTTTAGCGCTTGATTTTCTTTTCATTCTGCCTTTCATTCCCCTTGTCCTTTCAACTCAAGCAATTTTTGTTACTTTTTTTTTTTTACAGTTGAAATTATGATTTTTGTTCATTTTTGCAATATTTTACCATTATTTAAGCTTTTTTTTTCATTATATGATATTTTATCTTTCTTTATTATGATATTTTACGTTTTAAATTATGTTATGCACATATTAATAGATTATTGGTTGTTGTTTAAGTGTTAAATGTATTAAGCATTGCTTGTAATTAAGAGATAAAACATAACTTGTATATTTAGTTATTTTCGCGCAAAGTTAGCATGACTTCAATAAAGTGATAGTTATCTTATCGTAGTTGTGCATTGTTGATGTTTATTGTAGTTTAAGTTGTTGATATATATTAACATTTATATTTAGAGTGCAGATTATTCTTGTTCCCATCCTATTGGTAGTGTACCGACTAGGAAGTCTACCTAGATCGAACTAAAGTACGATGGTATGAGCATGACTAGCCTAATCTTATACAACCAAGCTCGGCAGACACACCTCATCTCTTATTTAGTGCGTCGACCGTGGTAGGCAAAACTCTCCGATCTCTCTCTTTCTAGGGGATCCTTCTTCAACAGTTCAACCACACACCGATCCTAGACAAGACTACTCCATTAGGGGAATCTTGATTGACAATCTTGCCACATGTTAACTTCCCCGATATATGGCATATTCATTAGGTGTCTCATCACAAAAGTTGTAGTACGCGACTGCACCATTATCAAGTTCTCATTCATTGATCATGTGTACTGCACCAACCTAGTATCGCAAGTTAACAAGTATCATGTAATAAACAGAATTATTTAGGGTCCAGAGTATAAGCTCAATGAAGAACAAGAAGAGATTAGCTTAGTTAATCTATTCCAGATATAAATTCAAGAGAAATTAAATTTTATGAGTTCAATAATTGAAATAAAGCAGAAAATAAAATAACAGATAAACTAATAATAAACAATTGTTTAGAGCATCTATTTTATGGAAATTAAAACACTATTTCATTCTCAAATTCATCATCAAATTCATTAGATCAGTTATTGACCAATGCGGGAAAATCTAATTTTGTTTTCAGATGGTCACGCTTCAAAACTCTTACTATACTTACTGATTCTGCCCGCCCTCAGCATGTACTAGTCTACTAGACTTTTTAATCTCTTGGTAAGTTTCAACTAAGCAACCAAATAAATCAATATTCTTGAATCTATCTCTTGTATGCAACATAGATCATGCACAGGTTGTCAATCTGTCCATGTAGTGTATGATTTATAAATCTTATAAGATCTGTTATATACACTTGTTTTCTACCAGTCATGAATATAAATTAATATATTCATGTGTTAGCTACTTGCATAAAAACATTTTCTTTGGACATTCTCTTTCTCAAAGTGCTCACGTTGTATGACCTCAAATTTCAACTGCTGCTTACCTGTTCTTTCTCACCTCTGCTTTTCATTTGTTCATACTTACCGACCTGCCCAAACTCTATATGGCAATTTCTTACTGCAAGTGTACGGGTGCAAGTAGTATAAGAAAGTAAATTACAACCCAAAATTGTCGAACCCTAGGGAGTATGGCGTTGAATCTTAAGTATTAAGAAATCCATATTTGCACACAAAAACTAATAACTATGAAGCTATCACCTTTCACAGTCACTATTAAACAGAAAATGTAAATGAAATATATTTTGGATTTGGAATGATTAATAACTAAAACACTTAATAACTAGAGACTTAATTCAATGATAGAGAAATGGTATAGTAAGGAACTAGATTTCTTTGGATAGATATGATCGAAGACTCAAAGACAATCCGTTGTTGAGATGAACTATGATTGACTCGTGTGTGGGATGTATTAAACTATGAAGTAAAACCTATGATTATGGGTTCCTGTAGTGGAAAACACCACTCTATAATTCGGAATGTTACTCTGTGTACGTTGTTCCTTCAAACGCATTTACCTCAATGAATTACCCACGTCTTCTTGTTCTAGACGCTATCATCACAAGGCATGTGGAACTTTATAACCTATGAGATCTATCCTATGAGTTCGACTTTCGCATTCGTCATACGAATCTAATCTATTATGTATTCATGACGCACATAAAACTTGTTACTCAAGTTATAAGCTCAATTTAATTGTTTCTCACACAATCATCTCAACATGATTTCTACCCAAATACTCCCATTGTCTTACGACACACGATGGGTTTAGCTATGCATAATTAAAGTAATCATGAAAACATCAATAAAATAAACCATGGTCTTGAATAAAACAAAGTAAAGCAAAGATCTCGTCCAAACAAATGTACGAAAATAAAAGCAATAACCAAATCAACAAAACTCAATTCAAGTGTACGAATAATTAAAGAACATTAACTCAATCACAGCTTTGATCTCCGATCTTCTCTGGTTTTCACAAAAGTTTAACTCCAAGATTGTTCTCCAAAGGTGTTCTCCAGTCTCTAAGACACTTTTCTCTCTCTCTCTCTCTCTCTCTGTCTCACTCTTTTCGAGTGTTTAGGTATTCCATTTTATATCCTCTCTCGCATGAAAAGTCTCACTCTTTAATTCTCCTCTAAACTTAATTTTTTGAGTCAAAGTAATTTGTAAGTGATCGCTTTCAATTTGCATGTAGCGGCTGCTGAAGTTAGGTTGCGTCATTCTTCAGTCAAAAGCGATCGCTTCTGGTTCATTTTCAACGCAAAGCAATCGCTTTCGGAAGCGATTGCTTCTCTTTTTATGCCCTCACTTTTCTGCTCGCATGATTTGCTCAGAGTTCCTCTTTTTAGCTCATTTTCATCATTTTTCACCAAAACAACTCATAAACAATAAAATAAAGGAAAACAAGTAAACATACTCAAAATAATCAAAGAGCATACAATAAAACGATCTATTTGACATATGAATAATGAGTACAAAATGGACTCATCACTTACCCCGTTATTCCAATTTTTCTCTTAGTACCTTTAATGCCCACTGTCATTTCTGATGTACCATCTTGTTCCTTATCGATGTGTGCACCTACTACCATATCAAATTTTGTTTGATCCTTGCATGTTGTCTCCCCATAGTCTAAACCTCTCGGCACTCGAGAGATGACCAATATCTATAAGCCAAAGTTAAGTTCATCCTGCAATATAACATTCCATGTCAGTTTCCATTAACCCTTCTCATGTCTCCTCTGTGATTAAAGACTCGAGCTGTCGTGCCACTATTTCTAAAGAACTCATTGTTCTTCTTCCACATCAATAGTATGGATCTTGTTTTTCCGACCCTTGACTATCATTGGATATAAATGGGTCTTTCTACTTGAACGCAAGTCTGGTGGTTTTATTGATAAGAGTAAGGCTTGCCAAATTGCTAAAGGGTTTCATCATCACCCTAGTCTTAACTATACTGAAATCTTCAATATTGTTGTTAAATTGGTTATTGGCCCAATTTTGACTCTCGTTATTACACATGGTTGGCATATTTGTCACTTAGATGTTAGCAACGCCCTCCTGCATGGCCACCTCTATGAGCTCGTCTATATGTAGCAACCTCTAGGTTTTATTGACCCTTCTCAACTGTCTCATGTATGCTGTCTCCAAAAATCTTGTAAATGGTATTGTGATTTTAATGTTGTTTTGGAAACCTTGGGATTCAGTCACACTCCCCAATTCTTTATTCTTATTCCATCATGGTGATGCGCACTCATATCTTATATTGTGTACGTTGATGACATCATTTTCACTGGGAGTGACTTCATCTTGTTGGCTAGCATAATTCGTAAAAGTTGGATCCTCTTTTGCCTTAAAGGATCTCAACCCTTTGTTATATTTCCTTGGTCTTGAAGACATTTCTTGTTGCGAGGGTCCTTTTGTTTCTGAACACAAGTATATCAATGATATTATGCAGCATCACCGCATGGAGGGAGCAAATGTTGCTACTATACTTATGGCTCCCCTCAATTCGCACACCTATAATTGCATCGAGGCATGTGACTTGCGCGCCTATTGACAAGCCATTGGCGAGTTGTAAAACTTGGCTCTCACGTGGTGAGACATCACTTTTGCTGTCTGCTAGGCACAAGCAATCTCATGCCCTACCGAGGCTCAATGGGAGGCTATCAAGTGTGTTCTACGGTATCTAAATTACACTATCACCCATTGCATTCTTCTCGGTTGAGGTAAGAAAGTAGTTCCATGCAGTTTAGAGATGCTAATTGGGTGGGGTGGGGGGGGGGGGGGGGGCGTCAAACGACACTCTCACCCATTGTATTCATCTCGGTTGAGGTAAGAAAGTAGTTCCATGCAGTTTTTAGATGTTGGTTGGGGTGGGGGGGGGGGGGGGGGGGGGTGTGCCAGCTAATTGCAACTCCACTTATGCCTATATATCTTTTTAGGCGATTGTCCTATTGCTTGGAGTTTGTGCTCATAACGAGTCATATCTTGTTTTTCCTCCAAGCGCAAATACCACGCCTTAACTACTGCCACTTCAGAGGTTCGTTCAAAATTTGTTCATGAAACTCTGTCTACCTCTTCGGATTAAAGGTGTAAAAATAAATAAAAAATACTCCCTTCAGAAAAGGTATATAAATTAGTTCAGACCTTAATCTGAACTAATTTGCTCATGAAACTCTGTCACGTATAGAAAATAAGTGGAGTTTTTGGCTGCTATTTTTAATGGAGAAAAAGTATCAAACTGTTATGTTAGGTTGGGTTTCAATAGCTAATCTCGAAATTATTCTCGCCATATCCATCAGATAGAGCCGAATTTATTCTATAATTGGAAAGCAAGCCATCAAATTCAAGGGCAAAAAGAAGTCGTTAAGGTTGTTATCTTGTTCCGTCTTTTCTTCGTTTAGTCAACGGCAAATGCAGTCAAAGATGCGCGGAAAATGGCGAGATTTGCTCTGACATATAGAAAGACCGTGCTTAATTATAATAATTTGTTAGATTAAGGTCTCAAAAACCCGCCATTTTTCTTGTTTTTATTGCCTTAATGAATGGAATAATTTGCGCCTTTAATCAACATATAAACAGTGTGATTTAGTGCTCGAGAAATCTACTGACGTGCCGAAACATGAATACTTGGTCGGTTCGTTAGAAAAGAAATGTTTGTCAACCTTTTCGTCTTCAACGGTTTTTAAGTTTAATAATATTTTTTTATCAAGGAGGATATCTACGATTCTAAACAGTATTCAAAGAATGTAGCTCATTTATTATGAAGACTCTAGTTCATTACTGATTTTCACCAAAAGCCTCAAGCAAATTATATATCCAACAAAAAGAATAAGACTGACAAGTTAGAATATTGAAGTTTTAAAATAGTGGATACATGATTTTTACTTATTATAAATAATAGGATCTAAAACTGACAGAAATTAGTTTTTGTTTTTTTATTTATTTCCATTTATATGTATAATTAATCTACTTTTTAAAATTGTATAATTAATATCTGTCGTGCTTTATAGAGACTTTGTTTTGTTAATAAAAATAATTTGCATGGGTACATATAAGCCTGATATGAAACTTTGGACTAAACTAAAAATTCACTAAAATTATTAGGGTCGAATTGATATTTTTCAAAAATTTATAGGCTATAGTTAAAATACTTTTTTTTATAAGAAAATAAAGATACATTAATTTTAATATTTCCTTCCATTTTCCTAGAGCACTGCGCTGTTTATATTACATGTTATTTTCAAACAAATCAAGCTCACCACATACACGACGCCTTTTGTAGTGGCCGGGGTGATTGAAGTGGGGATCAAAGAGTTTGAAGTATCATTAGTTTAATACTAGGTTGCCAAAAGCGGCCTCATAGTTTCGATACTCGGTTATTACTTCTATATATATTATTTTCAGAAATGAAATAATATACTTGCTCGCTGAATATGAATTAACCCTGTCCATCAATTCTAGATGTAGTTTCTCTGTTTGTATTAGATGAAACAGAAATGACCATCAATTGTTGATGCTTAGTTTTGTAGTTTGTATCAGAAGAAATTGAAAATATTACCCCTACTTTGACTGTTGACTAACAATTAAAATACTAAAAGGGAGGTCAATAATTTTTTTTCAAAATTAGCGAAGAAATGAATGAAAGGAGGTAATTGTAACGATAAAATTTTGAGTCGTTGAAATTGTTGTTCCTCTGTTCACAATAATCACAAAATATTAGAGAAACAAATAGTAATTAACTCGAATGAACATAAATTAGATATTAGCTCAATTCTCCATTGCCTGAATGTTTACCTCAATGTCGATAATTAAATAATTATCGATAATAATGAAGTACATGGTAGGGGTAAGGCGCGAACTATGTTCTACTTTCTTTAAGACAATTTCGCACCCCTAGTTCATAATGAAATATATGTAGTACGGTTTACCACTTATGTGTTGCCTGCAGGATATAACAACCCAACTCTAAATGTCGTGTTTCTATTCTAACTGCAGCTTTGAAAGAAATGAAGCTTAGGCCCCGCCACTTTGCTCATGCTCATTGTTTTTTAATAATTTTCTCTTCACAAAATGATATAGTATAACATTTCATTTTTTCATCTATTACCCTCTCATCTCACGAAACTTTTTCTTTGTTTTCTTATCTCAAAATGAAGGCCTATGTAGACCTATTTATAAGTGGGGAGAGGAATTAGAATATTGATGATAATTTATCACCTAATAACTCTTATATCTGTTACATGCCCATGCAAATAAAACTAATAAATAATGATTGCAAACAACCGTTCAGTGGACAAAGGGGATAAAGGTTGAGATTTAATTTGCACTAATAAACTCTGATCGGTTACATCAAGCATAATTCGAATTCATATTTCACAAGATATCAAGTTTGTACTATTTTTAGTTAAAATATTCTAATGATCTCCCACTTATTTTAATGAAAATAATAATGCACCATTGAACACGGGCAAGAATATTATGCATCATGAAAGTGACAATACCTTTAAACCTTCACTTAGTGCATCACAATTCCCGTATTAGACTTAGAATGGACAAAGATTTTAAACAATGATCCTTGATGGCACCTAGAATCATATCATGACCAAATATAATGCTCAAAAGTGTCCTATTAAAGCTTCTTAAGCTCGCACGTTAACGACCTTGTGCTTGTCCCGATTTTCACAAGTGTCTTAGAGAAATGGCCCCATATTCTCAAAGAAAGCGGCCTACTTTCTCACTTGTATAGGTGAGTCTACCAAGGATGTTTCTCTCACTATTACATCCCACCCATAAGGCTATAGAACTAATTGAGATATACAAAGATCTCATCCTCCACATCGTCATAGGAAACACGCACCCATACATCATAGGGAGGGACGTATGATCAAAAGATTTTAATAGTGCATGTCATCACCAAACGACTCTATGATTCACTTTTCTCTTTAACCTAGTTCATGGGATCTCCAGTCCCTAGGTAGAGTATTCTCATAGAAAATGTAATACATAATAAGGCTCAAGTCCTTTCCCCCTCAATGTACCTCTAAACTTTTACTCAAACTTCAGCTATTAACTTCGAAAAACATTATAGGTCTAAGGTTTTCAGCACCGATGCTTTGTTTGAGCTCATCTCATAATTTTTTCTCCAATATATTTATTAGGTGATAATGCGCCTCAAGCATTTATATTTTCGCCAATTTTGTCGTCACTCAAGTGACAATAAGCTTCTCATGCTCAACAATGTTTTTAAGGTACGAATTATATTTCTCATTCATCAATCTAATGAACTTCACTTTATAATAATGGCGAGTAGTCTTCTTCACCTACTAGGAGCCATTTAGTTTCTCGTTTGTTGCACTTCAATCTCATTCACCATGATAAATAGTATTTCACCATGCACAATTCTCATGAATTCATATTTCAAACTATAACTTTCAAGTGCAACTAGTTTTTCATAATCACACAATTCACTATAAATTATCACATAGAATCATGTTGTGCATATTTTTTGCACAAATGCTCAATGTCATGTGTAAATAGGGCAGCAACCCCCACTATTCAAGCTAATTTCTCCTAGTCAATTTTTTTTGAAGGACTCATGATAATCAAAAATATAAATCTCATGATATAATGGGTAGCATTTTTATAGCATGCACATTCGGGTATCGTATTTCACAAAGACCAAGTAAAGATCTCTTTATTTTTTAAAAGTATTTGTAACTCTAATTATACAACAAAGTTACGAAAAAAGTAAAGTGGTAAATCATGATCATTGCCAAATGATCAATGTCATTTTATCATATAGAGTCAAAAATATGCACTTATTAACTCCTAATTCAAATGAGATTTTTATAAACTTGTAAAAATGATTGATCAGAATGTAGCTCATAAATCACCTTTTTCCTACACGGCTTCATGAAATATGATCGAGCATAAGCCATAGGGAAATAATGCAATAAAGATTAAAAGTAATTTCTTAGCAGCGCCTTGTATATACGTCATCGTGAAATAGAGAGCTCATCATATAGTGATGATACATTTATGATTTACCTCTTCATAATGTAGAACTATGTAGCAATGTACCATCTCACACATTAACCTTTTATCTAAGATTCATCTTTGCAACATAATACACGAGTTAGACTTAACCAAGAAGTTAACAAAGAAAAATTGTTTCTCATGACCAAAGCTAAGTTTAACTACTTATCCATGAATGGATTATTTATTTAGTCTATATAAGCTGACAACAAAGATCAATATGGAGGTTACAAACTGTATAAAAGTATGCAGAAGGCAACATATATTTCATCATGAACTAGGGGCGTGAAATTGTCTTAAAGAGAGTAGGCCATAGTCCGCACCTCACCCCTACCGTGTACTTTACTATTGTTGGTAATTAACTAATTATCGACATATAAATATTCATCCAATAAATATCGAGGTAATATCTATTGTATGTTTATCTGAACTAATTATTATTTGTTTCTCTGATATTTTGTGATTATTGTGAATAGAGGAACAACAACTTTTAAGAAAATCTTGCTTTTTGATGTGGGGTATTTTCGTCTGGATACGTGTCCACTCTCCAACACTCCACGTCAGACTGCTTTAGTCCCTGCTGGATCCTTAAGCAGCTTTTGAGTTCGGAACCTGCACTCAACACCACACGTAAACTAAGCCGGTGCCTTCTCCGGCAAAGGCACTCCGACGCTCAAGTCAGATAGGTCGGAATGTGAGATCTTGTCATGAGAGACAATAGCTCGAAAAGATAGATCGAAATATGCTAAATAGGTCGAAAACAAACACCTCGAAGTGGCACAATAAGTCGAAATGAAGGTCTTCAAATAGATCGAAATACCCTCAAATAACTCGAAATGCACTCAATATAGGTCGAACACGACCTATTTCAAACAGCTCAAAATGATTGCTCTTATAGCTCGAATTCGACTAATATTGCTCGAAATGAATGCTTGAAAATATCAAAATGTACCTGAAAAAGAGGCATGAGACCCCCTTATATAGTATTAAGAGTCCTTATTCAGCTAGAATTGCACTCCAAGTAGAACTACGATTCAAAATAGCTCGAAATGGAGCTATTTTGGAATAGCTCGAATTGGGCTTCCAAATAGGTCGAACTGGGCCAAATTGGTCGTATTGGGCCAAATAGCTCGCAATGTGCCAAATAGCTCGAAATGGGCCAAATAGCTTGAAATGGGCCAAATTGCTCAAAATGGGCCAAATAGGTCGAAATGGGCCAAATAAGTCAAAATGGGCCAAATAGGTCGAATTCTGACCTATTCTTCAGCTTTGCGCAGTCTCACTGTTTTTGTCATATCTCCTTCTCTAGAGCTTGGAATCTCAACCGCTTTTTGATTTGGAAACTAGACTTCAGAAGCTTTCCACACATATGAAATTCATAAAATTTGGAGTTGAATTAATAGCTCGAATTTAACAGTCAATATACAGCTTGGGATTCACTCTCCAAAACTTCTCCTCCCCCTTGGAATGATGAATGTGGCTCCTTTATATACCACTTAGAGTCATTCCTTAGCTAGAAGACCATTCTAAGTAGGATTATAAGTTATCCTCTTCTTTGGAATGAGGAATGTGACTCCTTTATATACTACTAAGATTCCTTCCTTAGCTAGAAGTCCATTCCAAGTAGGATTATAAGTTGAATTAAGTCAACTTAGAGCTATCTGGAATAACTCAAATTGACTTATGAAACAACTTGAATTAATTGTAATTTTGCATTAAAATATTGATGCTGACATGGCATAATAATACCAAAATATCCTCGTGATATTATATCGAATATTATGACGTAACAGTACCGAAATATGGTACATCACTCTTACTTATCTTAATCTCACTCGTAATTTTTTCTTACAAAATAGCTATAGTATAACATTTCATTTTTTTTCCTCTATTACCCTCTCATCTCACGAATTTTTTTCTCTATTTTCTTATCTCAAAATGAAAGACCATACAAACCTATTTATAAGTGGAGAGGAGATAGAATATTATTGATAATTTATCACCTAATAATTCATACATCTATTACATGCCCATGCAAATCAAAGTGCAAATAAAGCTGATAAATAATGATTGCAAACAACCATTCAGTGGACAAAGGTGAATACATGTGGAGATTTACTTTGCACTAATAAACTCTTATAAGTTACATCAAGCATACTTCGAATTCCTATTCCACAAGATATCAGGTTTCTATTATTTTTAGTTAAAATATTCCAACAATAAAAGACAAGAAAGTTAGTATAAATAAATTTGTATAAATTTGAGTTACTATTCTATTTGATCATCTGGTTCAATCCTTAAGAATAATAATTTGCAAGATTTTTGAATTTCGGCGAAGTCTTCAGATTAATCTTCATCAGAATTGACCTGACCTTGAAAAACGTAAGTTCAATGGCGTGAAAGATTGATACCAAATGAAAATATGATTTGTTGGATGTTGTTAAAGAGTACCAAAAACTTTGTCTTCAGTTTTTCAAATATATTGAAACTTGATCTTCTTCAGCAGAAGCCTAGTCTTTAAATACACTATTTCGATAGTTTTGCTGGTTGATTTTGAATCAGAGAGAATTTGATCTTTGTGATAAATAAATTGAATAGTTGGTTGATCTTCTCGAAGCTTGATGAACTTGAGCGAGAGAAATCGCAGAACTTCTATGCTTCAAGAATGATTGATATTAAATCGTGATTTTTCATCTTGATGAAAACCTATATTCTTAGTTGTAGAAAAGATTTATGTTAAAATCTCCTAATGAGATGGAGGGCTGTGATTGACCTTTGAATCTCTATAAATGGAAGACAAAAATGCGGAGAAATATTGATTTCCATCTCTTGAAAATTGAGATTTGATAGAATATATATTTCATTCTCTTTGAATAAATCTTCACATCTCTTGAATACTAAAATTTGATGTTATATTTGTTTCTTTCAATTGACACATGAAATTATTTAATTAAACACAACATAAGTGTGCCTACAAAATGCCCCCTCGAGACTTGTTCACAAATAGTGTCAAAAACACTACATTGGATGGATAAGTCCTAATCATTTATTTCCCATGCTTCAAGAATGATTGATATTATATTGTGATTTTTCATCTTGATGAAAACCTCTATTTATAGTTGTAGAAAAGATTTTTTGTCAAAATCTCTCAATGAGATGGAGGATTTTGATTGACTCTAGAATCTCTCAAAATGGAAGACAAAATGTGGGGAAAATATTGATTTCTATCTCTTGTAAGTTGAGATTTTATGTAATATATGTTTCCTTCTCTTTGAGTAAATATTTACATCTCTTGAATATTAATATTTGATTTTATATTTATTTCTTTTCAATCGACACATGAAATTATTTAATTAGACACAAAATAAATGTGTCTACATAATGCCCCTCAAGACTTGTTCATGAATAGTATCGGAAACATGTCATTGGGTGGATAAGTCTCAATCATTTAGTTCCCATGATTCAAGAATGATTGATATTAAATTATAATTTTTCATCTTGATGATAACCTATATTTTTTATAGTTGCAAAGTGTCAAAATCTCCTAATGAGATGGAGGGTTTTTATTGACTCTTGAATCTCTAAAAATGAAAGACAAAATGCGGGGAAATATTGATTTCCATCTCATGGAAACTAAGATTTGATGGAATTCCATCTCTTGAATACTAAAATTTGATGATATATGTATTTCTTTTCAATTGACACATGAAATTACTTAATTAGACACAATCAATGTGTCTACAAAATGCCGCTTCGAGACTTGTTCATAAATAGTGTCAAAAACACATCATTGGGTGGAAGAATCTTGATCATTTTTCTTTCCAAATTAATCAAGCATGAATCATCTAATTTGGGACTTGGAACAATAGTTTGTGAACTCGATCTCAAAGTGCAGCGCATGTGAGATACAACTCTTAGTTGTGTCAACTTTAAGGAGACATTTTTCGCAAAGATAACTATTTTTTTCTTCAAAGATATTGCCGAGCTTAGAATTAACTTCTAGCATCCACGAGTAATTTTCAGTTTAGACTCATACATCATGGAGGATTTGATTTAAGAATTTGCAGACCTATAGCTCTTGTTAAGGAGACTTGAATATTTGAAGAATTTGTAGACCTCTTTACTAGTGTCAAGGAGATTCGAAGGCCTGAAGAATTTTCTATCATTTTTGCTTGTGGCCATGAGATTTGAGGATTTGAAGAATTTGCTGAACAGTTCCAACTCTTGTCAATGAGTGTTGAATTTATTTGATTTTGCACTGTTTTGACTCGTGTTAAAGAGCTCTCGACTTGAATGTTAATAAAGTGTTTGACTCTTGTAAAGCAACCTTTATTTGGTTTTGAACTTACAAAGAGTTAATACTCGTGCTAAGGAGTTTTTGATATTTGTAGAAAGTTTTAACTTGTGAAGAAGTCTTGATTTAATTTTGAATAGTTTAAACTTGTGTTAAGGAGTTCTTAATATATGTGGACCGTTTTAACAAATGTCTAGCAGTCTTGAGTTTATTTGAATTTGCAAACGGTTTAAAGTCATGTCGAGGAGTTCTTGATATTTATAGATAGTTTCAACTCTTGTCAATGAGTATTGATTTAGTTTTAAATTTATAAAAATATAACCTTGTGTTATGGAGCTCTTTCCCACTTTATTCTCTTATCAAGGAGAACATATAAAGATCTTAAGTTGAAGGAAGTGGATAGTTTAAGCTCGTGTCTAGGAGCACATCATTAGTTATGAAATATGATACTTCATCTTCATCTTCTTCAGATTTTTATTTTCATCTTCATCATCGTCTTTAATGTCAGAGTATGTGGCATATACTCTTTTCATTAGTCTATACTAATCTCCACGGTATGCGCTCGAGTTCTTAATTCGAATGTTTTTGGCTTGATTTCTTGAAGTATGAAGGAAAGATTCCAGTGCATCATTTGAGTGCATAATTCAATGGCTGAAGTTTCAGATAGACTCTGTTTGCTTGGGATAATTTTTTCCATCTATTAATGAATAACTGATTCATCTTCTCTTTGATACGAGTTAACAAGCTCAATCATACTCACGGTGCGATGAATGTTGTAACAACAACCAAAGAATTTGACTTCAAAATCTTTCCAAGTGTCAATTGGGTTTGGCACGAGATTGGTGTATCAATCAAAAGCCAAACCTTCTAATGACCACACAAATTGTTTGACAAGAAGAACTCCAGCACTATCGCATGTCTCGATAAAGTGGCGACATGTTGTCTTGGATATCCTTTCCCATCAAAATGTTGAAACTTTAGATGTTGATAGCTTTCAGGTATTTGCAGTTGTTCAATTCTTTGAGAGTACGACTTTTTATAAGTTTTGATACTTTTACGCCTAATTTTATGATCCCTTACGACTGCATTGAATCTTTCAGTTGATTGACAGACACAAGATCTTTGAGAAGAAACTTAAATTTCTTTGCTTGAGGCTTTAGAATATTCTCGAACTTTGAATTTTTGAGTGGTTTCTTCAGAAGACTTTAGAACATACCTCATTCTTCGGTCGTTTTCCGTTTGGAGTTTTGACTTTTGGAGATGACATGAGAATGAAACTTCTTGACTTGATTTGTATTCTCCACCTTTAACTTTTTCAATGATTTCTTCATTATTTTCATCACATTTCTTTTGGAGCGCTAGCCTTTGAAAAAGATAACTCAAGCGCTCTTCACGTTTGAGATTTAATGAATACACACACGCACACACACACACACACACACACACACACACACACACACACACACACATATATATATATATATATATATATTCATTCATTCATTAAATATTGAGATTTGGTAGAATATTTATTTCTTTCTCTTTGAATAAATATTTTCATCTTTTGAATATTATGCAATATTTATTTCTTTTCAGTTGACATGAAATTGTTTAATCAGAGGAGAGTTTTTCTAATATTTTCAAAACCAACTCGGACTGGTTGTTTGAACTAGTTTGAGTGGTTCATCCCAACCAATTGCTTAAAAGATTGTGTCCAACAAATTGAAACCAGCCCCCAAATTAGTGAACCAGTTACCCTCTTATACCCGATTTTGAATTTGAAAACCATTCCAACAAAAAATTTTACTTATAAAATTTTAAACTTTTGTGATGTTTTATTTGATATTACCCATGAGGTTCAGGAAATGTTTTAGTTTCTTGAAATTTTGTTTGGTATGACAAGCTTTAGAGATTATATATTGGAGTTTATTATGAGGTTTGTTGATATGAGAAGTGAGGTTATTTATGTTTCATTTTGTTAGCATTTTGAATATTACGTATTGGTTTGATCTTTAATGTTCCGTTTATGTTGGTATTCAATATTTATGTATGATTTGATGTGATCTATGTTATATTTTAAAATGATTATTTGAAGTTAAACGCGTTAAGTAATTGTAATGGTATATTTATTCAATATGTATGATTTCAAAATTTTAGAAATAAATTATACAAGATATATATTAATATACAAATTATGTTGAGTTGACAGTTAACTTTATTTACAACTTGAGTCAGTTGTTGACCGATTAGACTTGTAAAATTTGAAACCATAAAGACTAACGTTTCAGTTTCCAGTAAGTTTCAGATTACACTGAGTTTTTCTTCACCTCCTTATAAATGAATAGACTTTCGTTCTCGGTATAAATCTGTCTTCTTCTTTACACTTTACAAAATTTGGCTAGAGAAGACAAAGGGTTTTGAAAGTGGGCCCCACTAAGGTGCAACAATTGAGAGTTATGGCTCACACGTGCGAAGCTCTTGCAACCAGCTAGTCTATACTATATAAACAGGGGGAGTTTTTCTCCACCTACTTCTTCATGAAAAGACAATTTTATCCTTCTTGGATTTTGCCATTTTTCTGTACATTGTTTGTAGGGAGAATTACACAAACACCCCTTGAGGTATGGGCGAATTAAACAGACATCCCCTGATATTTAGGAAATTATACAAACACCCCATGCGATTAAATTCTTTTTGCAATATGTTACATTTTGTTTGTACTATCTTCTCTTTTTCTTGTGTTCATTTACTCACTTTCCTCCACAAATATTATATCTTGGAGACATTAACTCAATTTAAAGTATACAATAAAATTCCATCCTTAAAGAAAAGACATTTCTATCCTTCCTATAATACCCTAGTAAATTTATATTTTTTCACACTCTCAGTACATCAATTACTGCCACATCATGTCCTTTCTAATTACTCTCTCTCTCACACGCTCATTAATGCTCAACGGATTATTAATTTATTACTGGAAAAATTTATTTATATTTTAATTATAATTGAATTTTATACGTTCCTTACGGTCGTGACTCATGAGTTGGGTGAAAGTGCTTGAAATATGTATATTATTTTGTTTGACTAGTGAAAGACTTAATTAACGAAAACAGATATATGAAAAGGTCTATATAAGTACAAGAAATATTAACTAAGTTTCATACATTGGCTTTCATTTAAAATGATAACTTCAATAGTTCATTTATTAGGTGGAATATATATTAATTAGCTGAAATTAAAAAGTCCACTTACTACATAAAACCAACATTGATCAATTGATGTGTAGATAAATTGCTCATTCTAATGATAGTGTTAAAAATATACTAATTAGTTAACCTAAACTTAATGATATATCTTTTCAAATTTTAATTTCAGTATGATGTACACATAGTTTTAATTACTTCATTTTTTTCCTTTATTCAAGTCAATCGTTCCATTATTAAAGCATTGTATACATTTACAAAATTCTTCTTATTCACTTAATAATTAAGTAAGTCCACTCATGCTTTGTCTTGCTGAAGAAATTTTTATTTTGTGTAATATTTTTTTTTTTTTGATTTAGCGTTTTAGTGAAATAAAATTACTAATTTATTATGATTAGATCTCTAGGTATATATAAGTGCACCTCCTTCTTTATTCTTTGATTGATTTTTTTATTTTTTATTTTTTTTTGGTAGTCAATCTTTTGTATAGTATATTAACTTTTATACAAGAGCCTCAGAAGTCTTATGCATTATCCATGAGCCCTTAATAGTATTGAATCTATTAGTTGCATGATTGTCAGTTTCTTTCATCTTTCCCAGTTTAAGAACTGATCACATCGTAATGTTTCAAACTTTATGATATATTAGATACAAGCATGATGATAATAACAATTATAAGTTTATTATTAAAAAAATAATATAATTGTTTCTATCGTATTAATAATAACTAAATAAGTTTAAGAGGTAATTTTAAAATCATAAAATCAACTAAAAAATTCAAAATTATCTGAGTTTCTATCTCAAAACAGATGGATAACTAGAACATAAGCATAAATATAAATATGAGACGAAGGTTTACCATATTACGACAATTTTTTTTTATCGGATCAAGATGAAGGCAAGTTATGTAAGTCCGAAAATCATATATCTATATAACAAAAGATAATGTTTTATAGATATTTATAGCTATTTTCTAGTAGTTAATATCACGTTGTAGCGTCAATGTTGTTCCCCGGGAAATTATCTTAGGAACACAATTTAAAGTAAAAGATCTGGTTTATCAATTCCATATTTATGTGATTTGATTACCACCAGCACGTGCGTACACTGTCCTAATATATATAAAAAGGAGAGTTTTGTAGAATTTAGAGACCCTTCTAGTGGCCTAGATAATTATAGTTACACTCCTTGAGGTTTAGTTTAGTTACAAAACCTCTCACTGAGGTTTGAAAATGAACATGACACCATTGAAACTATCATGCGTTCAATATGTGGGTGAAATTTGTCGATGTCATTTATTATGATATTGCAATGAACTTCTAATTTGTCTATAAGTCATTTACAAGTGTTAGAGGTGGTACATTTATAAGTGTTAGAGGTGGTAGACGTGATTTTATATGATAGGGGGTGTACTTCATATATGACCAAGTGTTAGGGGTTGAAGAGTAATTAGTATTTGTAAATCTTGTATAGTAATATTTAAAAATCTAAAGACAAGATTAAAGAACTTAAAATAATATAAAACGAACATCGAAATAATATTACTCAACTCTCGCGTATAATGAATTGTATAATTTTTTATATGAGTTTTAAACATTTTACTATTTTAAAAAACCTAAATTCTCAATAAGTTTTAAAGTTATATTTTATTTCAAATCAATGAATGAGAGTTAATTGCACACTTTTTGAGTATTTTGCATGCTTTAATATATTGTTTATTAAATTTTTTAAAGTACAATAATTAATTTTGATTTAAATATATTATTAAATTTTATATATTTCTTGAACTTCAATTTATTACACAAAAAAATTAGGAACATAAAAATATTAATGTCTTTTTCAAATTTTTTGTTAAACTTTTGTAGTGTTTTCAAGAGACCTTAAGATAATATTTTATGAACTTTATATAACACTGAATCGTCACTCCCTGAAACTTAAAAAATATATTAAGTACATCCTATATTATGGTACATTACATCTACAACCTCAAAAGTTTAACTGATCGGCAAAAGAATTGGAATTTCATTATAAAATCTTGATGATACCAACAAACTTCATCCACATTTTTCACGACCAATAGTTTTAGTCTTTTAGAGGAGATCATTGTTATTTTCTAAACCTCACGGAATATATTGTAACTATACCAAATATCAAGGGTGGTGGCAATATATAATTGTTTTCTTATAAAATAGTGATGAGGTTTAAGGACTTTGCTTTCGTAAAAATCTACATTTTGTGTGTAATTTACTTTAACCGTTGTTCAGCTTTACCCTCTCTTAAACTTTTCTCACCTGATGCACAACGGAAATATGTAATCAAAACACAAACGTGTAATCAATAAAGAAAAATTAAAATCCACAAGGATCTAGAATATAATTCTTATTTTATTCAATAAAAATATCAAAACATGAGAATAATTATAAGACACAAAGTATATATATAGAACCAAAAGAAACCCTAATATGAATAAGAAAATAAATAAAAAAGAATTCTAAATAAAACAGGAAAAACATAAAAAAAATCCTAAGATAAAGTGGCATAAAATTGTAAACTGCGCCAGCAACCTTAGACTAAAGATTTTAAGCCTGATACGGGCGATTTAAGGGTGCCGCCTTCAATCAATAGTAAAAAAACTCAGAGACATTCGATTTGATATCTTATGAGCCCCAAACAGATAACTGAGTCAAAAGTTACGTATCTTTTTGGGTAGTTTGATTTTATCCATTTTTCCTCGAATTTCAAGTCCTCTTGTTCTACATCACCATCTAAATTTTTTAAATAAGTATACCATGTATACAAAGTTAGTTTTTCCATGGATTATCAATAGTGTTGCAAATGGATGAATAATAAATAGATACTCATGAACATTGACCCTGGTGTAAGTATTGTTAGTTTCTCATGTTGAGAAGTCCTCTCCTAATAATAGTCCCGTGTAATTCAGGTCTTATTTTATTTTAATTAGAAAAACTTGTTTTGTAATATGTTAAGATGAGAACAATCTTACCAAAACCTGACAAAAATGACTCTATAGAATGTGAGATATGTAGGAACTTCTTAATTCTTATACAATGGGTTACGATTCACATGAAATTTGTGCATATCCCGTGATCAGGAATTCACGATTAAAGACTAAACATAACTTTTAGTACCAATTTAATTTAGACTTATCCCATGCTCTTTCAACAACCTCTTTATACTAATTTTCGCTCCACACATATGTGATGCACAATGATGTGGTGTGTTCAGAAGTAGGAAAGAGACTTATGATTGTAATTTTGTCACACCATATAAAATGTTATGCTTATCATATTAAATACGTGAGGGAATTATAATCACAAAGTTCATAATAAACTTAGACTTCGCATTTTTCTCCGAGAAATAGACGCTTTTACGCATCAAATGGCACGTTTGTTGGTAATGCAATGTTGGCAGTGATTGTGAAAGGGAAAAATAAAGATCTTACTTTAGGCTTCTTAGCAAATTTATCATTAAGACACAATTATTTGTAAGATTAGCAGTGGGACTCGATAAGTAGTGCTGACCGATTTCATTAAAAAAAAGAAAAGAAAAAAAGTAGTGCTTACCGACAACCTTGGTTTCCCAATTGCCTAGTCAAACATTACGCTTCCCATCTAGGAGCCCTGTCATTTTCGTTGTCGTCCAAAAGGAATCCATTTTATTTTTACTACACATTCCCTCATTGTATGCTTCCACAGACATGTAATTATATATGCTTAACACTTTTGGGAAGTTGAACTGCCGTAATCATACCGAGAATGATTTTCGTAATGGTTCATTTTATTGTAATTTTATCCAGTACACTTTCTGAATCCTACATATATATGGCAAGCACTTGAATGGAGATTCCACTCTCTTGCATTCGAGAAAACCTAAATAGCTACTAATGCTTTATTATACTTGACTGGCAGTCAGGGACGTTACTAAAATTTTTTTTCATCCTGGGCTATACTAAGCACTTTGCCCCCTGAGTCCAAATCCAACGACAAAAAGTGTTGATACGTATTCAAATCCAATGGTGAAAAAGCGACTCAGGGGCAAAGTGCTTATTTATCCATAGTACAGGGGCTTGTTGCCAAAAAAAAAAGTTCAGGGGGCAAATCGCTACACCCCCTACAGTGTATGGGGTTTGACGCTTTTATCCCTAATAAAAAATATCATTTATTCGACAAGAAGTCATAATATTTATATGCTATCATCCAACAAATGTAAACGTAAAGTAACATGCATAACCCCTCAGTTTTTAACAAACGAACATCAAGCCCCTCCTAATAAAGATTTCACACACATTAGTTAATATGACTTATTAACTTTATCCATCTTGGACAACTTAGTATACCGTTTGATAATAAGAGAGTTTGGTGTGAGGTTTTCGACAACAATAGTGGATTTAAGGAGAAAAATTAGTAACATAAAGGGGTTTGCTGCAGGTTTTTAATAATATGATGTGATGCATATTTGAGAAGAGAGTTTCACGCATTTTTTACTTAAAAGGGATTTTAGTTAATTTAGTAGGTATAGAGGTTTAAAAATCAAGAACGAGTCTCATTTAACGCAATTGTGATGCATCCTCTATTACATATAGTAAATAGATAAGGGGTTGGAGGATTATTGAAGATACAAGGTGAATGTTTTTAAAAACAAAAACACAAGAGGATTTGGTGCAAGATTTCAAAAACATCGGGGTTTGTAAGCAGTATCTCCTAAAAAAGCTATGGAAGTTGAGCACTGCGGTTTGTTAAAGAATAACATTTATTAGCTATTTAAATTGACATATATACTTTGAATTCTCTCTTTAATTCAATGTGATACTCTTAGTATTTGCTAAGAAAATCCACATCCATTATATTACGAATTGTTAAACAGTTATCATAGATTAAAATGTTGGTTCTTTTGTTGCGGTAGAGACATTTACCTATCAATTACATCGTGTATTTTGTGTCGTAAATGAGCTTGTAGCCTTATATTTGGGTTGAATGTGACTTCTCAATTGATGGTCTAGTGGGAATTTTAGTTGGGTTACAAATATTTTGTTAAGTTAGGTTGAAATACTTATGTTTCTTAGTATTATCCAATTAGATTATATTGAGTTGCGCTAATACACATGTATATATACATGTATTTAAAAAATTTACCCCGGGCCGTAGCCCGCCCCAACCTTTGGGATGACTAAGCCCCTGCTGGCAGTACCAATGAAGTTTTGTGTAATTATAGAAACTTCCTTTAAAGTTTAAAAAATTACAATAACCTCTTCTTAAACTAACTATTAAAATATTACCTAATGACATAATCTTGATCTTCAATTTTTGCCCTTTGACCGATTAAAAGTTTCATCGGGGATGAATATATTGTTATACATCATGTGTACTTGTTCTATCGCGTTTTAGTGGGTGCACATGCAATGTTAAAAAAAAAAATAGCACAATATTATTTTAAAGATTTTAGATAAAATTAAAGTTTTTCTGAAATATAAAACTAACATCAAAGTAGTTTATTTCAACTCTCGAATTAGTTAATTTCATTACTTATAATTTAAATTCTAAATTAAAAATTATTTTTATCTTTAGTTTCAAGTTCTTAAAAAAGTAACAATAATATACTTTTATGAATATCTTAACCTGTTTTTCTTTGTTTTTAATTGATGAAAATAAAAACAGAATCATTTGTCATTACGTGATCGAACAAGCAAGTTACATATTAATACAAAGATATTGAATCAAGAATAGAGGGGGTTACATGTCGATTCGTAGTTCAGCAAGAGGCATTATTATAAACTTGTCAATTAGCAACTTGACAAATCACAAGTTAATAATATGTGATAGTTGAATAAAATTATCTTGAAGTAGTAATGTCAAGATTATGAAAAAATATTGTGTACACTTAATATAACATTACATGTACACCCCTGAAACAAACTAAATATATTGATGAGTGTGAAAGTCACTCATCTTTAGCACATTTTTAAAGTCACGCATCTTTAGCATACTTTTTAGACTTCTTACTTGCTTTGTCTCTACTTTGGTATGTTTATGTGTTTTATAGGTTCAAGATGTGGGATGAAGACCAAAAATACGGAGCAATATTACGTGGAAGACGATTGTTATCAGGAAGGAACATAAACAAGTATTTGTTGTCATAGTGAAGTCATTGAAGAAAATTTTTAAAGAAAAAACGATTTGTGACTTGGACAATTATGAAAGAAGTTAGAGCCAAAACTATGAAAAGTGTAGAAAATGTCTAGCACGTGCAAGTTAGCACAAGTTTAGGAGCCTAGAATGAGTAGAACATGTTAGATCTTAAAATCAATTAGTTTTACTTTAAAGCAATAAGTCGTGTTACCTAGTCTAGACAGGTAAAGAGACAGTAAAAATAAAGACATCAGATTTAACGTGGTTCGGACTCCCGTCCTACATCCACGAGGCTTTCGCCCAAAAAATCAAACCTCTTTCACTGATCAAAAGCTGTTTAAAACAACAGGCAAGCTTTAATCTAACACTCAGACTCCCTCTATTGTTTCGACACCTATAGCAACACTTTTATCGCTACCCATTTGAACCCGTAAGGTCAACCTCACATCGACCTTCTTACGACCAAGCTTCCAAGCGGCAATGCACGTACGTACAGACTCCCTCTTACTGGTGCAATCCTTTCCCGTTGAACTCCCTTCAACTATTGTTGGCTTGTCACGTGTGTTGAAGTATCCCACTTCTTTTACCCGAAGTATCCCACTTCTTCGTTCGGCACAAAGTACACAAAAAACTAAGAAATATAAAAACTCGGAACACCTTATAATGTATATGAATTTACTCGTGTGTTCTAAGTTCTAAAACCTAGTTCTTCTACTATTTATAGGATAGCTCTCCTTAGAAGATAAGTCTTGCGCATGAAGTCTTCCACTCTAGTCGGGACTCGTATCTTCCAAATAATCCGGAATCTTTCCTTATGTTAATCTCTTCGTGATCTTCATAATCTGCACACAAGGAAACAACAAATTCTTCCAATAGGAAGCTTGTTAGACCGGATAAAAACAAGTAAGAATAAAGATTTAGTTTCCAAAAGATATACAAAATATTTCCTAAATCTTATTCTACTCTATCACAACTTACCAAAAAATCCCTATTCATATAGAATTCTATTTCCATGCAAACTCTATGAATTATAAGGTAACTACCAAAAATCCCTATCCTTATAGAACTCTATTTCCATGCACACTCTAGGAATTGTATGGTAACTAAAATACATGAAATGTTTCATAAAAAGTTTTTCCAAAACTTGTAAATCAAAACTTACGGACGCATGGTCCTAAAAATCTCCCCCAATTGACTAGTTTTGGCAAAACATTTTAAGCCCATGAAAATTCGAAGTATGCTGCATAAAACTGTTAGGATAACATATAAGCAAATGAAGTCCTCTAACCAGTCTAGACAGTTATCCAAACTTGTTGCAACACGCAGTGCAACATCCGCAAAACAACAGAAATAAACTAAGTACTAGTCCATACACCGAAATAAACATGACATAATAAGATAAAGTACTAAGTTCATGCGGAAATAAATGTGGAAAAATAAATTGTTCATAAAAACATATCAAAAATGAGCAGATCTCCCCCAATCTCATAGCTCTCCCCCAGACTTCCAGCATCCATCTTTTTCCTTTTCTACTCCCCCACGTTGCGAGAACCATTCAAGACTTGTCCGCAATCTTGGCAAGCGACTCGTTCATGGACTGCAACAGTTCAATCACTCGGGCGAGTTGCGTCTCTATGTTGTCGCGACTCTCCGTGGGAACAGAAGAACCAGCTTGAGCAGCAGCATGCTGGAAAGATGGTGGTGACAAAGCAGCTATAAGATGTGCAACAACTCGTAAAGGATTAAGCTTTTTTGTCAGCTTGTCTCGGGGTACTCGAATATCCATTTGGGCAGTAAGGGCATGGTAGATCAAGGATGGATATCCAAGCGTCATCTTGATGGATTGATCAAAGGCCTCCAGGCGAATCCGCTCGAAAACCAGTTTTCCCAAGGTAATGGGAGCGTTTGAGCTAATGCGGAACAGAACCGAAGCCGTAAGATGATTCAAAGTAGAAACATTGGATATTGGGAACCAATTTCGAGTCATAATACCATAAATCAAACCATACCGTGGGGTTAGCGATCTTCGTGGCAAATTACCTTTTTCAAGCCAAGGGCTGTTCGAGAGGGCTGTCGCGACTGCATTCATGTCTGCCTCTGGTTGGATCTCATATTCGCGATCAGTCAGGACATCTGGTGTTCCAAGGTAGAGATTCAGTATTGTCGGGCTGAATTGGAAGATATGACTGGAGACAAACACTGAAAATTCCTTTGCCGATCCCGCAACTCCAAGTTGTGTATCCAAGTTCGCATAAAATTCGTGGACAATGCGTGTCATGAATGGTTGGACTCGGCGGGTGGACTCAAGAAAACTTCGACGTTCCGAAAACTCAACGACCCCAGATGGTGCATAGGATCCCTCATGCAGTGGCACCTCCTTCAACGGAACACGTTCACTCAACTTTTTGTACTTCTTTTTAGCTTCGGCCGTGTAAAACCGATCTGAGTAAGCAGAGCCTACAACAAACGATTCAGGAGAAGGTTGGACCCTTGGAGGAACTCCATAGCCACCATCAGCATTCTCTTCAACATATTCCTCGTTCTCAACATCATCATCATTATCACCCGTAACAGAAGGTGATTCCTTTTCATGTCGAGGATGTTTGCAAACAGGGCTTGAGGATGAATCAGACACATCAATAGGGGTAGATTCCCCAGCACTAGCAGCATCAGATACCGTCTTCCAAAGACGCTTTTTGGCAATGGGCTGCTTTCCCCTGCTTGCACGAGTCGTGACGCCAGTCGCGCCTTTGGTGGAGATCGGTGAGACCTTTTGTCGAGCAGGTGGGCGCTGTGATAATTTTGCCTTTTTCTTACCCTTTGCAGCAGCAGATTGCTTGCGAGAGGGTTCAGGATCAGTCGCCTGTGGTGAATGTGACGGTGATTGTGCACGCGGGGTCGAGACCCTGTGTGGTGACTCATGATGTGGGGGTGCGAAATGTTGTGGAAGAGATGATTCCGGTTCCCTTATTGACAGTGCATGGGACAATGAGTCAGACTGTGCCGGTGGTGATGGTGGTGGTGGCTGAGCATCACTCGGCGGTGGTGGTGCAGAGGAGGATGTGCGTTCTTCTTCGCAGATCGTTTCGGTGGTGGAACAAAATCCGGTGGAATTCGGACTTGTAAAGGCACCGGTGCAAGAACCTCCTCGGGTTGGTCGTCAGTGGAGGAGTCATGGCTGGGATCATCAACTGGTGTTGATCGAGATGAACCTCCTGTTTTCTTACTTTTCACCATGGTTAGATTAATAGATAAAAAGATAGATGGTGATAAGAGCAAGATAACAAAGTAAGAGATATTATGAGATAGTGATATGAGAGAGAGACGAGATATATATATATATATATATATATATATATATATATATATATATAATGATATGCAACAAGCTAAGGTCAAATCAATCTCTAACTCTATCAATAGTTTCTAAATAGACTCAACTTCCAAGAAAATAGGAAACAGAATCACGCTATCACACAAACACTCTATCCAAAAGATTTGAACTCACGCGGAATAAGATTTTGACGGTCGAAACTGCCATAATCAAGAGAATCGCGCCTAAGAGACAAATATTTGGATAATAATAAAAAGATTCGCACCACTTAAATAAAAACAAACAAAAAAATAAAAGCTTTAAATAAATTAAAACAAACAAAAAGAAACTCAGCGAGTGCCACACGACTTACTGAGGACCTGATTTACCTAGTTTGTGTGTTTGGAAGAACAGCCTGTCATGACAGCTTCAGCGACTCGTTCACAAACAGTCTGCCTGAAGTTTTCTCATTTACCAGATAATCACAAAATAATGTGTGCTTTAAATTCTCATGTATGATATATGATGAAGAAGAAGAGAATTTGAAAGGGGCAACAATTGTAACAAGATATATCTCTTTTCAAACAAAACAATTGTACCTTAACACACATATTTGAGCCTTTTGCAAGGAGGTAGCTTTTGCTCATGGACTTTATGTAGATATGTAGCTATTTTTCAATGAGTGACGACCGTGAGATAAGAATTGAAAGCTTTCACACATATTCATTGAGTTTAGGCAGCTTTTTCCTCCTTTTATTTTTCTTTTGAAGCACATGAATCTTTTCGGCTCATATTCTCTTTTCTTTTTCTTTTCAAGCTCTTTTGCACACTTAAACAACTCTTTTTATGCTCAATTCTTCTGTTTTTGATGTGTGAGGTAGCAAAAATGGATTATTATCCAAGTCAAAGAGAATAAACAAAAAAAACAAAAATTGCCCGTTGCAAAATCCTTCGATTTCACATATTTAACTGGGGAAAGGAGCACTGAGTAAGTAACACTGGTCAGATCAAGTTCCGGAACAAACTGTTGTGATAAGTCTGCAATATGAGTCATGACAGTTAGTTCGACAATAAACAAAAAAAAGACATCCAGTTAAATCAGGCACAACGACATGCTTAGTGATGGCAAATGCCAAGAGACTTTTTGAAGGTCTCAAAGCATTATGGAACAAGTGCCTTTAAGAACATATCTGTAGACTGTCTCTCTGTCGCGACTAGCTTAATGACTACAGTTCTAGACTTTACCAAATCATGAATGAAGTGGTGCCATTGATCTATCTACTTAATGCGTGCATGTTGAACATGATAGTAAACAGTGTTAAGCGCATGAGTGTTCACACATGATTCAAGCAGATTATTAATCAAACTTCCATAGTCTTTAAGAATAATGTTCACATCATCAACATTCAAGATTATGACAGATTTATCATTGGATAGACAAATAAAGCTCCCTGTCATGCTATGAAAATCACACATGTTGATGAAGATGCAAGTTATCCCAGGAGATTTCAACTGTTTAGGGATTCCAAATTCAACAGAACGAATGAAAGAATTAAGAGCACATTTAGAATAGAGTGACAAATCATTATCTCATTGATTATCCTGCATAAGACAAAAATTCATCAGTTTACTAAGTGTGGGCATATTAAAAACATTTAAAGTGTGATTAGTAAACTGTTCGATGGGTAGTCGTGACTGCATCAGTGTATAGCAGTTCTCGACAGTCCGCTTTCCTGTAAATACACAAAGATTCTGATCATTAGTGACATGGCATCCTTCTTGAGTGAAGATAACCAAAATCTTTTGGTCACACAGTTGACTAATGCTAATAAAATTGTGTTTAAGACATGTGACATGGAAAACATTAAAAATCATTGGAAACCCTTTGTTATTGAGTGTTCATTTTCCAACAATTTGACCCCTTTTACCATTACTAAACTTGACTGTTCCCTTAGGATCAATCACATAGTTGGTCAAAAAGTCTTTGTTCCCTGTCATGTGGTATGAGCATGCACTATCAAGATACCAGCAATTTGATGAGTCATTGTGTATAGAGGAAAATGCAAATATGCGTTTCATTCTTGCACGGTGTGCTGCCTTTTCTTCATCTTCAGATTCATTTCTGCGAGTCGTCCTCGCTGTCGAGACTTGCTGTCTGACTGACGTTGGTATTCTGTCCTTGAATGAATTTTCTTTGAGTTTTGGACAGTTTGGACGAATATGTCCTTTTATACCGCAGTTGTGACAAACTGGAGTGAACCTGCGATCAGAAACATGAAATTGTGAGTGTTTTTTATTATGAGCACTTCTTATCTTCTCACTTTTCATGAAAGAAAAACTAGACTTCTCTCTGTTTTGAGCATCTGATGAAGGGTAACCAAGACCAGCACGACTGTTGTAAGGTCTGAAGAAATCTGAATCATGATCTGTGTCATATGATTCAGACTTCTCAAGAATCTTTTGAACTTTTTCCATTTCCTTTAGAAGATCCTTGTGCAAGTTCTCGACCAAACGAATCGTCTCTTTAGCTCATTCAACATCAACTTTGAGAGTTTTTACTTCTTTCCTGAGATTGAAGTTTGATTCGGTAAGTTCAATAACCATTTCTTGAAGAAGATCAAAACGAGACAGTCTGAACTCGTTTTTAGGCATGAGTGGAACATCGTTTTCTTTCTCTGATTTTGCAACAGGTTCGTCCTGATCAGTCGCGACAGACGTGGGATCAGCATCAACGATGGATAAAAATGCAAAGATCTCTCTTTTTCCTCGTCTTCGTTTGACTCGTCATCACTCCTTATTGATATCATCGTTTTTCTTTCAGAAGTATCAACTCAGTCATCCTCAGCAGTCGAGACTGGATGGGAGTGAGAAGAGATGGCCACGTTTTCCTGGTTTTCTGATTCTTCCTCTTCATCATCCCATTCCTCGTTGCCCCAAGTGGTAATCATTGCTTTATTTTTATTTTTTGGAAGCAGATTCCCACAATCAGATCGAATATGACCAAAGTCTTGACATCCATGCATTGAACACCTTATCCCATTCTTTTGATACTAAGATCATTAGCAGCGGAAGTGTATGATGAATTCGATGAATTATCAGAGTTTGAGGGATTTGTGTTCATACCTTTATTTTTCCAAGAGTTTGGAAGTTTACGCATCCCTTTGGTCAGTAAAGCAACGGTTCTCTCAAAATTGCCCTTTTCTTGATCTTGAGATATATCATTTACCTCGGCTTTCAAAGCAACACCCTTTTGAGTAGAACCATTCATGTTATTCTTTATCTCAAAGGTGGCAAGTGCTCCCATTTATTCCTCAAGTGGTAGATTCTCGACATCTCTTGATTCTTCAATGGCCTCGATTATCATAACTAGCTGACAATGACCTGAGAGTTTTCTGGACAAGCTTTGCATCATTATAATCATCTCCAAGAAGGAATCATTCGTTTGCAATCTCACAAAGTTTGGCATTGAATTGCGCAATGGTCTCATGCTCATCCATCTTGAGTTCTTCAAATCGCGTTCCAAGGATTGGTCTCTTTGATCGCTTCACCGATGTTGTTCTATCATGAGCAATTTGAAGAGCATTCCATGCATCTTTGAAATATTCGCATGAGGAGATGAGTTTATATTGGTTGAGGTCGACTCCATTAAGAATAGCATTGAGTGCGATGGAGTTGTGACTCGCGTCAATGTCCTCTGCATCCGTCCAATCAAGTTCGTCTTTGAATTTACCATTCTCTCCTTTTGGTGGGACCCATCCTCTGAGAATGCTTTTCCAGGCCTTCTAATTTTCTCGTTTGATGAAGGCTCTCATCCGAACTTTCCAATATGACTAGTTAAACTCATTAAGAAGCGGGGGCTTTCCTGCAGACGTTCCCTCAACGTTTTGTGCCATCTGCAAGATCTAAAACACTACACGATCTTTCACCAAAAACGGTGTCAAGCTCTTGATGCCAATTGTTAGATCTTAAAGTCAATTATTTTTACTTTAAAGCAATAAGTCGTGTTACCTAGTCTAGACAGATAAAGATACAGTAAAAATAAAGACAGCAAATTTGACGTGGTTCAGACTCCCGTCCTACATCCACGAGGATTTCGCCCAAGAAATCAAACCTCTTTAACTGATCAAAAGTTGTTCACAACTACGTGCAAGCTTTAATCTAACACTCAGACTCCCTCTAGTGTTTCGACACCTATAGCAACACTTTTATCGCTACTCCGTTTGAACCCGTAAGATCAACCTCCCGTCGACCTTCTTATGACCAAGCTTCCAAGCGGCAATGCACGTACGTACAGACTCCCTCTTACTGGTGCAATCTTTTCCCGTTGAACTCCCTTCAACTCTTGTTGGCTTGTCACGTGTGTTGAAGTATCCCACTTCTTTTACCCGAAGTATCCCACTTCTTCGTTCGGCACAAAGTACACAAAAAACTAAGAAATATAAAAATTCGGAACACCTTATAATGTATATGAATTTACTCATGTGTTCTAAGTTCTAAGACCTAGTTCTTCTACTATTTATAGGATAGCTCTCCTTAGAAGATAAGTCTTGCGCATGAAGTCTTCCACTCCAGTCGAGACTCGTATCTTCCAAATAATCCAGAATCTTTCCTTATGTTAATCTCTTTGTGATCTTCATAATCTGCACACAAGGAAACAACAAATTCTTCCAATAGGAAGCTTGTTAGACCGGATAAAAACAATTAAGAATAAAGATTTAGTTTCAAAAAGATATACAAGATATTTCCTAAATCTTATTCTACTCTATCACAACTTACCAAAAAATCTCTATTCATATAGAATTCTATTTCCATGCAAACTCTAGGAATTATAAGGTAACTACCAAAAATCCCTATCCTTATAGAATTCTATTTCCAGGCAAACTCTAGGAATTGTATGGTAACTAAAATACATGCAATTTTTCATAAATAGTATTTCCTAAACTTGTAAATCAAAACTTACGGACGCATGGTCCTAACAGAACCCCATCCACACAAGCTTTAAGAAAACTGCATCCTAAGCGCATGTTCAGGTGTGGCGTGATGAACATAGTGTGACTTCCACTGATATTAATGACTGTGATTTGAGAGAACTCTTCTTGAGACACGAGTTGCAGCCATTTCTCAAGGCTCATGACCTCGTCCAGAAACCGGCAGAATACAACCACAATTAACAAATATTCAGCATAAAAAAAAGGAAAATTAACTAGACAATAGGAACAAAAAGAGGAGAGATGAATATAAGCTAGACATAGTAAGAGATAGAACATCACATAAAATTCAGAAGGATACACATAATTTTAAGGAAAACACCACGGAAGCTGATGATCATAGAGAATTTAAGCATGATCACGAAGAAACACCACCAGACTGCTCTTTTATTCTTTTTCCTCTACTTATTATGATGTTGTTGTTGAATCGTGCTCTCATATTCATTTTCCTAAGTGATAAATTATTTATGCATATGGTTAGGGAGTAGCTAGAATCATGACCATGTGATTATATGCTTTTTTCTTAGGATTAAGTGAGTTTTTTATTTAGTTTTCATTCTGGCTCTTAATGCTTTCATATATCTAGCTATACATTCAGTTGATATCTATATGTTAACCTAATCGATGAATCATGTAGAAAGTTTGTGATGGATAAATTAACCATATTCTACATTTGAATAGAGGAATCTCATGCATGCAAACAAAAAGGTAATGTGCCTTACTCTCTAAAATAACTATAGATATTCAATACATAATTAACGTGTTTGGGTTATTGAACTAAGGTAAGTCTTAATATGTGTGGAGACTCTAGATAAGATCACATAGGAACACTTGCATAATACTTTCAAAATTTATTGATATACATCAAAATGAACACAACATATTATCATTAAATTGGATTTTGTCAATCCATGATCACTGAATCATAAAACTCAAGATTCAACATATGACTCGTCATATTTATGAGGTATGTATTTGATTTCAATATGTCATAACAAACAGTCTGCAATACTCGTTCATAGTCAGGTAACCTATGAATGAATTAAATCATAAATGTAGTACACCACCATAACTGAATGAGTTGATCTCTTCAGATGACCTGACATGATGATATCTGGATATTTTACATTCCTATAGAAATAGTTAGTAGAAGGGAATATGGCACAACAATTAAAAGAAAATTTGTGAATGTTGTTAAGAAATAATCTTAACTATCAATTGAAATTGGTTGTAATTAACTCATCAATCTCAATCCATCGCCTCTAATAGACTCATGCTATTCATAATTTCTTTTTTTACTTAGGCAGTGTGATGTTGTTAAATCTCATAACATGTAGCATTCTATCTTGGAGGAATTAGGGGCAAGTGGCATGGAATTTGATTCGATTGGATGGATCCTAATTATACGATTCATCTTCTTATAATTAGCAACTAATGATTAAGATTTGAGCACTCGGTTGATAATATGTTATGAATATGGTCATAGAAAATTTATTTTAATGAGAATTCATGATATAATGATGTGGATAGGAGAGAAATACAATAGACCAGTTAGATATAATGATCTAAGAACCCAATGTACAAATAAGCAGTGGTCTCCCCAGATCGTGAATCCGGTTTGATTTTACTTAGAGCTTGATAAACCTCAACCCATTGGCTATAGATTCAGCCAAGAACCTTGGTATGGTTGAACGCCACAAGATTGTGTTCGAGGATCTTGATAAGTTCCAAAAATATTTGAACTCCTCACAAGTGAGTCAAATATGAAAAAGAAGTAATCATTTTTGGATTATTTTCAAGACTATTTTTTACAACCCTTGTTAGACCTATTTATAGGCTAAAATATAATTCTAGAAGCTTCCCACATTAATATCTATTACATTGGAGCACTAAACAACCTTTGACTACTCTAAATGACTTCTGAAACTCTAACAAAGACCATTTGACTAAAATAGAGATACAAAAGGTTTATTTGACCACTAACTTATCAAAATAGGTGAATGTTGATTATGTCTTGCATTAGCCACGAAATTGTGGCCCATGGTCTTCAAAAAGTGACTTCCAATTCAATTTAGCTCTAGCCCACCCTTTAAATTGAGCCTCAACCCAGTCACGTTCAATATTGGGCCTTCGAAATATTTCGCTTGCGCCTTTCTCATCATTCCCTCCCTCTTCAAAAAGATTCGCCCCCGAATCTGAATCAAAACATAGTATTCTCAAACGGTAGGATCGTTTAGCTTTAGCTTTAGGTGAATAGATAGGATAGAGACATTGGAGCCATTAGATATAATGATCTAAGAACCCAATGTATAAATAAGCAGCAGTCTTCCCAGATCATGAATTCGGTTTGATCTTACTTAGAGCTTGACAAACCTCGACCCATTGGCAATAGATTCTGTCAAGAACCTCGGTATGGTTGAATGCCACAAGATCGTGCTCAAGGATCTTGATAAGTTCCAAAAATATTTAAATTCCTCACAAGTGAGTCAAATATGAAGAAGAAGTAATCATTTTCAGATTATTTTCAAGACTCTTTTTTACAACCCTTGTAAGACCTATTTATAGGCTAAAATATAATTCTAGAAGCTTCCCACATTAATATCTATCACATAGGAGTCCTAAACAGCCTTTGACTACTCTTATTGACTTTTGAAACTCTAACAAAGACCATTTGACTAAAATAGAGACACAAAAGGTTTATTTGACCACCAACTTATCAAAATAAGTAAATCTTGATTATGTCTTGCATTAGCCACAAAATTGATGGTCCATGGTCTTCAAAAAGTGATTTCCAATTCAATTTAGCTCTAGCCGACCCTTTAAATTGAGCTTCAACCCAACCACGTTCAATATTGGGCCTTCTAAATATTCTCATACGCCTTTCTCATCATATAAGATGTAATTAAAAAGATAACAAATTCTTACAAAGTAGGATAAACTTGATAGGCCATGATTCCATCAATCGACCCTCGAAAGTGGCTTTGAGTAACTTATATACCTTTGATGATGAGAGTTCGACGTCAAAAATATATAAGAACTGTATTGAAAAATCGACGAATTGATGGGACAAAAATTGCGAAATTATTTCGTGACAATCAAGCCTTGATTAATAGATTCAAATGCTCCACTCACATTTTGAATATATTACGAATTTTACTATCTTACTAAAATTAATTTAGTATATAAAGAAAAATAGTTATTTCTTGGATCAACAAATATGATTATTTATTTAGTGATTTGATTAATGTGAATGGTCTAAAATTAATTAATACAATTTATTAATCATCTCTTTTAAGAAGGTATTATGAAATTAGGCATTTTGCTAAAGGAGATATTGGACTTTGGGATTCCATGGTGTTAATTTTCTGAATAAGATTAATATTAAGTCCAATTTTGTTTAATTAGACTTGGTTACTTATGAAGTAATCAATGAGTCCATCTAAAATAAATTGGGCCCAATTATTGAGCCCAACTTGTGGTTTTTGCCACCCACTGTGGTGCTTGGATAAGATTTTAAGTCTTCGTTGACTCTTTTTAGAAATAAGATGAGATTATTATTCTTAATTTCTAAATTAAATAAATATTAATTAATTTTTTATATGATGGATTTATTAATAAGATAATAGTATAATTACAATCACACCTTTAAATTTGGTGTCATTACAGAAACCTCCCCTACAGATTGAAAATTTACAATGACCACCCCTCAAACTAAAGGCTGTTAAAAATGACTACCCGAATTCGTGAAACAACAATTCTACCCTTGATTAAACCGGACATACAGTACACATTTTTCCATTCCGTCTATTAACTCTTTAGCACTTTTATCTGCAACTATAAGTGCATGAGCCATCGGCTGGACAAACCCCTGATTATAACAATCTTGTAAGAACATATGTAGCTTATCATAAAAATTGGTTACGTTTAACAATCCGACGGGTTTCTGATGTATGTTTAACTGAGCCCATGAACTTACGGAAAATATTCCTTCAAGTGTTTTTAAACCTCCAGGTAGTGCTATGAAAGCATCGGCATTGTAAACCATAGCAGCAATTTGCTCATGCATGCTAGGTACCTTAATTTCATCACCTAAAGTTGGACCCCTGGGATTCACGTCAACTAAATTCTTTGGTATGATCCCTAAGACCTTACCTTGAGCCATAAGTGCAGTCCTCACCACACACTCCATTAACCCTGAAGTCTCCCCATACACCAACTTGATTTTCTTGGTAGCTAGCAATCTTCCAAGACTGCACGCTTCCCTTACAAACTCTGGATCTTTTCCAAAACTTGAGCCCCCAAAGACACAAATGGTCTAAATTCTTGAGTTGGTGATTTCTCCATCTCGATTTCTTTTCTTCCTCCTAAATTTGTATGTGTGTCTGTACTTGTACTTTGATGTGATTTTGCTAGTATACAAATGCTATTTATAAGAAAATTTAAGTAAGCGTGTCGAGAAAGCTAGCGTACCGAGAAAGCTTTAGAAAGATGATTTTCTTTTAAATTAATAAACTATTAAATGACTTATTCAGCAACCTATCTTTCATTCTTGGAATTTTATCTATTACAGATATTTCGTGTCTAGATCTTATTTTCTGAACTAAGGGAAACGATTCACGTCATTCTTATATGATCATGTAATAACCATGTTAAACTTTGATAAATAAAAAATTTTATGTCTACATTCATAAATTCCTTTTGAAAATATTGTGCATAGTATTCTAAAATTATTGCATCAAGTTTAGAAATGAAAAAGTGGAAATCTTCGCTTATATGATTATTCTTTATATTTTATTTTCAAAAGGATCTTCAAATGAAAAAAATATATAATCTTAATCGCATATTTTCCATCTCGGTTTATATTTTTGATTATTTATGTCATTGATGCAAATATTGAATTTAAAATCTTTGTAACCAATCAATGGTGCAAAGGCCTTAGTAGAAATTGTTTTACCGTCTCTCGATTATTTCAAAGATTTGCATACAAATAGTTTTCTTTACCTAATTATGTCATATTATTATTTGAAACAAGAAATTGCATTTTTATAAGATAAATGCTTTCATACATGAATAAATAATTTTCTCATTAAAATTGCATTTTTTTCGGTTCACCATACCGTTCAAAAAAAAAAAAATTCAAAATTTAATTTTTTCCCCCACTAGCAACGGCTATATTGGCCAAACACTCTTCTATAAATTGAAAATTTTACACCACAAAACTCACACTCATCTTTTCTTATCCCTCTCTACCGAAAATAATGAGTTCTTCTATTGTTTTCCTATTAATTGTTGTAATTTTAGTTATTTGTCATTTTATTTTTTTGGTAAATGATGAAGAAACACCAAACGAAGTTGCTTTTGTATTTACGGGATTAGTAACACCCATTCTAGTTTTCGCTCTCGTATTGAAATTGGCAATTCTTTAGATAAAGTTGTAATATTGCATTTTGAATAACAATGGTCTTATTTTAAATTACGTTTGTATTTTGTGTTATTTTCGTGTTTGAAAATTGAAATGTTCGACTCCAACAAGCTCAACATCTATTGAAATTTTATGTTTTGTACTCATGATGTCAATCACGTTTTGATTTACATATATTTTCTTCAAACCGTTAAAAGAATTAATTTTCTTCTTCCAACGAAAGGGCTTTACGATCTTACTTAAGTATTGATCTTGACGAATGAAATTTAATTTGAGGGAGTAGTTGGAAATATTTATCTTATGGGTACGTGAGTTTTGTTTGGGCTTAAAAGATCGATTTTAGGTGGATTACAAAGAGATAGTCATATTGGGTCATTGATGGGCTATCCAATCTCATATAAAGGTTATTAGGTTTAAGAAGTTGATATTGGGCTTGAATTTGAGAAAAGGCATTTAAGATATATTTGGGTTTTAGAAACGAATATGAGGATTGGAATTTTGGGAAAAGAAATTTGATAAAAGACTTTGGGCTTCAGAATAATACTTTGATATTTGGGTTAACCGATTCCTTAGCATGTTGATATATTTGGGATTTAGTATTTAAGCAAATTATGGATATTCATATTAGTGAAATGAATGAAAAAAAAAAGAATGATAACGATGATTGAAGAATATTTTACGAGTTTCGAGAAAATAGTTTTACGAAACTGCAGAAGAAATTGTGATTTACTTGGGGTTCTTAGATTTGAATCATTTGAAATGAAAATTGATAATTTTTGGGATGAGATGAAAATTGATTATTTTGTGATCGAATTAGTAGTAAGTTTGAAAAGGTGAAGGTGATATTTTTGGGTTTCATTAGATACTAAGATGTTATTGACCAATGATTTGAGAGTTAAAAATCAAAAGGTTTCGATTATGAATATGCTTTTGGTGGATCACAAGTTTGAGGATATTACATCGGAGTCGGGCTATGGAAGGTGGAAGCATTTCTTTTTTTTTTCGAAATAATTCAGGTATGAATCTGGGGACCAGATTCTTTTAAGGAGGGAGGATTGTAACGCCTCTGAAATTTGGAAGAAAATAAAAGTATTTTCGAATTTCTATTTTAGTCCTTGAACTTTTTGAAAATATGATTTTGACCCCAAAAGTTTTAAAAAAGTTACAATTTTGTCCTACTCCTTTTGAAAAAAAATTATGATTGACCACAAATATTTTCTTTAAGACCAAATGAGTCATAAAACTTTCAAAGTGGTCCCTTGTAGTTTTAAAATATCCAAGCATTCATTTACAATGGTAAATCTTCACATATTTACATTTACATTTGTAAAAAGGTAATTTTGCTTTGTCTTTTATGCTAGATATTTCTAATATTTTATTCTTGTAAAATCCTATCAGATAAGGCCTGGAAACATCTTCATAATTAGGGTGGCCTAGCTTGGATTAAAATAAAAATGAGTAGGATATGGTAATTAATCCTTGCCTCCCAATTTTCATCTATAAAAGGGAGGCTCTCTTCAACAATTTTCTCACACCTCTCTTCTCCGAATCTTCTCTTTTTTTCTTGTGCAAAATTCTTCCTCTTGATGTCTAGATTCTTATAAAAATTGTTTCAGTCCTTTAAGCCTTCTTTATAGTCCTTGAAAATCCTCAAAACCGAGTTTGGTCAAAACTGCCAGTTTTGGTACAGAAACTTTAGAAGTCCGAAAACCATATCAAAACTTCGAGTCTTTCTCTGAAATGTTTACCACATACTGGTTATTGTGTAAGCAAACTTTTATGTTCAGAAACCTTCTTCAATCAAAGTCGTTTGAGGGGTCTAAAAATTAGAAATACGTACCACTGTCCAGAAAATCCGAAAACAGCTCCTATCTTTCATGATTTATTTAAAATACCACACCTTGTCATATTGATCTGATTATGAAACTACATATTCTCCAGGATGTTTAAGATTAAACCCCTCAATCAATTTCAGGTTATCATATCGTTTGAAAGTCCGATTGAAGGTGAATCTAAGATTGCTACAGTTTTCTGCCTTATATTTGCATAAACATTTTGATTAACCAATATATGTTGCAAAAGCTACACAAATCATGAAATTGATCATTAATATGGACTCGTTACATACTAATAATGATGTTAGATCAGTTTATCATAATTTAGAATTGTGTTTAATATTTTTCATGGATTTTGCAACATTAAGATGACACATAGTTTATTTTACGGTTGATCTTTCAGTATCTTTACCTTTAAGTAAAGTATTGTGTTTATCTTGTGATCTAACCTTCTAATCTAGTATATTAGAATAATAAGTATTCTGAAAATATTAATTTTAATTAGATCTATATGTTTACAATTTATTTTAATTGTTATTATTGATATATGCAATATTGTGTAATTTTATACTAATAACTATAAGAAAAAAATAGTTTTTACCAAAGTTATATATGTGATGTAATTTTATTCAAGGGCTTACTGAGATATTTGTTCAATGTTAAGATCATGGTAAAACTTTTGATTTGAGATCATTATGTAATAAGTAATTTACAAGAATTTTGTTAAGAATAATTGTTTTAAAAAGGTTTAAATATGCATTGAAAATATATATGTTTGTTAATATGAAATATGTTATTAATAAATTAGAAATGGAGACTTTAATAATAATTTTGTAAATTGATTTAGTCTTCAACTTGTTACTTTAAAATGGTAAATCCCATTATTTATATTTTTACGTCATAGTTAATGTTAAAATAGGTAAATGTGGAATTTGTCCCAAATTAACAATAATTAGATATTTAACTAAACTTCTTTAAATATGATAAATATTGGAAATATATGTTTATTGTTGTAAACTTGTGAGCAAACAATTGATTATATCTTTTTGATTTATTTTAAGGTTCTGCAATTATCGACGTTAATCAAGAATTTCCCGTACGGTAAAAGGTGAGGTTTGATTTCTGATTTGTTCAAAACCCCGTTTGGCATCCGACCCTGAGAAATTTGGACATAACAATTGTGATTCTTTGTTTCGAATCACGAGCAACATTCTATCACAATTTTAATGCTTTTATTTAAAATTGTTAATTCTTTACATAATCAGTTTTCTTGCCTATTGTTAAATCAAGTCTCATTTAAATCATAATCGGGAATTTTCTTCATAATCATAATTAACCTGATATCATGATCACCCAATCAATTCTTGAATTGTGCAACGAGCAACGAACTATGTTCGGCCTATGTAGCTCAAAAACGAGCAACGGATATTGTGCGGATTACTAGCACATCTGATAATTCTGTTTCACCCATTGGGGCGCCTTTAGGAAGTGGGGCCCAGTGATTGAAAGGATTTACTGCTGGGCAGCAAAGGGCTGTCGGTTTAAGTAATTCTGATTAAAACCCATTCTGTCTAAGCGCCGCTTGCAGTCAGGAGTTGGCTGTGACCCGCGTGTTAGACTGGCATGTACTCGAGCATGTCTTCTGTTCTGTTGCGAGGTAGCTCCTCGTAGGGAGGTATACGGTTGAATTTCGGAGCTAAGATTGGATCTGTTATATGTAATTGCACAAGTTCATTTTCTCATTCTTCTAATACTCCAGTATTATCGTTAAAACCGATAATTTCAGTTCAGTGATGCAGATGTAACTATTCTGGTCATTCTTGTTCGTTTTGTTCTGGTTTACTGTTTGATTATTGTCATGTTCTAAGAATCTCACTGAGTCATTACAGACTTACTCCTCTTTTGTTCTATATGTCCCTTTCTCAGAGTAAGATTGGTATAGCAGCACGGATGGAACGAATGATCGACAAGTCCGCTTTTGGAAACTTTGCAAAAATTGTTAAGTGTTTGATTTTGTATTTACATCATTTTAAAATTGTAAAATGTATTTGTATTCCAAAGACTTCCGCTGTATTTAAAGTAAAGATATTTTATAGTGGTTTTGATCCTAGTCAGTGAGACCCCTTCCTATGAGCTACAGTTCGGTCTGAGTTGAGTTTGTTAGGTGGCCAACACCGGACCAACTCGGATCGGATTGTGACTCGTGGGGCGCGGTCCTTACATAGGGGGTCTTGCAAATATCTCTAAACCAATTACCTTATATGGATTTGTAATGGAACATGAATTGTAAAATTATTTCATGCCTTGATTCATAGATCTAGCCACTCCCCTCGTGTTTTAACTATCTTTACAAATTTTATAGTCTTAGTGGAAACTAATTTAATGTTTAGAGAATTAATAGTTATTTCTTGAGTTAATCAATTATAAATTATTTTAATTCTAAGAGTTTATAAAACAAAATAAGTTATTTTGCTTGGAGGGAATTGTAAAACACAAGCGGGCTACTTTTCTTGATTCATGGGCATTAGAAAAGTAGGTCGTAAGATGGCTTTGAAGCCAAGTCAAAATAATCACAAAAAAATGTGTCTCCCGTTGATGAATATCGACACTATTGTCTGTTAATAATCACAAGTGCATGAATCATATATATTATAGGAAGTAAACATTACAACCCCAAAATATTTATTCCACGAGAAATACTCAACAATAATTAAATGTTCAAACTATCTTATTCATATGAGGATATGAACTTCAACTGTTACGAGAGGTTTTTATGATTGATTGATTATGAACTACTGAACGAAACTATTAAAAAACAATAATTAAAAGATAAAAATCAAATGATGAAATTTAAATAAAAATAACAAAGTTTCATTAATGATGGTAATTAAAAAAATGGAAATAACGATAACGAAGCGACTCCTCAAGCATCGATTTCCCCAGAAAATCCCTAAGCTACCTTATTAGTTCTTCACTAAAGGTCTTGAGTTTATGCATTCAATGCATGTAATTCATGGGTTAGTTCGAGATGAGATTGTTAAATCACTGAAACCCAATAGCTAAAAACTTTTACAGGCCGCATGCAACTTTTCTCTATTATTCAGATTTCTCAATTGAACGGTCAACTGATCAACTTTTGCATTTAGCCCTCTTATTGCGTCTATCTCGTGGACTCTAGTATGTTTGTGTGCTGAACTCATTTCAATACCCTACTCGGCACTGTCAGTTTCCATCTCTTAAAAGGTATCAAAGGCTTCTTCTTATTCCCTTCTCATAACTTTCTCATGCCGCTGAGTTCAACATTGCCACGTTTTCATTGTTTAGACCTATATAAAAGGTTAACAACTGTATAGACGTGGTTATGTCATGTTGTGGGAATTTTCTAAGGAGTTCTTTGAATCTTTTAGCAAACCTCATGGACAACTTTAGATTCAAATTAGCAAAATTTTGAAAATTTAGTCCTTATCTTGGAAACTTTTGAAAGTGGGAAGCACTTTGCAAGGAATGTTCTTGCCATCTGATCCCATGACTGGATGCTATCGGTTGATAAGTTTTCTAGCCATTCATTGGCTCTTCCCATTGAAAAAGAAAAGAGTTCGTGCCTTTTTGAAAAAATCGTGTACTTGAAGGAAATATATAGTTTTAGAAACGTCCTCATATGCTTGTTGTGATCTTTAGTGGCTCCTTCCCCAAACTGATGGTTATTTACCATATGAATGGCATCATATTT
The DNA here is from genome assembly GCA_946800315.1 of Misopates orontium. NCBI lineage: Eukaryota > Viridiplantae > Streptophyta > Magnoliopsida > Lamiales > Plantaginaceae > Misopates > Misopates orontium. The sequence goes on from OX326948.1 coordinate 15,573,045, forward strand.
TAGTTCTCCATAAATGTCATATTTTAGTGCATGCGTAAACGGATAAATGAATTTAAACTAGAATAAATAAGATAAGTCTTGGAGGTTTCCAATGCAGGTCCTCTCAATCTATGGATCATACAATATAAGATTTGGGGTTTTAATCCAAGTCATGCACCGTATTCTACTGAAACAAAATGAAACAAGAAAATGTAAATTAGAACTTAAAAATTAAAGTAGAATAAAGAAATTAAGGCTTCAAGTTGCTCTTTCCCGACAAGCGCACCAGAAACTTTCTGAGGTCACAACTACTAACGCTTTTATTGCAGGTCACAAGTCTGTAAGTACTATAGGGTAGTAGAGGTTACTGTCTCAAAATATTGATCTTATGAAGAAGGAAACATAAGCTAGTTAATCTCTTGGGTTATTCTACCGAGCAATTAAATCCTAAAATCACAAAAGTAAATGAGGGATTTTGTGAGAGTTTTTGATAATAATAGAATAATAAAATAAAGACTACTACAAAATGATTGAGCTATTGTTCAGAATTTATGATTGGATCTAGTATTCATATACAAATAAGATTTATACATTTTTAATATTTAAACATGCATCATTGAGATATATTAGGGGTGGCAATTGGGATCTGGGTCCATGGATCTCTCTAAGTTGACCCAGATCCATTGGATTGAATCTGTCATGGGTCCATGGAAGATTCAACCCAGTTGAGAAATGGTTCACTGGAAGATCTAAATCTGCTTGAGAACCATATGGATCTCATAATGTTTGGACAGGAAATGAAACCGGTGCTGAAAATATTTCAATATCTTTTGGACAATTGTACAACAATTTCAGCAAACCCATACTGTAGAAGAGAATTGCTTCAAATAAATTAAATAAAACAATAGTTAATGAGTTGTTTAAAAGTATCAGTTTTGGATGATTCATTAGCGTAAGAATTAATCACGGTAAAAGAAGCAGTATTCTACCTGAATTAATATAAAGTAAAAGAAATTTGAAAGGAAAAAGAAAAAGGAGAATAGAAAGATCGAACTTTTTAAATGAAAAATCAATCAAAGATCCTACTTAAAAAAAAAAATTAGATGAAATAGAGGATTTAAAATGTTACAAAAGAAATAGAGGATTTTATTTGTTGATTATTATCTTATCCAACTGTAACATACAATTATCTTTTATTTATGTTTTAATGTGCTTTACGTGTTTTACATAATTTATAGTGTATGTTTTAGATGTGAGTAAGGTAGGATGAAATAAATTAGAGGGCTTTTTTTTTTGAAGCATAATAAGATTAAACATTAACGCAAACAAACAATTTTGGTACATGGGAACGAGGATCGGGTAGTGCAAACAAATTGAACTAGGGTGGATTCATAGATTGAATCACTCAAATCCAACTTACGTTGAGTAGGGTAAGGATCCATCATTAGCAAATCCTTTTGAATCTGGAACCATGTAAACCAGATCCATGAAGGTTGAACCCAAATCTGAGTGAGTTGATCTGATTGCCACCCCTAAGTTAAATGTTTATTCACGATAATTCTTGTGATTTGCTTCATATAAAATGATCAAATCGCCAAAACACTTTATTAATCCTAGTTGATGCAATTGCCCAATTGGTATGAAATTACACCGTCCTACGCATGCATTAGGATTTTAACTAAGTAATAAGATTATATAACTTTGTGAATTATCGTACAATCATGCACTTAGCAACCAAAGTCCATTAAATATGACGTCATTGTGACATATAACCTCGGGATGACTCCTAGGTTCAATTAAGGAGATCATGCAACATGGGTAGCAATTCCAAAAGCATGCACTAAGAAATGAAAAAACCATCATAAGATAATAAACTAAAATTAACAAAAATAAATACATAAAATCCATAGAACAAAAAATCTGTCAACCAATTACTACTTTGAATTCTGAATAACAGAGAATTTAGCGGAGCATGATATCGATATGATAAGTGTTGTAGTTTTATTCACTGCTTAAGAATTCTTACACACAATTATACTAAAATTAAGAAAAATAAAATACTAAAAAGAAAAGGCGTTTTTTATTTCCTAAACGAGGCTTGAAGTAAATTGTGATTCTTCAAGATCAATGTTGTGACATTCTCTAGGTTCTTTTATAGGTGAAATTTAGAGTTGATTTCGTCCATCCAGACCCCTAAAAGAGGAGGATCCCTTCTAAATTAAGATCCAACAAGATTTGTACTGATCTAAACGATTCTCAATGTAGCATAGTCAGGAGTATGGTCAACCCTGATAAGCATTGTCAACGCTCGTCTGTGGTCAAACATTGGGTGTTCATAATGCAACTGAGGTGGCATTATGAACACCATCTTCTCTCTTGTCCACGACGTTGGCAACGCTGCCATGGTGGCTTGACCCATAACAAACAAAAACACAAAAGTAACATAAAATACAAAAAAAATGCACAAGACTTGGCAAAAGGGAAGTAAAAGAAAATCATAGAAGTATGCAAATTTCACCATATCAACACCCCCAAACTTAACTTTTTGCTTCCTCTCAAAGAAAAAACTACAATGAAAAGACTCTACAGACTCAACTAGTTCACTTTACTTTATGAATACAGTCGGGCACCTCTTCACAGTATCTCAGAATCCAGTGATAATCGTGTGACGAATTATAGAATTCAAGCGCTCAAGTCCTAACATAATAATTGATTGACTAATCACATGCAAGTGCCATTTTGCTTAGTGGTATGCACAGCCTTCTCATGCAAATCGTCATAAAATTCTTGACTAAGTTTATAGAGACGAGTTTCACCAAGATTCACCTCCTCGCCTAATCCTCTAACTTTCACATTTTTTTTCTCCTAGAATGTAGGAGAGATTCGTTCAGGATCACTTAAGACTTTAAAAGCTTGTAATGTTAACTGGGGTATTGGTTAATAAAAGGGTAAACGATAGAAAAACTCAAAGCTAAAAAATTTCTTTACACGCAACTTCTTTCCTTGTCTAATTGTTTTTGTGTAGTCTTTCCCTACTTGGTAATCTTTTTCTCATCACCTTGCTTTTACCGAATATATTCTTTTTATCATATTTTCACTCACTTGAGCTCTCTCTCCCTTTTTTTTGCCTTGAGAATGATTTATTAGCTCATTCTCTCTCTCTCTCTCTCTCTCTCTCTCTCTCTCTCTCTCTCTCTCTCTCTCTCTCTCTCTCGGTTTTTTACATCCAAGCTCTCGCCCCTTTTCACTCTTTTTTTTTTTAAGTCACACCCCAAAACTTAGATGTTGTTAACGTCTTGCTATACTTGTTCTCTCCACTTTTACACTCTCAAGGCTTTCATCAAAGTTTTTATAGCATCTTCGTAAATCAACCTCTTCACGTCCCTCAACTTTCACATCTTACTCTTCCATTAGCTTCATTTATGCATAAATGAATCCTCTAGAAAGGGTAAAGACAAATATTATTTTGGCTCAAAGGGTAGGTAGACATACTAATTCATAAAAAGGCTTCATAAATGAAAGTCGGTGCTGCGTATTATTTTTAATGTGAAGGATTTTGAGCTTGAAAGACTCCAACGTGAAAGAATGGCCTAGATCGCTTCCCTAATGAACCTCTAACTAGAATTTCCCCTCGATAGATGATCAATTAGATTCACAGAGATAATCATCAACGACAATCCTTATTCATGTAGGGAAGTAAACTATTTTTGTTTATTCTACCCGTGTAGCATGGCCACACTTAGGACCAGTCTTGTTAACACTGTATTGGCAAAAACCCTTTGCCTCTGTAGCGAGGCCACGTCGTGCTAGAGTTGCCAACATTTAACCGAGTTTTCTTTAACAAATAAAAAGGTGTAGCATTGTCAATGTTACATAGATAGAAAAAATTAGAAACAAAAAAAAAATGCAAAAAACGTAAAAAATGTAAAAAGACTCATAACTAACTAAAATGCATTTTTTTTTTTTTTTTTTGTAGAATTTTAACTTGAAAACTATAAAATAAGTCACAACTATCCCCTCTTCTAAGCTTTAAATAAGGCTATATACCCATTACCAAGTAATAAAAGAAAGAAGTACATGAGGACTCCTCTTATTCGAATTCATTTTGATGTAAAGAATGGTTGTTGATGAGTCCATGTTGTACTCATATTTCATGTGCCAAATAAATTAATTATGAGCTTGATTCTTGATTGTTTTGAGTCTTTTTACTTGTTTTATGTTATTTTGTTGTTTATGAGTCGTTTTGGTGAAAATGAACGAAAAGAAGTCAAAAAGTAGAATTACGGGTAAAATGCAATCAGGAAAGCGAAAAGGAGAAATCGCATGGTGCATGCAATCCTTTGAAGAGAGAAGGACGTAAGAGATCACTTATGTCCGAATAACTTGGAGATGACGTAACCCTAAAATCAGCAGTCGTCGCATGCAATATGGAAAACAATCGCTTGCGATTGCTTAGACTTGAAAATTAGATTTTTGATGTTGAATTAAAATCTGATGCCTTCCAAACCCAAAGGAAATTAAAAGAAGACTTGAAACTCGTGAAGGCTAACATAGATATGAATGCTACATTATTGTTTATCATATATTTTGGTGATTTTTGGAGCCATAGAGAAGAACGAGAACAAAATTCGCCACCGCGTTGATGTTGATTAGTATTCTTATCATTGAATTCTAGTTTATCTCTGGATATTATTTGTTAAGTGAGTTTCATGCTTTTGTTTTGGACAATATATTCGTTTCTGAGTTATTTTATTGAAGACAATGTTTATCTTTACAAGTGTTTATGCTTTTCCTTTAGTTATGAATAGCTAGATCCGTCATGTGTCATGTGGCGATGGAATATTTGGAGATAGATTATGTTGTGATGATTATATTGAGATGATTGTGTGTGGATAATTAACCTGAATTGATAACTTGGTTTTAATGCTTTTGTGTGCCTGATCACTATATAGATGTTTAGTTTATGACAGACATGACAATAGAACTCATCGGATAGATCTCATAAGCTATACAAATTCACATGTCTTGTGATGGTTTGCGTCTAGATCTTCAAGCGAGGTAATTCACAAAGTTTGTAATGCGTTTGGAGGAGCATAGTTCACAAAGTAACATTTTGAATTACATAGTGCCACACCCGCAATTACTGGAATTTAGTTTAATATATCCGACACATGAATAAATCATAATATATCACAACAATGACTTATCTATGAAACTTCAATCAGATCAATCAGATCTATCCAGAGAAACCTATTTTCTTATGATACCTAGTTTATTATTAATTTAGTCCAGTTTAGTTAAGTGTTTTTAGTTATTAATCATTCAATCCAAAATTCCACTTTGTTTATTTTATTTGTTGAGTCGTAAATATGAAACGTGACAACTTAACGTTCATTAGTTGTTATTTAATTACAAGTAGAAACAGTAGTTGAAGTCAAGCGCAATCCTCCCTACGTATTTATATTTGAGGGTCGTAATCCTGCTTCCCTTTGTCACTTGCTATCCATACACTTGCTGTGAAATTCGCTATTTCGGGCGATCAGTTGTGATGGAAAACTCCTCTTGCAATAATGTCATTAGCTCTTGGGACTCGTTTTCCAGATTTCTGAACTCGACAATAAATACTTCAAGAATTGAATTCGACCTTATTGTTTGATCTGCTTGATCTTTTTGTCCTAGGACATGATCCTTTCATCAAACTTTATCAGTGTTCTTGAAGTTGTATCACTTTGAACCTTCGAAGTTTCCCTCTTTAAGGTTCTTCTTGTATCGTTTAAGTAATAACTCATTAATCAAATTTGATTCTCCAATCACTGTTCCAGATAACTTTTGCTTCACTCCAGCCTTAAACTACTTTAAGATACCTGCATTCAATTATGTTATCTCATAAAATCAATCAGATAGCAATTCATGTCAATTTAAGATGATTATGGTGAAAACCAAAATCCTAGATCTCTTAGTATACTTTTTTTTTCTTCTTCTTGTTATTACTACTTTTTATCTACATCTTATTTATGATTTTATTAATTGAGACCTAAAACCCCACTTTGCATTTCATTCATTTAATATATTAAAAACATTCTGTATCAATAATACATGTTATAGATAGTCTTCGTGGGATCGATATTCCGGGTCGTAATTTACAACTCTATGTTACTTGAGGCTCGTGCACTTGCGATAAATACATTGCATATTTATGACACATCAAGCTTTTGGCACCGTCGCCGGGGACTATTCATAACGTTGTTGATCGTTTCTATTTTTTTCTACTTCTTAATTTAATTTCTGTCCACCAATTTATTTAGATTTATTTCTTTGCAATTTATCTATCTTGGTAAATATGGGAGATCAAGGAGAAGCCTTTCGATTTCGATGTATATAGGCCAGATTTCTCAAAGTTAGCTACGTGTTAAAGTTTCTGAAAGTTCAGAACCTTTAGTACTGATGCCTAGAAATCTGATTCAATGGGCAATGACACATCAATACAAAAGAGAAAGAGGTTAAAACTCGAACAAGCACTTGAAGAAGTTGCAAAAAACTGTGGAAAGAGTAGCAAACAGTGGATCATAGCTGAAATCGATTTTGTTAAGGTAATTTCCTATTATCTTTATAAAGAACAGCTAAGTCATAGTTTGATTCACTGAAAATGGTTAGTATATCTTCTTGGAATCAGATATTGAGTGTGTTTGTAGATGAATATTTCCCTCGATGTGAGATGGCGAGATTAAGGTTGGAAAATTATAACTTTGGTCAGATGGGTAGAGAACTAATTCATGGGGCATGGAGAAGATTCACGGAGATGATAAGTAATTGTCCTTGACATGAGATTACTCATTATATGCAGCTGCTGACATTTTATCTTGCATTGAGTAAAGATGACAAGCGCTACTTAGATGCCTCTACAAGAGGAAGTTATATGCACCTCTTAGATGAGGCAGCAACACGACTTATGCAAAGTATAGCCACAAATAGCAAAAAATTGAGTGATAACGAGCTATTGGGAACAACACTCATTGTTACATCAGAGGAACCAGAGGTACCTAAAATACCCATATATGAGATTCGATTAGATGAGATTACTAAGGAATTAAATAGGTTGCAAGAAATTGTCACGAGTCAACAAGGATAAGGAATGAAGTAGTCATCATATAGAGAGAACGAAAATAAACGTTCAGTCACTAAGTCAGGCATGGATGAGAAACACGCTTGCGGCAGTCAGAATTGAGATGAAAGACGAGTGAGAAGCGTTATACACACAGATGTGTAATCAAAGAAATATATTGGATGTGATAGTAGCTAAAATCTAATCTCAACTACAACGGTGCAAGTAGTTAAATTGAGAAGTATTGGAGAACCACCACAATCCGTAAGAGTCGACAAAAATTGGGAAAGAGAAACCAAATAAAGGGGAAAATAAATGGCGAAGTTTGTAGAGAAGTGCTCAGTGATATTTCAGAAATAATTGTCTCCAAAACATCAAAATTCAAGGAGTTCTATTAGACTTGTGCAATTAGTCCATTACATTTTGCTAAATCTTTATATGATCTAGTTGCATTTGTTAACCTATCTGGATCCAAATAAGGTTGAAGACCCAATAGCAAGATGGATGCTTGACAATGTTCCTAGCATCGAGAAAGCCTAAGTAAAAGAGTACGTGGGAGAGACAATATTCATTACCCAAATCCTTGTTGCTGAAACTTTGGCGCCAAAGAAGTTGGAGTTAAAAGATGGTGAAATACCCAGTGCCAAAAATAAAAATAACAATTAGAGAGCCCCAATACAGAAAACTTGTTCGAGTGAATTGGAGCAAGAGAATTTCACTGCACGAAAAGATCCACTATGGACGGAAAAACGTAAACCATCAATCAATGGCACATCGATAGCGTAAACCATCAATCAATGCACACCGATAGCTCTTGATTCATAGGAAGAAACTCTGTTCTTTAACCCCCATAGGCTGATGAACTCGTCTAGCTAAAAACGTTAAAGAATGCTCTTTGTGAGTTAACCCAAAAGTTTATCATGTTTTTATTTCTTTTATTCAAGTTAAATTGTTTTGCTTTTTGTTTTTATGTTTTTAAATCCTAATCTACTTTTAAGTGATGGATGTTGCACGATAATAGACGAAATAATGCTGAAAATCAAAGGAATCGAAGGAAGAAAAAGTGTAAAAAGCAGAAAAAAGAGCTACAAACATCGATGTGCACTCACACCATTATTTTATGCATCGCACAGATCAGGTGTAACGTTCTACCAAGAAAACACAAGGATGCATGAGATCGCATATCTCATCATCCGCACTGGATCACACAAACATGGTCAAACTTACTATTTGACTTTTGCGAGGAAGCGCACGATCGCACCATGACCACACAGAGCAAAGGAAAATAACCAAACTCCCTGTTGGAGTTCATGACCATGTGCGTGATTAGAGCAAGTCACACAGAGCACCGTACACATCGAGCAGTTTGCACATCCGTCGCATAGTGCTTGCACAGGATATTTCAGAAGGGACTGCACACCCAACGTGTACAAACTCATTGCTTCACAGTTGTGCGACCACACAAGACATGGAACGATTGCACAATATGTTACATTTGAATGCAAAAATTATAAAATTTGCCTATTTTACAAAGAATTAATCTTAAAACTATTTCCTTTTCCTTCCCCCATCTATGGTATATATGTGATATTGCGTGAATTTAAAAGTATTTATGAAGTAGGAAAGGTCATTTTCACAATCTTATTTCAATTCTACTTGCACATTAATTGGTAACCATTATCTTCTTCTTGTGGTTCAAATATGATTCCTCCTATGTGGTAGATATGTTTTCACATTGATTGTGAATTAGCAGTTTATTTATTTCTAACAGCTGCTTGATGTCATCTGAGGGAAGAATTTCAAAACGACTAAAATGGAATTAAGAAGGGTTTTTCTTCATGGAGAAAACTCGAGGAGTCCCTGTATTTTCCAACACTTCAAATCTCGCCATCATCAATACCCAGATCTAAGGCATTGTTCTTAAAGGGGCGAGTAGCGGTGGCTACCAAATAGGAGTTCTCCACACCCGTTTTACCTCAAGTCACCATTGAATAAGTTTAACTCAGAAGGGGAGTCTTCTTACTCTTAATTTTTTTTTTATGAAATAATGACATTGCATGTTTTAATATTGGGGGTATTTAGGGGAGATAGCCTGAATTTGTAACAACTATAGTCCTATTTTTGATAATTTACCATGTTTTTGTGTCTTTTATTTTTTGAGACTTTATTACTGTCATTAGCGTCATCAAAACAAAAAAAATACTTCTATTTACAAAAAATAAAATAAAAAAACTTTCTGATTTTGTTGCCGCATTTGTTGTGTCATTGTTTAATTTTCTATCTTGATCGGCTTTAAGGTGTTTGGCCAACATTTTCATTGATTTTAATTTTATACATCATTATTATCGATGTGTTATTGCTTGGAATTGATTATACAAACAGAAAAACCTGAATATTTATCTTCGATTAGAGTCTTTTATGTTTTTAAGTCAAGTACACTTCATGAATTTAAGGAAAGTATGGTTCAATAGTGTGCATGCCTTAAAATTAGACGTGACTTTGATATGTTGATGAGCATGATTTGTTTCTACGGACCTAACTAGTTGTTTAATCTGTATTTGAGCACACCATCATTTCAGCTATTGCACTTTGTTGTTGAACATTATTGATAAATGATAATAGAGATTGATATATCGCTTTAAACTATACAACAATATTTCACTGCAAGGGTACTCACAGCAAGTTAAAGGAAAATAGGAGGGAAAAAATCATTTTTCATACCATAATTTGGCACGATTTTCATTTTCATACCTTAATTTGATACTCATCAATTTGCATACTATAAGTTGAAAAATCTTTTCATGTTGGGTACTTCGGCGTTGAAAAAGCACAATGTGGCATTTAGTGAACCCAAATTTTGGGATTTATGCCAATTTAGACCGATTCCAACCTTGCACCTTAGCATATTCCACGTTTACTAGCACATACTTTTTCGCATCGGAGTACCCAATATGAAGTAATTGTTTAACTTGTGGTATGCAAATTGATGAGTGTAAAATTAAGGTATGAAAATGAAAATCGTGCCAAATTATGGTATGAAAATTGATTTTATCTTGAAAATAGGATTATAACCCTCAAATATCGATCCCTAGCGAGGATTGCTAATGATTTTAACTACTATTTTATCTATATGCGTGTAAATAACAACTAAGGAATGTGAAAATATCGCCTTTCACACTCACGACTCAAAAAATAAAATAAACAAAGTGGAATTTTGGATTGAATAATTAATAACTAAAAATATTTGATTAAACTGGACTAAATTCAACAATAAACTAGCGGTATCATAAGGAACTAGGTTTCTATGGATAGATCTGATCAAAGGTTCATAGACAAACCATTGTTGTGATAGATTATGATTAATTCATTTGTGGGATATATTAAACTATGAGGTATTCCAATAATTGTGGGTGTGATACTATGTAATTCAGAATGGTACTCTGTGAACTATGTTCCTCCAAACGCATTACAAACTCAGTGAATTACCTTCACCTTAATTTCTAGATGCAAACTATCACAAGATATGTGCAATTGTATAACTTATGGGATCTATCCTATGAGTTATGTTGTCACATCTGTCATAAATTAAACATCTATGTGGTGATCAAGCACACAAAAGCATTAGAAGCAAGTTATAAATTCAGGTTAATTATCCACACACAATCATCTCAACGTAATCATAACAACATAATCTATATCCAAATACTTTTATCGCCTGATGACACATGAAGGTTTAGCTACTCATAATTAAAGTAAAAGCATAAACACATGTAAAACTAAACATTGTCTTCAATAAAATAACTAAGAAACGAATATCTTGTGCAACACAAAAGCACAAAATAAAGCAATTAATAGTACCCAACGCATAAACTATAATTCAAAAGTAAAAATACTAATCAATATCAACTCAGTCGCAGCTCTTGTTCTCGCTCTTCTCATAGCTCCAAAGATCTACAAAATATATGATAAACTCTAATGTAGAACTGAAACCTTTGTTGTTCTCCAAAAACACAAAAATACACTTCTCCACGAGTTTTCGGTTTTCTATTTATATTCCCTTGGGCTTAGAAGGCATGAGACTTTAATTCTACATCAAAAACCTAATTTTGAGTCTAAGCGATTGCTTTCCATATCGCATGCGGCGGCTGCTGATTTTAGGGTTGCGTCATCTACGTGTTGTCTGGACATAAGCGATCGCCATATGCCATGCGATTTCTACTCTTCACTTCTCGTGGCTTCCATGCTCGCATTTAGCCTAGAATTCCACTTTTCGACTTCTTTTCGTCTCTTTCACCAAAACGACTCCTAAATAACAAAATAAAGGAAAGAAAGTAAAATAACTCAAAACAATCAAGAATCAAGCTTGGAATAAATCTTTTTAGTGCATGAAATATGAGTACAAAATGGACTTATCAGATATAACTGGAACTTTTTGCGACCCATCAATCCTTTTAATCTAATTGATCACTTATAGAGGCAAAACCTAGATAGAGACTCATTAGGAAAGTGATCTAGGTCATCTTTTCTTTTACAATTGAGCCTTTCAAGCCCAAAATCATTGAGAAATAAATTAATCCAATGCACCCTACTGAAACCTTGAAGCCTTTTTTTATGAATTAACCTATTTACCTACCCTATTAGCAACAAAGTTAATTATCCTTACCCTTTGTAGAGGATTTGTTTATACACAAAAGAAACTTATGAAAAAGTAAGATAAAGAGCGGAGAAAGATGAAGAGGTTAATAAGTGAAAAGGCTATACATATATTATTTTAAAAAACCAGCGAAATGAAGTACACTAAAGTCCCTTAAAACTTATAAGTTTGGGGGTGCTACTCCAAAAAAATTACCAAGAGTAGAGAGAGAGAGAGAGAGAGAGAGAGAGGGGGGGGGGGGGGGGAGGGAGGGAGGAAGCTTAAAAAGTTGATCACTAAAGGCAAGATGAATGAATAAATATACAAAAGCAACAGGAAGGAAGAAATACAAGGAAAAAGTGAAGTTTGTGTGTAAATGAATCTTTCTAGCTCTGAGTTTTTCTTATCCTTTATCGTGGTATGAGCCAATACATAGCTTAAGATTACAAGCTTATAAAGTTTTAAATGATATTTGATGAATCTCTTCTAGATTAGTAGAGAGAAAGTGTGAAAGTTAGAGGATTAGGTGATATGGTCATTTTTTGTGAAACTCGTCCCTATAAACATAATCAAGAAGTTTACATCAATTTGCATAAGCGAACAATCTACACCAGTAAGAACAATGAAGAATTGCATATGATAATATTTGATGAACTCTTGAGTTAGGACTAAGCACTTGATTGCTCTGATTCAATGCTATGTTATCAATTGATTGAGAGAGTTCGAATCAAAACTCTACACTTGAATGTTGTAGTACTGTGAACTATGTTTGAATTTTGAATATTTAGTTCGGAGTCTTTTGTTTTGTTCTGTTTTCTTGAGGACGAGCAATAATTTAAGTTTGAGGATGTTTGATGAGCATATTTTATACTCATACATTAGGTAGTTCTAGACTTATATTCTTGTTTATTCTTAAGTATTTTAGTTATTTATCTTTGTTTTCAGTGATTTTGTGTTTAGTAATCTTGTCGGCAAAGTTGAGTTCAAAGGAAGAAATATAAGTTTGGGGATACACTTGGTGTGCAATTTATGTGCATTTTTAATAGATTTCTGTGCAGTCGCACACTGCTCGCAAATTTTGGCCAGAGAACATCAGAATTTACGCAGGTGTGCGACTGTACGGTTGCACAGTACTTTTCGTGAGCGAAAATTGCATTTTAAGTAAGGTTTATCCATCTTTTCGCATGGAATCCAGCCCAGACACTATAAAGCCCTACTTTCATCCACAAAAGCCTATAAATATGAGAAGAAGAAGCCACAACAACATCATCAAGCTACACAATCACAATACAACACTAGATTAGAGTTTATTGCTTTCTTTAGTTAAGTGTGTGTTCTAGTTTTTTTTTTTTCTAGGATTAGGACGTAGTCTAATTACTCTACGTTGAACTCTTGCTTTATAATTGATAAATTGATGAGTTTTAATTAATCTTTATATATCTTGAGTTTAATATTTTTTTGTGCGTGGCAACTACATGAATGCTTAGATGTTATGAGCGAGAGTATATTTTGCGTGTATATGATAGATCTCATAAGATATATGAACTGTACATTTGCATGTGTAGATTGGCGATATATCTCATAGTGTATTGATGATGTCCGGAGATAAATTCACAGGGATTAATGTTTATGGTCATGCTTAAATCCACTTAAAATGTAGGAGGCTTAGTTTCGTACCACGGACGACCAAGTTACTTGTCTTAAAAGGGGTCGAGGGAAAGCGAGAGCCGAACATACACTACTTTATGTATTACCTAAATTCAAATATATTCTCATGAAATTAGTTCGATAGCATCTGAAGGTTAACTTAAGATGATTATGGTGAAATTCTAAATCTTAGGTTTTTAGAGTAATTATCTTTCTCGTTATTTACTGTTTTTTGTTTATTTCTTATTTATTAGCTTATAAGTTCGAATCCAATACCCCCATTTGTTGTTTAATTCATATAAGTAGATAAAAATAGTCTGTTTTCGTAATACATGTTAGATAGTTTTCGTGGGATCTATATTCAGAGTTGTAACAACAGTATATTAGTTGAGGCTCGTGCACTTACAATAAATACAGAGTTGTAACAACAGTATATTAGTTGAGGCTCGTGCACTTACAATAAATACATTGCATTTTTGCTACGCATCTTTAGCTTTTGGGGGAGGATTTTTCGTCCCCAAAAACATTAGAGACAGCCTCTTCAAATTTAGAGACGAACTTCTTTGTCTCCAATGGACGAAATTCAGGTAGTGAAAACGTCAATTTTTCTTATACTTATATTCGAAGAAGAAAAAATAATGAATTGAAAATATATAAGGAACTTTTACAGACTTAGTTGAAGTACTAAAAGAAATTCTACTTTTTTCTCCTATTAGCAGTGATTTATGGTCGAACTGTAAAAGTTGAAAATGACTTAAGTTGAGTCACAGTTTCTTTCGTTTTTTCTTCTTTCTTCTATAAAATAATATGTTTTATGTATGCCTTTGAAATGCAATAAACTATATATCATAAAATTTGGTCAAACGTTGTAAGTATTGTTATCATTATACAGTAAGCATAATCAACTGACAGCTGAACCTTTTAAACAGTATACAAAGAAATTCGAGCTTATGCTACTTGTGAGCCAACTATCATCATGTGCACCCGGCCATCAACAAACAAGAGGCAGAAGGGTATATTCGCTTCGAATAATCTATCATTCTGGTGCAGTCAACTAGTCAAGCCATTTCCATCAAAAAAAACTAGTCAAGCCATAGTAATAATATAGTTTTAATTTTAGGAAGATATTATATAAGGTAACATTAAAATAAAACACGGAGACAAAACCACAACCCTAATCATTAATGATTGACCTACCACGGCAGCCAAGGCTGGCAGGTTTTAATTACACCTATAATAATTAGGTCAACACATGTTAAAATTAATGGGAATGCGTGATAAACATTTATTTTCAAAAACCCTAGAGTTTTTCCAATTCATAATTTGATATCACTTGTTTTTTTTTTTTTTTTTTACTATGTAAATGTGAATCACCGCAAAATGAGGAGGATTTGATCATTTAGCTGATCAAGATAATGGTTGGAAAATCTTATAGAGTCCGGAATCTTTGTTTCATGACATATGAATCATCTATTAATGGATTGAAGACAATTGGGATTTTCAAGACCCCCAATAACCACTGGAGATTTGATTTAATTATTATTGTATTGTTCTTTCAAGTAAATCAACATAATTTATTTCTATGCTGAAGTCTTTATAACATTAATTCACTTTTGGAGATCCGTAACATTGAGTTTACTCGTCATGACATAAATTATTCTTGCAAGTTGCAATAGCTCAACTAGGAGTGGGCCGGTAAGAAATGGTATTTCTTCACAGGCCTCGCCAATAGAAACTCTAATTTTTAGTCGAAAAAATTAAGATTTAATTATATTAACAATTAGATAGATACCATTTTAAATATGGAGATTGGATCAAAGGTAATATTGTTTATTAAAATGTAAATGGAGGTTAGGTCACGTGAGGACATCTAGCGTCCATGTCGGCATTGCAGTAAGAGCATATGGCGGCACATGCATTTTTGTACTAAATGACAAAAAATTGCCATAATCCCTAATATCAGTAATATGCATCACCCCCCCACGAAAAATAATTAGAGAGTTTGCAAGTAATTTTCAAGTTGCTGTATACTTTTGGCTTCTAGTACCAAACAGACATGTTTATTAATTACGCATAGCTAACTCTTAATTTGGCCAAAATATAGCTCCATAAAAAAGGAAAAAATGGCCCATCTTAATGAGAATTACATTTTATCAACTGAACCGTGACCAAATTAAACAAACCCAGTCTAATTAGTATCATACGTGATCGTAGCGTTCTTAATATTTTAGCAATAAGCCAATAACTTTATGTATATTTTCGCTACGTTTCTCAAACGGCTCCCGATTTTACGTATCATCGCCCTTTATAACTGTTGAAAATTGAAATGAATCATGCAACATGTGTAACAATAGTTACAAGTTCGAGATTTAATCACACGAGTGTGTCGCTGAGGATTTGAATTGCTCTAAAGTCAATTTTTTGTTGCACAAATATGGTATTATATTTCTTTAAGTATTTAGCAGAAAATAAAAAAGGATGAAGATCAAAATCAAACACATTTTAATTTTGTCTTGATCTACTGCTATTAAATGGCGCACAATTATTTGATTACACATCATAGATTATTGAACACTCTAATTTGTATTCATTTGTTCTCAAAGTATTTGGAAACAGCAATCTTAACAAAAAAAAAGTTACAAAATTGCGCGTAAAACACTCAGTCTTAAGTCTTAACTAGTCAAAATACATGTTTTAGGTCATAGTCCCATTTTTTTGTTGAATTTATCGCTTAAAAATTAAACAGAAATCCTTCCTGTAATCCCTCACACATTATGATGTTTGAGAGTAATACTTTTCCCTTGTCTTCTCATTTTTGTATTTGGTTTAGGTGAAAAGATAGCATTTGTACTTTCCGTGCAAGAGTATAAATAGTTAGGGATATATTGTGAACAAGTATTAATTACTGCAATCAGGCCAGCCTAAAGAACTTTAAGTAATAAAAGATTTGGCAGTTTAAATTTATTAAGCAATAAATAAACATTCACACCAGCTAAGGAAGGCTAAAGTAATTGAATTATGGGAAATTGAAACAATTGCCAACTCAAGACAGCAGCGCACGGGACACTGAATCCAAGTGGGGCATTCCTTGCCAAAGTACTTACTCTAATTTACACACTTATACTTTCTTGCGCAAGTATTGTTGATTATCATAAGATCAAATCTCAACTGTCGGCAGAGAAGTTATTGAGGGTCCATCTTCGAAGAACTTCAGGGATGAGTCTAAGTAAATGTTAAGATAGAGAATCATAAAACCAAAAAGAAATAAAAAAGCGAAGATTTATTTACCTAGTTAATCATAAAAAATTACGTTTAGGGGTGCCTTCAAGTCAATATTTTTAACTATTTTGATGAGTGTAAATAAAGTTATATGTAAGTGGGCTAGTTATATTAAATATCGTATATCTTCTGTGGTTGTCTCTTTCTCAATGAAATGCAAAGTTTTATCTCAGAGACAAATGTTCAACAATGATCACCTTCCTATTTAGTATAGCCCAATATTTTTCTTTCACATCTTCAGGTCTATCCTTAAGAGACTCCACAAATCATTACAGTACAAGTAATTCTTTATCTACATCCTCTAGAACCCATAATTCGAACCATTAAAATTTTCAATTAAGTAATCTTCTTCCACTTGTCGTATCTACTCCCGCTCGACATGGAGTTCTTGATATCAATTTTATGCAGTAATGCAATGACAGAAAATCATAAAGACGAAAATAAAAGACAAAAAATATTATCCACTTTGTCAAAAACGCTACGTATAGAGACATCGCCAAGCCATAATTTTTTTTCCTGTTTTGATCAATGCAAGTGCAATTACATATAAGTAGGCCAATTAGTTAGAAACACAATCCTAATTTTCTTTTTACCACTTCCATAAACTCCAAAATTCCAAGTAATTTGGGTCTCTACAATTCCTATGTAAATTGGAGGTCTACAATTTCTAGGCAACTCCTAGTCCATAAAACAAATGTAGAAAGTTATAAATGAAAGCCCTAATTCTAAACTCAACATAAGCAATAAATCTTAAGAGAAAATCTATGAAAAATAGGGATGTTGCTATTTTACCACCTACATATAGTGATTTTTGACACTTTAGACCCTGAAGTTAAATTTTGGCACTTTATATTTGAAAAAAAAATGTGCCCAAAGAGAAAAGAATGGTAAATAGTAATACTTGAAATGAGTGGAAAGGTGAAAAGTCACCATCCCACATCGAAAAGTCGAGCTGAAGTTTTGAGCTTATTTATCACTTTTTTGACAAGTGTTTGGATCCTTTGGGGATATCCAAGTCTTTAAAAGAGGGAAGACCTATATTCTATGTACCTTTGTCTGGTCAGGCCTCATCGTCGGCCTTGGCCTGGGTCAGGGTCGGGTTCATGGGTCACTAGTCATGGGCTCTGGCCTGGGCTTTGGGCTTCCCCTTGTCAATATTAATCTTTTTAGACAAAATTTAATTTAATAAATTAATATTTTGTTTAATTAAAATTTGATAAATAATTTATTTAATTCGAGTTGTGTCTAGGCAACGGAGAGCTGTGTGTAGTGAACGAAATGCTTTTCCGCCACTTAGACATCTAGTCAGCGGCAAAAGTCTTCATTTCCCCCGCCACTCAGCGAATAGATGTGACGAATCGTCACACGTGTCTTTCCAGTCAACCCCTGGCCAACTTTTTGTAATTATAAATAGCCTCACAGACTTTTTTCATTTATGCAGTACATTCTTTCTCACCTTCTGCTTTATTTCGAGAGTTCTAAATTTCTTTTGATTCTTTGTTTCTAAGTAATTACACTGCTACTTTATTAAGATTATTATCATTGTATCTTGGGAAACGATTGCCTGAAATATATTATTCCGTTAGCACCGTAGCAGGGCAATATCGTTACAAGATAAATAGTCCAGCTACTGCCTCGGCACTCTGCCCGATTTTTTACACCACTTTCTACAGTTGGGAGGTAGGATATTTCAGAAGCTGATGAGGGTGTTGTTAGGTTTATATTACCATGTTTTGAACCCCCTTAACTGGAGGTTTAAGTATAGCCTAATAAGCCTGAGCTATTTACCTCATCAATAAGAAATAAATATGACAAAGAAAAACCATCTATAGTATGAACAACTATGCTCATCGCCACAATAATGTTTTTTAAGTGCGCAACTTGCCAAAGAATAGGCAATTCCAGGATTCAAAGTACTGAAATTTCAATTTTGTAATGCAAACTGCAAAAAGAGATTGAGGTTAATCATTATGAAAAAACAACAAAAACAAATGAAAAGCTACCTTTCAGATTATTAGAAAAATACTCTTTCTCATAAAATTCAATAGACTATATATAAATATATATATATATATATATATATATATATATATATATATATATGTGTGTGTGTGTGTGTGTGGGTGTGTATATATATATATATGTGTGTGTGTGTATATATATATATATATGTATATATATATATATGTATATGCATGTGTGCGTGTGGGGGGGGGGGGAGGTGTATATAGATATCTCTAGTAAATATAACATAACTTTTTTTAAATATTTTATGTTAGCGCCAAAAAAAAAAATTACTGCAATGTACAAATGTTGATAATCGCTTCAAGTAGTCACGGTTTAAGTATCGCGTGAACACGGAATGTATCATTTGTTGTCTCCGAGTAAAAAGAAGAAATACTTGAAAACAGTGTTTTTAAAACCGGCCCGGCCCGGCCGGTCGAACCGGTCGGACCGGGACCCGGACCCTTGTCCGTTCACTGGTTTTGACCGGTTGAGCCGGTTCAACCACCGGTTGACCCGGTTTAACCGGTAAAACCAGTGAACCGATGCCTTGCCGGTTCAAAGCACCGGTTCGGTTTTAAAAACACTGCTTGAAAACATCATGTTCTTTAATAATTGTAGAACTACATGGGCCTCTCAGCACGTATATACGCGAACTACGAATAGTCTATGCTTAAACACTATTGATCTTATTATCATAATTTAATATATAATTACAAACTTGTATGTTAAATATATGATATAATTATAGATACAAAATTTAATAAGCGAAATTGATCAAAAGGACTTCTATAATTCTCATTGTAATAAGATAAGATTTTTTTTTTTTTTTTTTGAACAAGCTAATAAGATAATATAACTTATGTTCACATTGTAGTACTAGGTAACTAACTAGACCTACCTAACCCGAGGTTCCAACACTTTGACTTAATGGCGCATTGCTTCCCATAAGTTCTTCTGCCAATACAATATTTTTATGCTTTGTGCACCTCTGTTGTTGGTTAAAATAAAGGCACATCCCCACTGTCGACAAAGAAGATCGAAAGCACATTTTAGTGAAATTTTCGGAATGATCCTTATTTCTGACTTCTAGGTCAAGGTATTACAAGGGTAATAGATTTTGGAATTTGATAAGATTATGCAAGTTTCACATTGAGTTCTATATGATTTGAAAAGTTTGCATAAATTACTCATTAACAAGTTCAAAGGTTGGAAAATGGACAACATTTTTGACTTTATTGCTGACGCAGAACGTAAACGTGCAATCGACACAACAACGTGTAATCGATGAAAGATAACTGGATACCACCAAAACAAACTGGATTAAAATCCAAAATTTTATCAATAATGATCAAAAGATGCTTAAACACAATAATAATAATAAATTATTTAGGAAGTGCTTGGTTGGATTGATGAAGACAGATTAAAATCGCAATCCAGCGTCATCTAGCGCATAGTTCGCATGATTCGTGCAAGTGGCTTTTTTCCAGACGTGAGACAGCCCAAAAGTGTAGCGAATTAATCCACCAAATTAGTCTCACCCCCCCCCCCCCCCCTTTAGGATTAAGTTATCTCAGTTTGGTGAGATTAATTTACCATTTGAAATTCCTGATTTGCCCCTTAGTTTTAACAAAATGGTTGCACTTTTTAACCATAATTTTAAAGTATTATATATATAAAATAATAATTTCAATAATTACTTTTACTGTATAATATATATATATACATACATATATATATATGTATGTATATATATATATATACATACATATATATATATATATATATATATTTATATATATATATATATATATATATATATATATATATATATATATATATATATTTAGTGTGTGTGACAATTATCACATATACCGTATATATGTACATGCTCTTAAAAACATATGATAAATATCATATAATATATTTTACACTATATAACATTTATTTTATTATATATTTATATATATATATATACATATGTGTATATATATATATATATATATATATATATATATATAAATACGTGTGTATATATATATATATATATATATATATATATATATATACATATGCATAAATAATATAACATAATATAGTTTATACTACATCATATTATTATACTTTATTATTTCTTATATATTTACCACATATATGTACATACGTGTGTGTATAATACAACATTGTATTTATTTTGTATAATATATACAATACTATATAATTGTGTATACATATATATGTATAAGTAGCAAAACATATTTATATATAATATGTTATACTAGTATATTATAATTATTATACTATACAATTTGTTATATATTTACCACATATGAGTGTAATATAATATATTATTTATGTTATATAACATTCTATAATGTATAATATTAATGTACCATATATATGTAATAAAATACGTGCATTATACAATGTTTATTTTACTATATTATACATATCATACATACCATATATACATTATATTCTTGATTTTTATTATACATCTTCTATAATATAAATATTTATTATTATTATTATATATATATATATATATATAACATAATATGTATAATATATAATATATCTTGTACTATGTAATATTTGTTATATATACCATATATATATATATATATATATATATATATATATATATAAAATCTAATTTTTGGATTTTATTACACATCTTACATAATATAATATTTATATTACTTTATATATATGCATAAGTAGTACAAAATAATATCTATATCATATAATATTTCTTATACTATTTGATATTTATTTTATATTTATATATGTATATGTATATGTATATGTATATGTATATGTGTATATATATGTATATATATCTATATCTATATGTATATATATATGTATATATATCTATATCTATATCTATATATATGTATATATATCTATATATATGTATATATATATATATATATATACGTAATACAACATCATATATGTTATATAACATATCCTATACTACAGAATGTTTATATAACTCTTCAGGGGCATTATTGTCAATTCACGTGTAATCTTACAGGCAACATTCAAGCCAAACACAAAAATTATCACATAGATACCTTTGTGTGCAAAATTAACAAGCTAAGCAAACACATGTATAAAGTTATGGATAACTTTAACTCTTGAATTTATGTCAACTTTAATCAATCTACAGATTAAACGATCCCCCAACCAAACACTTCCTTATAGTACTAAAAACAAACCCTAATAAGAAAAAGAAACAGAGTTCTAGTAAAAGTAAAATTTCTAAATGAAAGCGACATAAAACTGTAATGCTTCTCAGCTGCCCTAAACAGCCGATTATGGGCTTGAGTCTCCATTGAGGTTTTAGGAAACTCAAAGACGCACAATTTGATATCTTATGGGCCCAAAATGGAGCAATGGATAAAAAGTTATGGAGGTTTTTGTGAAGGCATTGTTTTTCTACGAAAATATCCAATATCTGGGGTTCTTGTCCTGTTGTCCTACATCATTCCCTCCTACTTCCAAAAACTCGAGCTCGAGTTTATATTAAGATATGAAATCTCGTTCCTTAGAAAACTTATCACTTGATCTTCTCATTTGAAGCACTTTTATTGTTTCGCCATTCACTCCATTTTCTTCTGCTTCTCATTCTTTGTCTCAAGTTTTGCTTCAACATCAAATTGAACATAGGGGATAAACTTCTTTGGCCACCTTAATATATTTCTCTAACTCACTTTCAAAAGTTAACAAAAATATTAATTCCTCTAATTAATTAATTGACTCAACATCTAATTCCTCTAAATTTTCATCAGAACTATTATTTGAACTTTCATCTTGATTTTCATCAGAAGTTTCATTGAAATTCTCATCTTTATTACGTTGTTCATAGCTATCCTCGTTCTCCTCCTCCTCCGTCGAGTTGATAACTTTTGTGGCATCTCGGCCTCCATGTTGGAGTCACCTCCAGATTGATTGTATTGAAAACAATCTTGGTAGCTCATGTATACTTCTCATAATCGGGTGGTGAAAACTGATTCATCATCATCCGCTTCATTCTCCTCCAAGATTGTATTGGTTTTTTACCTCTATGTCTCCTATCAATTTTCTTTTTCTCCACCAAGCAGCGGCAAAACGTCTTATTTTACAAGACACCATTTTTACTTTTTGATTTTCAGGATATTCGATGAATTCCAAATATTGTTCAACATAGGAAATCCAATCCAGGAAATCTTTAGTTTGCAAATTTTCATAAAAAGATGGGAAATTAAAATTACCTCACCATATCACAGAAAAACAAGGGACTACAGATTCTAGTCCACTCTCCTTTCGAATCATCTTTACTAATTTATAATAATGCCTCTTGCTGAACTACGAATCGACATGTAACCCCCTTTATTCTTGATTCAATATCTTTGTATTAATATGTAACTTGCTTGTTCGATCACGTAATGACAAATGATTCTGTTTTTATTTTCATTAATTAAAAACAAAGAAAAACATGTTAAGATATTCATAAAAGTATATTATTGTTACTTTTTTAAGAACTTGAAACTAAAGATAAAAATAATTTTTAATTTAGAATTTAAATTATAAGTAATGAAATTAACTAATTCGAGAGTTGAAATAAACTACTTTGGTGTTAGTTTTATATTTTAGAAAAGCTTTAATTTGATCTAAAATCTTTAAAATAATATTGTGCTATTTTTTTTTTAATTTGCATGTGCACCTACTAAAACGCGATAGAACAAGTACACATGATGTATAACAATATATTCATACCCGATGAAATTTTTAATTGGTCAAAGGGCAAAGTTTGAAGTTCAAGATTATGTCATAAGGTAATATTTTAACAGTTAGTTTAAGAAGAGGTTATTGTAATTTTTCAAACTTTAAAGGAAGTTTCTATAATTACACAAAACTTCATTGGTACTGCTAGCAAGGGCCTAGCCATTCCAAAGGTTGGGGCGGGCTACGCGCGGTGTAAATTTTTTAAATACATGTATATATACATGTGTATTAGCGCAACTCAATATAATTTAATTGGATAATACTAAGAAACATAAGTATTTTAACCTAACTTAAGAAAATATTTTTAACCCAATTAAAATTCCCACTAGACCATCAATTGAGAAGTCTTATTCAACCCAAATATAAGGCTACAAGCTCATTTACGACACAAAATACACGATGTAATTGATAGGTAAATGTCTCTACCGCAACAAAAGAACAAACATTTTAATCTATGATAACTGTTTAACAAATTGTAATATAATGGATGTGGAATTTCTTAGCAAATACTAAGAGTATCACATTGAATTAAAGAGAGAATTCAAAGTATATATGTCAATTTAAATAGCTAATGAATTTTATTCTTTAACAAACCGCAGTGCTCAACTTCAATAGCATTTTTAGGAGATACTGCTTATAAACCCCGATGTTTTTGAAATCTTGCACCAAATCCTCTTGTGTTTTTGTTTATAAAAACATTCACCTCGTATCTTCCATAATCCTCCACCCCCTTATCTATTTACTATATGTAACAGAGCATGCATCACAATTGCGTTAAATGAGACTCGTTCTTGATTGTTAAAGCTCTATACCTACTAAATTAACTAAAATGCCTTTAAGTAAAAAATGCGTGAAACTCTCTTCTCAAATATGCATCATATCATATTACTAAAAACCTGCAGCAAACCCCTTTATGTTACTAATTTTTTTCCTTAAATCCTCTCAACATTAAGAAATTCGGCTATCCTTCCTGCTGCCCTATATTAGTTGGCCATTTGGTTATTTAGGTTGGTTAGATTGTTGAGACATTTTTTAAAAGCGATCTCCACCCTTGCAAAACCATGTCTAAAATCATGTCTAAAACCTTGTCTTAAATCCTCCATGGTGCTCGAAATCCTCTGACCGCCCACATCATCGAAAACTACTACATCTGTGTCTCTCTTAGCTATCTGAACAAGGTAAATCCTTGCTTTGATACCACTTGACGCAGAACAGAAATGTGCAATCGACACACCAACGTGTAATCGATGAAAGATAATTGGAATCCACCCAAAAATTGGAGTAAAATCTAAAATTTTATTAATAATCATCAAAAGATGCTGAGAAATAATAAAAACAATATATTTTATTTTTTTAAAAGAACGATGTATTTATAGTACAAAAAACAAACCCTAATACGAAAAGGAAATAGAGTTCTAGTAAAAGTAGAATTCCTAAATTAAAGCGACATAAAACTGTAATGCTTCTCGACTGCCCTAAACGTCCGACTTTGGGCCCGAGTCTAGGGGTAGGTGTTAGGAAACTTAAAGACGTGTAATACATATCTTATGGGCCCAAAATGGAGCATTTTATCAAAAGTTATGGCGGTTTTTTGTGGAGGCCTTCTTTTTCTACGAAAATATTTAGTATCCTGGGGTTCTTGTCCTACATCAATCGCAAATGGTAATAAAATAGCATCGTCTTGTGATGAAAAATCTAAGAAAAATGTGCATAGCGTTATACAAATACACAAAATTAAAAAAGAAATGTGATTGAAACTTTGTGTCAAGCTTTATGGTAGTTTGCTTCTTAAAACATTTGGTTTCAACCGTTTAGTGTCTAACTGCAGAGAGAAAAATATGTGTGTTTGCCTGTTTGGAGACTTTGATGTGCATTTTCCATGTTCTCGATATAGGAACCATACACTATTCCAGTCCAATCTTTTCTTCTCCTTTGCTCTAATATTTGTAGAATATAGACTAAGAACTTTTGTTGGGCCTCCACTGGTGGCCCACTCTAATATTATTTTGAGCCCATTACAAAGTTATGACTGAGTGGGTTGGGAATTGCCTAATGGACAGTGGTCTTGTCAACGTTGTTCTTGTCAGACTGATAAATTTTATGTCAAATATCACAGAACGTGGTGGTCAATATAACTGGGTCGTCCTCTAGAAAGAAAAGAAAAGAAAAAATAAAACATGTATGTTAAGCATCGTTTTAGGTACCATACTCATTCAGCTCAATATCTTCAAAAGTCGCCATTTTCTTTTCTCAATATGATGTAAAGTGGTTCCACATAGCTACTATAAGAAATTTGAGGGCATACTTTGTCTTCACCCATTTTTATCAAACTTATACATGTCTCAACAGTGGCGTATTCCAAATAAATCACTTATGATTAAATAAAATATCATAGTTTGTTAATTATGTAATAAACTTAGTTGTGAAGAAAGGAATCTACTTCACTGTTAAGAACTGTGAATTTCTATCATAATGGTTAGCTCTATGTTTTCAAAAGCGGGTTTGACGTTAAAGCGGACATCTTACTTGTTACTGATTTGATCGGTTCGACCGGATCAACCAGTGGTTCAAGCGGGATTGCGTTATTATAAAATTAAGATAATATATCTGTTTTAAAATAGCCATAATAGTTATTCTATTCGAAGTATAGCATAAAGAATTATCGTAATCGTCTGTTGAATTATACCAATAAATCAGATGTCAATCAAATCAATGTTAACCATCTTGTTCCACAAATATCTTAAATCTTAATTGATGATCACATTCTTATCGCATTTAATTCAAGCAAAACACTCAATACTAATATATTATACTTATGCAGAGGTGCTATAGTATAGAAAAGTCTGAGCACTAATTTCGTTCACTAAAATAACTCCATTGAAAAACTGCGATGTTATAGTTAAAAAAATTATTAAAAATATTTAACATACAAATACCTCTTTAAAAGGCGGGAAACAACATTCAACAGCATCAATTAAGTTTCATTAACTTTTTCCGTCAATTCCCATCAATTGCTCTTCAATTCAAGTATTTTCACCAAAACCGTCTCTATTCCTTTCTTTTCTCTATCCCTGTTTTGTTCTATTAATTCCTTAGTGTTTTGCTTGATTTTGTTTAAAAATTAAGACTTTCACTCTTCCCCCATGGCGCCGAAACAGAGGTAAATAGATTAAGGTGTCTTATAGAAGAAAAGGTAACAAAAAATAAAGAGCAAAGCAACAAGATAAAAGCTGATAAACATTGTGAAAAGAATGAAAAAGAACCGAGTGAAAAAAGATGATGTATTTGCTGAATTCAATGTGTATGTATTGTACTGATACAAGCACACACTTATATAGTACATAAAAAGGAATAATCCACCTAAGAGAGAGAAAGGAATATTAGCTAATCATTCCTAACAAACTATTATTCCCTTAAAAAGATGCCTTTTGTTAGGTGCATGAATGTTAATATTATCCTCTGCTTCATACTCCAAGCTAGTCATTGCATTCAAAACTTCTTTTCCTTCATACTCCCCCTCAAGATGTGAGTTGGTATCAACCACTCCCATCTTGCTCATTAGCTCCTTTAATCTCTTAAATCCAAGTGCTTTGGTGAAAGCATCTGCCAGTTGAGTTTCTGTTGAAACATGGAATAGTTTAAACAAGCCCTGTTGCAATCTCTCCCTCACTACATGACAATCAATCTCTATATTCTTTGTTCTTTCGTGGAACACTAGATTAAAAGCAATTTGTCTTGCTGCTTGATTGTCACGGAACAATTAGCCAGGTTGATCATGCTTGATCCCAAAATCCATTAGCAGATTCTTCATCCAAACAATCTCACAGGTAGTAGATGCCATTGACCTATATTCAGCCTCAACTGAGGACCTTGAAATTGTTTTCTGCTTCTTGGATTTGCATGAAACCAATGCACTTCCAAGAAAAACACAGTATCCTGTAATGGATTTCCTTGTACCCAAGCATGCTCCCCTGTCTGCATCACTATAAGCTTTAATATGAATTGAGTTATCCTTAGGAAATAATAGACCTTGTTCTGGTGATGACTTTAGGTATTGAACCACCCTGTAAGAAGCCTTCATGTGTGTGTGTTTATGGTCACTCATGAACTGGCTCAAGGACTGCACTGCATATGAGATATCTTGTTTGGTTACTGCAAGATATAGTAATCTCCCTATAATCCTTCTATATTCAGTTGGATTGTCCACACTTATACCACTGGATTGTGAGAGTTTCAAGTTCTGGTCCATAGGAAATCCCACAGATCTTTCTCCAAGTAATCCACAGTCTTTAATGATCTCTAGTGCATACTTGCAGTGGTTAATGTGAATTCCTTTTTCACTTCTTGCAACTTCAATTCCAAGAAAGAACTTCAAGGGGCCAAGATCCTTTATCTGAAAGTGATGCTTGAGAGTTTCTTTCAATGATTTGATAGCTTTTTCATTGTTTCCAGCAACTATAATATCATCCACATATATCAATACCATTGTGGTGACTCCATTGACATGCCTCACAAACAATGAATGATCACCACTTGACTGGTTGAAACCTTGATGCAATATGACTGAACTTAGCTTATGATTCCACTGCCTTGAAGCTTGTTTCAAACCATAGAGGAATTTGTGAAGTTTGGATACCATATTCTCCCCCTCAGTAGCAACTCCAGGAGGTAAAGTCATATAAACCTCCTCATCAAGATCACCATATAGAAATGCATTGTTGACATCAAGCTGAAAAAGAGACCAATTATGAGCAGCTGCAATAGCAACGAGACATCTCACACTGGTGATCATTGTTATTGGAGAAAAAGTTTCAAAATAATCCAATCCCTCCTTCTGATTGTAACCTTTGGCAACCAATCTGGCTTTGTACCTTTAAACAACTCATATGGAGGTATATTTCACCTTATATACCCATTTGCAACCTATAGCAACTTTGTTAGGAGGTAGAGGTTGCAAAGACCAAGTACCATTGGCTTGCAAAGCATGTAACTCAGCTTTTATGGCAGATTGCCACAGTGGATGTTTGGCAGCTTTCTCATAAGTGTTAGGTTCATAGTGAGAATCACAAGATAAAGTATGATTGGAAAGAATAAGAGAAATAGAATTACCTGAGTGTGATGGAGTAGCAGTTGGATAGGTGATTGAAGTGTCTAAGGTGTGAGCTTGGCCGCAACTATAGTCTTGCAGATGTATTGGAGCATTTCTAACTCTAGAGGAACGGCGAAGAGTGATAGCAGTATCAGGAGAAATATTAGGAAGATTATGAAGATCAGGGACAGAAGAAGGAGAAGGAATTGAAGGTGAATGAGACGGAGAAGATGACTGGATTGGAGTTGGTGAAGGATGAACAACAGGTTATGTTGGATCATCAAAGCTAAGAGGTGATTCAGAAGGAAATAGTGAAGATGATGCTTGACTTTGAGGTTCAGAAAAGGGAAAATGTTCTTCATAAAAGATCACATCCCTTGAGATAAACACATTCTTGGAATGAAGATCAAAGAGTTTGTATCCTTTTATGTGAGCAGGATATCCTATGAAGATGCATTTGGTAGCTCTGCTGGAAACCTTATTGTGAGGTTTTAGAAGTGTGGTTGCATAACAAAGACAACCATAGGTTCTGAGATGAGAGTATTGAGGGTGCTTGGTGTATAGATGATAAAAGGGAGTCAAGTTGTGGAGGAGAGGTGTGAGAGTTCTGTTTATGAGATATGCAGCTGTAAGAATGCAGTCTCCCCAGAAAACCATAGGGAGATGAGCTTGGAGTCTGAGGTGAACGAGCTACATTTAGGAGATGTCTATGTTTGCTTTCAACTACAGAGTTTTCTTGTGTGGAAGTGCAACTTTTCTAGTGAATGATACCATTTGAGATAATGAAATCAGTCATGTCAAATTCTTTTCCTTGGTCAGTTCTTAGTGACTTTATGGTAGTATTGAATTGTGTTTTAATCTGATGAAAGAAGGTTTTGATGATATCTCTAGTTTGGCTCTTAGTTTGTATAAGAAAAATCCATGTGAATCTACTGTGATCATCAACAACTGTAAGAAAATATTGAGAACCATTGAGTGATGGTGTTTTGAAGGGTCCCCGTATATCCATGTGAATTAACTCAAAACATTTATTTGATCAGTGAGGTTCATTTGGAAAAGATAATGTGTGTTGCTTAGCAAGATGACATGTAATAGAGACAATCGAGATACAGATGGATGGCCCAATTTATTGTGCCATAATTTAGATGAATTAGAACAGAAAGAACATGTGAAAAATTCACAGAACTAGAGCCAGAAAATTTCCTATCTGGGACTATGTAGTACAAGCCATTCTCTTCCTTAGCTATCTCAATCATTCTCCAGTTGTTTATTTCCTGAATCACACACAAGTTAGACCAAAGAATGAGGCAACAATGCAGGTTACGAACAAGTTTATTGGCAGAAAGAAGATTGAAGTTGAAACTTGGCACACATAAGACATCAAGTAATAACATATCTTTGTTGAAGTTCACTGTGCCAATGTGTGTAGCAAGCGCAGATTTTCCATCAGGTAATTTGACAAAAACATTGTGAAGTTCAGTGCATTTTGTGTACAGATTTGGATTATAGATGATATGGTCTGTGGCACCTGAATCTAGGATCCAAGTACCAGGTTCAATTACAAGACAAGAAGGAGCAATATTTATGGAATAATACTGTGAGAGGTACAATTCAGAGTCATGTATGATATACCTGGTAAGCCACCATTAGCTGACTTATTGACCTGATTCACCTGAGTGAGAAGTCCTTGATTGCCCTGAAGTAGATTGTACAGCTGCTGAAATTGCTCTTGTGAAACAGGAATTTGAGGCTTTGCTTCTCCACTATTCTGACTCAGTTGGTTTCCTGTGGTGTAGTTGACGCTGTTGTTCGAGTAGCTTGGCCTGAACTTGGCATACTTGTGGCCAGGTGGGTATCCATACACCTCAAAACATGTTTCCACTGTATGATTTGTTTTACCACATTTGGTGCAAGGTGCCCTGTTCTTGAAACCATTTTCAGCAGGTTTGTTCCAAGGTTTGGACCGATTCTTATATTGACCTGGTGTAGCAGCTGCAGTAGCAGGTGTGGTGATGTTTTGAGCCTTCGGAGTCACAACAGCTGATTCCATTGTGTTGTTCTACTGCACAGAGAGCTCCATATTTGCTTCTTCTTGAAGTGCCATGTTAAAAACATCATCCAGTTTTGGCAGTGGATCTTTTAAGAGAATCTAGTTCCTAACCTGTGTATATGACTCATCTAGCCCCATCCCATAAGGAACTGTATCACACACCTGACATCATTTCTTTTGTTCAAAGCATTACTAACACCACAATCTGGATTTTTGCAAGAAGATGTTTCTTCATAAATACCAATTTCATCCCATATAGCTTTTAGTTTAGAAAAGTAAAGACTCAAAGGGCTACCACTTTGTTTTGTACTAATAAGCTGTTGTTCCAACATATATATATGTTATTGTTGGATTTAGAGAACATTTGCTTCAGTTCTTTCCATACCTGAAGAGCAGATTCAGAGTAAAGAGTGTAGCCTGCAATCTCAGGAGACAAGCTATTTGAAATCCAGGCAAGAACCATGTAGTTACACCTGATCCACTTTCCATAAGCTGGATCTGTTGCAGGTGGTTGTGGGATTGTCCCGTTGAAATCTTAGCCTGATCTTTGCTAGAAGAGCTATGTACATGGCACGACTCCATTGATGATAGTTTTGTGAGGTGAGAGGTTGGTTTACCAGGACTTGTCCTGGATTTTCTCCATGGTGAAGATAGAGTTGATTCGAAGGATCTTTAGCTGTGTAGGTGGTTGCACCACCTTGAACAGCCTGACTATATGAAGGTAAGAGAGATCCTGACATGGTTTGTGATGTTTAACAACTAAAAGGTTTCTGCGGAAAATATAGCTCTGATACCATAACAAAAAATAAAGAGCAAAGCAACAAGATAAAAGCTGATAAACATTGTGAAAAGAATGAAAAAGAACCGAGTGAAAAAGATGATGTATTTGCTGAATTCAATGTGTATTGTACTGATACAAGCACACACTATAGTATATAAAAAGCAATAATCCACCTAAGAGAGAGAAAGGAATATTAGCTAATCATTCCTAACAAACTATTATTCCCTTAAAAAGATGCATTTTGTCCTAGGTGCATGAATGTAAATATTATCCTCTGCTTCATACTCCAAGCTAGTTGTTGCATTCTAAACTTCTTTTCCTTCATAAAGGTATCAACCGGCGAGTCATGCGGTCTCCCAGGCGGCGAAGTGGGCGTTTTTCACTCCACCGCTTCTCAGTGACAGCGGCCTGAACGAGCGGCATGGCCCGGAGAAGACGTCGGTTGGCGGTCAGGCCGACGGTCCCGTCCGCTTTTAAGAACGTAGGATTAGTTGCAACCTCATACTGCAATTACTTTATTTGGAAAATTTCTTTTCTCCTTCACACTTGAAAATAGATAAATCAACGAGGTTCTATCGGTATGAAATTCCCATATACTTTTGTTGTTGTAATCTTTTAGTATTTCTATAGTATCACAATAAATTAGCAATGTTATGATTTCATCAACAAATTATGTTTAGTAAAGGAAATTAATACGTAATTTGATACAAAAGTGGTCTAAATTACCTTATGACGTAAAGTTAAAAACACTTCATGGGAAAGTGTATACTTATCATTCAGCGACACAATAAAACATTTGAAGATTAAAAACCTCTTCGTACAGTATTTGAGTTTGTGTATATATATAATTTGATCTAAGAAAACCCGCTACTTTTGTGATTTGCAAAGTATCACATTTCATCACAAATTATTTGATATATTTAAGTAATAGTCGTAACTTTGAATTTGGATTTCCAGAAAACAGAAGTTTTCCAACGTTGTATTAATTTGCTTTTCTAACCTTTACAGAAGAGACGGGGAGTTTTGTTTGTTAAAATATGAATTGAGCTGGTTGATAAAATATATTGAAATTGTTAGGAGTTATTTTAATTGAACATACGATTTCGTAAATTAGGTATTAACAGTGTTGATTGGGATGCCTTTATATTTCTTACATAAAATTAATATTATAATATTTTACTAGGCCAAGAAGTTAGGGAAATTCGCCCTTGTGTCTCAACTCTCCACCATAAGAATGCTTCGATTTCCCATACATAACCAAGATTTCCCCCAAATCATTGAATGGCCATATTCCTATCCAAAGTATAAGCTAACACCCAAAATAAATAAAATTATAAGTTTACAACAAGAAATTGATTCAATATGGGTTTTGTCCTGTAAGTTTTCCGGGCTATAAGTTCAAATGCAGATATCTGAAGTGATACTTTCCAGTGAATCAATCTGGCTTCAATGTCATTAAGACATTAACAAAAAATACATAGTGCTTTAGAGTCTAGAATCATTGTAAACTATTTGTGCCTCAGATTGTTATGGTGAACTGCACTACTTAGCCGAAACAAGATCAGTTATTTGATCAAACAAATTACGGTTGTGCATGGGCATGTATTGCGCCTTTAGATAGTAATTATCGAGCAAAACATATAGCTCCAAACAAAAATTTAAAATAAAGTTCATCAAGCAACTCCCACAAAAACATAGTCATATATACAAAAAATGCATCGCGATTATGTTTAAATTATTAAATGTACTCTACAACTCACGCCTATTTCAGTACCATGATAAACATCTGGTGCAAGAACTAAAATGTGTTCAACCATAATAATATATGGTGTCTGGTTTTTCCTCTCAAATTACATGCATGTCTGACAATATATAAGATTAATATGAGAAACAATGTGACTATTTACTTGCTGACAATGAATGGTTGAGACTATAAAACTATGAACAATGGTCAGAAGTTGAGTTAGTCATTATCTTAACTTCAATCACTTCTGAAGGCAGCCACAATCAAGGATTTCTGTATAGTTTAGTTGTGCTGCTAAGAGGTCGGGACTTTCGTGCCAAAGAGGCCAAATCCTGCGATAGTAAAGACTATGGCTTGGGGAAAGAGGTACATGAAATATCTATCCGGTCCATAGAAGATGCCGTAGCATCCACATGCATAAAGAAACACTGCCATTCCCAGCTCTTGCAGTAGTAAAGTTCTGTAATACAAAAAATATCATGTTCATTGTCGGATTAAAATCTCACTAAGAGCATATATTACAGACTGTTGATGACAGATGCAATTAGATGACACAGGTGTAGCTGAACATGAAATCTGGAGCTAATGGCAAATATGTGTTACGTTGAATATGCAAATTATCTTATCGAAGAAAAAGCGGCAAACTATCCCTTTGTGATGCCAAATAAGTAGATCACTGCCCCTCAAACAAAAGTTTGTAGGGGGAGATTTTGCCACGTATAAAAATACACAGGGAGGTTTTGAAGCCAAAAGCCATTAATATAATCCCCGAAAACCCTTTTTTCATGTATTAGTGAACCACGGGAAATATAAATGTGTCCACTAGAGCTATAGTTCAACTACAATGGAAAAGGATTTATGCTTTTTTGGGACTCGCGCACTCCAAACAGTAAAATGTTGGGAAATAAGCTATTATGCTAGGCCAAGAGGAAAATATTAGATAATAGCAGGGAAACTCACCTCCCTCCGTTAAACTTTAGCTGTGGAGGCTCCTTTATCGCAGCAGT
This sequence comes from Misopates orontium, assembly GCA_946800315.1. Taxonomy (NCBI): domain Eukaryota; kingdom Viridiplantae; phylum Streptophyta; class Magnoliopsida; order Lamiales; family Plantaginaceae; genus Misopates; species Misopates orontium. The sequence continues at coordinate 15,607,136 of OX326948.1, forward strand.
TGATTCAGAGCTGAAGTTGTTTTTTAAGGCATCTCCAAGTTTTTCAGTGACAACCCATTCGTTTGCCCTTTTAGCCTCCACCATACCAATGAACACAGCCTTTGTTCGGTGAAAGGACATTAGGTTCTCAAAAAGAACCCAAGGAAGGGCCAGATGCAGCGACCTAAAATAATTTTTCCAAATTGGCATATGTCAAAAATAAGGCAAGTGTTTTGTCAGATATTGCACAAAGTGAAAAATGCTGAGGTGCTTGTTCATATTAGACCTTGGAGTTGTGACAGCAGTGTTTATGGTGGCGATAACAACAGTAGCTATAATGGCTCCCCATTTTGGAACATCAACTTCAGGGAGCAGACTTGACAATGGCAGCACAAGACAGTAAAAGAAGAAAGCAAACATGGTGCCTATGATCTTTCGGATAAAGAAGAAGTTATATATCATATAAGCCTTCATCCAGATTGACACTTCCTGCCAAAACAAGACAATTGTGTTCAATTTCTTGTTTACTTTTCAAATTACAAAGTCAAGATAATTACTGGACATTACCTTATTTTTAGCAATTTCCACAACCATTTTTCTAAATAAATTGGCAGGACCGCAAGACCACCTGTGCTGCTGAGATCTGTAGGCGTTGAAAGTACTGGGAAGTTCACTTAGCACCTGTTGGAAACAAAAATATCGACTGTTCCACTTTCCATGTAGTTACAACACATGCAATACACCAAAATGGAGTAGTGTATAAGTTAAGTTGAGGAAGAAGGAATTCTTGAAACATGCCTGGATGTCTCCAATGTAAACAAATTTCCAGCCCTTGAGTCCAGCTCGGACAGCAAGATCCATGTCTTCTACTGTGGTTCTGTCCTTCCAGCCTCCGGCTTCATCTATTGCAGCAATTCTCCATATCCCACCACTACCTGATGCAGTGGTTGTTCATTATAGCTACGTTATCCACAAATGAAAAGAACATAAAATCAACGACATAGTAGATTAGCTAAGATGATTACAAAAAGACATGAATCAATCAGTGACTAATTATGAATCTCGCTAGGTTCTGCTAAAATCATAGAAGTCCTCATTTTATCATTAGTAATCAATCAAGACTGGCTTACAATATTCCCAAAATATGATGTTTATGACTGATTCTGTCTGATATTCTCTCTGTTCACGGAGAAACGCATTTGTCAGACAAAATAACAAACTTACAAGTTGAACATTGTCACTAGTACACTACATACTCAATGCTTCACTTCTTTGTTTTAATTATGTTCTTAGTTCTTGTATGACTCTTTTGTGACAGCAATCAAATTTAGATAAATATAAGAATCTTTTCCACCATTATTGGTATAAAATTCCATGAGATCCTTTCTCCTTTCATACTGAGGCCTATTACATTTATTTCACCACTGCTCTCACTCTCTGCTTAGCAGTGGCATAATATTATCATGATAAACATACTTAACGTACCATTAAAGCCGAAAAAGGCATGAAAGGATGAACCCCCTTCTTCCTCAACTGCAAACTGGTAATCCAAAGACATTTCTTGCATTCTCGTCAAAAAGTTTTCATCTGCATTTACTGCAAGATGATCCAGATTCGTATCAATAATGAGGCCAATTATCCTTGGCATTATACTTGTTTTCAATGCTGTAAGACATTCTTCTATTTTCATTTTCTTTTAGACTACTTTTACATAAACAACTAATGCTCATAAGAGAGGAAGACATGCCATTGTAGTACTGCACTAGTCTATGATGCTACAAACTTATTTTTCATAGAAATCTCATGTTAATACGCGCTGATAGCGTACATTCAAATATCTTTTTGTGGCATTACTAGTCTTATGTTTAAAAATTTCAAGACCAAGAAAGACACCAGTGGACGAAATTGTGATGCTCACCAAATCTCCAACGAGCCTGTACAAGTGCAATTTCTGGGTTGTGTATAAGAAAGGGGATAGCTCGACGGAGAAAATCCGTTTCGGGGCGGAAATCTGCATCGAAGATTGCGACAAATTCACATTCTTTGGCATAGTCGTGTTCCAGACCTTGTTTAAGAGCTCCAGCCTTGTAACCGACCCTTGTCTCTCTAATTTGGTATCTGATGTTAATGCCTTCACCTGCCCATTTTATGCACTCTTTCTCAATCATTTCCTGCAACAATATAGGTCCTAGAAGTGCATCAAAGACAACTATTTCACATTGTCCAAAACACTAAGTTCCCTCTGTTGGAATATAGTACGAGAAGGAAATAATGCTAAGTTGGACAGGGCAGATATAAAAGAATAGGGGTGGTGATAGTCTACATCACATAGAACTCACTAAAGATTGAATTAGCAAAGCATTCAAATCCAGAAGAAATATCCAAGTCCACTATTCCATTAACAACATGTGTATTTTCTAAAGTGTGGTGGGTAGTTACAAAAGTAAGTACAGAACATATCTACCTTACAACCATTGCATGTGGCGACGTCAATCTAATAGTGGTTAGAACTTTGAGACATCATTTGGGAACAAGATCCTAGATAGAAACTATTCTCGAGTATAAACTAAAAATACACTAGTATACAAATACAAGAACTGAATCTCATTTTCTTGATTAAAGGAGTTTGTAGATTTAGCATATCTCTACATACCTTGATGATAAGTTCATTGGAATCATCCAACACTTGGATCACAAGCCTATCCGCAGGCCACGAAAGATTACACGCTGCACCAATGGAGATCTTATAAACCTGCCCCTCACAAAACAAACCTCAGCACACATACTACTTGTTTGTCTTTTCTAGGCGGGACAAATGTCTAAAAGAACAACAAGAAAACAAAAACAAAAATCACCTCAATTTCATTAAACAGAGGTATTTGAACAAGAACCATAGGAAAAGCCGCAGCCGACTTCCCAAACTCCAAGTCATCATGATCATGATCATCTTCATCTTTGAGTGGCTCCCATTTGTACCTCTTGTCGGGCTTCTTTCGGAATAGCTTGGCAATAGCAGCAAGAAACATCATGTGAAGCCACTCAACGAACAACAAGAATGACATTACCAAACAAATGTACAGAGCAAACCTCAGAACTGGGACCACAAACCACGCTTTTGTCTGGTCCCAAATCGGCCACAGTTTCTCCGTGATGTCCGCCGTCGATCCAAGAATCCATTCTGCAACGACCCTCTTTGGAGAAACTTGAGCCATTCGATTGTTTTTGTAGTGAAAAGATCAAGAAACAGGGGAATGCTCTGTTTCTTAACAAAGCGACTACCCCGAATGATCAATTTGCGAAAATGATCCTTTTTCCTATGTGGGATATGTTTGCAAGAAAGGAATATAATTTATGAGCTTTGGAGTGGAGCATTGGATGCGCGTGGATCACATTTTTTGCATCCAGTCCTCTGCTTTCAGTTTGCGTCGTGTTTCTTTATGTTGAAATAAAATAACAAGACAAGAAGTATTGTTAATGTTCGGACATTGGGGAGAGGACGAGGAGAGAGGGAGAGTAGGTGGAGAGAGTGGAGGTTGATATTATAGTTATTATTATTAAAAGAATACTAAGGATTTGAGAATTCGGCATATACTTGAAAGAACCAAGAATATCTTGGCTGGATCTGATGATTATGTGTTGGCTAATAATGCATGGAGTGATGTGGTAGTTCGTGCCACCAACGTTTTTGATAGGCCATGGAGTACTCGTTTCGTTTATCTTAATTTATTTGAAGTGTATGTTTTTAATTTTTTTTTGACTTGTTCAAAAAAAAAAGTGTAGGTTTTAAATGGTGGCATTTGGCTACCTGTAAGGGTAGAACCACACCAGACACATGTGTGTGGGTCTCATATGTATGGGGCACATACACATATGAGGGAATGTGACTCTACCATTATTGGTAGCCAAGATGCAACCGTTTTAAATGGGGATAATATCTCCGACACCACTAGGTAATATACACGAAACTCTGTGAAACACTTCAAGTTCGGGATGGATTGGCATGGTTCCTCTACGCCTAGGACACCAGAATATCGAACTACAAATCTTTTATGGAGATATCCATTTTTCTCGAAAAATAGATAAGATATCCTGACATAACGGTGTTTTGATACCACCAGGAGCGGGAAAACAAAATTCTAAGCAATCCAAAAAGTGGAAAAAATAGATCTATGTTCAAATTAAATCAAGATTTCACTCATACAATTCTTTATTCGTTGAGAAAATAACCTATGAGAAGGGCTGATTTGTGGATGAGGAGTTAGCATACAAACTCACTTTCATCGTTCCAGTTCAAAATATCATAAGGAAAGTTCCATTCAATTGAATTAGTCGCTTTAGCTGACTGTTTATAAGTAAATGATAAGGAGAAAAGCGGTAGGAATTATGTTTCAATAATATTAATGACACCCTCTCATTAGATAGTGTGAAAAAATTAACAGATCTTAAGGGGCGGGGAGCCACGAATTGGTTTAAGGGCCGAAACTTGTGACATTTTTTTTTGAAACATATATTAGTCTATTGCTAATTTTTTTGAAGTTTATTTCAATGTAATAAATTATCTCTAGAACATCAGTACCTAAGGTTTTTAGACATTTAATATTTAAAAATTATGAAAATAACTCTAGAGTAACACAATTACAGTTAAAATATGCAAAAATATTAAATTAAAGCTACATAAATATACAAAAAAAAAAAAAAAAAATTCGAGACACTTTGAATTCTCCTAGAGTCTTTTGTTATGTAGTTCACTTGAATATTTAATTGTGTTGTTTGGAAAAATATTACGTTATAACTGAATCAAAAGCACTCGGTAATTCGTTCTTAATGTGTATTATCAATGCAATTTTTAAGGAAATACGTTTAGTTTTAATCCATTTTTTTCTCTGCAAATCCTTTTATCAAAAGAATACACATTTCATCTTAAAAATATCTAAATAGTTAAATTATCTTAATATCAAATATACACTAAAGTATTAAATTAGACATGTACCCATCTTTGACGTAATGTACTATATAATACATAATATATAGGGTATATGTAGGGGTGGAGCTGGAGCTGGGGGGCAGGACCCCTTATGTGTCCCCCCCCCCCCTCCCCCCGCCCTTTATGCCCTTGCGGATCTTATAGAATGATTATTTTGTTCTTTTTCTCCTTATTAAATCTTATGTGCATCAACTTTTAGCTAACTTGTTCAAACTGGCTAAGTCCGCTTTTGTATTTTGATGTAATAGTAGTTGTATCTCGTATTACCCATTCCCTTGTTCTAAGACTGTACGCATTATTTAAAGTTGAATAAAATGGCGTATTTTATCAAAAAAAAAAAAAAAAAGAAAAATCTTATGTGCGTGAAATCAATGCATTTTATTTTTTTGTCAAAATTTATACGCTCTCAACCTTACCAACACTACAAAAAAATGGTCTTTCTGTGACCGCAAAATCAGTCACAAAAAATCAAAAAACGGTCATGGTTGACCTTCCGTGACCGGGTTTTGGTCAAATGGTGTCGGTCGTTGTTGGCTGGTCACTAAAAGTCAACCGTGACCGCTTAAAGGCAGTCACGGAAAGTACCTGGTATCCGTGACCGCATTGTGGTCACTGATTTGGTCACGGTAGATAAGTATCAATGACCGCTCCGCGGTCACAAAAGGATCCCAACTTCGGTCACGGTTGATAAGTTTCCTTGACCACCAAGCGGTCGCGAAAAGATTACTAAATCGGTCAAGGTTGCTAAGTTTTCCTGACCGAAAATGCGGTCACAAAAAAGATCTACAAATCAGTCAGGGTTGATAAGTTTCTATGACCATGAAGCGGTCATGAAAAATATCTAAATCGGTCACGGTTGATAAGTTTTTGTGACCACCAACTAGTCAAGGTAAGATTCCTAAATCAGTGAAGGTTGCCATGATTCCTTGACCAAAAAGCGGACACGAAAACTTATCAACCTTGACCAATTTAGGGATCTTTTCGTGACCGCTTGAAGGTCATAGAAACTTATCGACCGTGACCGATTTTGAGATCTTTCGGTGACCGCTTGGAGGTCAAGAAAAGTTATCAATCTTGACCGACTTAGGAATCTTTCCGCGACCGCTTGGTGGTCAAGGAAACTTATCAACCGCGACTAGCGGTGGGAGAAAGTTCCAATTATAAAAAATTAAAAAATGGATACGGACTTTCAGTGACCGAATTCCAGTCACGGAAAGTTCCGTACGAAATAAAAGAAATATTAAGAAATGTAAATATTTTTTTTAAACAAAATAGTGTATCAATTCAAACTGCAAAACTTAATTACAACTAAAAATATTCATATGAGTTAATCAAATAAGAAATCAAATAGCTAACATATAATTAAAAGAAAAGTAAACGCAATAAGTGTAAATGAAGATTTGAATAGAAGAAACAACTTTATATATAAATCACGTTTAATTTGTGTATGAATTTGCACATAAATAAAATATTTAAGATGTAGAAATTAACTAATCAAATTCCCTAGTTATATATGAAAAAGAATGATAAAATTATAACAAGTTAAATACTTGTTATAGAAAAGAAAGTAGAAGATAGAAATGAGAGAAATGTTGGAGAGAAATGAGTGAAAGGTTGGGAGAGTGAAATTGTGAAGAATGATTTGAAATGAGAGTTGTTTATATAAAATTTGATTTGGTTTTTCGTGACCGGTTTGGGGTCATAAAAAGTAATTAAAAATTTCAAATTCCCGCCTAAACATTCCCTGACCGATTTACGGTCAAGGTAAGTACTTAAAAAATTTAAATTTCCCTCCTAAACTTTCTCTCACCGGGAATACGTCACGGAAAGTCGGTCACGGAAAGTTTGGTTTTCCGTGACAGGAAACCCGTCACAGAAAGTGCGGTCATAGAAAGTTTAGCCTTTCTTGAAAGGAATTCTGTCACGGAAAGTGCAGTCACCAAAAATTTGGCTTTCCGTGACAAGAAATCTGTCACAAAAAATACGGTAACAATCATCTGGCAACCACTCCGGCTTTCCTTTACCTGTACAGTGATGTTTCTTAGCCTCATGCAAAAGATTTTTGAAAATGAAAGGGCAAAGATTGTCAAACGTTCTCTTGACTGTTGAGTGTTCATCTTCATCCCAATTATAGATTTCCTACCAAAAACAAGAATAACATATCAATTAAATAAAATTTAAAATTGTATAGAATTAAAGAAAAAATAATAACAACTATTTTAGGAATACCTGAAACCTCGTCCATATTGTGTCTTTCATTCTTCGAGAAACTTTTGTCCAGTGAACGACTGGAACAAGATAATGTGTCTTAATAAGAACACGTATGGTGGTTTTAACCGAGGTCTGCAAAAAGTCACCACTAGGTAATAGCAAAATTTGAATTCTATCATCTGGGTTGTTTGGAACTGAATCTCCCTTACTCTCTCCACGAACTTTTTTCAAACGTGATGAAGATCCCTCTGCCTCACTTTCCATAGACCTACGACGTGAAGAAGTAGATGATGTGCTTTGTAATGGTGAGGGTGTAGGACTATCATTTTCCGCAACTTCAACTTCAACCCCATCCTCAGATGCGTTCTCAAAGTCTCCTAAATTCAATGGAGTATTACTCGCACCAACATTGGAATTGTTGGCTCGACTTTTACTCTTATTTTTACGAGAAGTAAGGTATTTCATAATACCAGACATAATTTAAAAATAATTCTAATTTAAAGAAGACAAACTTTAAAAATATTGCAAGAATGTAGTGGAAGAGTAGTAGTGAAGATGTTTAAAATATTCACAATCTTCCTATATAGTAGAAAATTTGGTAGGAAAAACTATTTAAAGACCAACCGTGACCGCTTTTCCGTTACCGCTTACCGGTCACGAAAGACCTTTAAAGGCGATGGTGACGGCACAACGCGGTCATGGTAGAGCCTTAGTATTTTTTATGACCGATTTTCGGTTAAGGTAGAGAATTAAAGCGGTCGCGGTAGAGCCTAACTCTTTCCGTGACCGCACTACCGGTCACGGTAGCTACTTCATTGTTTTCTTGACCGCAAAATCAGTCACGGTAGCTACTTTATATTTTTTTTGACCAAGCTAAACGGTCACGGAAGCCTTGGTAGAGGTTGAGGAGCTCTCGTGACCGCATATAACCGTCACAAAAGCTTTTGGTAGCATTTGAGTAGCTTCTATGACCGAATATATCCGTCACGAAAGGGTTGGTAAAGGTTGAATAGATTCCATGACCGCGCTTGACGGTCATGGATGAATTGGTCACGGTTGATGAGCTTCCTTGACCATGATACGCGGTAACGGAAGCTCCGGTCACGATTGATGGTTTTTGTGACCGCATATATGGTCAAGAAAACTCTTGATATCAACCGTGACCGTAAAGCGGTCACGAAAACTTCTTTTATGACCATTATCAAATGTGACAGACTCGCGGTCACGGAAACCCTCTTTTCGTGACCATTTTATCTATGACCAAAAAATGTCGGTCACGGTTGAACATTTTTTTTGTAGTGCAAGGAAAAGACGGGCTTTCTCTATCCTCTTTAACTTTTCTCTGTCCTTCATCTATATTTCTCTCCCTTTCTCCACCGATCTTGGCGTAAACTCACCTCAACAACCATTACACTACTAATATTTACAAGCAGTTTGCAAAAATGAACAATTGGAGATTGATGTTTTTATGTTTTCTTTTCCTTTTAGTTATGATTATGAGTAAAATTTTTGAAGCAATTGGAGGACAGACAAAAGAGAACTCAAGTTTTAAAATTGGAGAAGGTCAATTCTAAAAATTAATTTCTCGAGGCAATCTCATAAATCCTCCTGAATGATGCAAGTGTAAGATTCTTCTATTATTGGTAACAAGATTTTCATTTATTGAATCTTCTTTATGTGGCCCTCTCTAATTGGGGTAGTTAACAATTCATTCCTTATCTAAATTTAGGCAAAATTCATGATTTAAGACTTGATTTCTTGATGGGAGAAATCAACTACGGTTACCATATTTATGAAGGGTCCCAGCTTAGCCTATAAATAAAGGGGCTTGTGTACACCATCAGTACCACCATAAGGTATAAGGCATAGGCCAGAAACTCTTCATCTACTATGTTTTGCAGGTGTTCTTGCTATGATGGATTAGTTTCGTATAAACTTTTCATTTTGAATATGAATAGTTACGTCTCTAAAGTGAAAAACGAACTTTACTTGGTATCGGCTTGTGCAATTTGGTGACTGTAATTTGATTCTGCTAGTGCAAGACTTAATTTCACTCGTAATTGTTGCCTTAAGCAATCACAAATTGAGTTTTTGGAAAGTAGGGAATCAAGCTCCATAATTTTCCACCCATATTTGTAGATTGGGTATTATAGCCATATGTGCAAGAGAAAATTTCAAATGTTAGATTCCCGTGACTGTTTTGAAATTGAGAAATTACGAGTAAGAAAATCGTATGATGAATGTATGTGGTTTGCACAAGATGACAACCACTGTATATTCTCTGCAAATTTATAGATTACAGATATACACTGGAGTTGGAAAGAAAGAACAAGAAAGGAAAACTACATAATCTATATTAAGATAATATATTTAGAGGCTAATATCTATGCTAATGTTAGGCAATATTCTATCTACTGTTTGGCTACAAATCCTGCCAAACTTAAGCTAATGATCTGCTGAATGATTTGTTAATAATTTAGTATCATTAACAGCCCCCCGCAAGCTGAGAGGGGGTGAAACCACCATAAGCTTGGATCTCAAAAGCTGGAATGGAAGTGATGCAAGTCCTTTGGTAAATATGTCGGCCACTTGATCTGCCGTTGAAATGAACTGAATGGAGACATCTTTGTTTATGACTTTTTCTCTAATGAAGTGATAGTCGACTTCAATATGTTTGGTGCGAGCATGAAATATTGGGTTGGATGCTAAGGCCAAAGCGCCGAGATTGTCACATAGTACTGTAGGAGGAGTAATTAAAGATATTCCGAGGTCTTTAAGAAGCATGCGCAGCCAATAAATTTCAGCAACCACCATAGTTAATGCGCGATATTCTGCCTCTGTGCTGGAGCGAGAGACAACTTGTTGTTTTTTTGCACACCAGGAAATGAGACACGGACCAAAGAAAACACCATACCCTGTAGTTGAGCGACGATCATTAGGATCCCCTGCCCAATCGGAATCACAATATGCTGTGAGACGAAGATCCCCCTTTCGAAAAGAGATACCCAAATCAATACTCCCTTTAAGATATCGAAGGACTCGTTTAGCAGATTTCCAATGTGATGATGAAGGTGCATGTAGATGTTGACACAACTGGTTGACCGTAAATGCTATTTCAGGACGAGTGAGAGTACAATATTGCAAAGCCCCAACCAATTGTCTATACTCTGTCACGTTTTGGATGGGATCACTAGTTGAAGAGGACAATTTTCCACATGAAACACATGGGGCAGGAATTGGTTTGGCGCCATCCATCTTCAGCCTTTGCAAAATATCAACAATATATTTACTTTGTCGAAGATGAACACCGTCTTTGTCACGGAAGACCTGTATACCAAGAAAGTAACTTAGGGAGCCAAGGTCCCTTATCTTAAACTCGGATTTCAAATATTCGATGAGAGAAAATATTAAAGAATCATGAGTTCCTGTGATAAGAATATCATCGACATAAATGAGAATAAATAAGTGTTGATCAGACTTATGATATGTGAAGAGAGATGTATCAACACTTGAGGCAGAAAAACCAAATTCCATAAGGCATTGTGAGAGACGGGTATACCAGGCCCTAGGCGCCTGTTTGAGACCATAAAGAGCCTTATGCAAGCGACACACATGATTAGGAAATGTAGGATTTATGAACCCCTGTGGTTGTTTTATGTAAACTTCTTCTTGAAGATAACCATTGAGGAACGCATTAGATACATCAAGTTGTCTAATAGGCCAATCAAAGTGGACAGCAAGGGTGAGAATTATACGAACCGTAGCAGGTTTAATTACAGGGCTAAAAGTCTCTGAAAAATCAACCCCACTGACTTGTCGAAATCCCTTTGCAACTAACCGTGCTTTAAACTGCTCTACTCCTCCATCTGAATTTTCCTTCACTTTGTACACCCATTTTGTATCAATTATATTATGTTGAGATGGTGGAGGGACAAGTGACCAGGTTTTATTAGCAATAAGAGCATCAAATTCTTCTTGCATAGCCTTTTTCCATTCTGGAGATTTTATAGCCTGTGAAAAATGTGTGGGTATAATGGGAATTGTATTGATGTGTAGTGCATGCAATGGATAACGAGTGCTATAAGTTTGATACTCAGAAAATTTCTTTGGTTTAGAGTGACCTGTTTGAGATCGGGTCAAGACTTTAGATGAGCTTATTGGTGCATTAGTGTCAGGTTGACTGGAATTTTCAGGAGATAAAATTCTTGATTCTGATATAAAAGGTTCTATAGTAGAAGATGATTCTGAAGGTGATCCATGTGTATCATTTTGTTGAATATGGGGATTAAGGCTAGGTGATTGTGGTTGAATAGAGTTATGACTAGAGGATTGTTCACGGGAAGAGTTAGGTGGTTTGTCTAAAATTGATGAGGACTGGGGAAACAATGGAAAAGTGAAGGATGAAGATGAATGTATCATCTGTGGAGGGGGAGATGTAGTAGAGGTAGCCACCTGCAATCCTGGAAATAATGTTTCATCAAAAATAACATGTCGTGACACATATATTTTATTTGAAGTTGGATCAAAACATTTATATCCTTTGTGATTTGAAGCATAGCCTAAGAAAATACACTGCTTACTACGAAAGGCCAATTTATTTGACACATAGGGTCGAAGTAATGGATAGCACGCACATCCAAATGATCTAAGAAATAGGTAGTCAGGATCCCATTTAAATAAAATATTATAGGGAGAATTATTTTCTAATGTGGGAGTAGGCAGCCTATTTATCAAATATATTGCTGTGCAAAGTGCTTCAACCCAAAATGATGATGAAAGATTTGATTGACTTAAAATAGATAAACCAAGTTCAATAATATGTCGATGTTTTCTCTCAGCTATTCCATTTTGCTCGGATGTATAAGGGCATGTACGCCTATGAAAAATACCATTAGATTCTAGATATGTTATGAACTCTTTAGAAATGTATTCCCCTCCATTGTCTGACTGTAATTGTTTGATTTTGGTTGAGAATATATTTTCTACAAGAGTTTTAAATCTGATAAATGTTTGAAATACTTCAGACTTGTATTTAATAGGAAATAACCACGAAAATCTAGAATAATCATCAATAAATATTACATAGAATCGAGAACCATCCTTAGAAGTTACTGGAGATACCCATACATTTGAATGAATTAATTCTAAAGGTGCTAATGAAATCCTTGTAGAATCAGTGAATGGTAGTCGTTTACTTTTTCCAAGTTGACAAGCATGACAAAGATGAGGATTTGAGGTGTTCCCATTTACAGGGAGTTGAAATGAATGAACTACTGTTTTTGTGAGTTGAGTTGATGGATGGCCTAGGCGAGCATGCCATATATCAAAGGTTGTTTTGACACCAAGAAAACCAACTTGAGCACGACATTTATTTATAGAGACTTTATTTAGATGTAGTGGATATAAGCCATCTTTACTTTTCTCCTCCAATAACGTGCGCCCCGTGCTCTTGTCCTTAATGAAATAATGAGTATCAGTTAGAACAAAGAAGCAAGCATTATCACTACAAAATTTGTTAATGGACAACAAATTAGCCATGGATTCTGGACAATGTAACACATTTTGAAGGTGCATATGAGAGTGAGGGGTTTGAACTGTAATAGAACCTGTGTTTTGAATAGGAAGTGTATTACCATTACCAACAGCAACTGCTTCTTTTCCAATGTATGGTTCCTGAAAAGAAAGGTTAGCAAGATCACTGGTAATATGTTGATTAGCACCACTGTCAAGAATCCATGTGTCCCTATCAGCAATGGCATTAGATTGAGCAACCATTGCTGCTAGTTGAGCAGGTGGGTGTCGTCCTTGGTAGGCATAGTCCATGCGATGGTAGCAATCAAGAGCGGAGTGGTTTGTCTTACCACATATTTGACATGCCGTGCGAACCTGATTAGTAGATGGTGGTACACGGGCATTGGACATGGCTGGAGATTGGGCAGTTGTTGGTGGGAAGCCGGGCATAAATTTCGAAGATGGATTTTGTGGTGAGGCCTTTGGTACGTAAGGTCCTCGTGGCTTGTTTTTGTACTGTTTTTGGCCTTCATTTTTTGTTGCTACCATGGCAAATCCAGGCTGCTCAATAGAGGAGGATTGACCGTCCAACAGAATTTCATAAGCAAGGAGTTCAGATTGAAAGTCCTCAAAAGACATGACTCCTGTTCGCAAAGCAAATGAGCAAGACACTATAAAAGGGTTAAACGAGGGATTAAGAGCACGCTGAACATATCCAATAAGATCATCATCAACAAATGATTTTCCAATAGCCAAAAGTTGATCTGTAAGTCCTTTTACTTCATAGAGTAGTTCAGAGCATGATTTACTTCCCTGTTGGAGATTTTGTAGTTGGGTTTGGAGGAGATTGATCCTTGATCGTGAGGGTGAGGCGTAGCGTTTTGCCAAAGTTTGCCAGACTTTTTGAGCAGTATCCATTCCATACATGTAGGAGAGGACTTTGTCTGTTAAGGAAGCATTGATACAAGAAAGAACAAACTGATCTTTCTTGTACCAGAGGAGAAATGCCGGATTGAGTTCGGCTGTTTCTTTTCCATCCGAGGATGACAAGAATTTCGCTGGGCAGGGTTCAGTTCCGTCCACAAATCCCAGCAAGTCGTTGCTCCGGAGGACTGGAAGAAATTGTGAGACCCAATTCAAGTAGTTTGAGCCATCTAATTTGACAGAGATTAGTTGAAAAACATTTGGTGCAGAGAATGAAGAAGGTGCGGAAGCCATGAGAGGATCGAAGAAGCTGTGAGCTTTATGGCGCCGATGCCAAGTAAGAAAATCGTATGATGAAAGTATGTGGTTTGCACAAGATGACAACCACTGTATATTCTCTGCAAATTTATAGATTACAGATATACACTGGAGTTGGAAAGAAAGAACAAGAAAGGAAAACTACATAATCTATATTAAGATAATATATTTAGAGGCTAATATCTATGCTAATGTTAGGCAATATTCTATCTACTGTTTGGCTACAAATCCTGCCAAACTTAAGCTAATGATCTGCTGAATGATTTGTTAATAATTTAGTATCATTAACATTACGTACTGTCTCATGCTTTGCAAAAGGTTCGATTAATGTTGTGTGTTTACCGTGAACAAAATCTCAAGGATTTATCAGTTTTGAAACACATGACAAGCAAATACAGATTAATATGTGTATGTATGTATCAAAGTGAAACCTCAAAGAATTATGGATTGGCCACCACAGCATAAGGAAACCGCCGTTGGTTGGTGTCTGATCTGACGGCTGAGGGCTTGCTGTAATTAAAGGCTCTCGAATGCGGAACCAGCTACGGTGAGAATGGTATAAGATTCTATCATCTCCTCCACCAATCTGGTTAATTGCAGTCAAGAGAGTCATTCTCCGATCAAAACTCTGTCGTAGGGTGGATCAGGAAACTGTTTTCCCAAAACTTTGTCGCTGATGTTGACAAAAGGAGCAAAAGGAACCGCAGCCCAAATTATTGAGGTTAAGTGTATTTTCTGAATTTGGAAGTATTCAGTTTCGTTAATTACAGTACATAAAGCTTGATTAACGGCCCAAAATGCGAATAAAATTTCTGTTGCCGAATTCAGTGGAATGAATCGTATGATCAAAATGTTTGTTTGATCATTACACCATTTAGTTATATGATATTATATTGGACATGTTCATATTTATAGGATGCTTGTCATTTCTTGTATGTAAATTTGTAATTAAATAACATCACATTAAAGTTACACAGACGTTATTGTTTATGCTATATGTTTCTGCATAGATTTGACAAGTCCGTTCAAGAAAAGTTACTATTACTTGATGGTTATGATTATTAAAGCCCCTAGAGCTTACTGAAATGAAATTTTAGATGCTTCAAGTTGTGGTTATTTTAAATAATTAGGAGTAGCCAAAGCATCCTAATTGCTAAAAAATAATTACATAAAGTTAATTGTCAAAGTATTTTGGGAGTAGCCAAAGCATCCCAATTTATAATGATAATTTAAAGTTTAAACTTCATGAGGTATACTAACATCTAAAACTTACTAAAGAAAAATTAGATGCTTGAAGTTGTGGTTATTTTAAATGATTGGGAGTAGCCAAAGCATCCTAATTGTTGAAGAATAATTACATTAAGTTGATTCTCAAAATATTTTGGGAGTAGCCAAAGCATCCTAATTTGTGATGATGATCGTAAATTAAGGTTTTAACTTCATAAGGTATATAAACATCTATATTGTAATTAAATCGTTGTTGATAATGACCCGGCCCCAAAGGGAGGTTATTTCGTGATTTAATTAGAATGAGATAGATAAATTTGGTGTTGATAGTGATTTTCCTATGCCCAAAGGTACGGAGAATTCATTTATTGGCATTGAATTATTCTAGTCTTATTATCTCGGTATTTTAGTAAATTTATGCGTGCTGCAACCTTCTCTTATAGTTGGTTAAATTTACTATTTATTAAATCGTCATTGGTTGATTTAAATAAATGTTAATTTCCATAGCTTTAAGTGTTTCTTGGTTATTGCAGCTTTATATGTTTAATTGTACATCTAATTATTAATTAGTTCCAAAGCATGATGGCTATCAGAATTTCTCTGAGTGAAAATTAAGATTTATTAGGGTGTTTGACTTTTGACTTGACTTTACTTGTAGACAAATAACACATCCCCTTAGAGTCAAAGTGCATTGTGAAGATTTCTATACGAACAGTAGAGTGAATTTTTCACTTATGTTCGTGAAACCTTATAAGAATAAGGGTTTTATTTTGAATTTAGATAACCAGTAAAGTTAAGAGAACTTCCACGTTCATTAAGATAATACTTTAGCAAACACCATAAGATTTGAAGCTATCAGTTAAAGTTGGTAAATATAAGGATGTGCATTGGCACATAATATAGATGAAGGACGTTACAGCTCAACTTGAGTAAAGATCTATGAGTCTTTGGTACATTACATTCTAAGTTCGACTCCCTTTGAGCATAATATCTTATGATCTTTTACACGCATGAAATTGTGAATAAAGATTAAGATTGTGTGTTTAGGAAAAGAAAATATCAAAGAAGTATTAAAGGTGCTCATCTAGTACATAAGGGAAAAGAACAAGAATATTAAGGAGTCCAATAGCAAAGGAGTAAGGTCTCAATATTGAAATTGACGATAAAGTATTTTGGTTCTTTTGTATTCCGAAAGGACATAAGTTATAAGATAGACTCAAAGTGAAGGTTCTCTCCCTGTAAAGAGTGCGCTATAAAGTTTAGAAAGCTCTTTTTGCATAGTGGATTGAATTGAGTTCACGTTATTGGCATCATTCATGAATATTTTCAAGAAATGGTCGAAGCCAACAAGTGAACAAATTATTATTCATGAACTAAATATGTTGGAATTTAAAATCGTAAACATTATTTTGCAAATTAGAAAAAATGTTTTCTATCTTGATTAGCTAAGAATCTTGTTTTAGTTAAAACATTTTCTAAAGTTTTTTGTGGATCAAGTTGGTTGATTCAAGTTTCATAATTCCAACATTATACTTTTGAGGATCAAGGAATATAACAGCTTCTTTAAGTTATATTATATTTCAATAACTATCTATGCATTTTAATATAAAGTGGAGCTTTCATAGATGTGAACTCATCTCTGATGTGACATAGGAGGTTAAAATATGTATAAAGAAAAACTAAAGGACTAGTGAATGAAAGAGTTTTTAACTCTTGATTTTACTCGACAAGGGACTAAAGTTGCATGGTGGAAAGTCCATTAAAGGCATGTCACAAGGAGTTCTATTTTTTACAATAATACACACTATTTAAAAGTTTTTCCTGCATAAACTGTTTAGAGATAATTTATCTCATGGAATAAAACAATTTAGGCATATGCATATATGTCATTTAAAGTTAAGGGAGAATAAAGGAAAATGCTTATGAACGTATTTCAGAGCATGAAAATACTGTTATAATTCCTATGAAGTAAAGCCACTGGAACCATTGTGCAAATTATATGGGTTCTGTCCAAGATTGTCTTTGGGGCAATCATTAAAGTGAAGATTGGATGAACACCAAGTTTAATGTTGCTATGCACTTCAAGAATTGTCCTATTGGGGTGGGGATATATAATCCTAGCAATAGGACTTAAGATGATAGTTGGTTCATAATAGGCTATTGGGTAAACTTCAAAGGTTTTATGTTGTTTTAGTCCTTTAACAGTCCTAGAATTGTAAAAGTGGCAGAAATGCCTGATTCTTGAGAATGTCAAATTCAGTGGGAGCAATCATTCTCATAAGGTATAAAGTGAGCAAATCAAAGCGCCTTTGCAAGAAGATTTGAGATTACGCTAACAGATGATAAAGTTTATCGCTCTATGCGATAGTCACATATGGAACATTTTGCTAGGCAATCTACTATATCGAGAAAGTAGCTCTAAAGAACATTCTCAAGGTTAAAGGATTTACAATTTTTAGGGATTATATGATTCACTTCTGTCTGACTTTGGGGTTAGACATAAAGTAGATTTAAATTTGTTTACATCATAAATAGGTGTATCTAATGCCACCTTTAGTGTGACACATTTAAAGTTTGTATAAAATAAAGATCAATTGTAGAATGAAGTTGACTTATTTTGTTGGAGCAACAATCATTGATTGATGAAAGTAAGATTGCAAAATTTTGAGGAATGCTCTAATACGTCGTAAAGCTAAACTTGAATATGATTGGTCCACTCAAAGGAGGCGTAGATCAACAGTAGCTCATTTTGATGAGAGCTACATTAAGTATGAAAACAATATGGAGAATCTTAAAGAGAGGTAATTTTCTTCTAAAGATATCAATCAGAGAATTTAAGTAACTAACTCTACATTTTTTAGTGAGCTTCCATAAATGATACATTTCACAAACTTTGTTACGAATCCAGAGTACTAAGTTGCCTTGATAGTTAACTTATGTATCTTAAAGCCAGTGGAAGCAAATAAAGGCTTAGACCATACTGCACGACACCATATAATTCATCTCTTAAACTTTGAAATGTAGAATTTTGGTGAAACACATTAAATGATGTTTCATGGAGACATAAAGTAAAGATCTGTGAGATTGTCTCATAAGGTCTAAATGACAAGGCTTTAAGAAATATAAAGTAAATATTTATCAATCTTGGTGGGTCTAAGTTAAAATAATAATCAAAGTTAAATTAAGGTGTACATTAAATTGCATTGAAATAAAGAAATTTCAGGTTTACCGCATTATATGTAAAAGCTACAAGTAAAGTTATGCTGTGTTGTGTCAAAGAACCAAGACCTATATGGTAGTGACCATGAGGAATAGGTCGAGAATTAAGATTTAAATTTTGTCGGTAAAGGCAATGTAGACATCAAGAGCTTGTTCATGGTTCTTCTTACTAGTACCATTATGCGTCTACTTTAGGGACAAATTTTTATTGCTTGCTATGGAAAGTTGCACAGGCATTTTGGTTGAGGAACATCCTCAATGGTCTCAAGTTTGTCGTTTTATAGTGGAGATCAATAAAGATTTTCTGTCACAATTCAGTTGTATATTCTTCTCCAAGAATAAAATTATATGGCAGAAGTAAAGATGACGACGTAAAGTACCTCATTTGGAGAAAACATAAAGTGACTCAAGGTGTCAATTGAGATTGACGGCTACACATGTCCTACAGTTACCGGTATTCAGTTTAAGGGTCATGTGAAACATATGGGATTCGTCAGTTCATCTTGACTTTGACTTTCTCTTTGATCTATAGACATACAATTAAATTTTTGTCTTGGAGAACATTGTTTTTGTGCGCACTAAAGTTTATCCATGGGGATAATATAAGTTGGACCCGAATGACTAATAGGTAGTTCATTCATAAAGTTCTTTACTCATTCGGTGCTCTTTTAGGGGATATCTGTTCATGTAATACATTTAAGGGACGACTCTCACATTTATGAGCCTTACCGCCATGACTTGTGTGCAATGTCTTTTATTTGAGTGAGAGTGCTTTTGCCAAAGGAAATGAATTTTAGATTGGCCATTCTTGTTTGATAATTGGCCATATAGAAATAAATGTCGTGAGGGCCAAGGGGGAGAATGTAAGATTCTTCTATTATTGGTAACAAGATTTTCATTTATTGAATCTTCTTTATGTGGCCCTCTCTAATTGGGGTAGTTAACAATTCATTCCTTATCTAAATTTAGGCAAAATTCATGATTTAAGACTTGATTTCTTGATGGGAGAAATCAACTACGGTTACCATATTTATGAAGGGTCCCAGCTTAGCCTATAAATAAAGGGGCTTGTGTACACCATCAGTACCACCATAAGGTATAAGGCATAGGCAAACCATCCCTCATATTTGTGTAGTTTGGGATAGTTAGTTTGTAATTCTCCCCAGTAAAAGATTCACCACAAAAACGAAAGAAATTTCCCACTTCACAAATTTCTTCATTTTGACGTATCTTTAATCTTCACCACACTAACCCCAAACTCCAGAAGTATAAAAGAGGTCCAGAAAGTCATCTTTTTTCCCGTACATGAGCTTCCAAGGACTGTAAATTATGGAAAGTCATTCTTTACGTACAAGGATATAACACCTGTAAATATCCAAGGATCGCAGGTTCAGGGGCGGAGCCAGGAATATGGGTTGGGGGACGAAATCATGCGGTTCTTTTATACGTAAATTGTAAAGTTTTTATTCATTTTTTTTTAATTCATACTCATTAAATCATCGCGAAAACATAAAATTCTAAGAAGTTGATATTTAATACAAGAAAAAATTGTAAAAAGTAACTCTAAAGTAACATAATTATAGAAAAAATTCGCAAAAGAATTAAAACAAAACTACACAAGCATATATATGCATATATATAATAAATATATTATATACCTTTGAGGAGCTTTTCATTACTTAGGTTCCTTAAAAATCTATAATTGCATCACATGCTTTGAGAGGGTATTAATTATAATAAAATTAACATTAAATATATTAAGTAATTAGTTTCTTAATGAGTATTACAAGTGTATTAATCAATAGAATTATCTCTAGTTTTAATATATAACTTTTTCTCAACTACCTTTTTTATGCAGGCATGCACACTTCATGTACAATATATACGAAAATTTTAGATCACCCTAAAAATAAATATACAATCAAATCTTATATCAGATGATCATCTTTTGTTTTATTTACTACGTGAAACAAGTAGAAAAAATTAACATAACATAATAACTAATATAAAAGTTACAAAGTATTATAATAAATTAAGAATAAAAAATTAAATGTTGTGAACAAAAAAAAGTTCGTATAAAAACGAGTAAAATTTCATATTGTATAAAATTTAATATAACAACATTTTATTTATATATATATATATATATATATATATATATATATATATAATATATGTGTGTGTGTGTTTATGGGTACAATCTTTAGTTTAATCCTTCACATATTCCTGCAACAATCAGTATTAGCATACCTTAAATACCTTAATTAGTATAAATACTCATCAATATATAGAGAGAGTGTTAAAAAAAGGAAAATATAAATATCGGCACTAACTACTGATTATTGGCATAAGGATATTGGAAATATAATCCTTATCTAAAACAAATCTATCTATACACATATCCAATCAAAAAGAATAAATCTATCTATTCAACACATATGAAACATATTTGAGATATCTATTTCAAAAAAAGAGAACATATATGATATATCTATACAAGGTGGGGCTGGGGTTGGGGGGGGGGGGGGGGGCTCCGCCTCTGCGCAGGTTATAGAGATATGCAGAACTACAACTATGAACGATCAAAAGTGAAAGAAAGTAAAAAGCAATCAACACCAAATTATTGAAAAGAGATTTTTCTGCATTTAAATGAAAGAAGTTTGGTTAGATTCGTAGAGAACCAAAGAAATTCCGAAAGATGAAGCCGGAAAACTCAGAAAATATGCATATAGAACAAAATGCGATTAACATTACTCAATCACCCCAACAAACCATTTTCTGCATTTGAATGGATCAAAAGATTACTGGGAGTGTTATATGATGAACTCAGGCTTCTTGAGTTGAATTCTAGTTACATCACACGGAGGAGTTGATGAAAGTGCCAATTTTACGACTTCAGCAAGCACCTATACATTGCATAAGATTCCAAAACACAATCTAAGGAGGGAACTATCTTTCAGGATTTAGGGACACATTATCATATCCTTGTCACATCATGCAAACTTATTCCCAAAAACCCAAATGTTTAAAGTTTGAACACGAGAAAGGAAACCTAATAATCCATAGAAATTTTTATAAGAAAATATAAATCTTATTCCACAAATATTATTTGTCTATCCTTTTATATTAAACTTCACATGCAATAAAAAACTAAGGTTGAAATGGATCGAATCCACGATGTTTATCTGCCGTCCACTGACTTGGATTTGAGGAAGAACTCGCCTGACCGTCACTCCAGATATAAGGGCTCCCACCTAAAGAGTTCCCCGTAGTAATGTTTATTAGGCTCTGGCTCCAAGAAATCGCAGTCCTTGGTAGAATCATACTATCCTGTGATGGGAAAAGATTATTCTGCATTTGCAATGACGTGGCACTTGAGGTTGTAGATGCCCAAGGGCAAACCCTCGCAAACGTGCCAAATCTGCACCCAAATAAGCGTCTCCGCTTTTTTCTCTAACTTTCACTGCCGCCCCTTGGTTGATTGCACGGGGTAAGGTTTCCATTTCTGACGAGTAGAAAGTTGTGTCGCCACCTTGGAAGGTGTTAGCCATTGACAACATAACAAGAAGCGGGGGAAAATCCCTTGAGAGTTGACCGAGAAATATACATGTTCTAGAATATACAACATCCATTAAGTACCAAATCTAATTATAAATATAACTTTTTGAATGAACCAATAATTGAATTTGGTATTAGAGTTCAGCTAAATAAGAGGTATTGAATTTACATCTCGTCATCTATCATTAATCAAAAACAATAATGCCACGTGTCTAGCTGAATAAAAAAGATGATAGCTTCCATGTGACTATTGAGGAACTGTGTTGGGAAATATATATAAATTAATAAATATCAAATTAATTTATAAGCTTAGATTTTAGATGACTCGATAATCAAATATCGTGCTGGGGTTCAACTAAATAAGAAGTGAGTATCTAATCAACTTCCAATGTCTATCATTTATATGAAAAATGTCATGTCTAACCTAATAAAGAGATAGGTTGGACGTGACTCATGAGGAATTGTGTTGAAAAAGAATTATATACATATATATATAGTAAATGTCCGATATATCTGAAAACTTAAAATGAAATGGCAATCGGAGAATACCTCCATTTTGAGCGACCTAAGTGCAAAGGAGAAAGTATGGGTTGTTCTTGCAACATCATTGCCTAAAGATAAAGATTCTTCTGAGGTCCTTGCCCGCTCGCCTCTCTGGGAACCACTGCCTTGGGGAATGTTTCTGAGAGTTCCACCGTGAGTCCAATACCTGTTGACATAAATATATAAGATATAAAAATGACTAATCTCTTTAGACATTTTAAACTTTAGGTCAATCAACAATTAAATAGTACCTCCGACAAGTCTTGCAGGAGTAGTATGGCCGTGAAAGACGATAATTGTTGTAGTAACAAAACTTGATGTCGAAAGAATTACACCTTGGGTAGTGCTCTGCTGGTGGATCCGGTCCTGTGGGTTCACCCGCGGCTGTTGCTGCTATTATTGTTGTTGCTGCTCTTGTTTCTCATATATAATTAACCTTCAAAAAGATGAGAGATTAATTGAAGTGGAAAAGAAATGAAACGGAAGACAAAGATATAGTCGTATATCTTTGGCTTCTTTTCTAGGTTTACTTGTAACCAGGATTTTTCTATTGCTTGCCACTATCCACCATATTAGTAAGTTTAAACTTGAAAGAACATTGCGAGTTTTTTGGTTACGTACAATTTATATTGCATTTTATATACAAAAAACACATCAATTGACGAAGTCAAAATATAAGCTAAGCTTTCGTGATAACGTAAATTTTTATGTTATCTCATTTACATATTGATTAAAAAAAGAGAAAAAAGAATGACATACATAACCGTCAAGAAATACTTGGGGTGCGTCTTTTTCTTAAATATTAGGTTAGTATCTTGTATGGACAATTATTTGAATTAGCAAGTCCAATGTATAATCCAATAATGTGAAATTGCACAATATATGACAAACGAGTGCGATAACCTAAAAGTTGATCATATGCAAAATAAATATGCAGCGCAAGGTAAATTGTGTAGCCTAACTGCCCTCCCCCAGCCATATTATATATAACCTTATGTGACAAACTTAGAAAACTAGTGAATCACAATTTCATATATTTTAATACGTGGAAGAACATGTATGTGATTACTAATTAGATCGACTAATGTGTATGGGTAATTTTTTGTTTGAAAAGAAAATAATCAATTCGGAAAACTATAAAGATTAAAGCACCGTAGTAATTTACGGAATCCAAAGAAACTGCATAAAACTCCACGTTTTTAGAAATTAATATGCACCAAATTCGCTCGTGTTATTTTTTATTTGCATGAGTTCCCTTAGCGTTTTGAAAAATCTTGCACAAACTCCCCCTTTGTTTTAAAACCTTTCAATTAAATTATGGAATTTCCATTTTACTTCTCTTAATAATAGCGTTTCGTCTCACAGTTTTAATATCATAAGGAGTCATGGTGCCTAATTTTTTATATCAAGATGGAATTTCATTTAAGTTTTTTTTTTTTATAAATGAGGAAATATTGTGCAAAGTTAGAAATCAGGGGGGGATTTATCATAAAAGGAGAGCTCAGTTTAGTGGATGAATTATTTTTGAAAACACAATAATTGTGCAAAAAAGATACCACGAAGGGTTTTGTACAAGTTTTCGGAAACACAAAGAGGTTTTATGCATATTCATTTTTCTGTGAAGAAGTCCAATAACGCCAGACTCAGGTAAAGCAAAATTAGTTAACATTAATCTGGATTCATTTTAAATTCAAAATCTGTAATAAGCAAAAGCTAATCAAACTCAAAATTTTCAATAAGACTATTACGACATATTATCATTCTTGTTCACATCATGAAAACTTATTCTAGAAAACCCAAATGTTTAAAGTTTGAACCCGAGAAAAGAAACCTAAGAATCCATAAAAATTTGTATAATAAAATATAATTGTTATTCCATGAATATTATATGTCTATTCTTGTATATTAAACTTCGCATGCCAATAAAGTTCTAAGGCTGAAAAGGACCGAATCCAGGATGTTTATCAGCCGTCCACTGACTTGGATTTGAGGAAGAACTCGCCTGACCGTCACTCCAGAAATAAGGGTTTCCACCTAAAGAGTTCCCTATAGTGATGTTTTTGAGGCTCTGGTTCCAAGAAATCGTCGGCCTTGGCAGAATCATACCAACCTGTGACGAGAAAAGATTATTCTGCATTTGGGATTGACGGGGCACTTGAGGTTGTTGATGTGCAAGAGCAAACCCTCGCAAGCGTGCCAAATTTGCACCCAAATAGTGGTCTCCGCCTCTAACATCCATTGTCCCCTCTTGGTTGATCGCAAGGGGTGGGGTTTGCATTGTTGATGAGTAGAAAGTTGCGCCGCCACCTTGGAAGGTGTTAGCCATTGATGACATAGCAGGGAGCAGGGGAAAAGCCCTTGAGAGTTGATCGGGAAATATATCTGTTCGAGAATATACAACATCCATTAAGTACCAAATCTAATTATAAATGTAACTTCTTAAATGAACCAATAATTCAATATGGTATTAGAGTTTAGCCAAATAAGAGGTATTGAATTCACATCTCGTCATCTACCGTTAATGAAGAAATAATGCCACGTGTCTAGCTGAATAAAAAAAATGATAGCTTCCATGTGACTATTGAGGAACTGTGTTGGGAAATATATATAAATTAATAAATATCAAATTAATTTATAAGCTTAGATTTTAGATGAGTCAATAATTAAATATCGTGTTGAGGTTCAACTAAATAAGAAGTAAGTATCAAATCAAACTTCCAACGCCTATCATGTATATGAAAATGTCACGTGTCAAACTAATAAAGAGATAGGTTGCACGTGACTCGTGAGGAATTGTGTTGAAAAAAAAAATTATAATATATATATATTAACTTAAGATGAGATGGCAATTCGACAATACCTCCATACTGAGGTGGCCTAACTACATAGGAGAAAAGACGGGTGGTTCTTGTAAGATCATTGCCTAAAGACGAAGATGCGTCTGAGGTCCTTGCTCGCTTGCCTCTCCGAGAACCACTGCCGATAGGAATGTTTCTGAGAGTTCCACCGTGAGTCCAATACCTGTTGAAATAAATATTTTAAATATAAAAATGACTAATCTCTTTAGACATTTTAAACTTTAGGTCAATCAATAATTAGATAGTATCTCTGGCAAGTCTTGCAGAAGTAGCGTGGCTGTGATAGACTAGAATTGTTGTAGTAACAAAACTTGATGTCGAAAGAATTACACCTTGGGCAGTGCTCTGCTGGCGGCTCCGGTGGGGTTACTCGCGGTTGTTGTTGCTCTTGTTGTTGTTGCTGATGTTGTTGCTCCGAATTATCCTCGTTTATTCTCTTCTCCATGTTGTCCAAGTCTGGTGAAGAATATATATAACAATCAGTCTTGAAAATGATTTGCGTGTAGAAGCTTTAACTTCATGTGCGAGACTATGTGATAATTAAACATGGGGATATGCATGTAATCCAGTCTGATTTTGGGATTGTAAAAATTAAAACTTCAGTGGGAAACATTAGTGTTGATGCATTATATTATGTATGATATTTCTTCTCCTTCTTTCCTTCCAAAATGGGTAAAGCGAGATTTTTATCTTAGTTCGAAAACTTTATGCTCAAACAAAACACTAATCTATAGATACTTATTATTATTCTAAGAGGGGTTATCTATAGATAATCCGTGGGCAACCTAATGTACTTGGCCCAATGATGATGGGCCCACATTGAACCTGAATGTGGCAACCTGATAACCCGATGTCTCTAGAGAGCTCTACGCTTTACAAGCGATTCACTTATCGGCAAAGATGACAATATTTTCTCAAATTATACACACTAACATTCTCATAATCTTATCATAATCGTTTATTCCCTTTACCCTGTTTTTCTTTTTGTAATTATTATTTTTCCTCCTCTTTTGACCGGTATAAAAGCGCAATGAGGAAAACGAATTATTGCAAAAACCCTAAGAAACAAGAAGTTGAATGAGTAGTAAAAAATAATGGACTGCATTTAGTATTGCTATGACATTAGAAGAACTACGAAGAGGTAAAATGGAAGAAAGACGACAAATAAAGAAAAAAGGATTAAAATTGAAAATATAGAAAAGAAAAGAGAGAACCAAGGTTTGGGTTGGTAGGCAATATCAATACATAACAAAAGAAATTAAAATTAAAAGAAAAAACGTGGATTCACCATTAATACACGAGAAAATGTAAGAAAACTGAAAGGAAATCTTAAAAAAATGAATTCCCTTAAAACCAAATCAACTCTCATGAATGAATTCATAAATGTGCATCATTGAGTTTCATGAATTACTCATACTATATGAAAACAAAAAAGTACTTTTTTCAACACAGTCACAAAGAAGAGATGCTTGCAAATAAAGAGAACATGGTGTACCAGTAGATCTAGAGCAACATAGATATGTGCAAACTTAGAAGGAGAACTAAGAATTCTTAAAGCGTCTTATATTTTTGCACCGGCACTAAAGTCGGCCGAACGTGATTGGAGCATCAATGTAATTGGTGTTGGTGGAGGATTATGTGAGTAGTACACTTAGAGGTGGCAATCTCACTCTAAATCAATCAACCCGCTAACAATAAATGGGTCATGCGTTGACCAATTTAATTGATGGGTTACACAGGTCACTCGTTGACAACTTTATTTAAATGCAAACATGCGGGTAGTCATGGTGACCAATTAACTATTTATGAAAAAAAAAAAACACAAATTACACACAAAACACCTAAAAGCCATACACGGTGCACCTAAAGAAGCACTATATTAAAACACAAAAATTATAAAAAGAAAAGAAAAACAGTGTACATAAAATACAAATGCACTAGAAACACCTAAAGCACACACATTTGCACCTAAAACATCTTAAAAAGTACACGCTACACTCTTAACACCTAAAAGGCATGCAATACACATAAAACACACATTCAAAATGCTTAAAAAATATTAAACTTGAAACACAAACTACACCAAATACATACGACTCATCACGCCAACCCCAACAGATTTTGAATGAATTATTAAAATTTGAATCCTCAAAAAAATTTATAAGAGTGGTTTTTGTGAAATACCTATATTTTTCTATCACGATTAAATCAACTTCACACTCTCATAAAAAAATTATAATACATCATATTTCATGGCATTTGTGTGTGACATCAACCATCAGACATTTTAAACTAATAACTTTTAAATAAAACATGCAAATTCTAATGAATAGAATTATTACCGTTACCCCGTCTCAAAAGTTGTTTCGAAAAGATTTGTTTTCACTTCAGAACTACGTTTATACCTCACTTTCACAACGAATTTGAAAAACTGATCTCCGTGACTTTGCGAATCCACTCCAAGAACCTTTGATCTTCAAGCGAAATCTCTTTTAGTTGAAATCAGAAAACATAAAAAATAGTGTATATGGTTTTGTTCGTTTGGTTAAACACTTTTCTCTTCTTTTATGAATTAAAAGAGAGAAAATGAAAAGTACAAAACAAAACAATGGAGAGCCTTCTTAATGGGGGTGGCCTATGCCTTACTCGGTATTCATAGGGCTAGGGATTTTTCTTTTGTATTATGAATCATTTATCATATCGAATCCTTTTGTAAATCTCATTAATAAAATTTATTACATGAGGTTAGTGCAACGATATCTACTATTTTTTCTATAACTAAACTATCCAAATAAGGTAGCTAAGAGATATTGTATTTGTTAAACAATAATTAATTTATTCTAAAAAGAAATATTAATTCAAACTTTTTTCTAGGAGAAGTCGTGGCCCACTCTTAAATATTCATGAGGCCTCCACATTTAATTTGGGCATAACATTTAGGCTCAATTATTATAAATTGGATTCATCTATAACTTCACAAATAATTAAATTCAGTTCAATTAAATTGGATAGATTTTATTTTTATCACATAAATCAAAGCCATGAAATTTCAAATTTTAAACAATTCTTTTAGCAAAACTCATAATTTCAACATTCCTTAGTACAGAAAACATATTATTTGAGCTAATTAAATAATAACTTTTGAAGTTGATCAATCACATCAATCAAATTACTTATTAATAATTAGATTGATTTATTGTATAAATAAGAATTACATTTTACACACTAATTTAATTTCCAATAAGAGATATGATTCTTAAATGCAATTACAATGTTAGAGGAGTATATAGACCTATAAATTAGAGCTCTAATGTCCCAAATTGATTTCGCAACTCTTTTCACGTTAATTTGTCCACGAATATTAAGATAATGACACTAAATATTCATATTGCAATCTCACCATCACATATATACGATTTAGAAAGTCAATTCTTAGTTTTCACTGATGATCTTGTTTACCATGTCGATCATCACTTTTACAATATTTGACCTAATTCGTAAGAGTCATTTACCGTATTAGTCACATCTTGTATCATTGCCTTCTATCTGAATAAAATATCATTGACCATTTTCATAACGTATTGTAAGTTGAACGTTCAATTGAAGACACACAGTTGTTAATTAATTATGACAAGAGAAAACAAATAATTCAAGATTCCACTCAATTCAGCACATTCTCAATTACTTACCCCTAATCCTCCAAGATAGAGTACTAGATGTTGTGCGATCTGAAAACATCAAAATGTATAAGTCAAAAGTGAATTCTTGACAGGTAAAAACCTACGGAAAACATACGATTAAGATAATTTGAGAATTGAGATCTATTCAGGTGTCAAACTGCAAAACAGCATAGGCGAGGCAAATGTAAATACATGACTTCATTTTCTTTTCTCCACCGAGTTGAAAAATAGATTAGACTTTCAAACCTTTTTTGCTAGAATGATGGACCTACTGATGAGAATCAAGCGGCCAAGTGGTCCTTAAGAGTGCCGCTGACCAGCCCAACCCCTTGTACAAACCATCTCCTTTAAGAGCACAAGTACCTTGAATATGCCATTTTCTATTTTTAAGATCATATAAGACCCAGGGCCTTCGCAAACTTTCATTGGTGTCATTGCTCATCTCTGAACAGAAAACAAGAATTCAACAAATAAGAGAACAAAATTCTAGCAACATAATAAACTACAGCATATTGAAACAAACAAAAAAAAAAAAATCAATTGCAAAAGAGAATTTCAGGGACAGTAGTTGTCAAAGAAGGATTTAGGCAATCGCACCGCAATCTAACCATATCAATTTTGTAATTATGTAATCCTAATTTAGATATCTTCTTACCTTAGTTAGATTTTGTAAATATTGTAATTAGCTAGAATTAGGGCGTCGATTTATTCAGTAAACTCTATTTGAAGGTGAGCAACTTAACAACTCAAATTATCGAGTAAGTTATTGAAATATTGTCATGGTACAGAGCCACAAATCAGAGAGTTTTGAATTCTTTTTTCTTTTTCGAGTTTTTTTCTAGTAGCCGGAGCTTCGGTCGTATTGTTGAGGCGTCGGCGCCGGTGAAAGCCGGTCGCCTTTGAGTCTATTTATAGGCGGCGATTTAATGAGGTATGTGGAGGCGCGACTGTTGTTCAAAGTTCCAGGCAACGAGGTTTTTACGGAATTCGTGCCGTATAATCAATTGCTCTGCTCTTGGTGTAGGTATGGTTGTGATCTTGTCTTACCTGTTAGCGGCTGCCGACCTGCTTTTGCACAACGTACTGCGCATCTTGGTGTTGCCAAAAATTGCGGTTCGGGTTCCCTGTTTTGCTTGGAATCGCAGTCTGGTACTTAGGTTTCAATTTGATATACATTTTTTTTTCAATTTGACATAATCTGGATAATTTGGGTTTTGGAAGTTCTTTTGAATTATATGTTTTGTCTAAAATATTTTTACATGGGGATGTGTGCCCATGGATCATATGTTATATCAGTGTTGTTACATTAGAATGCGTGCCAAGCTTGTAATAGCCATATTCCATCTCCTTTAAAAAGGCAGCTGGTTCATTTTGAACATAATACAATTCTCAAATTTGTTCTACTTTTCACTTGGTAACAGAGTTTTTTTTAACTCCTTCCTGAAGAAAATATGATCTTTTTCATTCTTTCTCTGGCCGAATTCCTTCATTTTGTTCATCTAATTCATCTTTTTTGCTTTACCCTCCCTTTCTTTGTCATCCTCGCACGAAATCATGTCTAAGACTACTTAAACTAGCCCCCACTTGGGGGTTCAGGCAACTGATAACGCTGTTGATGTTTCTGCAATCGAGAATGCTGCTTTTGCTCTGATTGGGGATTTGCAGAACACACAGGCATCTTATCAATTGAATGGGAAGAATTACTTGAAGTGGTCACAGCTTGTCCGCACATTCTTAAAAGGTAGAGGGAAAGTAAGCCGTTTGTTGCGTACAAGACCTTCCATGGTGATTTCATGATAGTTGAATTTCATGCTAAGAGAAGTAAGTGATACATGTATGTTTCTTGGTATGGCCAAAGAAATATGGGATGCTATTACACAAACGTATTCCAAAGTTAATGATGTTGCTTGGATGTATGAGGTGAAAACCAAAATTTCAGCAACGCAACAAGGAAATCACTGGTCGTCGAATACTCTAATTTGCTGCAAGGTTTGTGGCAGGAAATTGATCATTATCAATGCATTAAAATGCGTTGCAGTGAGGATGTTGTGATTCTGAAACGCTTTGTGGAAATGGATCGCATTAACAATATTTTAGTTGGTCTCCATGCTAGTTTTGATGTTGTAAGAGTGCAGATCTTGGGAAAAAATGATCTGCCCTCCTTAATGAGACTATATCAATCATCCAAGCTAAAGAGGGGCGAAGGAGTGTCATGCTTGAGAGTTAGTTGGGTGATGGCTCGACTCTTGTTGCAAAAGCAGTAGGTATGAAAACGAAGGAGAAGGATTCTAGTTTCTTACAATCTCCTGTAGGTAATAACAAACAGGAAGTGTAGCATTTGTTCATGTCCATTCACTTGATCCACATGATCTTCGGTGTATTTTTGTTGGGTATTCTTCTACACAAAAGGGATACAAATGTTTCCATCCACCTTTTAAAAAGTTCTATGTCTCAATTGATGTTACATTTGTAGAAACTGAGTCATATTTCCAGCAAGTCTATCTTGAGGGGGAAACCTTGAGTGAAGATAGAGAGTCTTTTCTACTTATGAAACTGCACAACTACCTTATGAAATCAGGTGAAACTGACCTTGATCCTTTAAGCAAACGCCTCTTGTTGAGTCACCTAAGTCATGTGGACTGATGAAAGGTAAGGAAAAACAAGACAATATTCGACCACTACAGGTTTTATTCCATGAAGAAAATGCTAATCGCTCAACCTATGCAAGTAGAATCTCCTGTTCGTGCTATTGTTCCAACATCACCTGAAACAACTTTCAAGCCAACACCTACTACCAACTGATGTTGATCAACATATGATAACTCTATAGAACCAAGTGATAGTGACCTACCAATTGCTCTCAAAAAAGGAAACAGAACATGTACAAAATAACCGTTACACTTGTTCTTAGCCTACCAAAATCTATCAAAAAAGTGATAGAGCCTTTTTTTAGTAACCTTCTTATGATTCCCATCCCAAGAAATCTATCCGAGGCATTAGCAGACAAGAAGTGGGTGGCTGCCGTGAAAATGGAGATGCAAGCTCTAGCAAAAAAATAAAACATGGGAGTTGGTTAAATTGCCTCGACGACAGATGGGTATTTACCTGAAACTTGAAGTCTGACGGTTCTATAGAAAGATATAAAGCAATATAGGTGGCTAAAGGTATACTCAAACCTAGGGCATCGATTATCTTGAGACATGTGCTCCAACGGCTAAGATGAATACAGTCAAAAAAGGGTCTTGCTGTCATTAGCAACAAATTGTGGCTGGAATTTGCACCATTTTGATGTAAAATATGCATTTCTCCATGGCGATTTAGAAGAGGAAATTTACATGGAAGATCCTCTTAATTTTGAATCAACAAAAGGAATGGCGTTAAAATTAAAAGAGGGTCTTTACGGCCTTAAGCAGTCACCAAGAGCTTGGTTTGGAAGAGTTTACAAAGTGATAACTAGTTTAAGATACAAGCAAAGTCAAGGAAACCATACTATGTTAGTGATACACTCAAATTCAAAGGGAGTAACGACGTTACAGATATATATGGATGATATTATAGTAACGCGTAATGATACAGAAGAGATCAGAATTTGAAAAAATGCTTGCTTGGGTGGTTGAAATATGTTTTAGGAATCGAGGTGGTACGTTCACAACACGGTATTTTTATTTCACACAAGAAGTACATGTTAGACTTATTGAGGAAACAGGAATGATGGGTTGTAAGCCTGTTGATACACCAATTGAGTTCAATAACAAGATACATGTTTCAGAGGAAGAGAAATTTGTTGTGGATAAAGTTCGTACCAGAGACTTGTTGGGAAGTTGATTTATTTGGGGCATACAAGACCATACATTAATTTAGCTATAAGTCTCTTCACCCAATTTACGCACAATCCTAAAGAACTACATCTCAAGGCAATACATCAAATTTTAGAATACTTGAAAGGAGCTCCTAGAAAAGGGATTTTGTACAAGAAGGGAGAGAACATGGGTTTAGAAGTTTACGCTTATGCTGATAATGCATGTTCATTAGTTGATAGGAATCCACTTCAGGCTATTGTACCTTTTTAGGTGGTAATTTAGTAACTTGGAGGAGTAAAAACGGAATTTGGTGGCAAGATCAAGTGATGAATCTGAGTTTAGATCGATGGCACAAAGAATATGTGGAATGCTTTGGTTGAAATAGTTCTTGAGGATTTGAAGGTAAAATGGAAAGGTCCTATAAGAGTATACTGCGACAACGAATCAGCAATCAGCATTGCACATAATCATATGGAATTGACCGAACAAAGCACGTTGAGATAGATAGACATTTCATCAAAGAGAAACTTGATAGTGGCGTGATTTGCACGCCATTTGTAAACAAGCTCGTAATGGAAGACATTCATTTACCATCTTGCGGGGGAGTGTTGAATTTATGTTTTATCTAAAATACTGTTACATTGGAATGTGTGCCAATGGATAATATGTTATATCAGTGTTGTTACATTGGAACATGTGCCAAGCTTGTAGAACCATATTCTATCTCCTTTCAAAAGGCAAGTAGTTCGTTTTGAACATAATACGATTTTCAGATTTGTTCTACTTTTCACAAGTTCTTTTACTATCCTTTGATATTTGGACTCAATTTCATGCTAAACTTTAATTTTGGAGATTTCTGGATTGGTTTATAATTAGTATACACTTCACTATTTTGAATTACCATGTCTGGTGAATAATTTCGTGTTAGATACACTAGGAGACACGATGTTGCATGGGAATTTCAAGTCCAAATATTCTTTAAGAACAAAGAACTCTGGGGACATATTAATGGAACCTCTACAATACTCAATGAAGCAAAAGCAGTTTCTCAATGGGAGACGAAGGCTGCTAGGATTAAGTCTTGGATTTTGGGGTCAACTGAACCACATATGGTAATAGTTTACGTTCTTTTGGCACATCGAAAACAATATGGGAGTATATGTGGCATCTATATCATCAAGATAATACTGGAGACGCTTTCAGTTGGAACTTGATATATCCAACTACAATCAAAGTAGTCTTAATATTGAGCAATATTATTCTGTTTTATAACACTCGAATATTTTGGAATTTTGTACAGCAAGGTTCCCAATGAGGTCTTTCCTGCTCTTCATGAGTATTCCAGACGTGATTAAATTCTTGTTGAAATTGTGACCCGAATTTTAAGTCGCTCGTGCTGGACTACTTAACAGAAACCTAGTTCCCTCTTTGGATGTGTGCCTTGGTGAACTATTGCCGATGAAAAACGCTAGAATGACCGTTTCTCAAGAGACATCTGAGGTCATAATGAATAGTGCTTATGTGGCATAGTGGCGTTACAAGGGAAAAAACACTCATCAATGTTATAACTTCCATGAACTTAGACATCTTGCTCGCAACTACAGTAAGATATATTGCAGTAAGATATATTGCAAGTACTGTAAGAAAAGTGATCACGTTATCAATGACTACCCTACTTGCCCTACAAACTGTCATGCCCCTGCCTTTCACGATGTTACTCTTCCAAGTCAACCTGCTTTTGCTAGCTTTAGCCAAGCTATTCTTACTCCAGAGATGGTTCAATAGATGATTCTTTCGGCCTTCTCTACACTTGATCATTAGAGTGAAGGTAAAATTGTTGCTTGCTGATTCTGATGCATCCATTCACTTGACAGGTTCATCTCACTCTTTAAATAATTTGAAGAAGTATATGAGTACAAAATCTATTAAAATTGCTAATGGACAGGTCCTTCCTATTAAAGAAATTGGTGATACAGAGACTTCTTTTTCTAATGTATTTGTATCTCCCGAATTATCTACCAACTTGATTTTTGTCGCGCAGTTTCTAGATAATCATTATACGGTTCATTTTTCCCATAATGGTTGTCTTGTGCAGAATCATGTGTCGGGAAGGTGATCACGAGGGTGCCTAAAGCGCTGCACTTTTCAATTCCTCGTTTTTTGTATTTGGCGTGTACAACAATCAGAAACAAATCACAGGATTGACATAGACGACTAGGTCATCCGAATAATGTGATTTTAACTTATTTGTTGACGAGCGGTTTATTACATAATAAAGAACAATCATTTACTTCTTTTAATTATCATGCTTCTCGTCTTTCTAAAAGTAAAACACTACCTTTTCCTTCAAATTGTGGTCGTGCTACTGCATGTTTTGGGGTAATACATAGTGATGTTTGGTGCATTTCTCCTATTGTTTCGCATGGTCAATATAGATACTTTGTGACATTTATCGATGACTACAGTCGTTTTACTTGGATTTATTTTCTTCATTCAAAATTTGCGGTCTCACTGTTTTTCAGACTTTCTTGGCTTATTTTGACGCACAGTTTTCAGCAACAGCCAAAATTTTCGATCTAATAATGGGGGAATATGTGTCTAGTACATTCCAAAAAAAAAGGATAAAAGAATTATCTCCTAACGACCATGTCCATATACCCCTCAACAAAATGGTATAGTTGAACGTAAGAAACACCATTTATTAGATATGGTTCGAACCATTAATTTGTCAATTAGATCATCATTCATATTCTTACCTTAACTATTATTGTGTAAATATGGTAGGTTGTATCTTTGTAATTATAGTAGTTGCTCTCATGTTGGGATTCTTTGATTTCTTTCCTATAATTGTATAGTTGCTACACTATTTAATGAAGAATGATGCACAAAAGAAGGCACTTTTGCCAATTCAATCCTGGTCTTTTACCTTCTCATGAACATCACAAGTTGTGAGCTCAGTTAGTGCGATGTGCATATATGGGATACAGTCACGCACACAAAGGATTTGTTTGTTATGATAGTGTTTCTAACCGCGTGGACATTTCTGGAGATGTGATTTTTTTAGCATGAGTACTACTTTCACCAGCATGTGGTATCTCCTGATTCCTACTTCCTTCGTTTGAT
Source organism: Misopates orontium (assembly GCA_946800315.1). Classification (NCBI taxonomy): domain Eukaryota; kingdom Viridiplantae; phylum Streptophyta; class Magnoliopsida; order Lamiales; family Plantaginaceae; genus Misopates; species Misopates orontium. The sequence continues at coordinate 15,643,071 of OX326948.1, forward strand.
ACTATACATTCATCAGTTGAGCCTTTAAAACCAGGAATTGTTTATTAGAGACGACAGCCCCCCTAATCGCCGCCCTTTTTCAACCCTAATCCCAATCTTGTTCCTCTAGCTCTTCAACGTTCCACTCGTGGGACTCGTGCTCCCGAGAGTCTGCAACCTTAACTACTGTTTCAGTTCCTGAGTCTTATTCGCAGGCGTCTAAAGAGGCTTGTTGGGGGAGGGCAATGCAAGAGGGACTTCAAGCTCTTTAGAAAAATCAGTACTTTGGACATTGTATCTTGCCCTACTGGTGTTAAGCCATTGGATGCAAATGTGTTTATTCTAGTAATTTGCATTCTGATGGGTCTCTTGATCGATATAAGGCACGCTTAATTTCACTTGGTAATAGACAAGAGTATGGGGTGGATTATGAAAAGACATTTGCTCATGTTGCAAAGATGACATCTGCACGACTTATTTTGGCTACCTTATGAGAAGCTGGTCTTTACTGCAAATAGACGTGAAGAATGCATTTTTACATGATCTTAAGGAAGAGATATATATGACGGCACCACCTGGGTTGTTCTCGGTTCCATCTTCAGATGTCTACAAGATGAGCTCCCTCTAACATCTCAAGCAGGCCCAGCGTGCTTGGTTCGAGAAGTTCCGTGCTACCTTACTTAGCTTCTCATTTGTTCAAAGTCAATACGATTCTTGTTTCTCTGTAAAAGTGCTTCTTGGATTGTCTTACATCTTCATGGCAGGTGTCTAAAGCATTATTCGTTACTTACATGGTTCCCCTACTCGCGGTCTCTTCTTTCTCGTGAATTCCCTATTCGTTTGACGGCTTATAGCAATGCAGAGTGGGCTAGTTGCTCAGACACTCGACATTTTGTTAATGGTTGGTGTATGTTTCTCGGTAGTTCTCCTGTGTCTTGGAAGAGTAAGAAACAAGACCGAGTATGTAAGTCATTCACTGAGTCTAAGCACAGAGCTATGCCATCCGCTTGTTTGGAAAACACTTGGATCCACAGTTCGTTAGCTAAGCTTGGGTTTCCTCAGCTCGAGCCTACCCTTCTACATGCAGATAACACTAGTGTTATTCAAATAGCATCTAATTCGGTGTTCCATGAATACACCAAACATAATGAGGTGGACTATCATTCTATTCGTGAGACATATGATAGTCACGTAATTGCTCTTCTGCATATCACCACTGAGCTTTAGATTGCCAATGTGTTAACTAAAGCTCTATGCCACCCATCTCATCAGTTTCTTAGTGGCAAATTGATGCTTGTTGATCATCCCACATCAATTTGAGGATGTCAAGGAAGGACTTGGGCAAATCATACTGCAATCTCACCCATATTAATTTTGTAATTATGTGATCCTACTTTAGATATCTTCTTACGTTAGTTAGATTACGTAAATATTGTAATTCGCTAGAATTAGGGTGCTTCTGTAAACTCTATTTAAAGATGAGAAATGTAACAACCCAAATATCGAGTAAATTATTGAAATATTGTCAGTACATTATTTATTCATCTGTTCCTAGCTCTACTAATTGAATCATCGACGTAAAACAACATATGTGTGACTAGCATTTTACTTTTTGCCAGTATTTCTACGAGAAGGAGTACTATTTTGGAAAGAGACAACTTATCCCCAGTTACATGTACAAGTTACCCTGATGTCTTGAAGCCTTTGCTCCCTATGTGAGAAATGGCGAACTGTTGCGAGTGTTAGAACACTAAAACCCCAACATATTTTTGCAATTGCTTATTCAATGCACTAATGACTGCAAATGGTGGATCGGAGTATAATCTGTTTATCATACGAATTGCGGTTCATTTATTCAAAGCTTTATTCCAGCTAAGAAGTCTTGCAAGATTTGTCCAAGAAATAACAAAAATCTCACTGCCATTCACAACTTCCTTTCTTTCCACACAGAACATCAACTCCAGTTCACAAATAACCGCAGCATATGCTTCATTAAATCCTATAAAAATACAAAAAGCTTGATTGTCCAAATCTGAATTTTCTTCTACAGTTTTACCACATGCTGATTTGGTTGTTCATTATTAGGAGTGTTTTTTCGTACATGGACTGTATCAAGACTATAGTTGTCATTCCTTTATTTTTGATTTCCTTATTCATTACTCTGCCAGAGGAAGACATCAGTAACCCAAAAGTTTGTAACTCTTCAATCTACATACAAGTTGGACGATGCATACAAATTTTATATAATCTATGCAAATCTCCAGCTTCTATTATGAAACAAAGGTGCTGGTTACATGGGTATTCGAAGAGATGTCTCTTACCCTTAAGAAAGCATTATATCTTGAGAGATGAATCCAATATTCAACTCAAGTCCGATTTACACTGAAGAATGTTGGACATACTTTAATAACTAAAGCTACGATTCATTCTGTACAAATCAGTTAAACTGCAACAACAAGTTATATTGTAATCTGAATAAAGTACCTGGTATTCACCAGCAAACTCCTCCTTGTAAACACAGAAGATAAGATATTCGAAGAAGGTAAATGTAATCCAGTGGAGAGAATCCTTGCAAATTTTGCTTTTAGCTCTGAATGAATAAACTATAAGGATTAGACAACTAATAAGAAGCAAGAAACTCAGTCCTTAAAGGTTGTACTCTTTGCATCACAATACCGAGTTTCTCTTAAGAATATACTTTTGTACATAACACGTGACTTATTAGTATGTTATTGTAATGCTATTTTTTCTTTTTTGGGTAAATATGTTATTGATAAATATGCTTCACACTCGCAAAGAAAGTGATTGAATCAGACACAGATATGTGAAATCACTTATGTGCTATATATTCGAGCTGGGACCAAATCTCATCTGCAAAATTGCCTTCTACGTGTACTTCTATGCAACTTATTAACACTCCACAAAGATAGATTTATTAAGAGATCTAAAGTACTTCGTCATATACGCGAGAAAGAAAATACTTCATCGTATTTCTTTACTCTTTCTTTTTTGTTAAGAAAATTATAATAATGTTCCCAGCTGCGACAAATATGCTTAACTTGGATTTCTGATAACCGTAGTTAATATCTGTAGGCTTTATTAAAATGAATCCATTTCTTCAACTTTATCCCATTCGTATCTATTTACTTCATGCTACACACTTGAAAGATCAACAAATCCTATGATAAGTTCCACAGTTCTCATTAAAATATCTAGAAAGCAATAAAAAATAGATCCACCAAGAACTTGATAAAATAGATTACGTGTTGCATGGGAATTCTTGGAGAGTACTCTCAATGGTCAGAAAAATCGAACAGAGATGTAAGGAAGATAAGCCACGCGTCACAAATGTTAGGCACTTGTGCTATATTTATCATCTTTCACATGATATATGATAGAGGTTATCAGCTTGCAGATGCTACAAAACTATTTAACAAACACTCAAAGATTTACTAGCCTATCATGAGGTTTTTCGTTTTCTGTTTTTGACTTCAACAATGCAATCTTATTTCTATCAAAGCTGTACAGGCATCCACATTTGTTTAGGCAATTGTTTGGCATTTGTTTCCACTATATTACAATAATGAATTTGTGATCAATATCCTTACTAGCAGAAGTCTACTACAAGGAACCATTCTCTATTTTTCCTTTTACCTTTTAAAATCCATGGTCAGTAGTATTTTCATCTACTAGGAACCATGTACATATTCTAAACGACGAGGATTAACATTACCCTTTAGCCAATTATTTTGCCTTTGTTTGCACTCTGTCACAATAATAAACTGAATTAGCACAATAATAATATCTTTCAGAATTTAGGGCCTCTACTTTATAAATTGATCTAAAATAGATTCAACTTCCAAACCTTTTTTGCTCAAATGAGGGACCTACTGACGAATCCAGCAGCCTTGTGCTCCTTAAGAGTGCTAAATAATAGTCCAAGCCGCCCTTGTGCATGTTAATCCAGTTGTCATATCTAGGAAGATTTTGTATATATATAGTATGTATTTAGTTTGCTGATATTTAGGGATATGATTTGTACAGATTTATTAGTTTCCTTTCTAGGCTGGATTCATATCAATTAGATGCTTAGATTGAGAATATTCTGTAACGGTAATTAGGCCTTGTATTCTATATAATAGAATAAACTGAAACGGGAAGAGACAGATTTTCCAGCAAAGTCTCTCTTTGACATGGTACAGAGCCAGTAATAAAATTCTGCTCATTGCCTCTAAGCCACAGATTCATTTTTTTTCTTTCAGAACTAGAGGTACGTTTTTTTAGGACCCTAAAGGATCTAGGGTTTTGAGTTTTCAGTTGTCAGTATTTTGGACTCTTAAGGGTTTTGAGTTTTCAGTTGTCACAAATATGTCTTTCGATAAAATTGAGTCCTCTTGTACTCGTTTCACGGGTAAGAATTATTTTGCTTGGGCATTTCAATTTCAAATATATGTCAAGGGGAAACAACTTTGGGGGCATCTTGATGGTAGTGATCCTAGGCCAACTGATGTTGCAAAAAAGGCTGACTGGGAAGCGAAGGACTCACAAATAATGAGTTGGATCTTGGCTTCTATCGAACCCCATATTCTGTTAAATCTCAGACCTTACAACTCATCCAAAGCAATGTGGGATTATTTGAAAAGAGTCTACAACCAAGATAATGATGCTAGAAGATTTCAACTTGAATTTGATATAGCAAACTACTCTCAAGGAAACCTTTCTGTTCAGGAATACAATTCTGGTTTTATTAATTTATGGACTGAATATTCTGATATTGTGTATGCTCAAGTTCCTGAGAACTCTTTGTCGGCTATCCAAGCAGTCCATGAAATTAGCAAAAGAGATCAGTTTTTGATGAAATTAAGCTCAGGTTTTGAAACAGTTCGGTCAAATCTAATGAGTCGATCTCCAGCACCATCTTTGGATACTTGTTTAGGTGAACTTATGAGAGAAGAGCAGCGTTCCCTTACCCAAACCACATTGGAACAACGCTCTTCCATGAATTCTTCTAACATTGCATATGCGGCAAATGGCAAAGCAAGAGGTAGGGACATGAAGAATGTTCAATGTTACAGCTGCAATGAATTTGGTCACATAGCAACACATTGTTCGAAGAAGTTTTGCAGCTACTGCAAGACAAAGGGGCATATCATTACCACATGTGCAGTTCGGCCGCAAAACAGAACTCAACGAGCCTTTCAAGCTACCGTGACCAATGCAACTGCTGATTCCACGACTTCACAGTCTTCTCCTGTTGCACCTACACCATCGAATATTGTCACACCTGAAATGGTGCAACAAATGATCTTGTCTGCGTTTTCAGCACTTGGCCTTTCAGGTAACAGTAAATCTCCATCAAACCTTTGGCTCTTTGATTCTGCAGCTTCAAATCACATGACCTATTCTACCACCAGCCTTTCTAATGTCAAGAAATATAATGGTAATATGGAAATACAAACTGCAAATGGAGGTTCTTTACCCATTACGGCGATTGGTGATATTTCCTCTTCTCTTAAAGATGTTTTTCTATCTCCTGGCTTGAGTAGTAATCTTATATCTATTGGCCAACTGGTTGAAAATAATTGTAATGTCAGTTTTTCTGCAACTGGTTGTGTGGTGCAGGATCAGGTGTCCGGGAAGGTGATCGCGAAGGAGCCTAAATGGGGGCGACTCTTTCCTCTACACATTCCAGCCGTTGTTTCAGTTTCCACACCATTCTCTTTTCTTTGTACTTCTGCCATAAACAATAATCACATGTGGCATAGGCGTTTAGGACATCCAAATTCGAAGATATTGCTTCATGTACTGAATTCTGGTTTGCTTGATAATAAAACTAAGTGTTCTATCAAAGATGTTGAGTTTGATTGTTCTAGTTGTAAACTGGGCAAGAGCAAAGTTTTGCCTTTTCCTACTCATAGTACTCTCTTTAGCAATTGTTTTGATCTTATCCATAGTGATGTGTGGGGTATTTCACCTATTATTTCTCATGACCATTACAAGTATTTTGTGACTTTCATTGACGACCATAGTCGATTCACATGGATTTATTTCCTTCGATTCAAATCTGAAGTCTTTGATGTGTTCAAAAGGTTTTTAGTTTTCATTGAAAACCAATTTTCCACAAGCATTAAAGTACTAAGATCAGATTCAGGCGGGGAATATATGTCTAATGAATTCCAGACATTTATAGCAGAAAAAGGTATTATATCTCAAAGGTCATGTCCCTCAACCCCACAACAAAATGGTGTGGCCGAAAGAAAGAACCGCCATCTACTTGATGTTGTTCGAACTTTGCTACTTGAGTCATTAGTCCCTTCTAAATTCTGGGTAGAAGCTCTTAGTACTGCTGTCTATTTAATCAATCGCCTTCCTGCACCTAAATTACAATATCAGTCACCATATTATCGTTTATACAAATCCCATCCCAAGTATTCTGCCTTACACACTTTTGGATGTGTTTGCTTCGTCCACTTGCCTCCCCATGAAAGAAATAAACTCTCTTCTCAATCTGTTAAGTGCGCATTTCTGGGATATAGTTCTCATCAGAAGGGTTTTTTATGCTATGACCCTTCTTCTAAAAGGATACGTGTTTCTAGAAATGTTATCTTTTTCGAGAATCAATATTTTTTTAAGTCTTCAGCTGAATCTTCATCCTTACCTTCATTATCAGTCTTGCCGGAGTTTCCTACTGATAGTTCTCCACCTTTACAACCTTCTCCAGTCCGATTTAAAGACAGTTTTGTGTATGAAAGGCGTGCTCATCATGACGGCCCTCAGCAAGATCCTATTCCAGCACCTGAACCTGTATCTGCATCTACTATGCAGCCCCTTCGTAGATCAACACGCCAAAGTCAGCCACCTGATAGGTATGGGTATTCCAATGCAGCTTTAACTGCTACATTGTCAACTACCCCTATACCTTTGTGTTATACACAGGCCATGAAACACGAGTGTTGGCAACAAGCCATGGCAGAAGAATTGGATGCTCTTCAAAAGAACAAGACATGGGAAGTTGTCCCTTGCCCTTTTGGTGTTACACCCCTTGGTTGTAAGTATGTTTATTCAGTTAAACTTAAATCTGATGGTTCTTTAGATCGGTACAAAGCTAGATTAGTTTCTTTGGGAAACAATCAGGAATATGGTGTTGATTATGACGAGACCTTTGCTCCGGTAGCAAAGATGAGTACAATACGCACCATTATTGCTATTGCTGCATCACAAGGATGGCCTATCCATCAAATGGATGTAAAAAATGCGTTCCTTCATGGTGAACTCAAAGAAGAAATTTACATGCGCCTTCCTCCTGGCATGAAACGCTCTTCAAAATCTGATGTTTGTCGTCTCAAAAGATCTTTATATGGGTTAAGACAAGCACCACGAGCTTGGTTTGAGAAATTCAGGGATACAATTCTGAAAATGTCTTTCGTGCAAAGTGGCTATGATACTTCTATGTTTTTGCAACAGACTCCCATGGGTATTGTGGTTCTTCTTGTTTATGTCGATGATATCATCATCACTGGCACAGATTCGTCTTTGATTGCTAAGCTTCAACAATTTCTTCATGCTAATTTTCATATGAAGGATCTTGGTTCGCTAACTTATTTTCTTGGCTTAGAAGTGCACATATCTGATAGAGGTATTTTTCTCAACTAGCACAAGTACACAAAAGATCTTATTGCCTTGGCTGGTTTAGAAAACAGTACTCCTGCTCATACACCTTTAGAGGTGAATGTCAAGTATCGAAGAGATGAAAGTGATCCTTTCCCTGATCCCACCTTGTACCGTAAGCTTGTTGGCAGCCTTGTTTACTTAACAGTCACTCGGCCAGATATCTCTTACGCAGTTTATCAAGTTAGTCAGTTCATGTCTTCACCTCGACAACTTCATATGACTGCTGTCCATCGCATAATTAGATACCTACAGGGCTCTCTTGCGCGAGGATTATTTTTTCCAGCTGGAACTGATCTTACACTCTCTGCATTCAGTGACGCAGATTGGGCTGGATGCCCAGACACACGACGATCTACAACAGGGTGGTGCATGTACCTTGGTAATGCCTTGATATCTTGGAAATGCAAAAAGCAGGAAAGGGTTTCTAAATCATCTACTGAAGCGGAATATAGAGCCATGTCTGTTGCATGCTCTGAAATTCTTTGGTTGCGTGGACTTCTAGCTGAACTTGGGTTTCCTCAATCCACCCCAACTCCACTACATGCCGACAACAGCAGTGCAATACAAATTGCAGCAAATCCAATTTATCACGAGCGTACTAAACACATAGAAGTCGACTGTCATTCTATACGTGAAGCGTTTGATAGAAAACTTATTTCCTTGCCACATGTTCCCAGTCATTTACAGGTGGCTGACATCTTCACAAAGGCCTTACCCAAACTGCAGCACGAGTTCTTGATGAGCAAATTGTTGCTGGTCACTACACCAGCATCAATTTGAGGGGGGGTGTTAATCCAGTTGTCATATCTAGGAAGATTTTGTATATATATAGTATGTATTTAGTTTGCTGATATTTAGGGATATGATTTGTACAGATTTATTAGTTTCCTTTCTAGGCTGGATTCATATCAATTAGATGCTTAGATTGAGAATATTCTGTAACGGTAATTAGGCCTTGTATTCTATATAATAGAATAAACTGAAACGGGAAGAGACATATTTTCCAGCAAAGTCTCTCTTTGACTGTGCAAACCCATCTCCTTCTTGAATATGCCATTTTCTATTTTTAAGAGCATATAGACCTTGGCCTTTGCAAACGTCCGTTAGTGTCATAGCTCCTCTCCGAAGAGAGAAAGAAGAATTGTCACAAATAAGAGAACAAATTTGTAGCAACATATTATACTACTGCACATTTCCCAAAAAACAGCTGCACGAGTAAATTTTGGGGACGATAGTTACACAGGACCAGTTAATACCAAGGACAACAAGAAATTATTACTCAAAGTCTATATAGACCTTGTGACCACATAATTCAATAAAATTATCCTATAAATATAATATCGCAACTTATTGATGTGACAAACTTATAACCACAGACTTGTCAAGTGTCATCTTATTTTTGTTTGTCAGGGAGTAGGCAAAGCTTACAGGATAATATGGAGTAAAGAAAGACGAGACAGGGTACACTGAGTTTCAAGAGATTGAATCCCTGTCTTCACTCTGTGGTGAGTTGTTTTTGAAGTCGCGAGCTCTAAAAGCTAATTGCAGAAGCGTTGCCATCCATAAGAATTGTTCTCAAATAATATTTCCTACTCACTCAAATCCCAAACACATCTAATGGTGTAGGGGAATGCTTAGATCAACACTTGAGCTCCAATAATAACACCGGTGCTCATTCAACGCTTATAGGTATCAGTCAGAAAGGCATCGGCCACTGTGGAAAATTGATTGGGAATTTCTTGAACAAACAGAATGTTTTATGAATTTGTTTCCTACTCATATACTGGACTTTCTTTTACCAGAACACAACCAACTGGTCCAGCAGCTGGATTCTCTTTTTCTTTCGAAGATGCAGGTTACAACTAACCATGCTCTAGCTCTTTTCAACTTATTGACCTAATAGAATTTAAGTTAGGGCCTCATAACTCTAAAGATCACATGCCTCACTTTTGGAAACAACCGGCCTTCATAATCTACAAATGGTCAGTAGTACTTTCATCTACTACAAACCATTTACATATTCTAAACAACGGGGGATTAACATTATCATACATAACAACATGAGTCTATAGCCACCCACATTTGTTTAGGCAATTGTTTCGCCTTTGTTTGCGATCTATCACAATAATAAACTAAATGATCAGTAGCCTTACTACTAGGAATCACAAAATGTGACCAGTAATCTACTACTAGGAACCATTCTCTCGGTTTACTTTTTTTAAACCATGGTAAGTAGATTTCCATCAAGTAGGAACCATTTACATATTCTAACACAGCCAGGATTGACATCACCATTCTCTATTACCAATTCAACACTTTTAACAACTATGATCAGTAGTCCTTATCATCCACTGAAAACCATATATATAATTTGAAGACATGACTAATATTCCTCAAACTTAGTAAGAGTCATTTATAATGTTATATACATCACCACGATAGCATTATAGTGTACTGTGCTTGTTTATATTCATGGAAAACATTCACATATACCATAGGAAGGGACATTATAAATCATAATTGCCATTGTCACTAATATGTCCATATACAAGTTTTTCATAGCAGAAGTCAAAGGACAAAACTAGAAAATAAGTAACCAAATTTTTGGACATTTAAACAAATCTGGACAGATCTATCATTATTCCATTTAGTGTGAATTAACACCATGTAATCTCCATGTAGGAAAAAGGAACCAAAAGCCCATCCCAGACCCTCTAAATGGCGAATAAGGTATTGTTCAAAAGCATGACACTCTTCAGATAAACATGAGAAAGGTAGTAGTTAGTCAATATGAATCAGTAGCTACCTGAACACGTTCTAATGATAATCTTTTGTTTAACTGTTAACTGGAAAATCAACAAAGCAGTTGCCCTTTCTTCAGAAGCCAACAACAAATCGTTCAAAGCATTAGTGAAGTTAAATGCTGCATTATCTTCTATCAGTTATATTTCCATTGGATACCTGTCTATATCTGGCAACAGCAACATGAAAATTTTCAGTCAAGAGCCTGTGGCATAGACATATTTTTTAGTTAAGAACAGGTATAGACAAAGCTCTCAGCTTTACCTTATAAACATTGAATGTGATCCCAACCTTCTCTTTTCATCTCCATGACCTTCAGAATACCAATATCAAAATCAACTACTGAACCATAGGGCAACATACTAAGACTGAAACTACTTAATTTTAAATTGTTATAAACTTTTTCAGCTTCCAGTGGATGGCCTGAGCTTCCGTAACGAGTCATAAGTAGATGCATTGTAGCAGTCGTGGGTTCAACTCCTGATTCTTTCATAATCACCGGCATTTCTTCTGTTTCTGAATGGTTTCCTGAGCTTCTGTACATTTTCATCATCAAAAAATAAAAGACACAGTCGAGCTTCTGCTCTTCTGACATAAAAGAATCAAAAAGTTCCTCAGATTTTTCTAGAATCAGCTGCTTACAAAATGCTGCTATTAGGCTCTTGCAGGTATTTAAGTTAGGTATTAGACTGGGATGTCTCATTTCATTCATTAGTGAGAGAGCTTTTTTCGGCCTTACTGTAAGTATCCTCATCTGGGTTAAGACCGGATTCTTGAATCTGACGGTAAACTTGTACAGTCTTCTTATAGTCCCCTATTCAGTATACACTGCAAGCAAAAAATTAGAAATAGAAATATCTGGAGCAAATCAAATCAAACATATCTGGAGCTTTCATTCCATGGTATACCTTCTTCACTTCAAATATGTTGCCGGACTTGGCATATGCTTCTAACATCAATATAACTGAAGTTTTACTAATTTGAAGCCCATATCTAGTAACTCTTATATCACACCATAGAGCTCATCTTAGTCTTCAGTCAACAATCAATGCTTGAAAAGGACTGTTCATCGCATCAACAACTGAGGAAATACCATCTCTCATCATTGTATCAAAAGCCGCTCTTGCTTTCTCATAACAACCACTTGCAGCATAAGCTTGAATCAACGCATTTCAAACTTTCCGATTCACCATATTGTCTCTCTGCCTCAGGCTTCCAACAGCGTTTTCTTCTCTTTCCAGTTGCTTCGATTTCCCATAAGATCAGAAAGAGGAAGGCCTTCTGCTTCTGCTTCGTCAACCAAGTGATGAGCTTCTTCGGGAGATCCATACTAAAAAACGTGAGAGCAATATCTGATTAATATCCAATGATGGTTCGGCTAAATGAGATTTCATATCTGGAAATATTTGAGAAGCTTCAGCAAAGCATTCATTCTCTTTACACGACTTCAGCAAGGACTCGTACATAGCACCACTCCCATTATATGTATGCAGGATATTATTTTGGTAGTTTTCATCTAAAGCAACATCTACTCCGCCAGTTTCGCAACTCCGCCAGCTTCGCAATAAATAACAACCAAGGCTTTAGCTATAAACTGTTGGGATCCAGATGGATGATCCTTTATAGAATTCTACAGTTTTACCGCTTTAGAATTCGTCCAGATAAACTGATAGGATCCAGATGCATGATCCTTTATAGAGTTTAACAGTTCTACCGCTTCAGAAATCCATCAGATAAACTATATGAACTCAAAATCGATAGTAAGTTATCCTGGTCAAAAGACTCGAAACCATATCCTTGCATACCTGCAAGTCTCAACATTGTATCTGCATAATCATAACACTCACCTCTTGTAAATACAAAAGAAATCTTCTCTGACCCCACCCAGCCATGCAATATTCAAGATCCTTGACCAACTTTGTGGATATATTTTTCATTCTCTTCCCTACCCAGCAAATGGAATAATGCTTCACAGAGAGCAAGATCTTGAAAAAGACCATCACCAACCATTTCCCGGTGCAATAACCTACCCTTTTTTGTGTTATCTGACCTCAAATGCACATCCAACATGATCGAATATGCAAGTTTGTCCGGCTCAATTCCAGAGAGCAGCATGCAGTGAAACATCTCTTCAGCCTCTAACGTTGTCTAGATTTTGCAAAGCTACATATCAAAGCACTGTATGTACGCAAATTTGGTTTAGTACCAGAATTCAGCATCGCTGCCATTACAATTGCAACTTTCTATCATTTTACTTGCTTTCCGAGTGAGTCAATCAGAATGGTATATGTAAAGCAAGTCTTGCTAACCTTGTTTTCCGTACATATAAATAAGAGAGTATTATAACTCATTTCATCCTCTGGAAATCCCATGTCCACCAACTCTTGACAAATCTCTTTCACCTTTTGACAATCCCCTTCCTTACGAAGGCATAAGGCACAGACTTTATGTAACTGCATCTGGATCCCAACTCATTAAAGAGCCGCTCTGCCTTACCAGGGAGTACACATCTTCCATACCGAGACCATGGTATTGTATGTCCACAAATCAGGTTGAAACTTGCATTTCTCCATAACATCTAAAACTTTTACAGCCTCCTCCAAATTGGATTCCCGCGAACAACCACTTATAATAGTGTTGTAAATGATTATGTCGGGCCGAATCCCCGACCTCCTCACTTTACTTAGTAGTTTAATTCCCAAATTTGGAGACATGGAACACAATCTCAGACGTGCATTTATCAAGGAATTAAAACTCACAAGGTGTGGCTTACATCCATGTTCACACATCTTTCCAGTAACTCCTGAACCGTAGGGAAATGACCATTTGTAGCATACACACCCATCGTTGCGGTATACACTAGACTGTATTACCAACAACAAGCTTAGTCCGAGTAAAAATCTCCATAGCTAAGGCTTCTTGATTGGCTTTTCCGAGCGCAGACAGGCTAGTGGCATTTACTTAGTAGTTCAATTCCCAAATTTGGAGAGATGGGACTCAATTTCAGACGTGCATTTATCAAGGAGTTAAAACTCAGAAGATGTGGCTTACATCCACGTTCACACATCTAATCCAGCAACTCCTGAACCGTAGGGAAATGACCATTTGTAGCATACACACCCATCGTTGCGCTATACACTGGACTGTATTACCAACAACAAACTCAGCCCGAGTAAAAATCTCCATAGCTAAGGCTTCTTGATTGGCTTTTCCGAGCGCAGACAGGCTAATGGCATACAGTCGAGCTTTGGGAGCATAACAATGCCGAAGATTTAACCACTCTTAAACCACTAGGGCCCTTTGCAAGTTAGCCTGACCAACCAATTTCAATAGAAAACAATAATCAGTTGGGGTCATTTGCACCAGAACCATATGCATATTCAAAACGACGAGGATTAACATCACCATTACATGATGAGTCTACAGGCACCAGCATTTGTTTAGACAATTGTTTTTCCTTTCTCAAACCATGGGCAGTAGTCTTTTCAGCTATTAGGAAAGATTCTCTATTCCTATTTAACCTTTCTTGAATCATGGTCAGTAGCCTTTCCATCTACTAGGAACCATTTTCTATTTTTCGTTTAACCTGTTTTGAATCATGGTCAGTAGCCTTCCCATCAGCTAGGAACCACCAATCTTTATTTTCCGTTCAACCTTTTTCTTAAATCATGGTCAGTAGCTTTCAATATACTAATAACCCAAAAACTTTATTTTTCGTTCGACGTTTTTTAAAATCATGGTCAGTAGCCATTCCATCTACTAGGAACCATAAAACATTATTTTCGTTCAACCTTTTTCAGATTAAGTAGCCTTTCCATCTACTTGGAACCATTCTTTATTTTACGTTCAACATTTTTTTTAAATCATGGTCAGTCGCATTTCCATCTACTAGGAACCATTCCCTATTTTCTGTTTTACCTTTTTATCATGGTCAGTAGCCTTTCCATCTACTAGGAACCATTCTTTATTTTCCGTAACTTTTTTAAATCATGGTCAGTAGCCTTTCCATCTACTAGGAACCATTTTCTATTTTCCTTTCAGCCTGTTTTAATTCATGTTCAGTAGCCTTTCCATCAACTAGGAACCACTTTTTTATTTTTCTTTCAACCTTTCCATCTACTAGTAACCATAAAACTTTATTTTCAGTTCAACCTTTTCTGGATCATGGTCAGTAGCCTTTACATCTACTAGGGACCATTCTCTATTTTCTGTTCAACCTTTTTTAAATCCTGGTCAGTAGCCTTTCCATCTACTAGGAACCATTCTCTATTTCCCGTTTCACCTTTTTTAACTCATGGTCGGTAGCCTTTCTATCTACTAGCAACCATAAAACTTTATTTTCTGTTCCACCTTTTCTAAGTAATGGTCAGTAGCCTTTCCATCTACCAGGAACCATTCTCTATTTTCCGTTTAACCTTTCTTAAATTATGGTCAGTAGCCTTTCCATCTACTAGGAACCAATTACATACTAAACAGCGAGGATTAACCATATATATATAATTTGATGACATGACCAGTATTCCTTGTCATTCCGTCACTAATATACCCATGCACAAGTTATTTGCTGTAGAAGTCAAAGGACAAAGCTCGAGAATAATTTGCCAAATCTGGACAGAACACTATCAATAGATATACCACAATTAATATACTGATTGCACTTGCAATTGCTCACTGTAAACAACAGAATGTTCGCAACCCTACATTCTTCTGAATTTGAACAGTAGAATGTCTCGTAACCCAAGATTACTCCGAAATTGAAGAACAGCGTGTTCGTACCCAAGATTACTCCGAAATTGAACAGCAGTGTGTTCGTAACCCTAGATTACTCCGAACTTGGACAATACAATGTTCATTAGTTTATTCTGAATCTGAACAACACAATATTCGTAACCCTAAATTACAAAAACTTACCAAACAGCATCACAAAATCGATCAAGAAAATTACTTTTCTTAGTGATCTTCTCCTATTGAGAAGACAGAGCGATTTTATATTAAAAGAGAGCGTTTGTAAACTTTCCTTTTTTTTTCTTCCTCCTATTCCACCAACGGCAACAATTCGAACTCAATCGCTGCACATTATGCGTTAAGTTTTAAAATTATATACGGAGAATCGCTACACAATATTCCTGTGCTTTATTTATAAATAAAACTATATATACAAATCAAAATAGTTTTTGGCTGCTCGTATTTCAAATAATTATATTAGCCATCCAACTTGAACTGAATAATTCAATAAGTATATTTGTATTATTATTGTTAAAATAATTTGCAAAATTAATTGAGGAAAGAAAACGTCAAGCCTCACCTTCTCAAACCATCAAATTTGGATGAAACGTATGACTATGAACCACGTGGACATTTTGTTCAGTATTAAGACTTATTTGTCGTAACACAATTTGTTTATATATCATTATGTATTTCACTAAGAGTGTACATACATAACTTTATATTAGGCACTATTAAATGGTATGTAATTTTCCAAATAAATTGGTTTATCAAATTTTAAAACATTGAAGTTATTTGTTTTAATTTGTATTAAAGTTGCATATGATGAGATAATTTTTTAGGCAAAGAAAAGAGTAGTGCTACGCTTCCAGTTTCGCCATCAATACAGATTTAGAGTGAAGTTATTAGTAAAAGAAAGGTTAGGTTGTTGTCTTCTTGAGGCGTTGTCTGGTAGCCAACGACGTATTAAAAAAAGAACTTTGGAGATGGAAAACCATCTACAGGAGAGTCGTGAAGTTGTTTGCACCTAATCCCAACTATTTTTCTCTATCAGTGTTAGTAGTTAACTAATTATTCTTTAGTCGAGGTATATATATATATATATATATATATATATATATATATATATATATATATATATATATATAACTTATAGTAAATTAGGCAAACTGTCTTTAATAGTTGTTTCTTTATTCATAAAACTTACAAATAATTAGAGAAACAAAAGTTATTACGTCAATTTAACGTTAAACTCAATTGTGCATATGATTATCTTAAATATACTTGCTAATATTTTCTATTGATGTCGAGGCCTACACAAGACAATATTTATGTGTTCATGAGACAAGTTTTTGTCTAATATATATTCTTGAACTGAATAGAAATGTCGGTACATCAAGTAAGCATGTTTAACTTTATTTAGTTGATGTATATATTATTTAAACTTTAATATTGTGCATTTTAAGGCTACTGCCAATACGTAATGAATTTGATATTCCTACTTTTGGTGAAATTTAGAATTCATAGAGAAGTTTTTGCAAAAACTAATAATTGATCATGCTTTATTGATGCCTAAAACTATATGTTATGTTTTTTTTTTCCTGTAGAAAACTATGTGAGTAGGGTTGTGCAAATGTAACGCCCCTGAAATTTGGAAGAAAATAAAAGTATTTTCGAATTTTCATTTTAGTCCTTGAACTTTTTGGAAATACAATTTTGACCCCAAAAAGATTTGAAAAGTTACAATTTAGTCCTACTCCTTTTGAAAAATTTATGATTGACCACATATATTTTATTTAAGACCAAATGAGTTATCAAAACTTTCAAATTGGTCCCTTTTAGTTTTAAAATATCCAAACATTCATTGACAATGGTAAATCTTGGCATATTTACATTTACATTTGAGAAAAGATAACTTTGCTTTGTCTTTTATGCTAGATATTTCAAATAATGTATTCTTATAAAATCCTATCAGATAAGGCCTGGAAACATCTTCATAATTAGGGTGGCCTAGCTTGAATTAAAATAAAAATGATTAGGGTATGGTAATTAATCCTTTGTCTTCCATTTTCACCTATAAAAGGGAGACTCTCTTCAGCATTTTCCACACACCTCTCTACTCCGAATCTTCTCTTCTTTTCATCTGCAAAGTTCTTCCCCCGGATGTTTAAATTTCTAGAAAAATTGTTTCAGTCCTTTAAGCCTTCTTTATAGTCCTTAAAAATCCTCAAAACCGAGTTTGGTCAAAACGGCCAGTTTTGGTGCAGAAACTTTGGAAGTCCGAAAACCATATCAAAACTTCGATTCTTTCTCTGAAAGTTTTACCACATACTGTTTATTGTGTAAGCAAACTTTCATGTTCAGAAACCTTCTTCAACCAAAGTCGTGTGAGGGGTCTAAAAATGAGAAATACGTACCACTGTCCAGAAAATCCAAAAACAGCTCCTAGCTTTCATGATTTATTTAAAATACCAAAACTTGTCCTATTGATCCGATTTTGAAACTACATACTCTCCATGATGTTTAAAATTGAACCCATCAACCAATTTCAGATTATCATATCGTTTGAAAGTCCGATTGAAGGTGAATCTAAGATTGCTACAGTTTTCTGCCTTATATTTGCATAAACATTTTGATTAACCAATATATGTTGCAAAAGCTACACAAATCATGAAATTGATCATTAATATGGACTCATTACATAATAATAATGATGTTGGATCAGTTGATCATAATTTATAATCATGTTTAGTAATTTTCATGGATTTTGCAACATTTAGAAGACATGTAGTTTGTTTTACGGTTGAGCTTTCAATTTCTTTAACTTTAATTGAAGTATTGTGTTTATCTTGTGATCTAATCATCTAATCTCGTTTATTAGCATGATAAGTATTCTGAAAGCATTAATTTTAATTAGATCTAAATGTGTACAATTTATTTTAATTATTATTAGTGATATATGCAATATTATGTAATTTTATATTAATAACTATAAGAAAATTAGTTTTTACCAAAGTTATATATATGATATGATTTTATTCAAGGGCCTACTGAAGTATTTCCTCAATGTTAAGATCATGGTAAAAATTTTGGATTGAGATTAATATTTAATAAGTAATTTACAAGAATTTTGTTAAGAAATATTGTTTTTTAAAAGGGTTTAAATATGCATTGATGCATATGTATACATTAATATCAAATATGTTGTTAATAAATTAGAAATGGTGACTTTAATTATTATTTTGTACTGATCTAGTCTTCAACTTGTTACTTTGAAATGGTAAATCTCATTATTTATAATTTTACGTCATGGTTAAAGTTAAAATAGAAATAAGGGATTTATCTAAGATTAACAATAATTAGATATTTAATTGAACTTATTTAAATATGATAAATATTGGAAATATATGTTTATTGTTGTAAACTTGTGAGCAAACAATTGATTATATCTTTTTGATTTATTTAAGGTTCTGCAATTATCGACGTTAATCAAGAATTTTCCATACGGTAAAAGGTGAGGTTTGATTTCTGATTTTTTCAAAACCCCGTTTGGCACCTGGCCCTGAGAAACTTGGACGTAACAATTGTGATTCTTTGTTTCAAATCACGAGAAACATTCCATTGCCATTTTAATGCTTTTATATTCATATTCGTTAATTCTTTACAAATCAGCTTTCTTACCTATTGCTAAGTTAAACCGATCATTTGATTCATAATCACACATTTCTTCATAACTATAATTAACCTGATATCATGATCACCAAATCAATTCTTGAATTGTGCAATGAGCAACGTACTATGTTCGGCGTATGTAGCTCAAAATGAGCAACGGATATTACCCGGCTTACAAGCTCATCTGATATTTCTGTTTCACCCATTGGGACGCCTTTGGGAAGTTGGGCCCAGGGATTGAAAGGATTTGCTGCTGGGCAGCAAAGGGCTGTCGGTTTAAGTAATTCTGATTAATACCCATTCTGTCTAAGCGCTGCTTGCAGTCAGGAGTTGGCTGTGACCCGCGTGTTAGATTGGCATGTACTCGAGCATGTCTTCTGTTCTGTTGCGAGGTAGCTCCTCGTAGGGAGGTATACGGTTGAATTTTGGAGTTAAGGTTGGATCTGTTATATGTAATTGCACAAGTTCATTTTCTCGTTCTTCTGAATACTCCAGTATTATCGTTAAAACCAATAATTTCAGTTCAGTGATGCAGATGTAACTATTCTGGTCATTCTTGTTCGTTTTGTTCTGATTTACTGATTGATTATTGTCATGTTCTAAGAATCTCATTAAGTCATTAAAGGCTTACTCCTCTTTTGTCCTATATGTCCTTTTCTCAGAACAAGATTGGTATAGCAGCATGGATGGAACGAAAGATTTACAAATCCGCGTTTTGGAAACTTTGCAAAATTGTTAAGTGTTTTATTTTATACAAGTCATTTTGAAATTGTAAAATTTATTTTTAACTCAAAGACTTCCGCTGTATTTAAAGTAAAATTATTTTATTATAATGCTATGGTTTTGATCCTGGTCAGTGAGACCCCTTCCTATGAGATACAGTTCGTTCTGAGTTGAGTTTGTTAGGTGGCCAATACCGGACAAACTCGGATCGGATTGTGACTCGTGGGGCGCGGTCCTCACAGCAAACATAATCGAATCATTTCAAAATCGATCAAAGGATTCGATTTAAAAATCGAATCGAATTTTTGATCTGATTTTTTTATTGTCATGGAAAAATTGAAATCCTCGATTTTCAATTTTAGGTGTCGATCATCAAATCGAATCGAAAATCAAATCTATGTTTTATTCTTAGTATATATGTATAGAACATAATGAATTTAATGATGATCTTGAATATTTATGAATTCTGATGTGTGACTTAACTTCTCCTATATATATATATATATATATATATATATATATATATATATATATATATATATATATATATATATATATATATATATTAAAATTTAATACTTTATTAACTGTGAATTGTATTGAAATGAGTAGAAGTATCACTTTTGAATTGTGAATTTGCAATGATTGATGAATTAGAAAGTGTACATTATTTTTGTAGTGTTTCACACATATTTTCTTTAGTTTAAAATGCATATTCAAGCCGTTATATTGCTTATTTTTCTAAAAATAATATACAATAAGTAAAAGGCTCATAATCGCAATCAGATTGAATCGAGTCGAATCAAAATCTACTCGATTTTTGTTTCAAACAATTCGCTTTTGGTTGTCATTTTACCGCAACCAGAATCGAATATTCATAGCTGATTTGATCGATTCGATTTAATCGAAATGCACAACCCTATATGTGAGAATGAATTGATAAGGCTTTAAAAAAAAAAAAAAAAAAGAAAAAAAGAGGGTGTTCCTCAATATCTGTTAATATTGAGATATAACTATTGCACTTCACTTGAGTGGGGTGTTACTGAGTCATACTTGGGTGTTGATTGACCAATCATCCTTCTTGATGTATGAATTTTATCGTGTTATTAGGTATGTATATTAATTCATATATTTGAATATGTTGCAGAGTGGGGATCTATGCAATCTTTGAGAAAAAAAAAATAATTCTTCATGTTTGTTGCATACATAGTGATTATGACATTCCCTTGAACTAAGTGGTGATAGGACTGAATATATTTAGAATAAGGAAAGTATATATATTTAGATTAGAGTAGATCAGAGATTGATTAGAGAAGACAAGCGATTTCATAAAAAGAGACTTTCCTTTTTTTTTCTTCCTCCTATAACGGCTACTATTCCACCAACGGCAACAATTTCGAATTTTTATACAGAGAATCGCTACAAAATATGCGTTAAGTTTTAAAACTGTGAGCCCATTAACACTGTTGGACTCTATTTACAGCCCAACCCAATTTAAATTCTGATAAAATCAGAATATTCGTGTGCATTTTTTTATAGGAGAATATTCGTGTGCGTTTATTTATATAGTAAATTAGGCAAACTGTCTTTAATAGTCGTTTCTCTATTCCCAAAAGTTACAAATAAATTAGAGAAACAAAAGTTATTACATCAATTTAGCATTAAACTCAATTGTGCATATGATTATCTTGAATATACTCGCTAATATTTGTCTTTGATGTCGAGGCCTACACAAGACAATATTTATGTGTTCATGAGACAAGTTTTTGTCTAATATATATTCTTGAACTGAGTAGAAAGGTCGGTATACATCAAGTAAGCGTGTTCATGTGGTTTAACTTATTTAATTGATGTATATATTATTTATACTTTGATATTGTGCATTTGAAGTCGATTGCCAATACGTAATGAATTTAATATATATTCAAATTTAGTACTTTATTATTTGTGAATTGTGTTGAAATGAGTACAAGTATCACTTTTGCATTGTGGTTTGCAGTGATTGATGAATTAGAGAGTGTACATTATTTTTGTGGTGTTTCACACATATTTTCTTTAGTTTCAAATGAATATTCAACTCGTTATATTGCTTTCTTTTTTTAGATTATTATACAATAAGTAAAAGGCTCATAATCGAAATCCGATCAAATCGAATCGAAATAGACTTGATTTGAGTTTCAAATATTCGATTTAGTTGTTATTTTACCAAAACCAGAATCGAATATTCCTAACTGATTTGATCGATCTGATTCGATTTAATCGAAATGCACAACCCTATATGTGAGAATGAATTGATAAGGCAAAAAAAAAAAAAGGAAAAAAAGAGGGGTGTTCATCGACATCTGTTAATATTGAGATATAACTATTGCACTTCACTTGAGTGGGGCGTTACTAGGGATGGGAATGGGGATATAGGCACTTTCTCTCTCTAAAACATTCACTCTCACCTCTCTCTAAAAAGTTCACCTTTTTTGGCCCTCTATGAGGTCCACCACTTTTAATTTTCCTTTCTCTCTTCTTTCGTCCAAGCTTGTTATCTTCTGCTTTGGAGTTGTCTTGATGAAATTATGATCCTTTGATGGAATAAACAATTTATAAGAGTCACGTTCTCGGCTTGGTGGATAACCGTGGTGGAAGAATGGTGGATAAACGAATCTTGGATATTTTCTCCATATTTTTTTCAAGGTATCTCATTTTTCTTTTTTGGTTTGTCATGGAGAAGCTTCGATCTTTTGGTGGAGTCAATGGTTTCAAGCGGTAAGTTTGGAAATTAGGGGTTGCTCACGACTTGGTTGGGAAGGAGGGGTTGTTTTTTGATTCATTTATGGAAGCTTTTTGGGTTTATGGTGGAGTGTTTCGTTTTTGGGGTTTTTTG
Organism: Misopates orontium; assembly: GCA_946800315.1. NCBI lineage: Eukaryota > Viridiplantae > Streptophyta > Magnoliopsida > Lamiales > Plantaginaceae > Misopates > Misopates orontium. The sequence goes on from OX326948.1 coordinate 15,665,518, forward strand.
TATGTGGCGATTTGGTGAAAAACGCATGGTGGAGGTTGTTTTAGACCACTAGGCGCGATACAATGATGGAGGGATGTTTATATGTGATATTTCTCCATGTTAGAAACCTTCAAGTTGAATTTCATGGAGCTCAAGTTCTAATTTTAGGATTTGGGCTTGAAGTATGCATTATAGGGGTGTTTTGAGGGTTTTATCTTTGATTTTGAAATTGCCTATGTTTCCTATTCGACATGAGCATTGTCTTTTTGGCAAGGTGGAGAGGAGAGGTGGTGCTTGGCAAAAAAAAAATATTCCGGCGGCGGCCGGTGGTGGCGCGACGGCAGCGCGGTGGGCAGCCGTCACCGGCGCTGGGCGGTGCAGGTGACCGCCCAGCCGGCCGCCCAAAGCAGCCAGCAAGGGAAGGGGGAAGGGGTGGCTGTTGGGACATTTAAGAAGGCGTGGGCAGCCTGCTTTGTAGCAGGTTGCCCATGTGCAGGCAGCACAGCAGGCCGACGCGCACTTGGGCGCCAAGCCGGAAGCCTCCCCACGCCGTGCACATTCGACGTGCCAAATCGACCGCGGGGAGGCCACCGGTCAAGCCAAATTGGCGGGACGTCCGACCGGGGGTCATCCGAGGGTATATTTTGCATGTCGGCACACACGTGAAGCCGAGTCACCAGTGGGCCCGAGTAGTTTTGTGGCGGGGAAACCTTGAACTTGAGGAAAAAAAACCTCTAAGTGTCGGCCACGGACAACTACGGCTCCCAGCCTTATCGGTGGTGCTTGACGTGGCGGCGAACACGAGTAGGTCGGGTTGGGTTACGGTGGTCCGGCGGTGGCGCCGGCGCAGGACAATTTTTTCGGCGACCTAATCTAAACTTGTGGAATTCAGTGGTGCTCATTACGAGGGGCGATATATGGGTGATTTCAAGTATCCAGGGATGGTTTTTTGGCATGATCGGGTTGATTGTTTGGGCTATGGATGTGGTGGAAATTATGGGGTCAGTGCAACGGTGGAGGTATGGGACTCAACATGGGCACGATTGTAATAGACTAAGGAGGAGGTATGGGACTTCTCGGCATAACATAGTTTTGGGAATGAGAGAGCGAAAGATCTCATCTCTGTTTCAAGATCAGGTGATGTCAGGAGAAGTTTTTTAGCATGATCGGGTGACCGTTTGGGCTATGAGTGTGGTGACAATTATGGTTCTAGTGCGACGCTCGAGGTATGGGACTCATCGTAGGCACGACTTTAATTGACTAAGGGGAAGGTATGGGACTTCAGGACCACAACTAGTTTCAGGGCTTAGGGTGCAGGAGCCCTTATCTCTGTTTCGAGGTCATTCGGGGCATACACATGTAACTTTTCGAGTAGATAAATGGCGACTATTAAAGAGACGGTCGAATATTTTGGACTGTTAAGGCCTACATGCTAAAACACGCTACAAACTTTCAATCTTTTCGGGTATGTACTTTGATAACGTTGTACAACCTTGTCGTATTCATCGGGGAAGTTTAGTGGGATAGTTTTGTGGTCTCTAGACATAGCCAAACAATGTTCGGATATTTGTTTGTACTCCCTCATTATGTACTCTAAAGTTGTACTCCTTAGGCGGATTTACATGTTAGGATCTCCGCGGAGTTAATTTCATGCTGATAAACTTCTATAATTAGATGGTTGGTAGAATGCGACAACCATGCTAATCTTTGTAACGCATTCTGTTTCGGTTCGTTAACAAGGAATTTTGAATAGATTAAGTTGATGTCAAATGTTTCGTAGAGAGCCAAAGGAATTCTGAAAGATGAACCCAAAAAACTCTAGAAAATATGCATATAGAACAAAATGCGATTAACATTACTTAATCACCCCAACAAACCATTTTCTGCATTTGAAAGGATCAAAAGATTACTGGGAGTGTTCTATGATGAACTCAGGCTTCTTGAGTTGAATTTCTAGTTACATCATACGGAGAAGTTGATGGAAGTGCCAATTTACGACATCAGGAAGCACCTATACATTGCATAAGATTCCAAAGCACAATCTAAGGAGGGAAAATATCTTTCAGGATTTGGGGCCTCTAGTTTACAAATTGAGAATTGAGATGTCAACCTGCAAAAACAGCACGGGCGAGGCAAATGTAAATACATGACTTCACTTTCTTTTTCTCCAGCGAGATGAAAAATAGATTAGACTTCCAAACCTTTTTATGCTTGAATGATGGACCTACTGATGAGGATCCAGCGGCCAAGCGCTCCTTAAGAGTGCCGCCAACCAGTCCAACCCCTCGTACAAACCATCTCCCTTAAGAGCACAAGTACCTTGAATATGTCATTTTCTATTTTTAAGATCATATAAGACCCAGGCCTTTGCAAACTTTCATTGGTTTCATCGCTCATCTCTGAACAGAAAAAGAAGAACTCCACAAATAAGAGAACAATATTCTACACAGGGCCAGGGAATACCAAGGACAACAAGAAGTTATTACCTACTTTAAACATTTTTTCCTTCATAATGGTTTTTGTTTACATTATTTATTCGTCTCTTCCTAGCTCTCCTAATTGCATCATTGACATAAAACAACATATGTGTGACTAGCATTTTACTTTTTGCTAGTAACTTTACGAGAAGTTTTGTAATTCTAAAAAACAACGGAATACTATTTTGAAAAGAGGCAAGTTAACCCAGTTTAAACATATACAAGTTACCCTGATGTCTTGAAGCCTTTGCTCCCTAGGTGCAAATTGTCGAACTTTTGCAAGTGTTAGAACACTAAAGCCCCAAGATATATGATTGTAAATGGTGGATCCGAGTGTAATCTGTTTATCATACGGATTGCGATCCATTTATTCACAGCTTTATTCCAGCTAACAAGTCTTGCAAGATTTGTCCAAGAAACAACAAAAATTTCACTGGCATTCACAACTTCCTTTCTTTCCACACAGAATATCAACTCCAGTTCACAAATAACAGCAGCATATATTAGGAGTGCTTTATTTTTGATTTCCTTATTCATTACTCTTCAATCTACAGACAATCTCAAGCTTCTATTACGAAACAAAGGCGCTAGTTTCATGGGTATCCGAAGAGCAGTCCTGTACCCTTAAGAAAGCATGATATCTTAAGATGAGATGAATCCAATATTCAATTCAAGTCCCATTTGTACTGAAGAATGTTGGACATACTTTAATAACTAAAGCTACGATTTATTCATTGCAAATTAAACAGCAACAAGAAATTATATTCACCAGCAAACTCCTTTCTGTACACAAAGAAGATCCTTGCACATTTTGCTTTTAGCTCTTAATGAATCAACATCAAGGTTGTACTCTTTGCATCACAACACCGAGTTTCTCTTAAGAATATACTTTTGTACATAACCTGTGACTTATTAGTATGTTATTGATAATGTTATTTTCTTCTTTTTTGGGTAAATATGTTATTGATAAATATACTTCACAATCGCAACGAAAGTGAATGAATCAGACACAGATATGTCAAATCACTTATGTGCTATATACTCAAGATGGGATCAAATCTCATCCGCAAAAATGCCTTCTACGTGCACTTCTATTCAACTTATAGATACTCTACCAAGATAGATTTATTAATAGATATAAAGTACTCTATCATATACGTGAGAAAGGAAATACTTCATTGTATTTCTTTACAATTCTTTTTTGTTAAGAAAATTTTACTAACGTTCCCAGCTGCAACAAATACGCTCAACTTAGATTTCTGATAACCGTAGTTAATATCTGTAGGCTTTATTGAAATGAGTCCATTACTTCAACTTTATCCCATCTGTATCTATTTACTTCGTGCTTCACACTAGCAAGATCAACAAGTCCTAAGTTCTTCTTAGTATAGTATCAAGAAAGCAATATAAGATAGATTGTTGCAGGGTTATTCTTGGAGAGTACTCTCAATGGTCAGAAAATCGAACAGAGATGTAAGGAAGATTAGCCACGTGTCACAAATGTTAGGCACTTGTGCTATATTTATCATCTTTCACATGATATATGACAGAGGTTATCAGTTTGCAGATGCTATAAAACTATTTAACAAACTCTAAAAGATTTACCTTTTATGCAGTTTTTTTGTTCTCATTTTGACTTCAACAATGCAATCTTATTTCTATCAAATCTCCATAGGCATCCACATTTGTTTAGGGAATTGTACGTTTTTCCTTTGTTTCCACTCTATTACAATAATAAACTTATTGATCAATAGCCTTACTACTAGGAATCACAAAATGTGACTAGTAGTCTACTACAAGGAACCGTTCTCTCTTTTTGCTTTTACCTTTTTAAACCCATGGTCAGTAGTCTTTTCATCTACTAGGAACCATGTACATATTCTCAACGACGAGGATTAACATCACCATTTAGGCAATTGTTTTGCCTTTGTTTGCACTCTATCACAATAATAAACTGAATTATCACAATAATAATATTTTTCAGAATTTAGGGCCTCTAGTTTACGAATTGATCTATTCCTGGGTCAACCTGCGAAAACAGCAAGGGCGGAAAATGTAAATACATGACCTTTCTTTCCTCCAACGAGTTGGAAAATAGATTCAACTTCCAAACCTTTTTTGCTCAAATGATGGACCTATCGATGAGAATCCAGCAGCCTTCTCCTTAAGAGTGCTCAGTAATCAGTCCAACCCCTCGTGCAAACCATCTCCTTCATGAGCACAAAGTACCTTGAATATGCCATTTTCTACTTTTAAGAGCAAGGCCTTGCAAATTTTCTTTAGTGTCATAGCTCCTCTCTGAAGAGAGAAAGAAGAATTGTCACAAATAAGAGAACAAATTTGTTGCAACATATTATACTACCGCACATTTCCCAAAAAAAAAACAGCTGCACAAGTGAATTTTGAGGATGATTGTTACACAGGACCAGTTAATACCAACGGCAACAAGAAATTATTACTTAAGTTGAGTCTATATAGACCTTGTGACCACATAATTAAATAAAATTCTCCTATATAAGTAATATCACAATTTATTTAAGATGTGACAAACTTATAACCACAGACTTGTCAAGTGTCATCTTATTTTTGTTTGTCAGGGGAGTAGGCACACTATGAGTTTCAAGAGATATGTTTTTGAAGTCTCGGACTCTAAAAACTAATGGCAGAACCGTTGCCATCCATAAGAATTGTTCTCAAATAATATTTCCTACTCATTCAAATCCCAAACACATCTAATGGTGTTAGGGTATGCTTTAGATCAAATCTTGAGCTCCAATAATAACACCGGTGTTCATTCAACGTTTATAGGTATTAGCTAGAGAAAAGGCATCGGCCAGTGTGGAAAATTGATTAGGAATTTCTTGAACAAACACAATGTTTTATGAATATGTCTCCTACTCATATACTGGTCCAACATGGATTCTCCTTTTCTTTTGAAGATGCAGGTTACAACTAACCATGCTCTAGCTCTTTTCAACTTATTGACCTAATATTTCCTACTCTAAAGATCACATGCCTCAATTTCGGAAACAACCGGCCTTCATAATCTACAAATGGTCAGTAGTACTTTCATCTACTACAAACCATTTACATATTCTAAACAACGCGGGATTAACATTACCATAACAATATGAGTCTATAGGCACCCACATTTGTTTAGGCAATTGTTTTGCTTTTGTTTGCGATCTATCACAATAATAAACTAAATGATCAGTAGCCTTACTACTAGGAATCACAAAATGTGACCAGTAATCTACTACTAGGAACCATTCTTTCCGTTTACTTTTTTTAAACCATAGGAAGGGGCATTATAAATCATAATTGCCATTCTGTCACTAATATGCCCATATAAAAGTTTTTTGTAGCAGAAGTCAAAGGACAAAACTAGAAAATAAGTAACCAAATTTTTAGACATTTAAACAGATCTAGAAAATATATCCACTTAGTGCAAATGGTGCAACATCATGTAAGCTCCATGTAAGAAAAAGGAACCAAGACCCCATCCCTCTAAATGGCAAATAAGCATGTTTCACTGTTCAAAGGGCTGTAAGAATAAGAATTCTCTTCCAAAGGGATTGTTCAAAAGTATGACACTCTTCAGATAAACATGATAAAGGTAGAAGTTGGTCCAGATGAACCCAGTAGCAACCTGAACAAGTTCTTTGTTTTGTTTAAATGTTAACTGGAAAATCAACACGTCAGTTGCCCTTTCTTCAAAAGCCCACTACAAATCTTTCAAAGCATTAGTGAAGTTAAATGTTAGAACGTAAATTCTGTATGTTTAGAGGATCCTGAAACTGATGAAGAGCATATGAATTAGGAGCACATGACATTGTCTCTGTTTTGTGAATGCTTCAGTTCCTTGCTTGAAATAAATACAGTTGAGAAATCTGATCTGCACAATGAGCTGGAGTATTAAAGTTTTTGAGTTATTGGTAATGGGAATCGACACATTGGGTTGATAACCAGTTGACTTTTTGAAGTGATGTTCCTCTTTCCTTTTAAGCTATTTTTAACCTTTTCTGGTAAGTAAAGAATCTCATAAGCAGAACTGTGAAATTTGCATCTAAGGTATGGTGGAACTATAAAATGTTTCAGATTTCAAAATCCTTTGTTCGTGATTCAAAAAAGAGAACCTTGATGTAATGATCCTTTGTTCGTGATTTTGCAGTAGCAAGGTTTTCTGGGGAGAATGAGAAAAATTTATTAAATTCAATATATATGGTGGGGTATAATTGGAAATAAACATGTTATCAAGGTTTTGATATTTGAAACCAAAGTGGGCAAAAATTTTGGATTGTAACTTTTTAAGATAAATAAAGTGTTCAACCAAAGTGAAAATATGATAATATAAAGTCTTAGTGGAGATAATTTATCCAAAATACAATCTATAGCATTTTTTTGAGATAATTCAGTCCTACAACCAAAAGGATAAAAGGAACAAACAAAAACCTTAGATGTTTCTCAGTCTTCAGTAGATCTGAAAACTCTAACTATTGTGTCCTCAGTGTTGCCCGTCTTCGCTAAGTCGCTCCAATCTTACAGATGCATGACCAACTTCTCAAGATGCACCATAACAACATTCTCCTTCAAGTGAAGTCCATCCCAATTGTGCACAAGTCACTACTGTGTCCTTTCCACCCATCAATCAGTCACCACCATAATCCTTTACAACGGAGGGTATCGTTAAAGTGAAGAAAGACGAAACTGCTTAGTCTAGACTTTGAGGTAGATGGTTAGTCCCTCCATAATGGAACTTGATCTTTTTTCTTTTAAAAGATATCTAATCTAGATATTTCATCACTTTGACATTATTATTTTTTTCTGTAATTCCTCTTACATTCACGTACACAGAAAAATGAATCATTATAATAACTATCTCTTTCCTCGGGGAAAATGCATAAAACCCCCTTGTAGTTTCGAAAACCTGCACGAAACCCCCTTATGGTTTGATAATTGTCTAGAACCCCTTTGTGGTTTCAAAAACTATGCACAAAATCCCCTTGTGGTTTCAAAAACCCTGCACGAAATCCCCTTTTCGTCCAACTCTGTTAGAGCGTGGTCTACACTCGCTCTATGTGAGAGTTGGCTTAATTTTTGTGTACTTTTTTCTCTATAAAAAGTCAATTTTACCCTTTAAAACTTTAGCACAAAACTCCCTTGTGGTTTGGAAACCTGCACAGAACCCCCTTGTGGTTTGGAAAACCCTGCACGGAATCCCTATTTTAATTTATAGTTTATTAAAAAATATTCGTAATTATTTTTATTTGTCTTATAAACTCAAACAAAATTATATTTGAATTTCTTTTAAAATAAAATATATTTTTAAAATTTAAAAAATATATATATTTATATATAGTGAAGTAAGAGCATTATAGTCACTTAATAAAAAAACTAATGGAGTTACAAGAAACTTAACGGAAGGGATTTTGTGCAGAGTTAATGAAACTACAAAGGAATTCTAAGCAGTTTACAAACCACAAGGGGGTTTTATGCAGGTTTTTGAAACTACAAGGGGGTTTTAGGTTGATAGCCCCTTTTCCCCCTCCCTTCTCTTAACTTTTCTTCTCATCTACCGCATTTTCTTTATTTTCTCTTCTTTCTTCACCATTTTGATCTTTCTTTTAGTACAAATAATTCTTTTTTTTTTTTGGAAGAACAGCTCCTAATCGAACAAGATAAATATAAAGAAATTAGATTCTAAATAAATAGGTTTTCATATACATGAAATTCTCATGATGATCAAATTTAATTGTCAAAGAGCGGTCGTAATTGTAAAAATACATAGAATCATCTTTTCATGAAATAGATTCTTCGAAATCTTATCTAGCAAACTTCACTAGACCAATGCAATATAGAAACTTAAATGGAAGGCTTAAAGGAATGGTATATGTTCACCTTTTATGAAAAGTGAGAATGAAGTGACATTTTTGAGTTTGTGTGTACCGCTATTTTATTGGTCCAACATCTTATTACAATTTGGAGGTCCTTGTATTCTTGAACTTTCGCAAAGTGAAAGCACTCTATGTTGATTTGGACAAAGGTGAACCCAGTTTCATGGCTACATCGAGACAATGTCATCCATTCCCAACCTTCTACAAGGCTTAAAGGACTTCCATTCTTCAAATTTTATAGTGCAGTAGTCTACAAAGGTGTCTCACAATTTCCACAACCTGCATATGCACGACCATATCCCTTCAGGAGTACCTCAAAGTGTAGCTCACTATTCTTTTAGATTATTTGGATCACTATTATAAATGGCTATCAATTTTCCACTTCAAACTCCCCACATGGAACCCTCGAATCATCATCAAATTCAAAACCTTCACTATTTGTATTGTTAGAATAAAAATCCAGTTTCTTTGAATCTTAATAGATTGAATCTCTTCTAAAGATTTTCCCATTCTTTGCGTCGAAAAACAAGAAGTTCTGCTACATCTTTGTTTCTTAACTTTGGGTTGGGATGGATGAATCTCAAACTCTCATATGTACAAGAGTTGAAATTAATAGTCCACCATGTAGTTGACATTCTCTCCGGTAGTAATGTACTCATACTAAGTCAAGAATATATAGCACTACAGACAGAACTTAAATCCAATATAGTTGTTTTTGATTGTTGAGTGTCTTCCATATATCCATTGCACCATCAAAACAAATTTTGACTCTAGCTGAAGATGCTTGAGTATCTCCAATGTTCTTTAGAAGTGTCGTGCATCATAAGTATGCAATTTTTGACGTCTCACTTACATTTACTTCCTCAACAACGGTAAATGCATTTATTTTTATACTTAAAATAGTACAATTCAATATCAGAATCACTACTAATGAAAAAGATTGCGTCAATGTAATAAAGGGTAAATGATATGAAAGTTAGTCACCTTTTTTTTTTTTTTTTTTTTTTTTTTTTTTTTTAACCTTGACCATGCATTAGATAATAACTAAACATTTAAGAAATTCAACTAATTACCTTGAGTCATACATGAAAGTAACGGGAAAACATACTTAGCTATGAAAGTATGACTGATTTTCTTCAAGAATGAATGAATAAATAAGCTATTTAACTAATTATAGGTTGCATATGTGCCTTTTATGACATATTTAAACCTTAGTATATTTTTGTCAATTAAATAGCCGTTGCATCATATCCTACAAATGATTGTTTATGCAACTTCTATCTGTCTTCGTCTTTATTTCTTTAACATGTCTTGTTTATAAAATTATAATTTGTTATTAAATTTTACGTAAAAATAAGTTTTCTGCCCCATAACTTTGCACAAGTCAAAATGTTTGCCCCATTTTTGTTCATGCCAGCAAAAACTATCGTAATTTTTCAAAAAGATTAGCAATTTATGCCCAATCCCAGCCTGAATGGGCTTTTGTATTCAAACGCATGTCGGATCCTACATGGCTGCCAGGTAGGGATCGTGACATGTGAGTTATATTTCTATTTGAAGTTAGAAAACAACGATTAACTTCAAATCTCTTCTATTTAATAATTTAAAGTTTTTTTTTCTTTTTTTTTTTTTTGTAAAAACCAAATACTACTTACGAAACTTGTTAGTTATATTTCTATTTTAAAAGTATGTAATAAAAAAATGTATTTTTTTTATATTTTTACGTATTATAATTGTTTTAAAGGGAAAGTTGTCTTCCCTAATAAATCTAACCGAGTCTCCACCCCTCCCACCAACACTTGTTGTAACCAGAACCCCCTCCCCTCACCCTTCAAGTACCCAAGTTCACTTGATTTGGGCTAAAAAGTTTCAAAGTCTAAATAGAAATAAAAAAAGTTAATTTATCACATACACCTACCAAGCCACAATCAAGTGGACTTAGTTGCTTTTAGGGTGTTGGGTGGGACTGGGGTCACAACAAGTCACAAGCTCATATATATATATATATACACATATATATATATATATATATATATATATATATATATATATATATATATATATATATATATATATATATATATATATATATATATATATATTCTTGTGGTTTGTGAGATGAGTATATTTTTCTACATTGAAGGACAGACATTAATCCTATACTGATATATGTGATACAATGTCGTGTGTCGTACTGAAAACTCACTACATGAAGAAATTTTAAAATTGAACGTATTTTAATGAGCACAATAAAGAAATGGAAGCTATACCCTTTTGCAACTTTACTCACAAAATGGAGCGAGTGGAACGTTGTTGAGATCTATAATTCTTCATCTTTCATTTGATGGCATTCCTAATGATCTACAAGAAAATAGAAAAATGTTAGTTTGTTTTTATCCATCGTACGTCAATAATAATTTTAAGATCATATTTGATATTGAGATCTATAATTCTTCATCTTTCATTTGATGGCATTCCTAATGATCTACAAGAAAATACAGAAATGTTAGTTTGTTTTTATTCATCGTACGTCAATAATAATTTTAAGATCATAGTTGATAATATGTACATAAACAACACAACCTTTAAAGAAAGCAACTATTTATATACATCGTTTTTCGCAATGAGGACAAGTATCTAAATGATCATTTCCACGCATTGGATCTGCACAAAACTTGCGCACACAATATGGACAAAACCACGAACCTTCTGAAAACAACGAAAAAAGAATCATGAATACATATTATTTTAAGTCTTTATTAGCTTCACTGAAACTCATATTTAATCACAAAAGAAGTATACCTACCTCCAAACCAACGCAAACTTGATGATGAGGAGAATTGCATCCCTCTCAACACATCAAATTACCTCCATAGGCACATATCATACATGCATCATCGTAAAATTCATCCACTTCACCAATCGGGGGCTGAGCCACCCACAAGGCTTGGGTGGGCTCCGGCCCAGGGTCAAATTTTGGCCCCAAAATTTTTAGTATACTTATGTCTAATAGTTGAGCCCAAACGTAGATAAATTTGTAACAATAAAGCCCAATATCTATGTGTTATATAACGAATACTTTTAGGCCGAAATGCAAAACCCATTAATTTGATCAAATAAAACTCAATTCCCCGTTAGCCCACCAAGAAGACATGGCTGTAATTTTTGTTTGTTGTAGCTTTTCATTTTCAAAGTTGCTTCAGCCGTTTAGCAATTTTGCCTCCTGCCATGCGACTTAATTAAAGAAAAGGCATGATAAAGTAATTAAATAGTGTCTTATAATTAACTCCGAAATTGAGAATCAATTTTAGAGCAAAATAGAAGGAACTGTCCGTCATTTCTTGCAAAAGAAAACAGGAAAAATCATTTGCCAATCTTCTTCCCCCATTTTCAAAATTCTCGTCTTTTAGCAAGGTAAGTAATTAAGTTTAATTATTTTAATTTTTATATCTAGCAAAAATAATAGTTGATGATTATTGTGCATTCATACCCGTATTCGTTTTATAGTTTTTAGAACGTGAGATTAGTATAACTTTTGGAATCCATATGAGATGTTTGATGTGCATTATATTTTATACAACTTAATAGTTTAGATTCTTTGTATGTTTGATGGCATTGGGTAAAGAAGCTAATGTATGCTTAAGGTAGTAGCCATAGTATTTCCAAATAGTTTATGGTTAAAGTAAGTTTTGAAGGGTTCTAATTTACTTGATTCTCCCATTAAGAGTAGAAAACTAAATTATTGTTCCTATAGTATAAAAGTTTATTTTGTTAGGGGGAGGGGTGTTTAAGTTGCATTTTTAAAAGAGTATGAATCTTTGTAAAGTTATTTTGTGCTTATTAATATTTATTTGATCGATATTTTCTAACTAGGGATGCCTATATCCTTATAATAGGTTTTAAATCCCAATGGAGAGTGAAGGGATCAAGAAAGGGAAAAGTAGAACCATATTTTCATTTTACAAAGCTAAAATAGAGCTCCACACCAATATCGTGTTTATTTGTTTTGTTTAATGGTATGTGTTTTAGTATTTTGTACTCAATAGATATAACTCATTCTAATTTATTTATTTGATATATATTTGTTTTTTTTATTCTTTTATTTTTAATTTACTTAAGCCAAGAGTAGCCCAGGGTGGAAAAAATTCCTGGCTCCAGAGGCGGAGCCAAGGGGGGCATATAGGGGCGGTCGCCCCCCCGCCCCAGCTCCAGCGCCGCCCTGTATATATACATATATGTACACTCGACTGGCTACACACTCTGTTTCTGAAATAGCGGCAAAGCAAAGAGGATTTTCTGTAATTGTAAGAATGTTTACGTTAAATTCAAATTCAAAGAAGAAGAAGTAAGTGTTATCTAATATATATAGTCTTGCTAGACCACAAATGGTGGGGAAAGACCAATTTTGGGAAAAAATAATTAACAGGTGGCTTTGCTAACAACTCCCACGTATTTGATTTAGGCATTTGTAAGAATGGGAGACATATGATGCACATGGCCCATGAAGACCCCATATGGATGTTGGGCTTTTGGAATTAAATAAAAAAAAAAGGGATTTTGCTCGGTTATCTTAAATGGCCCGTTTGAATAAGTTGAGGAGTAAAATACTTTTTGGCACTATCATATTACTTATTATTATTATTTTTTTGGTTTTTTACTCTTTCCATGTAGTAGATAAAGAAAAGAGTAATAGTCTAATATAATATTTAAATGTATATTTAACTTTAAGGATAAGTTAATTCTTTCTTAATATGATTCGCAATCAAACATTAATATTTTGAATAGTAAAATATGGAGACAGGAAGTTAGAGATTAAATATAACTTCTTTAATATTGTATTAGTACATAACTACATATTAAAGAAATACTCAAAAGAATACTAAACAATATTCATATTGACGTGTTTTTTAGTACATTTATGTGTTTTTATTATGTTTAAAAAATTCAACTATAGTTTATATTTACTTTTCTCGAGGTACTTATGTTTTCACAAGGATTTCTTATTTTAAAAAAATATTTAAATATACAATAAAAGAATCTTTGTATTTATGCAACAAAAAAAAAAAAAAACTCTTCATGTTGTTTCGCCCCCCCTAAGTTCAATTCCTGGCTCTGCCCCTACCTTGCTCCGCCCCTGTCACCAATCATATCGATAATGTTTTCTTGCAACAATCAGCTTCTTCAGGCTTATTCCAAGTTTCAATCATGTGGAATAAGAGAGAGACTCTTGTTCTTACTACAAATACATTTTCATAAGGTTTATCACAATTCTTCCTGCCATGAACATGAAATTCTTCAATATTGAGCGTTTTCTTGCAACAAGCACGCAAGATACCAACTCTTTGAATTTTTACTCTATATTTCTCTTGCTTGCTTAAACCATCTACTGAAAATACTTCTTCATTTTCTTCTATTGTTTTTCCATCTATTAACCATGACAACATAGTCGCCTTCACGTTCTTTTTCTCAACCCTTTCTTTTGTACTTCTTGTTCTTCTAGAAGAAAACCCTAACATCTCATTACGTTTATCAACTATAGAACTTTTATTACTTCTTAAAAATTTCCTTTGTTTTTTCTGCTCCATGTCCCTCTCAATTTTTTTTCTTTCTAAAATCGTAGTTCCTTTCTCCACTGCACGAGGCTTTATATTTCGATGATTTTCCACATTCAAGAACTCTTTTTCTCAGGGAGGGGACATTTTTGTAACTTGTAAACATTCTCATTTGTCAACTGAGAATCGTTTGTTATGTTCCTTCTTCCAGAACATTTTGGATCATCATATTGATCACATGCATTAGTACTTATTCTTGATGAGATATTTTGTATTTTGTCTACCATGTTTAATCTCATCAGTTTTCTACCTCCAAATAGATGAATTATAATGGTAGAATTGAGGTAAAGAAGAATATATGAATGGTTATATTATGCAATATTATGTATGCTATGCATGAGTTGTATGCAATAATTTGAAAATAATTTTTGAATGAAGTCTGCAAATGTATGACTGCACGTGCATTGTGGAATAAAACTCTAATTACATAATATAGCTTGTAAAATTATAACTATGGTGTCTTTAGCAAAGTGTTCCTTAATCTATCAAAATGAATGAACTTCTCACTAACCTATTAAAAAATGTGTGAATTGCCCATGAGTCCTTGATCAACGATTCATTCTCGACACATGTCTATATTTTCGTCCACTAGATTCGGCATCAGGGCCAATTCGCACACTTTAGCTTAAGTTAGGGAAAAAGTTGTACATTTTAATAGGTTAGGAGGGACATTGCAACGGTGCACATAGTTTAAGGGGTTTAACGCAATTGATCCTAAGACATAGGGGTTTTGTCAACTTTGGTCCCCTAATGTGTATTGAATCCATCCCCAGTCCTCTAATTTTGTAACTTTGATTCCCTAATTTGTCTAGCAACCCATACTCGCTCTTTTTTTGCCGGAATAGTTCGATTTGGTCAAAAAAAAATCACATGTCATGCACGTGGGTGCCCAAGGGTTGTTCTCACGTGGGAAAGAAGTCACGATTTTGAAATTGTAACCCCCAACATTCTTGGTTGTTTTAATAGAGCAAAACCATTTTTTAAAACAACAAATAGGGGATGCAATTTCAACATCGTGACTTATTTGTCAAAAAAGTATGGGGACCAAAGTTGAGCACTTTGTCAGACACGTGACTATTTTAAAACAATAAATTGGAGTATGGATTGTGAGACAAATTAAGGGACAAAAGTTGCGAAAGTTTCAATAGAGAACCAAAGATGGATTCAACATTAGGAGACCAAAGTTGAAAAAAAAAAAGTCCTAAAACATAAAAGAGAAACATTTAATTTTTTTTTTTAAATGTACAAATAATAGAATGTAGAGCATTGAATAGGGGCTTACCACACAAGATTTTGTTCGCCGTGAAAGTAGATCACAAATGGTATCGCCGTCAAAAGATAGAATGAACTACTTCGTCGACTTTGAACACGTGATTTCTGGTAAGAAAGAAGAAAGGTGACGAATCTGTGCAGCGACAAAAGGACTCTACTAGACAAAGAGAAGACTTGATCGACGGTGCAACAAGAGCGTCGGAAGGGTCTATCGAGCAATCTGACAGAGAATGGTTTCGGTGAGGGGTTAGGTGTGATGAGAAAAATCAATTTCATTTCTAGTTTCTCCCTTTCCTACAATCCTTGGTCTTTTCTTTTTGGATAGTATCACTATTTCTATATTATTCTAAACACAATCAAATGATTTTGTAACTAAGCAAACGCCGAGAATGCCATAATTCACATGTTTTACATCAAACATTACATACTATTCAACATGGAGAGTTATATCACAACATTACATATTATTCAACTTTAGAGAGGAAGAGACAAAGAGATGAACCTTGGGCGAGAGGTTTTACAACCTCGACAAGTGGGAAGATGAGATTAAAGTCTTTTGCAATCTGACTTAGTCATGGAACATCAATGTGTTATGTGCCAATATTTCTTTCTTCATCGGTGCATTTACGGGTTCAAATCCATATCTAGCGACCCAAGTGCGAAACTCCTTAGGTACAGAAGGAATTATGAGACTTTTAACATTGAGATGGCAAAAGACCTACTGCAAACAACATTAATATTGTAATATTAAAACAAACAACAAAAATATATATAACAAGAAGTGTACAATGTAATAAAAGTGTATAATACATCTTACTCATTCATTGTGTTAGAATGGAGAATAGATACCGAAATCTTGCTTATATTATCTTTGTGGAAAAAGTCATTGATCATTACCGTAGTGTGCAATGCCAATTGAACTGTTTGAATGGGTAGGAACTGTCTTGACTAATATTTTTGTTGTTTGAGTAAAATCAAACTTTAATTTTAGCTTGCTTTCTTGTCGTGCAATATTAGTGTATTAGGTTTAGGGTCTGTATCAACTTTTGTTCGTAAATTAACCAAATTCACCAATACTGAGTCACGGAATTTTCAATTAAAACATTCAGCCTACCTAAAAACAAAATTTATTTACTTTACTGTATATTATTAGGTGATTGTTGCATTAAAATTTTGAAGTTTGGGATGCTCTTTATCTTTTGATAATTGATGGATGAAATGACAAACTAAATTATGAAGCACTGTGAATTATCTCTTTTATTAAATATGGCCAAGAGATTTAGGTTTGAATGGTGTATTTAGGTTATAACCATGACCATCAAATCACTTCATTTGATTCATGGTTGTGTGAAATTAGTAGAAAATACTTGGTTAACCAATTGTTTGATCCAGTTAGATCTGAAGTGAAACTAACCGAAGATACTAACCTTGTTGCAATCCAAGAACACTTAATTACATAAGTGTTAAATTGTAATTATAGACATAGTACAAAAGTACCCTATTTTTCCCTTATTATTTTTTGTGACTGAATTAAACGGATGGAATTGAGTTACTTCAAGGAAAATTCTCAAAAACTTAACTAGTTGAGGTCACTTACTGACAATTGTAGACATGTTAACACTTGGAATCGCATTAATTCTTGTTTGTCTATCTTGATTTGGTTCAAAACATTATTCCATCAACATTCTTGAAATTGCAAGTTTGCAGTGGTACACTGTTCTCAAATATTTATCCTCAAGAAAGATGCCAGACTCATCATCCATTCGGCGAAGTAGAGTCCAAGAATAGCCTTCATCTAGTTCTTTTTTCTTTCCAACCAAGTCTTCTGTCAACTTATGATGCACCTTCGTAAAATTTCGCAACATTAATTCATGTCATTATGAAAACACATGGATATACAAAAGTGAAAATTGTAAAATTACGTACCAACAAATTATGTACTAAATTGTGTCACATCATTGTGAGATAAACATAATCCGCTCACAGCACACACACACCCTCTCACATGCGCGCGCGCACACACACACACACACACACACATATATATATATATATATATTCTTGTGGTTTGTGAGATGAGTATATTTTTCTACATTGAAGGACACACGTTAATCCTATAGTGATACATTTATACACATGTGTGTCGTACTGAAAACTCACTACAGAAGAAATTTTAAAATTGAACGTATTTGAATGAGCACAATAAAGAAACGAAAGCTATACCTCTTTGCAAATTTGCTCGCAATATGGAGCCAGTGGAACGCTGTTGAGATCTATAATTCTTTCATCTTTCATTTGATGGCATTCCCAATGATCTACAAGAAAAAAGAAAAATGTTAGTTTGTTTTTATTCGTCGTATGTAAATAATAATTCTCAGATCATATTTGATAATATGTACATAAACAAAGCAACCTTTAAAGAAAACAACTATTTATATACATCGCATTGAGGACAACTATCTAAATGATCATTTCCACGCATTGGATCTGCAAAAACCTTGCACACACAGTATAGACAAAACCATGAACCTTCTAGAACATTCAGAAAACAACGAAAAAAGAATCATGAATACATATTATTTTTAGTCTTTATCAACTTAAATGAAACTCATATTTAATCATAAAATGCAGGCTTGATGATAAGTAGAATTGCATCCCTCACAACACATCAAATTACCTCCATCGGCACATATCATACATGCATCATTGTAAAAATTGCCCACTTCACTAATCATATCGATAATGTTGTTCTTGCAATAGTCAGCTTCTTCAGGCTTATTCCAAGTTTCAATCATGTGGAATAAGAGAGAGGCTCTTTCTTACTACAAATACATTTTCATAAGGTTTATCACAATTCTTCCCACCATGAACATGAAATTATTCAATACTGAGCATTTTGTTGCAACAAGCACACAACATACCAACTCTTTGAATTTTTCCTCTATATTTCTCTTGCTTGCTTAAACTATCTACTGAAAATACTTCTTCATTTTCTTCTATTGTTTTTCCATCTAGTAACCATGACAACATGGTCGTCTTCACGTTCTTTTTCTCAAACCTTTCTTTTATACTTCTTGCTCTTCTAGAAGAAAATTCCAACATCTCATTATCAACTATAGAACTTTTATTACTTCTTAAAAATTTCCTTTGTTTTTTCGCTCCATGTCCCTCTCAGATTTTCTTTTCTTTCTAGGATTGGAGTTGCTTTCTCCACTGCACGAGGCTTTATATTTCGATGATTTTCCACATTCAAGAACTCTCTTTCTCAGGGAGGGGACATTTTTCTTCATTACATTTTTCTAACTTGTAAACGATTTTAGTCATTTGTGAACTGAGAATCGTCTGTTATGTTCCTTCTTCCAGAACATTTTGGATCATCATCTTGATCACATGCATTAGTACTTATGCTTGATCAGATATTTTGTATTTTGTCTACCATGTTTAATCTCATCAGTGTTCTACCTGCAAATAGATGAATTATAATGGTAGAATTGAGGTAAAGAAGAATATATGAATGGTTATATTTTGCAATATTATGTATGCGATGCATGAGTTGTATGCAGTGATTTGAAAATAATTTTTGAATTAAGTCTGCAAATGTATGACTCCACGTGCATTGCGGAATAAAACTCTAATTACAAAATATTGCTTAAACAATTATAATTATGGTGTCTTTAGCAAAGTGTTCCTTCATCTGCTAAAATGAATGAACTTCTCACTAACCTATTGAATAATAATGTGTGAATTTTCCATGAGTCATTGATCAACCATTTATTTTTGACATATGTCTATATTTTCGTCCGCTAGATTTGGCATCAGGGGCCAATTCACACACTTTAGCGTACGTTAGGGCAAAAGTCGTCCGTTTTAATAGGTTAGGATGAACATTGGAACGGAACACATAGTTTAAGGGGTTTGACGCAATTGATCCTAAAACATAGGGTCTTTTTCAACTTTGGTTCCCTAATGTGTATTGAATCCATCTTCAGTCCTCTAATTTTGTAACTTTGATTCCCTAATTTGTCTCAGAATCCATAATCAGGAAGATGAATCAACTCTGTGAAATGCACTCCTTATAATGAGAATTCTTGACAACTAGAGCATTAACCCAATGTGGTTGCTTTCTATTGTTTTTTATTTCAACCATTCGATTGTCAGATCGTTTTTGGTGGATGGGTGAATTCCCTCTAGTCTTTTCTTTAATCCATTGGAGCTGCCATTGGCCTTTCTTTTTCTGCTTGTTTTGAATATTTCTTAATGTTGCAAACAAATTGTGCTCTGACTATAATTTAAACTAACAAAGTTAAGCTCTCTTTTATCTACTTACACATCAACAGTGACGTATTATTGAAATAATGTGAACAAAAGATAAAAGAGCAATTCCAAGTTGAAAGAAGATAATAAACAGGGATATGTTTACTAGCTATGTAACACTATTATATATGATGTATTATCCAACAACCATGTTTTTTGATCAAATTCCAATGCCTTACAAAAACAACACTTCTAATACTCGCGACATACATTTTACGGCAATTTGAAAAAAATCAATGTTGTTCTTAGTTTTATAATCTCGGATTAGTATGATAAAATGAAATTGTTTGAAGAATTTTCTGGAGCTTTTTCTTAATCTCAAAATTCTTTTATTATTTATTTCTAGTTTCTCCCCTTCCTACAATCGTTGGTCTTTTTTTGTTTTTTTGATAGTATCACTATTTCTACCTTATTTTAAACACAGTGAAATGTTGTTGTAACTAAATAAAAAAAAAATCCGGAAATGCCATAATTCAAACATTACAAACTATTCGGCATGGAGAGTTATATCACAACATTACAAATTATTCAACTTTAGATAGGAAGAGACGAAGAGATGAACCTTGGTTGAGAGGCTTTACAAACTCGCCAAATGGGAAGATGAGATTAAAGTCTTTTGCAGCCCGACTGAGTCATGGAACATCAATGTGTTATATTCCATTATTTCTTTCTTCATCGGTGCATTTAGGGGTTCAAATCCATATCTATCAACCCAAGTGCGAATCTTCTCACGTACCAATGGAATTATGAGACTTTCAACATTGAGATGGCAAAAGGCCTAATGCAAACAACATTAATATTTCAATATTAAAACAAATTAATAAACAAAAAAACATATAACAGGAAGTGTACAATATAATGAAAGAGTATAATACATCTAACTCATTCATTGTGTTAGAATGGAGAATATAGAGATACCTAAATCTTGCTTATATTATCTTTGTGAAAAATGTAATTGACCATTACTGTAGTGTGCATTACCATTCGAACTGGTAAATTCTGTTTAGGGTTTGTATGGGTAATTTTAACAAAATTACATATTTACCCTCACTTTTGATAGTTAACTAAGGGTGAATGGATGGAAGGGAGGTACATGCAAAAGAATTGAAACCTCGGGGGGTATATGCAAAAGAATTGAAACCTTAGGGGGAGTATATGTCAATGAGTAAAACTTAGGGGGCTATATGCCAAAATATGAAACCTCAGGGGGCTACATGCCAAAGTATGAAACCTCAGGGGAGGTGAATGAAAATTACCCGGGTTTGTATCAACTTTTGTTCATAAATTAACCAAATCGACCAACATTGAGTAACGGATTTTTTAATTAAAACATTCAGCTTACCTAAAAACAAAATTTATTCACTTTATGTATATTATTATTGTGATTGTTGCTTTAAAATTTTGAAGTTTAGGATGCTCTTTAATAATTATGAAGCAATGTGAATTGTCTATTTTATCAAACATGGCCAAGAGATTTATGTTTGAATGGAGTATTTAGGTTATAACTAATTATCAAATCACTTCATTTGATTCGTGGTTGTGTGAAATTAGTAGAAAGGACTTGGTTAACCAATTTTTTGACCCAGTTAGATCCGAAGTGTAACTAACTGAAGATACCAACCTTGTTGCAATTTTTTTATTATTTTTAGTCTTTTACATGATCACATGATATAAATAAGATCAAAAAATCTACTTTATCTATTTAGTTTCAATCCCCCAAACTATCAAAAAGAAAAATTTCAGTGATATATACTTCTCTGAAATGAAAACTTACTGATTTAATAGCTACCATCAATTTTCTGCACATTCCTCTGCATCTATATTCTTCACTAGTCGCTATAAAAGGCATCTCGGCAAGCTTTGTCCCATGAATCCTACAAATAGAAGAAAAAAGAGTAAGTAAAAAACATTTAGATGTTGCAATCAGTCCCAAGATTAATAGAGCTACCTCAATAAAACATAAAAACATTAAATAATATTAAAACTGTTTATAAAAGTATGCTATATGAGAAATTGTAAAACTGAAAGAGGAAATTGACTAATTTGGTAGAATAAGTAGTAAAAAAAACATATTTTTTCATTTGGGATGATAAGAAACATGATAGGAAAAATGATCATCAATATCAGAGGAACCATACCATATGCATTATTGGTTTCATGAACGTAAACTTTAAAAGCACAATAGTTGAATATTAATTGAGCTTATGATCATTCCATGCTCAAAAATTTAATTCTCGCAACCATGTAGCATACAGTTTTTTTTTTTTTTTTTTTTAATCTAGATCAGCCAAAAGTGTATATATCAAATTCAGATTAATAATTTTGTTAACCGTGAAACCCGAAGGGATTGAGTAAAGACATTCAGCGATCCATAAGTGCACCCTTATCCCCAAATTCACATTTGGGTTAACAATGGATTAATCAACACCTCAGTTCAGATGCCCTTATGATTTCTACCAAAAGGTATTTTGATATTTGATTTAAGTTCTTTCATTTGTATACACTATACTTTGACATATATTATGCATAAATAAATATTACAAGTCAATGATAATAATTTCATCCATCTTCTAAAAAGAAACGAATGTTATGCAAAAAGTGTGTATCTACTATAGATATTCTTTTTTTTTTTTTGATACCTGAGGGATGCCACTGAAATGATCTCATCATCTTTTTCAAGAATAGTGGTGTAAAAGCCTTTGAAGTTGATGCGGTTAAAAGTTGCCCTGTAAACACGCAGAATAGAGACTTATCATGCAATCTTGAGATTATCACGAGATAAAAGGAATAGATTAAATAAGACAAAGTAATCCTGAAAAGGTTATCTATATTTACAAGCATTAAGTAAATTTTGTTCCTAAACCATATTCTTAAGTACTGACCCCCTTTCAATTTTACAAAAAATACCAACTAACTTTCAGAACGAAGAGCTTTTGTGCCAGTTATGCACTAGTTGAAAAGGCTATTTGTTGATTAAATTTAGTTTGAAAAGAAGAAGAAGAAAACATGAAAAGAATATATTTATTTGCGAAATACTACTTTACTCAAAGAGAATGGATAAAAATTCATGCTAAAATACAAGTTAAATGTGCATGCGACTAATATGATTTTGTTAAAAAAAAAAAGAGCAAACATGATACTGTTGTCATAAATCAAGTGGCAATCCAAGAACACTTTACTTCAAGGAAAATTCTCAAAAATTTACTAGTTGAGGTAACTTACCGACAATTGTAGACAACACTTGGAATCACATTAATTCTTGTGTGTCTATCTTGAATTGGTTCAAAACATTCTTCCATCAACATTCTCAAAATTGTAAGTTTGCAGTGGCACAGTGTTCTCAAATATTTATCCTCAAGAAAGATGCCGGACTCATCATCCATTCGGCGAAGTAGAGTCCAAGAATAGCCTTCATCTAGTTCTATTTTCTTCCCAACCAAGTCTTCCGTCGACTTACGCTGCACTTTCGTAAAATTTTGCAACAGTCATTCATGTCATTTTGAAAACACATGGATATACAGAAATGAAAAAAGCAAAATTACGTACTAAAATGTGTGTGTCACATCATTGTGAGATAAACATAATCCGTTCACAGCACACACACACGCGCGCGCGCTAGCTCTCTCACACGCATACACACACATATTCATATATATTCTTATGGTTTGTGAGATAAGTATATTTTTCTACATTGAAGGGCCACACATTAATCTTATAATGATATATGTGATACACGTGTGTCGTACTGCAAACTCACTACATGAAGAAATTTTAAAATTGAACATATTTAAATCAGCACAATAAGGAAATAGAAGCTATACCTCTTTGCAACTTTGCTCACAAAATGGAGCCGGTAGAATGCTGTTACTTTCATCTTTCATTTATGGCATTCCCTATGATCTACAAGAAAAAGGAAAGATTTTATGTTGTTTTTATTCACTGTATATAAAAAATAATTTTAAGATTATATATGATAATATGTACATAAAAGATAAAATAAAAAAAGTTTACAACACAGCCTTTAAAGGAAACACTATTTACATACATCGTTTTTCGCATTTAGGACAAGTATCAAAATAATCATTTCCACGCTTTGGATCTGCACAAAATTTGCACACACAGTATGGACAAAACCATGAACCTTCTGGAACATTCTGAAAACAACGAAAAAAGAATCATTAATATATAATATTCTTAATATTTATTAACTTCAATGAACTCATATTTAATCATAAAACAAATATACTTACCTCTAGACCAACGCAGGCTTGGCGATAAGTAGAATTGCATCCCTCACAACACATCATCATAAAAATCGCCCACTTCACGAATCATGTCGATAATGTTGTTCTTGCAACAATCAGCTTCTTCAGGCTTATGCCAAGTTTCAATCATGTGGAATAAGAGAGAGGCTCTTGTTCTTACTACAAATACATTTTCATAAGGTTTATCACAATTCTTTCCGCCATGATCACGAAATTCTTCAATACTAAGTGTTTTATTGCAACAAGCACACAAGATACCAACTCTTTGAATTTTTCCTCTATATTTCTCTTGCTTGCTTAAACCATCTACTGAAAATACTTCTCCATTTTCTTCTATTGTTTTTCCATGTATTAACCATGACAACATGGTCGCCTTCACGTACTTTTTCTCAACCCTTTCTTTTGTACTTCTTTTTCTTCTAGAAGAAAACCCCAACAACTCATTACGTGTATCAACTATAGAGCTTTTATTACTTCTTAAAAATTGCCTTTGTTTTCTCTGCTCCATGTCCCTCTCAAATTTTCTTTTCTTTCTAGCATTGGAGTTGCTTTCTCCACTGCACGAGGCTTTATCTTTCAATGATTTTCCACTTTCAAGAACTCTTTTTCTCAAGGAGGGGACACATTTTTCTTCATAACATTTTTCTAACTTGTAAACATTCTCACTAGTCAATGTAGAATCGTCTGTTATGTGCCTTCTTCCAGAATATTTTGAATCATCATCTTGATCACATGTATTAGTACTTATGCTTGATGAGATATTTTGTATTTTGTCCACCATGTTGTAATATCATCAGTGTGCTACCTGCAAATAGATGAATCATAATGGTAGAATTGAGGTAAAGAAGAATATATGAATGGTTATATTTTGCAATACTATGTCTGCGATGCATGAGTTGTATGCAATGATCTGAAAATAATTTTTGAATTAAGTCTGCAAATGTATGACTGCACGTGCATTACAGAATTAAACTCTAATAACATAATATTGTTTTTAAAATTATAACTATTGTGTCTTTAGCAAAGTATTCTATAATCTATTAAAATGTATGAATATAACCTATTGAAAAATGTGTTAATTGCCCATGAGTCCTTGATCAACCATTCAAATTAGACATGTGTCTATGTTTTTGTCCGCTAGATTTGGCATCAGGAGCCAATCCGCACACTTTAACATACATTAGGGCAAAAGTCGTACATTTTAATAGGTAAGGAAGGACATTACAATGGGGAACATAGTTTAAGGGGTTTAACGCAATTGACCCTAAAACATAGGGTTTTTTTCAACTTTGGTCCCCTAATGTGTACTGGATCCATCTTCGGTCCTCAAATTTTGTAACTTTGATCCCCTAAGTTTCACAATCCATACTCCATCCTTTTTTGCCGGAATCGTTCTTTTTGGTCGAAGAAAATCACGTGTAATGCACGTGGTTGTCTGAAGGTTGTTCTCACGTGGGAAAGAAGTCACGATTCTGAAATTGCAGCCCCCCTCCCCTCTCCTTTTGTTGTTTTAATAGAGAAAAATGGATTTTTAAAACAACAAATGGGGAATGCGATTTCAGAATCGTGACTTCTTTGTGAGACAAATAAGGGGACCAAAGTTGACCATGTGCACGACACACGACTTTTTCTGGCCCAAAATGATGATTCCGGCCAAAAAGGATCGAGTATGAATTGTGAGAGAAATTAGGGGACCAAAGTTGCAAAAATTTCAATAGAGGACCAAAGATGGATTGAACATTAGGAGACCAAAGATTGAAAAAAAAAACCCTAAAACATAAAATAGAAACATTTAATTTAAAAAAAAAACCATAAAATGTAGAGCATTGAATAGGGGCCTACCACACAAGATTTTGTTCGCCGTGAAAGTAGATCACAAATCGTATCGTTCTCAAAAGATAGAACAAACTACGTCGTCGACTTTTAACATGTGATTTTGGGTAAGAAGGGAGAAAGGTGACGAAGCAGTGCGGCGACAAAAAGGACTCTACTGGACAAAGAGAAGACTTGATCTACGGTGCAGGAAGAGCGCCGGAAGGGTCTATTGAGCAATCTGACAGAGAATGGTTTTTGTGAGGGGTAAGGTGTGATGAGAAAAATTAATTTAATTGGGGATCGGACCTGTTTATATGATATACATGTTTCCCATTTATACATATTTAATTATTTGTAATCTCATTATATTTGTATAGTACCATAAAAGCAACTATATTAGTCAGGTTACATACCATACAACTAATATCTCGTTATATATTGCAATGCAACATAGATTCCCAAATTAAGCGTAGGCCGAGTTATTGAATGAGAGACTCTTGCCTTTGGATTTGCTTGAATCACATTTTTGGTAGTTTAAAGATTTTTTTACATTTTTTTTTTCCACTTCTTAGATTCATTTCTTATTGTTCCTATATTTTCTTTTATGATTTTTTTGCAACAAGTTTATTCTTATTTTGGATTTCTTCATTCTACTTATCCGGGACTTATTCAACTTTTTATAATTGTTAGCACTTTTTGAATCTTTTTTGCAGTTTACTGGGTTTTATTCAAAATTGGTGCCTCAAGTAGGCATGATTTCAAAAGGGGTGCCTTATTGAGCAGCCATCAAAATTGGTGCCTCATTGAGGCATTTCTGTCACTTTCAGTGCCTCGTCGCCGGAAAATTCAAAAAGTGGCCGGAATCACTTACGTGGACATGACCTTGCCCCAAATTTGGGGATTTTGACCATAGTCAACGCCACGTGGTACAATTGCGCCACGTGTTATGCCACGTAAGCAATTAAAATAAAAAAAATTACAAGAAATAAAAAAATTGTATTATAAATTTTAGGTATAAACATTTTTGTATTTTAAAATAAAAAAGAAAGAAAAATAATAAAAAAAAATATAAATTCCAAAGAAAGAATATTTCAAATTATTCTAATTAAAATTTTAACAAATTTTTTTTCTAATTTCATAAACAAGTAATTAATAAAACAAAAATTTTTTTTAAAAAAAAAAAAAAAAAAAGGGAAATCGTCTTCCCCAATCACCCCACCACAGCCTTCACCAAATCGCCACCAACAACCACCGCACTTCCGCCATGAGCCACCACCACTAGGGCTGTTCATGGTCCGGTCCGAAACGGGTAACCGGACCGGACCGTGCTTAACGGTTTACCTAAACCAGACCGTTTCCAAACGGTCCGGTTAACGGTTTGCAAAAAAGGGCCTAACGGGTTTATTGGGTTTAGAAAAACCCAAACCGTTAGGTTAACGGTTAAACCGTTAACCGTTATATATATATATATATATATATATATATATATATATATTTTTTTTTTTTTATAACTTGTAATTGTAAAAAACATGGGTGCTTTAAGGTGATTTGGAGATGTAATGAAACTATTCTTTTTGTTGTTGATGATTATCCTTTTAGTTGTGTATGAATATTATGGAATTATGCATTTATATTGCTTTGAATATTTTGAGTTGGAGATGTTATGAAACTATTCCTTTTATTGTTGATGATTATGCCTTGAGTTGTGTATGAATATTATGGATTTATGCATTTATATTGCTTTAAATATTGTGATTTGGAGATGTAATGAAACTATTCTCTTTGTTTGTTGATGGATATACTTTAAGTTGTGTATGAATGTTATGGAATTATGTATTTATATTGCTTTGAATATTGTGATTTGGAAAAGTAATGAAAACTATTCCTCCTCTTTGTTGATGACTATGCTTTGAGTTGTGCATGAATATTATTTGATTGTGTATAAATTTCTTTTTGAGATTTTATTGGATAATTTTATTTTTTTTTAAATAGGAAATATTGTTAACGGGTTTGGCCAAAACCCGTTAACCGGACCGTTAACTAACGGTTAAATCGTTAACCGGACCGTTTCAAACGGTCTGGTTAACGGGTTGGGTTTTTAGGCTTAACGGGTTTACTGGTTTTTAAAAAACCGGACCGTTGGTCAAGAAACCCGGACCGTGAACAGCCCTAACCACCACCACCACAAACCCACCACAGCTCTCCACCCAACTTCACCAACACACCCTCAAAGGAAACTGCTCCGTCAACCAAACCATCGGCCTCAAACTCTTCGTGTACTCCTTCTCCTTCGTCGCCGGTGCGGAGAAACCAACCGATCGATTGCCGGCTCTCTTTCTCGTCGGTATTATATCCACACTCTTCCTCGAAACCGTCACAAATTCTCTCACCCTAAACCCTAAATCTCAGATTCTCGGCCACAATAAACACCTCATCGGACTCCTCGTCGATCTCCAACGGCAAAACGCACGTCTGAGAGAGTAAATCGTCGCGATTGTTGTTGTTATCGTGAAGGGGCGGGGTGGGGTGGCCCAGACGATTTCCCCCTTTTTTGTTTTTTTTATATATTTTGTTTTGTTTTCTTAATTACTTATTTATAAAATTAGAAAAAATTGTTAAAATTTTATTTTTAAACTTTTTAATTACAATAATTTGGAATGATTTTTTATTTTTGGAATTTATATTTTTTTATTATTTTTCTTTCTTTTTTATTTTAAAATACAAAAATATTTATACCTTAAATTTATGAATACAATTTCTTATACAATTTTTTTATTCCTTGTAATATTTTTTTTTATTTTAATTGCTTACGTGGCGGTATACGTGGTGGATTTTTTCCACGTGTCATTGACTATGGTCAAAATCCCCAATTTTATTGCCATGTCATGTCCACGTGTGCAATTCCGACCACATTTTGAGTTTTCCAGCGACGAGGCACCAAAATTGATTAAAATGCCTCAATAAGGTACCAATTTTGATGGCTGCCTCAATAAGGCACCAATATTGAAATCGTGCCAATCTGAGGCACCAATTTTGAATAAAACCCCAGTTTACTTTTGCTTTTTCTGCTTTTTGGGTGCAGAATATATAGTACTATTTTACAAGTCCTTCAGGTACACGGTCCCGGAAATTTATCCAAAGTGGTAATCTATGTTGCACCATGTTCATTTTTGGTATTTTATATTGTAATAGTTCAAATTTGGTTATACAATTTGCTTTTTTTTCGATTTTAGTCCTTAGAGCCAATCAAACTAAGTTTTTCTAGCATATAAATTGTAACAAATATTGAAAACACAAATGCAAAACGTAGGAATACAGTTGTACTAGGACAATAGAAATGATTAAAAAAAATAGACAAGTTAAACTTAGAGGACATAATTCGATAAAAATCCCTCTTTTCATGTGCTAAAATTTCAGGAATTAGTCGAATACGCCCATCTAAGTTGTACCATGTTCATTTTAAATCATTTATTTTGTCCTAGTCAAATCATGGTCTTACCATTTGTATTTTTTCAAATTTTATACTTCCAACCAAATCAACACAACTTTTTACTAGGAAATTGTTTAGATGACCAAAATTAGAAACAATGTTGTAGGATCCGGCCTATATTTAATTAGGAGACATAAACGACCAATAATGAATGGTACAATTTAGATTATTAATTTTAATAAACTCCCCGTGGTCCAATTTAAAATTAGCAGTTTCTAACACCTCGCTCACATTTACTTCATCAACAACGGTAACAATTAAGTTTTACCCAAAACGACAATTCATTATTAGACCTAATACTCATTAAAAAAAAAAAAGAATCATTATTGTAATAACAGGAAAGGGTAAACAATTTCAAAGTTTGTCACCTAGTCTTCTAACCCTTTTTTCCTATAAACTCCTGCACCTAAATACCCATATTGGAGCTTAACTCCCACGCACAAACATCCTTCTCTGCCTCAATATATTGATGTTCATAAATTACTTCTCTAATAGGAAGATGAAGCAACTCCTTCTTACAATGAAAGTCCTTGACAACTAGAATATAAACCTAATGTGGTTGTTTCTGATTGTTGAGCATCTTCGAAGGATTACAAAAAGAAACTAGCTCCAAACTAATAAGGTGTTTGAGCATAAGTTGTATATTTTGTGAGGGTACGTGAAAATTTAAATATCATGTCAACGAAACGACACAAGACTCCTGGTGTTTTGTTTTTCATTAGTACCCATATTAGTTGCAATTTGGGCAATTTTGAATGTTGATGGAATGCAAGTTAAGGGATTGCTCCATTTTATAACCATATCTTTAGCTCGATAAAGTAATCACCTTTTCTATTTCCCAATACATGACCTGTGTGATCTATTCATCTCTTATTCCAACATAGTGACTTCCATTATTTGAAGTGCATAACACTCATTCCAAATATGGGTCTTGTTTTACAACATTCTCCAAACCAACCATTAAACTAGCCAAGTTTTGAAAGTTAGCTCTCTTTACACAAAATGTTACAGACCCGTTCATAGTCATCTTGAATCAATTCAAGATGGCGATAATCATACAAATGGACCTATAACGATCATTCTTTTTAACATCTATGTAACTAAAAATACAATGCATCTTCAATATAATGAATTTCTAAATAGCCGATTCTATATATGCCCACATACAACACTTCCACTTGGTTTCCTCATTCTCAAGTATCATGTGCACGACCATATTCCCTTCCAGTTTACCTTTAAATAAAACCCACGATTCTTGAGATTGTTTAGATTGCAATAACAAATAGCTATCAGTTTTCCACTTTATACTCCTCATATGGAGCCCTTGAATCATCATCATCGTCAAAACCTTTGATATTTGTAGTGTTAGGATCAAAAGGCCATTTTCTTTGTATCCTAAGAAATTGAATATTTCTAAAGATTTTCCATTTCTTGAGCTCGAAAAAAAAATGCTACATCTTTGGTTTGTGCCTTTGTGTTTTGAAGATTAAATATCAAACTCCGACATAGATATGAGTTTTACCTGTCCACCCCGTGACAATATTTTCTCTCCAATGATGCACCTATACATGTACTGAGTCCAGAATACATACCACTAGCGCATAATCCAATCAGTTTGTCTTGTTCTTGCTAATTATCTTGTAAAGTGATGTAGCAAGTGGAAGTCATAGGAAAGATTAGAAAAACACATGAGATCAAAGACTCGTTGGTTCACGTAGAATACCGGGAATTCGATGATCAAGAACTCGTTGATTTTGAAGGATACCGAGAAATTGAAAAGAAAGAGATCAACTCTCCCAAATTTTAATCAATCAACAGTTAAACAGTTGCCTAATAGACAACTAATATATGAAGTCAAACCCCTAGCTACAAAAATTTAAAAAAGTTATGAAAGTTCTTAAAAATAAATAAAAACTTTAAAATCCCACCAAAAATATTAATTGTCATTTGAACCCCTGAGACTTCTGAATTTTGGTAAAATCACGTTGGCACAAAGATTTGAATCTTTGCATCTTTTTAGATGGCCGTTTATATTTTGAAAACTGGTATAATTTGTCGAAAACGCAGTCAGTTGGCTTTCTGATCAAACTTCGGCTAATTTTGACTTTTAACTATTTTCTAGAAAAAAAAATCTCCATCTTTCTTCACCGCATCATAAAGACTTTGCAAAACAAAAAAATCCAACTCCCAACTTAGAGGTGTTTGAGTATTTCTATAAGTTGTATATTTTGTGAATTTTCGACACGTAAATGGTACAAGACTTCAAGAGTTTTTCTTTTCATTGGTATCCATATTAGTTGTAATTTTAAAAGTTAATATAATGCAAGTTTAAACATTGTCTCCATTTTACAACCGTCTTAGCTCGATAAAATGATATGATTTTCCAATTTTTCAGCACATAACTTATGTTATCTATCAAACACTTCTCCAACAAAACAACTTTTGTTATTTGCAGTCGTGTCAAAAAAGCCTTATGTTATTTGCAGTGCAAATTTTAGAGAGGTCGCTACACAGTTGAGAAACTTTTTAGAAATATCACTACAATAGGTCGATACACAATTGATAAACCTTTTAGAGGTATCACTGCAATGGATCAAAGTTTCGATTTCGATATATGTTTCGATCAATTAAATATTAGAAATGCTCCATAATTATTCGAAAGCTTTTCGACACGTTTTGGAAATTTCGAATTTTATAGTTGTAGTGAGATTGAATACTACTTCTAGATTTCGTTTCGACAAAGTGAAAAACGGAAACGTTTCCGTGGTTTTTGAGGAAACGTATGAAAATTTTGGTGTATGATCACTACACAAATGAGAAACTCAAAGAGGTCAGCAACTTCAAACTATTAAGTAGGATGTATCAGTGATATTATCCTTTCTTGTCCAATATAAAACTGCAGTCTATGATTCCATTATGTACAATAGACTCAAGTGTCTTTGCTCTGATTCTAGAACACATCAACGAGAGCGCATCCATTACTTATGTTTACGAGCACAACAACAATCAGTTCAAACTTCCATGAAAGTATGAATCACTCCAGCAGCAACATCACTTGGACGATACTGAACCATTCGCAGCACAATTCCATTCTTAGTCAATTCGCAGTAGAAACCAACAATAGCAAGGAACAGTAGAGAAGGACGGATGGCACATAAATTATGGAATAATTCACTAAGGCACACCAAGAACTGAATCCTCACGAAACATCATTTAGAGTGAAACAACATATGATATATACTACATTTCTTCAAGAAAGTAATTATCAGTATCCCATACCACAACCTAGCAACACTAGAATACAACGGCTCAAAAGTTCAAAGGATAAATTGCGAAATGAGTCTCCTTGAAGTTTTCAAAGCTGCGTTTCTGTTCAACTGGATTCCATTCTTTTGATAGCTTTCTCTATTGCAGGAACATTCTTCTTAAAGCTTATTCCTGCAAATATAGAGCCGAAATATTATGCTTTATTAAAGCAACTTCGAGCACAACAACAATAAATATTGGCAAATAATTGGTAATAATATAATATAAAAAAGGAATAAAACCATTAAACCCCCTATACTTTACCCCATGTTGCTGTTTGCCACCTATCCTTTTATTTTTGGCAACTTGCCCCATGTACTATGTATAAATAAGCATTTTGCCCCCTGAGTCGATTTTTCACCATTGGATTTGAACACGGGTCAGCATTTTTTGCCGTTGGATTTGGACCGAGGGGCCAAAGTGCTTATTTATCCATATTACAGGGGGCAAGTTACCAAAAATAAAAGGATAGGGGCCAAAGTGCAATCGAGGGCATTGAAGACCAACGACTCCGTAGCATTCACGGCACTTTATTCAAATTGTTGGTGATAAGGTTGACGACGTAAGTAGAGTCACTTTCCAGCCAAATCCGGTTCCACCCTTTCTCTTTTGCTTTCTCCATCGCCAAAATAACAGCCCATAATTCAACCTAAAATGCATAAACTGAATCCAGGTGCAAGGAAAACACCCCATGAAATAATCCCTGAGCCGTCCGAAAAACACCGCCAACCCTTCCAATGCCGGGAGTTCCAAGTGAGCACCCATCGATATTGTATTTCAGCCAAGAACAAATGGGGGGGGGGGGGGCGGGGGGAGCTCTACGAGGTTTAATTGACATATTGAAGATTTTAAGGATACGAAAATCCTCCGCCGAACAAGCACTGCCAATTTTGAAAAATTCCGTTTCCTTAATATGCTTCCAAAGCTGCTGAAGGAAAAGATGTAAATCTGGGTACTTATCTTCAAAAACACATTTATTGGGGGTCACCCAGAGAAGCCAAACACAAGAGGTGATAGCCGTTGTCCAAAGTGCACCGATTTGAGAGCTAAAACGAGCTTGTGCCGCATCATTAAGAAGGTCTACCAGGGTTCCAGAGGTGCAAACCCGACGGCGAAAAACCTCCGAGATTGAAATCCAAGCCACCCGGGCAAATGGGCAATGTACCATCATATTACCCACCGATTGCGTGTTAAAATCGCATAACTTGCATACCGAAGCAAAGTGGAAACCTTTCGGCATAAGCATCTCCTCCGTTGGTAAATATCCGCGAGCAGCTCTCCAACGGATTAAAGATCGAGTGGGTGGAAGAAACTCACTCGAAATGAAGCGCTGCCATTTGTGAGAAGAAACAGAATAATTGGCGAAAATTGAATAAGCACTACGTACCCGAAAATCTCCATTCGATGAAAAGGCCCAAACACAAACATCTTTCAGCGATTCCACAAATAAGTGGTCCTGAATCATTGACTGTGGAACAATATCCGGAAGATTCCACTGGTCATTGTGAAAAACATCCGAGATTTTATCTTTGAGGCCAAGCCGCTCTGTTGCGCCAATATTCAAACGATCAGCCACACAAGGATAAATCCAATTGGCGCACCAAAAACTACAACTCGAACCGCCCACCGAACCAAATCCAACACCAAAGCCCTACAATGCTTCAGAGAGCACCAGATTGACGAAGCAAAATAGGTGCGCTTAAGCCTGTTAAACGCACCAAAAATTCTGTTTTTCAGCAAAGTAAGCAGATAAGAATAAGTTGAAATAAATCTCCAATAAAGCTTCGCAAGAAGCACTTTATTCAAGCAAGCGAGATCCTTTAAACCCAGCCCTCCCTTTGAATCACCAAAAATGAGTGGATAAAAGAACTTTGAATCATCGAGTTAACCAAAGTTATCCTCCCAGCCATATATAACATTGATCCCTTCCATGTCGCAAGTTTGCTCAAAATTTTATCGGCGATAGGCTGAAGCCATCTCCTACGCGGATTACCTTTAAACAAAGGGGCTCCAAGATAATTAAAGGGAGCGTCAGTGGCTTGAGGTTCAAGGCCGTTGTGATAGAAACTCTACGAGCAGCCATGATATACATACTGAGGCATACACCAAATTTTGTCCAATTAACTTGTTGTCCAGATAACGCTGAGTTAACTCAAAAAATCTCCATAATGCCTCGGATGTTAAGCTTAGTAGCGGCAGCAAATAAGAGCATATCATCCGCATATAGCAGATGCGACACAAACGTAGAATGTATAGTGAAACTCATCGATTAGTTTTTGCGCTCCTCCTTAATTGATGTTATATGTAGTAATAGCTAGAATGCGACAACAACTTAAACGAAAACAGCGCTTCACTCAACGACTTTAGGGAACCAAAAATGAAATGCGATTTTTGAGCAGAAATATAAATACGTTCTCTCTCTCTCTCTCTCTCCTCGTACAAATTAAGGTAACCCTAATTTCTCTCTGATAAAGGATAATCGTAATTAACATAATAAACAACCTCCTAATTACATTACGATGCCATACACTATACGACACTCGGCACAACACACCCAAACACATGGCGCCCCTTCTCCCTACACTTGGCTACCCCTATTCAACACATGTCTTACATGTGTAGACCTAGACCACTATAAAAGGGGTCATCCCCCTCACATCAAAGTCACACCTCTCATCTTACCTCTCTCTACAATACCACACAAAAACTATACTATACTACAACAATACAATGGCAAATTACTACACTTTTCACTAAGTGTATCCACTTAACAACGGAAGTGCGTTGGTCTGATTCCCCTTTGTGGAAAACGTCGAAAACTTGGACATTTCCTGGCTCGCCCTTAAACACGCAAGCCTCCTCCTCGGGTCGGGGTTGGCGTTGCGCCACCATAAATTTATTGGTAACGCTGTTCGCCTCGTATTTCTATTATTTTTCCTATTTTTACCTTCGTAAATACTAACTACGTTCATCACTCTCATTTTCTCTTGCCGTCCTTTCTCGCCGTAGACACTAAATTTTCACCTTTTTCTTTGTAGGTAAAGCTGGGTCGTCTTTCCTAACGGTAATACGAGTCATAATCATCATTCGAGCTTTTATTCCTTTGCGAATCTGTTCAATCCAAAGGTTCACTGCAGTTCACTTAAATTCGTCTTCAGGTATCATATCCTTTAATTGATTCATCGTAGATTTGTCCTTTGTTCCCAATCGTTTAATTATTTCAGCATCGTAGATTTGATTTCAGATATAGGGTAATAATTCTCAATTTATCGGCCCCAATTTGCAAAATAGGGTTTTTGACATCTTAGATTTGGGAATTAGGTTTCCAAACACACCTAATTATTGAATTAACTTCAACCAAATGTCCCTTGAATTGAGATATTGGGACTTGAATTTGTTTTCAATCTATTACACTTTATACCCATGCAAAAAAATTGTACTGAGATCTAGGGAAATATTAATTTCCGGCGGCCTTGAATTCGACTGACCTCAGAGATTTAGAATTTGCATACAACCATTTTCTTCATCAAAATCGTGTGGTATAAATGTGGGTAAGCTCTTCATACTTAATTATATATTTGACTTAGAGTCTCCTTATTAGATTTTTTTCTTTGTTCCTATTTAGAGTTTTATAATACTTTATTTGAAACTTATAAGCTATAACTACTCTAAACTTTTAGTAATTTATGTGATTGGCTAGTGTTTTATCACTTGAGTTACTCTTATAGACATGTTTTGAGAGCTTACGGCTTTTGTATCAAAACGTTTACAATTGTTTCTGTTGTTTTTCACATTTTAGAAAAAAATGTTATAGACTCCGACACAGCATGGGGACACAAATAAGATATAACATGGACGCAGCGACACAAGATTTTAAAAGTTATAGACTGCGGCACGGCATGGACACATTTATCTATTATATTAACATATATAAAAATATCTTCAAAAAATGAATCCATGTCAAAAACTTTTTTAAGCTCACTGCACAAATTAATACCAAATTTTATATATATATATATATATATATATATATATATATATATATATATATATATATATATATATATACAATCATATTCACACATATGTTTTAATAAATAACAAGTCCATTCATGTATAGCTATAAACTACTCTTACCAGCAAGATTGAAGATAAAATTAGAAGCAACAAACAAGCAACTAGTTCAACACATAATTATTAATTTTTTATTCCTTTTTCTCTTTTATTAAGATTTTTCAATTTTATAAACACCTATATTTAGAATCATATCAATGAAAAAAAGTACAGATCGAAGAAGAAGAAGAAGAAGAAGGAAACTAACTAAATAAGGGATGAATAAAGATTAAACCTTGCATAATTGAAGGAAAAAAGAAAATACGAAGCCTAAAGGTAAAGAAGATATGCGCAGTTACACAGAGGGAGAAGAAAATAAGTTGAACTTTCAATTTGACATTTTAATCTCATTTTCGTCAGGTTTTTGTTGTAACTTTATATTATGTATGTTGTACCTTATAGGTATTATATTTTTGCCTATAAAAGTTTGAGATTTCACAAAATAACCCAAAAAATGTCAAAACGTGTCGGACAAGCCTAAAAAATATGTCTGACACGTGTGTATATATATACCTTTTTAATTTAATTGCTGACATGCCATGTGGCACGAACATATGTCCCCATGCCTGTTCGTGTCCTTGTAGTGTAAAACACTACATATTTTATTTTTTAAAGTGTACGTATTATCCTTCGGTTTTTAGGAAACTAAGAATAATTTAAATATTTTGAAGGGAAAGCACTTTTAGTTTAACAGTTGGTTTTATTCTTTTTCTTTTCTTATCCCTCATAACCTTTTTCATAAAAGAATTTATACAATAAAGTGATTGATTATAGTTAATTGAAGCATCTTACGTTGGTATCCTGTACTAGACGTCTTACCATTAAAACCATTTTTATTTCTTTTCCCAAGCGTCATTTCTCAATGTTATTTGTAATATATTTTGATTTGTACAGAAATACATTTTAGTTATAAACATAGATAATAGTATGGGATTTTTGTCCATGATGGAATGAAACATAGGCAATGTTCAAGTTTTCTTTCTCCTTTTCCAGTACTATATCTTTAATTTGGCAAATAATTTTCCTCAGCTTCCTGCTCGTCTGCATCTCGGCTACCATTGGACTTTTTTTATTCCATTTTCTCTTTTGTTAAGATTTTTCAATTTTATAAACACCTATATTTAGAATCATATGAATGAAAAAAAGTACAGATCGAAGAAGAAGAAGAAGAAGGAAACTAACTAAATAAGGTATGAATAAAGATTAAACCTTGCATAATTGAAGGAAAGAAGAAAATACCAAGCCTAGAGGTAAAGAAGATATGCGCAGTTACACAACGGGAGAAGAAAATAAGTTAAACTTTCAATTTGACATTCTAATCTCATTTTCGTCAGGTTTTTGTTGTAACTTTATATTATGTATCTTTTACCTTATAGGTATTATATTTCTGCACATAAAAGTTTGAGATTTTACAAAATAAGTCAAAGAATGTCTGAAACGTGTCGGACACCCCTTAGAAATGTGTCTGACACGTGTGTCTATATTTTTCTTTTTAATTAAATTGCTGACATGCCATGTGGCACGAACATATGTCTCCATGCGTGTCCGTGTCCTTGAAGTTTGAACAGCACATATTTTATTTTTTAAAGTGTATGTATCATCCTTCCGTTTTAGGAAAATAAACTATGAATAAGTTAAATATTTTCAAGGGAAAACATTTTAGTTGAACTGTTGGCTTTGTTCTTTTTCTTTTCTTATCCCTCTTAACCTTTTTCATAAAAGAATTTATAGAATATATACAATAAAGTGATTGATGATAATAAACTAAGGCATCTTACGTTGGTTTCCTGTACTAGAACGTCTGACCATTAAAACATTTTTTATTTCTTTTCCCAAGCGCCGTTTCTCAATGTTATTTGTAATATAATTTGATTTGTACATAAATAAATTTTAGTTCTAAACATAGAAAAGAGTTTGAAATTTCTGTCCATGATGGAACGAAACACATGCAATGTTCAAGTTTTCTTTCTCCTGCTCCAGTCCAATATGTTTAATTTGGCAAATAATTTTCCTCAGCTTCCTGCTCGTCTGCATTTCGGCTACCACTGAACTTCACCTTTCATTCAGCCATAGTTTATTGACGGATCGATGATGGAACTGGATCAGAGGCATCCCAAGTGCTTCTTTCAGCCAGTGTGGGAAGTTTGTCGTCTCCGCACCAGCATCAGACGAACCAGGGGAAGTGTTCTCATAACAATTCCCCAGCAGGTGAACACATACTCCATATTGTTGAGTACCTCGTACCGCCGCTGCGGCTTTCCCCGGTATTGTTGGGAGAAAGTCCTGAGGAGTTTGTAGATGGGATTTCAACTGATTGTTTTTCTGGGCATTCAACTTGTGCGAGGGTCGATCAAGGGAAATATTACTGCTGCCCGTCAGATCTCTTGC
Organism: Misopates orontium; assembly: GCA_946800315.1. Taxonomy (NCBI): domain Eukaryota; kingdom Viridiplantae; phylum Streptophyta; class Magnoliopsida; order Lamiales; family Plantaginaceae; genus Misopates; species Misopates orontium. The sequence goes on from OX326948.1 coordinate 15,704,443, forward strand.
ATCTGTACCCTGATGATTATTCATGTCTCGTGATGCTCCAAACAGATATTTGATTTTTTCTTCCTCCCACCTCTCAGCCAAGATCTTGGGCGTTTTCCCTGGCATAAAATGCAGATCTCGATTCTCAAGCATGACATCCCAGTTCCCTTGGCCATGTCTCCTCACACCGACCCAAAGAGAATCTAGCTCAATGTGCAACCATGTGGTGCTCATAAACACCGCTGAAGAATCTACCAGAGCCTCGCCCTTGTCTACAGCGGCCCTCACACGTGAACTATCTTCTGTTCTACACAGTGGGATGGTTGAAACATTCTCTTTTATCTTGCACGCAGAGTCAACGGGCAGATCAAGAACATTCTCTTTTTTTTTAGCCATAAATCTCGGAATGACCTCTTCTGACATTTGCTCCTTTGAGTTTTATACAACTATTTTGTTTTTTCCGGTCAGTGTTCCCACTTATAAATGTTAACGCACACTTATTTTGTCTTATGTTCTAACGTACCGCCTCATAGTCAAACTCATTTATAAAGGAAGTGTTTAGTTGCCAGGATAGCAGAATTATCACTTCTGACATGCTCTTTTGAGTTTTACGTAACTATTTTTTTTGGTTGTCGGTGTTCCAATTTAAGAACTGTCGAGGTACTCTTATTTGTCTTATCCTCTAACTCCCGTTTCAACCGCTATTCCTAGTTCAAACTCTAATGACTTGAATGTCTGACGATCTATCATCTAGAATATTTACAACTGAACACAACGATGACTTGGATAAATCAAAATTTATCTAACCATTACTCCAAAGTATTAATACGGACACCAAGAAACTTATATTTTTTAACCCTTTTCTCGCTTTTACATCTTGAATTGTATCCATGCTCCTCGTGACCTGAGTTTCTTGGAACTCGTTGTTTCCTCTGGGAGGTGCGGGCTACATCACTGCCCATTGTTAATACTTCCTTGGAGTGATACTGCAGAAACTGATAAGAATTGCCATTAGAAAACATTAAATGACAGAAAGAAAATACAATTTACAAAACAAAATCAAATGTGCCATAACTCTTCCGAATGCTCAATTCCAAGGAGCCATTGAATGGTCGGTACCAAAATATTTTTCTGTCTATATAAAAACCCTTAATTTATTGAGAAGAAATTTTCAACTTTCATAATTTTCAAAACATCATGTGTTTAAGATCGTATCTCCATATGACATGAAACTGAAAGATGCTTAAATCCTTTTAAAAAAAAAATTGTATAACATAAATATATTCATGTACTCTTCCACAAACTACTAGCAATTCAACAGTAAAAACAATCCTTCCACAATACAGTAAAAATACACAATCCCATTTGGTAAAAATACTCAACAACCACCTTCAAACAATTCATGCAGATACATATAACTGATGTGGGAATATATATATCCGTAATCACATCTAATAGTAGCTTAAAAAGTTAACCATGAACATTTTGAAAATACAAGAAAGGGGTAATCAAAACCCACACGAAGAAGAGTTCAAAGAATGAACAAGGAAAAATAACACAAATTCCAAACCCAGTAACAAAGGGGAGGTGGATGAAAATTACCCGGGTTTGTATCAACTTTTGTTCATAAATTAACCAAATCGACCAACACTGAGTAACAGATTTTTTAATTAAAACATTCAGTTTACCTAATAACAAAATTTATTCACTTTATGTATATTATTATTGTGATTGTTGCTTTAAAATTTTGAAGTTTAGGATGCTCTTTAATCTTTTGATAATTGATGAATGAAATGTTAAACTAAATTATGAAGCAATGTGAATTGTCTATTTTATCAAACATGGCCAAGAGATTTAGGTTTGAATGGAGTATTTAGGTTATAACTGACCATCAAATCACTTCATTTGATTCGTGGTTGCGTGAAATTAGTAGAAAAAACTTGGTTAACCAATTTTTTTACCCAATTGGATCCGAAGTGAAACTAACTGAAGATACCAACCTTGTTGCAAATGTTTTATTATTTTTAGTCTTTTACATGATCACATGATATAAATATGATCAAAAAATCTACTTTATCTATTTAGTTTCAATCCCCCAAACTATCAAAAAGAAAAATTTCAGTGATATATACTTCTCTGAAATGAAAACTTACTGATTCAATAGCTACCATCAATTTTCTGCACATTCCTCTGCATCTATATTCTTCACTAGTCGCTATAAAATGCATCTCGGCAAGCTTTGTCCCACGAATCCTACAAATAGAAGAAAAAAGAGTAAGTAAAAAAACATTTTGATGTTCCAATCATTCCCAAGATTAATAGAGCTACCTCAATAAAACATAAAAACATTAAATAATATTAAAAACTATGTATAAAAGTATGCTATATGAGAAATTGTAAAACTGAAAGAGAAAATTGACTAATTTGGTAGAATAAGTAGTAAAAAAACATATTTTTTTCATTTGGGATGATAAGAAAGATGATAGGAAAAATGATCATCAATATCGGAGGAACCATACCATATGCATTATTGGTTTCATGACCGTAAAGTTTAAAAGCACAATAGGAGAATATTAATTGAGCTTATGATCATTCCAATGTTCAAAAATTTAATTCTCGCAACCATGTAGCAAACAGTTTTTTTTTTTTTTTTTATCTAGATCAGCCAAAAGTGTATATATCAAATTCAGATTAATAATTTTGTTAGCCGTGAAACCCAAAGGGATTGGGTGAAAGACATTCAGCGATCCATAAGTGCACCCTTATCTCCAAATTCACATTTGGGTTAACAATGGATTAATCAACACCTCAGTCCAGATGCCCTTATGATTTCTACCAAAAGGTATCTTGATATTTGATTTAAGTTTTTTCATTTGTATACACTATACTTTGACATATATTACGAATAAACAAATATTACAAGGCAATGATAATAATTTCATCCATCTTCTAAAAAGAAACGAATGTTTGCAAAAAGTGTGTATCTACTATAGATATTCTATTTTTTGATACCTGAGGGATGCCACTGAAATGATCTCCTCATCTTTTTCAAGAATAGCGGTGTAAAAGCCTTTGAAGTTGATGCGGTTAAAATTTGCCCTGTAAACATGCAGAATAGAGACTTATCATGCAATCTTGAGATTATCACGAGATAAAAGGAATAGATTAAATAAGACAAAGTAATCCTGAAAAAGTTATCTATATTTACAAGCATTAAGTCAATTTTGTTCCTAAACCATATTCTTAAGTACTTACCCCCTTTCAATTTTACAAAAAATACCAACTAACTTTCAGAACGAAGAGCTTTTGTGCGAGTTATGCACTAGTTGAAAAGACTATTTGTTCATTAAATTTAGTTTGAAAAGAAGAAGAAGAAGAAGAAGAAGAAAACATGAAAAGAATAAATTTATTTGCAAAATCCTACTTTACTCAAAGAGAATGGATAAAAATTCATGCTAAAATACAAGTTAAATGTGCATGCGACTAATATGATTTTGTTAAAAAATAAAAGAGCAAACATGATACTGTTGTCATAAATCAAGTTGCAATCCAAGAACACTTTACTTCAAGGAAAATTCTCAAAAGATTAACTAGTTGAGGTAACTTACCGACAATTGTAGACAACACTTGGAATCACATTAATTCTTGTGTGTCTATCTTGAATTGGTTCAAAACATTCTTCCAGCAACATTCTCGAAATTGCAAGTTTGCAGTGGCACAGTGTTCTCAAATATTTATCCTCAAGAAAGATGCCGGACTCATCATCAATTCGGCGAAGTAGAGTCCAAGAATAGCCTTCATGTAGTTCTATTTTCTTCCCAACCAAGTCTTTCGTCAACTTACGATGCACCTTCGTAAAATTTTGCAACATTAATTCATGTCATATTCAAAACACATGGATATACAGAAATGAAAAAAGCAAAATTACGTACTAAAATGTGTGTGTCACATCATTGTGAGATAAACATAATCCGTTCACAGCACACACACGCGTGCGCGCTCTCTCACACGCATACACACACATATTCATATATATATTCTTATGGTTTGTGAGATAAGTATATTTTTCTACATTGAAGGGCCACACATTAATCTTATAATGATATATGTGATACACGTGTGTCGTATTTCAAACTAACTACATGAAGAAATTTTAAAATTGAACATATTTAAATCAGCACAATAAGGAAAGAGATGCTATACCTCTTTGCAACTTTGCTCACAAAATGGAGCCAATGGAATGCGGTTCAGATCCATAATTCTTTCATCTTTCATTTGATGGCATTCCCTATGATCTACAAGAAAAAGGAAAGATTTTAGGTTGTTTCTATTCACTGTATATAAAAAATAATTTTAAGATTATATACGATAATATGTACATAAAAGATAAAATAAAAAAAGTTTACAACACAGCCTTTAAAGAAAACACTATTTACATACATCGTTTTTCGCATTGAGGACAAGTATCAAAATAATCATTTCCACACTTTTGATCTGCACAAAATTTGCACACACAGTATGGACAAAACCATGAACCTTCTGGAACATTCTGAAAACAACGAAAAAGGAATCATTAATACATAATATTTTTAATATTTATGAACTTCAATGAACTCGTATTTAATCATAAAAAAAATATATTTACCTCTAGACCAACGCAGGCTTGATGATAAGTAGAATTGCATCCCTCACAACACATCATCATAAAAATCGCCCACTTCACTAATCATGTCGATAATGTTGTTCTTGCAACAATCAGCTTCTTCAGGCTTCTGCCAAGTTTCAATCATGTGGAATAAGAGAGAGGCTCTTGTTCTTACTACAAATACATTTTCATAAGGTTTATCACAATTCTTCCCGCCATGAACTTGAAATTCTTGAATACTAAGTGTTTTATTGCAACAAGCACACAAGATACCAACTCTTTGAATTTTTCCTCTATATTTCTCTTGCTTGTTTAAACCATCTACTGAAAATACTTCTCCATTTTCTTCTATTGTTTTTCCATCTATTAACAATGACAACATGGTCGCCTTCACGTACTTTTTCTCAACCCTTTCTTTTGTACTTCTTTTTCTTCTAGAAGAAAACCCCAACAACTCATTACGTGTATCAACTATAGAACTTTTATTACTTCTTAAAAATCGCCTTTGTTTTCTCTGCTCCATGTCCCTCTCAAATTTTCTTTTCTTTCTAGCATTGGAGTTGCTTTCTCCACTGCACGAGGCTTTATCTTTCAATGATTTTCCACTTTCAAGAACTCTCTTTCTCAGGGAGGGGACACATTTTTCTTCATAACATGTTTCTAACTTGTAAACATTCTCACTAGTCAATGTAGAATCGTCTGTTATGTGCATTCTTCCAGAATATTTTGAATCATCATCTTGATCACATGTAGTAGTACTCGTGCTTGATGAGATATTTTGTATTTTGTCCACAATGTTGTAATCTCATCAGTGTGCTACCTGCAAATAGATGAATCATAATGGTAGAATTGAGGTAAAGAAGAATATATGAATGGTTATATTTTGCAATACTATGTCTGTGATGCATGAGTTGTATGCAATTATCTGAAAATAATTTTTGAATTAAGTCTGCAAATGTATGACTGCATGTGCATTACAGAATTAAACTCTAATAGGATAATATTGTTTTTAAAATTATAAGTATTGTGTCTTTGGCAAAGTATTCTATAATCTATTAAAATGTATGAATTTCTCCCTAAACTATTGAAAAATGTGTGAATTGCCCATGAGTCCTTGATCAACCATTCAAATTAGACACGTGTCTATATTTTTGTCCGCTAGATTTGGCATCAGGAGCCAAAATCCGCACACTTTAACATACATTAGGGAAAAGTCATACATTTTAATAGGTAAGGAAGGAGATTACAACGGGGAACATAGTTTAAGGGGTTTAACGCAATTGACCCTAAAACATAGGGCTTTTTTCAACTTTGGTCCCCTAATGTGTACTGAATCCATCTTCGGTCCTCAAATTTTGTAACTTTGATCCCCTAAGTCTCACAATCCATACTCCATCCTTTTTTGCCGGGATCGTTCTTTTTGGTCGAAGAAAATCACGTGTAATGCACGTGGTTGCCTGAAGGTTGTTCTCACGTGGGAAAGAAGTCACGATTCTGAAATTGCAGCCCCCCTCCCCTCTCCTTTTGTTGTTTTAATAGAGAAAAACAGACTTTTGAAACAACAAATGGGGGATGCGATTTCAGAATTGTGACTTCTTTGTGAGACAAATAAGAGGACCAAAGTTGACCATGTGCACGACACACGACTTTTTTCTGGCCCAAAATGATGATTCCGGCCAAAAAGGATCGAGTATGGACTGTGAGATAAATTAGGGGACCAAAGTTGCGAAAATTTCAATAGTGGACCAAAGATGGATTGAACATTAGGAGACCAAAGATTGAAAAAAAAAAACCCTAAAACATAAAAGAGAAACATTTAATTTTAAATAAAAAACAACCATAAAATGTAGAGCATTGAATAGGGGCCTACCACACAAGATTTTGTTCGCCGTGAAAGTAGATCACAAATCGTATCGTCTTCAAAAGATAGAACAAACTACGTCGTCGACTTTTAACACGTGATTTTGGGTAAGAAGGGAGAAAGGTGACGAAGCAGTGCGGCGACAAAAGGACTGTACTGGACAAAGAGAAGACTTGATCGACGGTGCAGCAGGAGCGCCAGAAGGGTCTATTGAGCAATCTGACAGAGAGTGGTTTTTGTGAGGGGTTAGGTGTGATTAGAAAAATCAATTTAATTGGGGATCGGACCTGTTTATATGATATAAATGTTTCCCATTTGCACATATTTAATTATTTGTAATCTCATTATATTTGTATAGTACTTTAAAAGCAACTATATTAGTCAGGATACATACCATACAACTAATATCTCGTTATATATTGCAATGCAACATAGATTCCCGAATTGAGCGTAGGCCGAGTTATTGAATGAGAGACTTTTGCCTTTGGATTTGCTTGAATCACGTTTTTGGTAGTTTTAAGATTTTTTTACATTATATTTTTTCCACTTCTTAGATTCATTTCTTATTGTTCCTATATTTTCTTTTATGACTTTTTTGCATCAAGTTTATTCTTATTTTGGATTTATTCTACTTATCCGGGACTTATTCAACTTTTTATAATTGTTAGCACTTTTTGAATCTTTTTTGCAGTTTACTTTTGCTTTTTCTGCTTTTTGGGTGCGGAATATATAGTAGTATTTTATAATCCTTCGGGTACACGGTCCCGGAAATTTATCCAACGTGGTAATCTATGTTGCACCATGTTCATTTTTGGTATTTTATATTGTAATAGTTCAAATTTGGTTATACAATTTGCTTTTTTTTCGATTTTAGTCCTTAGAGCCAATCAAACTAAGTTTTTCTAGCATATAAATTGTAACAAATATTGAAAACACAAATGCAAAACGTAGGAATACAGTTGTACTAGGACAATAGAAATGATTAAAAAAAATAGACAAGTTAAACTTAGAGGACATAATTCGATAAAAATCCCTCTTTTCATGTGCTAAAATTTCAGGAATTAGTCGAATACGCCCATCTAAGTTGTACCATGTTCATTTTAAATCATTTATTTTGTCCTAGTCAAATCATGGTCTTACCATTTGTATTTTTTCAAATTTTATACTTCCAACCAAATCAACACAACTTTTTACCAGGAAATTGTTTAGATGACCAAAATTAGAAACAATGTTGTAGGACCCGGCCTATATTTAATTAGGAGACATAAACGACCAATAATGAATGGTACAATTTAGATTATTAATTTTAATAAACTCCCCATGGTCCAATTTAAAATTAGCAGTTTCTAACACCTCGCTCACATTTACTTCATCAACAACGGTAACAATTATGTTTTACCCAAAACGACAATTCATTATTAGACCTAATACTCATTAAAAAAAAAAAAGAATCATTATTGTAATAACAGGAAAGGGTAAACAATTTCAAAGTTTGTCACCTACTCTTCTAACCCTTTTTTCCTATAAACTCCTGCACCTAAATACCCACATTGGAGCTTAACTCCCACGCACAAACATCCTTCTCTGCCTCAATATATTGATGTTCTTAAATTACTTCTCTAAGAGGAAGATGAATCAACTCGTTCTTACAATGAAAGTCCTTGACAACTAGAATATAAACCTAATGTGGTTGTTTCTGATTTTTGAGCATCTTCGAAGGATTACTAAAAAAAAAAAAAAACTAGCTCCCAACTAATAAGGTGTTTGAGCATAAGTTGTATATTTTGTGAGGGTACGTGAAAATGTAAACATCATGTCAACGAAACGTCACAAGACTCCTAGTATTTTGTTTTCCATTAGTACCCATATTAGTTGCAATTTGTGCAATTTTGAATGTTGATGGAATGCAAGTTAAGGGATTGCTCCATTTTATAACCATATCTTTAGCTCGATAAAGTAATCACCTTTTCTATTTCCCAATACATGACTTATGTGATCTATTCATCTCTTTTTCCAACATAGTGACTTCCATTATTTGAAGTGCATAACACTCATTCCAAATATGGGTCTTGTTTTACAACATTCTCCAAACCAACCATTAAACTAGCCAAGTTTTGAAAGTTAGCTCTCTTTACACAAAATGTTACAGACCCGTTCATAGTCATCTTGAATCAATTCAAGATTGTGATAATCATACAAATGGACCTATAACGATCATTCTTTTTAACATCTATGTAACTAAAAAGAAAATGCAACTTCATTATAATGAATTCATAAATAGCCGATTCTATATATGCCCACATACAACACTTCCACTTGGTTTCCTTATTCTCAAGTATCATGTGCACGACCATATTCCCTTCCAGCTTACCTTTAGATAAAACCCACGATTCTTGAGATTGTTTAGATTGCAATAACAAATAGCTATCAGTTTTCCACTTTATACTCCTCATATGGAGCCCTTGAATCATCATCATTGTCAAAACCTTTGATATTTCTATTGTTAGGATCAAAAGGTCATTTTCTTTGTATCCTAAGAAATTGAATATTTTCTAAAGATTTTCCATTTCATGAGCTCGAAAAAAAATGCTACATTTTTGGTTTGTGCCGTTGTGTTTTGAAGATTAAATATCAAACTCCAACATGGACATGAGTTTTATCTGTCCACCCCGTGACAATATTTTCTCTGCAATGATGCACCTATACATATACTGAGTCCAGAATACATACCACTAGTGCATAATCCAATCAGTTTGTCTTGTTCTTGCTAATTATCTTGTAAAGTGATGTAGCAAGTGGAAGTCATAGGAAAGATTAGAAAAACACATGAGATCTGTTAGAAGTTATGGTTCAACAACTGAAGTTAACTAACTAAAACCATTTTTGAAAGTTGGCGGCAAAAGCTGTTATTTTAGCTTGCAACTTGAGCAGTTAGAAGTTAGTTAGAGGAGCTGGTTTTCAGCTGAGATGTGTGAGCGTGTGTATAGTGTATGTATAGGTAATATACATGAGAGTATATATAGCTCATAAATAGCAGAAAACAGAGCAAGAGAGCAGTACATTCACTTTGTAAAATTCAGCAGAAACTTTCTCATTCTTTGAAGTAATAAGATAACTCCCTTGGATGTAGAATAGAGTTCACATTGAACTCTTATTCGAACCAAGTAAATTCTGGTGTTGTGTGTTTGATTGATCGTTTAGATTTCATCTTCTTCTTGTTGGCTTACTTTGATCATTACAGTTAGTTTTTACACTTTGTTTTTTGATCAGTTTTGCATTGGTTGTTTGAGTGGATTGAATCAAGATCTTTGAGTGATCTTGTGATTGGTTGTGTTGTTGATTCACTACAAAGTGGTGCGGTGAGCATGGATCAAACAACACAATGGCATCTGCTAAATTTGATGTTGAAAAATTCACTGGAGTGAATGATTTTGGGCAGTGGAGATTGAAGATTAGGGCTAAGCAGAGATTATTGGATGCACTTGATGAATCCTCAATAGATAAGGAGATGGATGAAAAAGCCAAGAAGGCTATGCTTGAGAAGGCTTCAGTGCCATCATTCTGAGTCTAGGAGACAAAGTCTTGAGACAAGTCTCAAAGGAGAAGTCAGCTGCAGGGATCTGGATCAAGCTTGAGAGCCTCTACATGACTAAGTCTCTGGTAAATTGTTTATACCTTAAACAAGCCCTTTATTCATTCAAAATGCATGAAGATAAACCTGTAGAAGAGCAGTTGGATGCATTCAATAAGTTGATATTGGATCTTGAGAATATTGATATGTATTTAGATGATGAGGATCAAGCTTTACTACTGTTGAGTTCACTACCTAAGTCTCATTCTCACTTTAAAGAAACTCTGATGTATGGGAGAGAATCTTTGACATTAGGTGAGGTGTAATCTGCACTAAACTCTAAGGAGTTGATTGAGAGAAATGAACAGAAGGTTTCTGTAACTGGTGAAGGGTTGGTAGTGAAGGGGAAACATCATAAGAAAAACAAAAAGGAAAGAAAGAGAATGATAAGACGCCACAGAAAGAAGGAAACACTGAAAGGAAGTGTTATTTATGTCATAAACCTGGTCACATCAGAAGATTTTGCCCTGAAAGGAAGAAGGGCAATGAAAACTCTAAAGATTCAGGTGATGTAGCTATAGCACAGGATGGCTATGAGTCTGCAGATGTATTGATGGTGTATGAAGGATAACCTGAACTTGAATGGGTAATGGATTCTGGCTGTTCATACCACATGACTCCAAACAAGAGATGGTTTGAAGAGTATGAAGAAAAAGATGGAGGTACAATGCTGTTAGGAGACAACAAACCTTGTAAAGTACATGGTATTGGATCTGTGAGATTCAAGATGCATGATGGTCATCTCAGGCTGCTGCACGAAGTCAGATATGTACCAGACTTGAAAAGGAACCTGATATCTCTTGGAGAGTTAGATAATAAAGGTTTTCAATTCAAGTGTAAAGATGGCATTCTGAAGGTACTAAAGGGTTCAATGGTTGTCATGAAAGGGCACAGAAAGAATGGTTTATACACCCTCTATGGAAGAGTAGCTCAGGAAGCAGTTTCAGCCACAGCAGGGTCTGAAATCACAAAAACTGAGCTATGGCATAGAAGGTTGGGACATGTGAGTGAGAGAGGATTAGCAGAGCTGTGTAAGCAAGGATTACTTGGTGTTGACAAGTTGGAGAAGCTGGTATTCTATGAAAATTGTGTCTTTGGCAAAGCATGCAGGGTAAAGTTTGCCACAGGACAACACAATACAAAAGAAAGGCTTGACTACATCCATGCTGATTTTTGGGGTCCTTCAAGAACTGCATCTCACTCAGGAGCCAGGTATTTTCTCTGTCTTGTAGATGACTACTCAAGAAAGATATGGATTTACACTTTGAAAAGTAAGGATGAGGTGTTTGAGACCTTTAAGTCTTGGTCAGTATTGATGGAGAATCAGACAGGAAGAAAGATAAAAAGGTTGAGAACAGATAATGGCCTTGAGTTTTGCTCTGGAAACTTCAATCAATTCTGTAGAAAAGTTGGTATAGCTAGGCATAAACAATAGCTTATACACCTCAGCAAAATGGGCTTGCAGAATGGTTCAATAGAACAATCCTTGAGAGGATAAGATGCATGCTTCACAGTGCATCATTACCTAAAGATTTTTGGGCAGAAACTGTGGTAACAGCTGCATATCTGATAAATACGTGTCCTTCTACTGCTTTGAACATGAAGACACCTGCAGAAGTATGGTCTGGGCATGCTCCTGACCTTAGCTCAGATTGTTTGGGTGCAAGGCATTTGCACACATATAACAGGACAAACTAGAGCCTAGAGCTCTGAAGTGTATGTTCATAGGGTATCCAGAAGATGTGAAGGGATACAAGCTATGGTGTTTAGAGTCTGGACACAAGAGGTGCATAATCAGCAGAGATGTTGACGCAGAACGGAAGCGTACAATCGACACACCAACGTGTAATCGATGAAAAAACACCGGAATCCACCGGGAATAAACTGGAATCCACCAAAAATTGGAATAAAATCCCTTTTTTATTAATAATGATCAAAAGATACTGAAAAATAATAAGAAACAAGGTATTTATAGTCTCTAAGAAACCCTAATTTAAAATAAGGAAATAAATAAAAGAGTCCCAAACAAAATAGGAAATTCAGGAAAATTCCTAGACAAAAACGACATAAAACTGTAAGTCTTCTCAGCTGCCCTAAACGTTCGATTTTGGGCCTGACTCTCACGTAGGGTTGTAGAAAACTCAAAGACGTTCGATTTAATATCTTATGGGCCTCAAACGGAGCATTGGATCAAAAGATATGGTGGTTTTCGTGCGGGCCTTTTTCTTTTGCGGAAATACCAAAAATCAGGGGGTTCTTGTCCTACATCAGTCCCTCCCACTTCAAAAAAACTCGACCTCGAGTTTATATTTGGATATGAACTCTCGTTACTCAGAAAAGTCATCACTTGGTCTCTTCCTTTGAACCAATCTTGATGTCTTGCCATTTTTTCCTTTTCTTTGTGCTTCTTATTCTTTACATCAACCCTTTCTTCGCCATCACCTCGAACCTCGAGGACTTCTTTGGATGCCTCAATATGTTTCTCTAACTCACATTCAAAAGTTACCAAAGATACTAATGGATGATTTAGTGCTTCATTGTCTAATTCCTCGGACTTTTCTTCAACAATATTGATGTACCATATTTCGGTACCGACACGTCATAATATCCGATACAATATACGAACGTATTTTGGGACATATTATGCCACGTCAGCACCATTATTTTTTAATGCAAAATTACAATTCAAGGCAAAACTCGGAAATTGGCCCAAGTAGGCCCAAATTGAGCCCAAGCGAGATCAATTTGGGCCCAAAAAGGCCCAATTCGAGCTATACAAGCCCAATCCGAGCTATATGGGCTAAAATAAGATCTATTTGAAGGCCTAAAAGCCCAATTCGAGCTATATGGGTTAAAATCCGATCTATTTGAGGCCTAGGAGTCCAGTTCGAGCTATATGGGCCCAAATTCGACCTATTTGAGGCCCAATTCGACCTATTTGAAGGCCCAATTCGAGCTATTTCAAAATAGCTCTAATTCGACCTATTTTGAGTTATAGTTCTACTTGGATTGCACTTTTAGACGAATAAGGACTCTTATTACTATATAAGGGGGTCCCATGCCTCATTCTAAGGTACGTTTTTATTTTCTAGCTTCTAGTTTCGAGCTATATACATCGAATTCGAGCTATAGAGCAATAATTCGAGCTATATTGCAATAGCTCTTGTTCGATCTATATAGAGTGTATTTCGAGCTATTTGAGAGTAATTCGATCTATTCGAGTTTTCTCATCACGGTTCTCAATACCATTTCGAGGTGTGCTAATTCGACCTACAGAGCCCAAATTCGACCTATTTGGGCATATTTCGAGCTATAAATTCGAGCTATTGTCTCTGACGACAATACCTCAAATTCCGACCTATCTGACTTGAGCGTCGGAGTGCCTTCGCCGGAGGAGGCACCGGCTTAGTTTACGTGTGGTGTTGAGTGCAGGTTCTGAACTCAAAAGCTGCTTAAGCATCCAGCAGGAACTAAAGTAGTCTGACGTGGAGTGTTGGAGAGTGGACACGTATCCAGACGAAAATACCCCACATCAGTGGCGCCGTCTGTGGGAACCTTCTACACGCACTTAGTAACAAACACTGACACTCAATGGCTCAACGGAGAGCAACGGATAAGAATGGAATGGCTGGAAGGACTAGATCACAGAGGGAGGATGAGAATCGGGCGCCTGATGCTTCTGAGCGAACATCAGTGGCAGCGCACATCACTCCCCTTGATCCTCCAACTCACACAGCGAATCAACCTGACGTTCCTCCCACGGAACAACAGCTATTGAATTCTGCTCAGTTGGATCAAATCATGGCGGCATTCCAAAGGACTATGGTCCCAATGATTGTGCAGCAATTGGCTAACACTTCTGTTTTGCAAAGTGCTCAAGCTCCAATAGCACAGCAACCAGCAACCAGCAACACAGCCTGCGACACCGCAGCAAGGAAGGACTCATCCGACCCAGCGTCGTGATGATTCAAGGCAGTATACGCAAACTAGGATGACAAGGCCAAGGGATCCAACTCCCTCGCCTGAAAGGAGGAATCCTCGTTCAGTGAGGACCAATGCTAACAGAGCTCCCAGTCGAGCAACTGGTCGAGATAGAGAAGGAAGGGATGGAGAGGTGAATTCTAGGCAGAGAGTTCCTGATCATCGACCTGCAGCAAGTCGAACTGCCGGAAGAGATAGGGACTTGCCTGAGAGAGTTGCACCAAGATTGGAACCTGTTGTAGCAGAACATATTCCACTAAGGGAGAGGCCAAACCCCTTTTGTGAGGCGATCAGTAATTTGACGTTGAAGGAAGGAACTAATCTTCCTGTTCTGAAGAAGTATGATGGAAATACCGACCCAGTTTCACATTATGATGAGTTAGATGGAGATTTGCAGGTCTTGGGGTATGCAGAGAATATGAGGGCGAAACTTATTTCGCTCAGTTTGAGGGGTCCAGCAAAGAAATGGTTCAAAAACTTACGCTCGGGATCAATTGAATCGTCTGAACAGTTTAGGACTATGTTCATAAAGAAGTTTGCTACTTATCGCATAAAGAAGAAGTCTCCAAGCACGCTGTTTAATATCTATAGAGGACCTGATGAACCTTTGGGAAGGTATATCGAGCGTTTAAATCTGGAGATTGGAAGAGTAAATGCTCCCAATGTCGACCTGGTCATATCTGTATTGGAGCATCGTTGCCGGAGTAAAAAGCTCATAGAAGTGATAACATGGAATACACGTGATTCCATTGAGCAAGTAATGGACCTAACTAGTAAGGTCATTGAAGTAGAGGAGGCAACCATGAATCAAGGGTTGATGGACTCGCCGAGAATTCATGGGGGAAAAGAGAATAAAGATAGAGATTGGAGGAAGGAGCAAAGGGGAAAAGATCGAGATCGCAATCGACAACCCTTTAAGAAATTTGACAATTATACTCCGCTGAGGAAACAAATTGGTGAAATCTACGCCATAGAGAAAGATAGCGGGTTGCTTAGAACTCCTAAACCGTTCCGAGAGACTGAGGAGACTAAGGGATCGAAGAAATATTGTAAGTTCCACAGGCAGAATGGGCATTTTACTAACGAATGCAAGGCTCTAAAGAACGAGATCGAACGACTCATTCAAGGGGGGAAACTCATCGAGTACATCCTTGAGAATAGAGAGTCACGTGAAGAGAAGGCGTCATCTGGACGCAAGCAAGATAGATCCCCACACGAGAAGAAGGAAGAACCAAAGCGTAAACGGGGGAATGGGAATGATGATATCGAGAATGGAATCAATGTGATTGCTGGCGGACCTACTGGCGCAGACTCAGCCAAAAGTAGAAAACGCATCTCACGAGACATATACAATGAACGACTGAAGCGTCCTGAGATAGATCTTGTCTTTGCGGTGGACAAGTTGGATACAAGAATCACATTCGATGATAGCGATTTCGACAGCTTGTCTCCACAAGCTAAGGAAGCGCAATACTTGAATTGCCCTATGGTGGTTTCCGCGGTGATTGCAAATCACGGGGTAAAGAGGATAATGATTGATAATGGATGTTCATCCAACATAATCTTCATGGATGCTTTACAACAAATGAAACTTGGACAATACGAGATCACGGATGTTAACTCACCACTAGTGGGATGTGGTGGAAGTGAAGTAAAACCCATTGGAAGGATCTTGTTGCCAACATCCTTTGGCGTGAATCCGAAGAGGAGAACACTGAACGTGGAATATCTTATCGTTGACATACCATTTGCATACAACGTACTGATTGGAAGGCCAGGAATAACGGCATTTGCTATGATCATCTCTACGGTGCATCAGAAGGTCAAATTTCCAACGCCTGGTGGAATTGCTGAACTCACTACAAACTATCGTGATTCGTGGAGTTGTTATGTTACATCAACTAAACCTATCAAGGCAAAAACGGATCCAAATGTCGCGATAGTTGACATACATCCAGGGGAGACGCCTGAAATAGGGAAACAAGTTGATACAGAGATGGTGCTTGCTGCGCAAGTGGACCAAGAGATGATGCAGGAGGATCATACCCCTTCCAATATTGAGGACTCCTTGAAGAAATTGGAAGAAGAAAAAGAAGACAAAACGACATTGCGCTATAAAAAGAAGATGGAAATGGAGCGTCTGAAACCTTCGGGAGAGTTTAAGGAGGTGATTTTGTCAAAAGATGAGCCTGACAAGATAATTAAAATTGGTAGCGAGTTGACTTTGGAGGTTGAGAAGGCATTGTTGGAATGCTTGCGAAGAAACTTTGATGTATTCGCATGGACGGACTCGGACTTGAAGGGGATAGATCCTCGAGTTGCGGTACATCACCTGAATGTTAACCCAAATGCTAAACCCATCCGACAAAAGAAGAGACACTTTAGCGATGAAAAGAACAAGGCCGCGGAGTTGGAAGTACAAACAAAGCTTGCTGCAGGCCATATATTTGAAGTTCGATACTCTGAATGGCTAAGCAATGTTGTACTTGTTCCAAAGAAGCCGACCGTATGGAGGATGTGCGTGGACTACACCGACCTGAACAAACATTGCCCACGAGATCCTTTCCCGTTGCCCAGGATCGATCTCGTAGTTGACTCTACAGCAGGGTGTGCGTTGCTGAGTCTTTGTGATGCACAGAGCGGTTTCCACCAAATACTAATGGCAGTAAAGGATCAACATAAAACGGCCTTTATCACTGACAGAGGGATATACTGTTACAAAGTGATGCCGTTTGGTCTAAAGAATGCAGGAGCAACCTTTCAGAGGTTAGTTGCCAAGATGTTTTATCATCAAATCGGCAAGACAATGGAAGTTTACATTGACGACATGCTCATCAAGAGCCTGAAGGCGGAAGATCACGTGAAACATTTGGAAGAGGCTTTTGGTATCATGAAACAATATGGGATGAAGCTAAATCCTAAGAAGTGCACTCACTTTACAAGGAAATAGCTTCAACCACAAACTTCAGTTTTTGACAGAAATCTGAACGTTGATCTTTGATAGATCACATTAACTGAAAGTTGGTCTTTGATAGAACGCTTGAACTGAAACACTAGTCTTTGAAAGACCACTTTAACTGAAACTTTAGTCACTTATGATGGCGAAGTCCACACATTTTTGTCGATGCAGACCAACCATATCACCCATAACAAACAGGCCTTATCTCTCCGTGTAAGGAGCTACCTTACAATCTGAAACACATGTCATGGTACATGTGGAAAACTACAACCCAACAAAGACACAACGACCTCCCGATGTGTCTAAGAGGGAATTGGCCATGGGGACATAAGGCCCAACCGGCAAGCCCTTCGCCGCCCGGTCGCACCCCATGCACACCCAAGCCAAGTTGGATCTAACTAACTGAAAGGGACATATCCGAACATAACGGGACATAATCATCATAAATGACAAAATACTTTTGAACAAACGATTTCACGATCCACATGATTTAGGAAATCAATTTCGAGTAAAACTATACTTTGGGAATTGATTTTGAATAGAACTCTGCTTTAGAAAATCGATTTTAAGTAAAACTATAGATATATATACATGCATCCTTCCAGTTTTTCGAAAACATGTAATACATTTGTGAACACTCACCTTAAGTCCAGCTGCAGGGATGTCGGGATGCCCCAAAGTTAATATCATTTACCTATTGGTCAAGCGAAATATCAACCTCAACACCACTAAACTAAATCCTAATGCAAAGAAAGCAAATCTCAAATGATGATTACTAATCTAACTTATCTTATATACATATACATATACATATACATATACATATACAACTCATATGATACACATTACACACAGAGACATAGTATAATCACACACAATAATTTAGCTATAAACATAAAATACTTACTTAATTCACTATTTTTATTGAGAATAACATATTGGAACTATAAGATTCAAAACTAAATTATGGCAGTTTAGTTTACTATTTTATATAAAATCATGAACTCTTTAATGTTCCATAAGATCTCAAAACAATCTTACCAACATAATGACATAATCATATGAAACTCATCAATTAATAACAATAGTCTTAACATACTCCAATAATTCTCTAAACTCATTATACACTTTCCCGCAAAATTTTCTGGTAGTGATTTTGGAACAATTATATAAGATTCATTACAAGTGATAAATTCACAAAAGTTTACAGTAGGTTTAGTAACACCTTGAAGTTATTACAAAAAACGTTTCAATCACAAAATAGGTCATTTAGCACGTGACATAATTCGTTAATTAAAGAGTGTAAAAACAGAAAATACTAAGATATTAATACCTTGCAAGTGTTTCTTCCTTTTTCTTGTTTTGTATGTATGGATAAGAGTTTAGAAGTAGGAACGATAGATAATCCGAAGATGAGCTAGCTATAAAAATATTTACATTTCTCTTGCCTTGTGTATATATGTGATGGAATTTGGTGGTAAGGTGTACAAGTGGCATGTGGAAGGATGATGAGGAAAAAAAATGATGATGTGTATTACACAAGAGTAACAAGTGGCAATGAAACAAGTAAATAGGTGGCATGGATACATTATTATAAGTTTCTTGATGTACTATTTATATATGCAAGTTAAAGACCAAGATTATGAAATGATTAATCAATTAGAGTATTACTAAAAACAATTTAATTAACTGGCATTAACAATCTAAACTAAATAGTTCTTATTTTCTAATCTAAAATACAAATTTTAAAACAAATGTAACAAGGTTTGTTAATACATATTTATAGAAGTAAAGATATTAATTTAAGAGATAAGAACATTTGGGGATATTACATGAATAGAACTTACTCTTGAGAATGCGAGTAAAGGGTGTTTGCAAGAGTTTATAAAATGAGATTAATTACTACTTTTACTTAATGCCACCCTAAGTGACTTTTGATAAAAAGTTGGGAGTGCTTGCAAATCTTTTTAAGAAGCTGCGTAAAGTATTAATGAGGTGTTTGTAAGAATTAATGAGAAATGGCTTTTCTTTTGATTTTTTTTTAAAACATATTATTTCAAAAGCACTTCGAGAAGCACCCTTCAGCATGTTTTTCTGGCTTGTGCTTTTTTTAACTTTTTTTTAGACAGGCAGAAGCAAAAGTCAGTGTTCCAAACACTAAAAATGTGTTTTTGCTGTGGCAAAAGCCCATAAGCCATTTTCATAAATATTTGCAAACACCACCTTAAATGGCTACAGTTATGCTTGCACTAATTAAATGACCCTAGAAATTGTTTTAGTGCAACAACACGAAATTCCAGGAGCATCTGGGGTGCAGCAGGGGGATGTGCATCCTGCTCTCACATAGCATGTGGGGCCCACATGCATGGGAGCCACATACATGTGAGAGTGGTCTGTGGTGCCTTATGAGGCACCCAAGACGCTCCCACAAAATTCCCGTACATGTGAAAACGTTAAATGTAGCTACCATACTATTTTGGCACTATCTTTGCATGCTTTGTTATTTATGTGGCTAAAATTACCATACGAGAGTTGATTTCAGTGAATGGAGTAATTCTTCGTTCAACAAAAAAAAAAGGAGTAATTCTCCACTAACTCATTGCTTGCTATTTGTTGCTACCAACTCATTGAAGCATTTGTTGCTCCCTAAGTTAAATATGGTTGCATATGATTTACCGATATAGGGGTGAATCCCTTGTAAAGAATGATGAATTAATTTCTCATTGTGTTTGTAAAGTAGAAATACCCATATATGCGAATCAACATTCTATTTAGCATGGGTATTTATTTTGGCTATTATAATCATTAGAGAATATTATTAATGTGTTAGTATATTAAAGGGTTAAAGCATCAAACCTATTATTCTTAAGCGTCATTTGCAAAGAAAAAAGAGAAAACTACCCCTTAATTTACGTAAACATTCACGGCCCCTTGATCAACTCTTATGTGGAATCTTTTTGCCAGAAAATTTATTTTTTGATGGATTTTAAACATAAATATGGAGCTTCGTCCAAGTTTAACCCCAATTTTAATAAATTTTTCCCTTTTCCCTTCAATTATTCATGAATGTTTCTTAATTTTTAAATCTTAATTTTTGATAATTAATTTGTAAAACCCTAATTTGCGCTTCAGAAATTCTGCAAAAAAATTTTTTTATTGCGAAGAGATTCGGCTGGAAAGTTGACAATTATGCACTTGTACACTTTTAAATAGGTTTGGGGGGGGGTAGTTTTCTCTCTTTTGAAGTTTATGGGCCAGTTGGAATACTCTCAAAATTGGATGTTTGATTCTTTATACCTTTTAAAATAGGTTGGGTTAGTGCCTTCTAGGTACCTCGAGCTGTTTCATAATTTATGAGTAATTCATGACTAAAGATTTATGTCTATGCATGATGTTCTTAGAAATATTTAAGTTCTAGAAACACAATCATATAAAGTTTATTTTGATTTGCTCCGTAAGAAATATACGCAATGTGTTGTAGCTGAAGAACTTGTTGAGATTAATGGTTTTAGTAGGTGCAAAAACTACTGCCAGTAAGAAAACAATATTATTGACCATGCGGAACATCATGGTTCCTAGATGATAAAAAGACTACTAACCTTGTTATTAAGATATGAGACCTACCAACTTAGAAGTAATTATTGACCATTTACTTGATTATTTTATGGGCTTATGAAGGAGAAATCTTTGTTTCAAATGAAAATTAGTCCAAGAGACTCTTCAATCAACTCATGAAATTGTCTGAACACATTGTTATGCTTGAGATGCATTAATGGTGAACGATCATGAAATGAGCTCAGTTTTTAATTAGTAGCAGCATTGAATATCTTAGAGCTTCAAGTAATATCCTTCAAGTAATATTTTTAATTAGTTAACTTATAAAAGTATTCAATTCTTAAAACTTTATAAATAAAAAGAGAATGGAGGTATTTCATTCATTCCCCACATCTCCGTTCAGCCCTCTTGGGTGGCGCATTTTCCACCTCAGTTGTCCGTTGCCACAGTAACAAAACTCCTGCTTGTCTGAGAACGCAAGTTTCTTCATTTTGACACTAACCCCAAACTCCAGTATATATCCAGAAAGTATCTTTTTTCCGTACATGAGCTTTCAAGGACCGCAGAACATAGGTAGGAAAAACCCAACTACAGCAACTATGAAAGTCATATTTTACATACAAGGATATAACACCTGTGAATATAGAGATACGCAGAACTACAACTATGAACTATCAAAAGTGAAAGTAAAAAACAACCAACACCAAATTATTGAAAAGAGATTTTTCTGCATTTTGAACAAAGAATTTTGAATAGGTCAAATATTTCATAGAGAGCCAAAGGAATTCTGAAAGATGAAGCCGGAAAACTCAGAAAATATGCAAATAGAACAAAATGCGATTAACATTACTCAATCACCGCAACAAACCATTTTCTGCATTTGAAAGGATCAAAAGATTACTGGGAGTGTCCTATGATGAACTCAGGCTTCTTGAGTTGAATTTCTAGTTACATCTTACGGAGAAGTTGATGGAAGTGCCAATTTACGACATCAGCAAGCACCTATACGGATTCCAAAGCACAATCTAAGGAGGGAAAATATCTTTCAGAATTTGGGGCCTCTAGTTTACAGATTGAGAACTGAGATCCATTCAGGTGTCAACCTGCAAAAACAGCATGGGCGAGGCAAATGTAAATACATGACTTCATTTTTTTTTCTCCAGCGAGATGAAAAATAGATTAGAGTTTCAAACCTTTTTTTGCTAGAATGATGGACCTACTGATGAGAATCAAGAGGCCAAGCGCTCCTTAAGAGTGCTGCCAACCAGCCCAACCCCTCGTACAAACCATCTCCCTTAAGAGCACGAGTACCTTGAATATGCCATTTTCTATTTTTAAGATCATACAAGACCCAGGCCTTTGCAAACTTTCATTGGTGTCATTGCTCATCTCTAAACAGAAAAAAGAAGAATTCCACAAATAAGAGAACAAATTCTAGCAACATAATATACTACATCACATTGACACAAAAAAACAGCTGCAAAAGAGAATTTCAGGGACAGTAGTTACACAGGGCCAGTGAATACCAAGGACAACAAGAAGTTATTATCTACTTTAAACATTTTTTCCTTCATAATGGTTTTTGTTTACATTATTTATTCATCTCTTCCTAGCTCTCCTAACTGCATCATTGACGTAAAACAATATATTTGTGACTAGCATTTTACTTTTTGCTAGTAAGTTTACGAGAAGTTTTGTAATTCTAAAAAACGACGGAGTACTATTTTGAAAAGAGACAAGTTAAACCCAGTTTAAACATGTACAACTTACCCTGATGTCTTGAAGCCTTCGCTCCCTAGGTGCAAATTGTGGAACTGTTGCAAGTGTTAGAACACTAAAACCCCAAGATATTTTTGCATTTGCTTATTCAATGCACTAGTGCTTGTAATGGATTCGAGTATAATCTGTTTAGCATACGGATTGCGATCCATATATTCACAGCTTTATTCCAGCTAACAAGTCTTGCAAGATTTGTCCAAGAAACAACAAAAATCTCACTGCCATTCACAACTTCCTTTCTCTCCATACAGAAATCAACTCCAGTTCACAAATAACCGCAGCATATGCTTCATTAAATCCTGTAAAAATACAAAAAGCTTGATTGTCCAACTCTGATTTTTCTTCTACATTATGAGTGCTTTTTTGTTCATGGATTGAATCAAGAGTCCAAGACTATAGATGTCAGTCCTTTATTTTTGATTTCCTTATTCATTACTCTGCCAGAGGAAGACACCAGTAAGCCAAAAGTTGGCATTAAATTGACTGAAGATCTTTGTAACTCTTCAATCTACAGACAAGTTGGACGATGCATACAACTTTTATATAATCTATGCAAATCAAAAGCTTCTATTATGAAACAAAGGCGCTGGTTTCATGGATATTCGAAAGAGCAGTCTCTTACCCTTAAGAAAGCATTATACCTTAAGCGATGAATCCAATATTCAATTGAAGTCCCATTTACACCGAAGAATGTTGGACATACTTTAATAACTAAAGCTACTATTCATTCATTTCAAATTAAACAGCAACAAGAAGTTATATTGTAATCTGAATAAAGTATCTGGTATTCACCAGCAAACTCCTTTCTGTATACAAAGAAGATAAGATATTTGAAGCAGGTAAATGTAATCCAATGGCGAGGATCCTTGCAATTTTGCTTTTAGCTCTGAATGAATCAACAACAAGGAAAAGAGAACTAATCTAATAAGCAAGAAACCCAGTCCTAAAGGTTGTACTCTTTGCATCACAACACCGAGTTTCTCTTAAGAATATACTTTTGTGCATAACATGTGGCTTATTAGTATATAATTGATTATGTTATTTTCTTCTTTTTTGGGAAATATGTTTTTGATAAATATGCTTCACAATCGCAACGGAAGTGAATGAATCAGACACGGACATGTTAAATCACTTATGTGCTACATACTCGAGCTGGGATCAAATCTCATCCGCATAATTGCCTTTTACGTGCACTTATATGCATTTTATAGACACTCTACCAAGATATATTTATTAATAGATCTAAAGTACTTTATCATATACGCGAGAAAGAAAATACTTCATTGTATTTCTTTACTCTTTTCTTTTTTGTTAAGAAAACTTTACTAATGTTCCCAGCTGCGACAAATATGCTCAACTTAGTTTCTGATAACCGTAGTTAATTTCTGTAGGCTTTATTGAATGAGTCCATTACTTCAACTTTATCCCATCCGTATCCATTTACTACGTGCTTCACACTAGCAAGATCAACAAGTCCAATGATAAGATCCACACTTCTTAGTAAAGTATCAAGAAAGCAATATAAGATAGATCCACCAAGAACTTGATAAAATAGATTGTTGCATGGGTATTCTTGGAGAGTACTCTCAATGGTCTGAAAACCGAATAGAGATGTAAGGAAGATAAGCCACGCGTCACAAATGTTAGGCACATGTGCTATATTTATCATCTTTCACATGATATATGACAGAGGTTATCAGCTTGCAGATGCTATAAAACTATTTAACAAACACTCAAAGATTTACTAGACAATCATGCAGTTTTTTCGTTTTTTCATTTTGACTTCAACAATGCAATCTTATTTCTATCAAATCTCTGTAGGCGTCCACATTTGTTTAGGCAATTGTTTTTTCCTTTGTTTCCACTCTATTACAATAATAAACTTAATGATCAACAGCCTTACTACTAGGAATCACAAAATGTGACATGTAGTCAACTACTAGAAACCATTCTCCATTTTTCCTTTTACCTTTTTAAACCCATGGTCAGTAGTCTTTTCATCTACTAGGAACCATGTACATATTCTAAACGACGAGGATTAACATCACGATTTAGGGAATTGTTTTGCCTTTGTTTGCACTCTATCACAATAATAAACTGAATTATCACAATAATAATATTTTTCAGAATTTAGGGCCTCTAGTTTACAAATTGATCTATTCCTGGGTCAACCTGCGGAAACAGCAAGGGCGAGGCAAATGTATACATGACCCTTTTTTTTTTTTCTCGAATGAGTTGGAAAATAGATTCAAATCACAAACCTTTTTTGCTAGAATGGTGGACCTACTGATGAGAATCCAACAGCCTTGTGCTCCTTAAGAGTGCTCGGCAACCAGTCCAACCCCTCGTACGAACCATCTCCTTCATGAGCACACAAGTACCTTTAATATGCCACTTTATATTTTGAAGATCATATAGACCTAGGCAATTGCAAACTTCCGCTGGAGCCATAGCTCCTCTCTGAACAGAAAAAGAAGATTGTCACAAATAAGAGAATAAATTTGTAGCAACATATTGTACTACTGCACATTGCCCCAAAAAACAGCTGCACAAGTGAATTTCGGGGAAGATACTCACAGAACCATTGGATACCAAGGACAACAGGAAATTATTACGTAGGTTAAGTCTATATGGACCTTGTGGCGACATAATTCAATAAAATTCACCTAAACATGTAATATGGTAATATCACAACTTATTTATGATGTGCCAAACTTATAACCACAGACTTGTCAAGTGTCATCTTTTTCTATGAGTTTCAAAAGATTGAATCTCTTTATTCACTCTGTGATAAATTGCTTTTTAAGTCTCGAACTCTAAAATTAATTGCAGAAGCATTGCCATCCATAAAAATTGTTCTCAAATAATGTTAGAGCAATACAGCTCCAATAATAACACCACTGCTCATTCAACATTTATTGGAATCAGCCAGAAAGTTTATAGGGCACCGACCACTGTCAATAATTAGGAATTTCTTGAACAAACAGAATGTTTTATGAATATGGTCTCCTACTCATATACTGGACTTTCTTTTACCAAAACACAGACAACTGGTCCAACTGCTGGATTCTCTTTTTCTTTTGAAGATGCAGGTTACAACTAACCATGCTCTAGCTCTTTTCAACTAATTGACCTAATAGAATTTAAGTTAGGGCCTCGTAATTTTAAAGATCTGCCTCAATTTTGGAAACAACCAGCCTTCATAATCTACAAATGGTCAGTAGTATTTTCATCTACTACAAACCATTTACATATTCTAAACGACGGGGGATTAACACTACCATAACAAGATGAGTCTATAGGCACCCACATTTGTATAGGCAATTATTTTTCCGTTGTTGCATTTGTATAGCCTTACTACCAGGAATCACAAAATGTGACCAGTAATCCACTAATAGGAACCATTCTCTATTTGCTGTTTACCTTTTTTAAACCATGGTAAGTAGTATTTCCATCAACTAGGAACCATTTATATATTCTAACACAAACAGGATTAACATCACCGTTCTCTATTTGCAATTTAAATTTTTAATAACTATGACAAGTAGTCCTTATCATCTACTGAAAACCATATGTATAATTTGACGACATGACTAATATTCCTCAAACATAGTAAGAGTCATTTATAACGTTATATATATCACCACAATAGCATCATAAAATACTTAACCTACTTATATTCATGGAAAACGTTCACATGTACCATAGGAAGGAACATTATAGATCATAATTCCCATTCTGTCACTAATATGCCCATATACAAGTTTTTCGTAGCAGAAGTCAAAGGACAAAACTAGAAAATAAGTAACCAACTTTTTAAACATTTAATAAAATCTGGACAGATCACCGTCAATAGAAATATCTACCATTATTTCACTTAGTCCAGATGGCGCAACATCATGTAATCTCAGACCCTCTAAATAGCGAATAAGCATGTTTCACTGTTCAAATGTCTGTAAAAAACAGAAATCTGTTCCAAAGGTATTGTTCAAAAGTATGACACTCTTCAGATAAAAATGAGAAAGGTAGTAGTTAGTCAAGATAAATCCAGTAGCTACCTGAACACGTTCTAATGATAAATGTTTCGTTTAATTGCTAACTGGAAAATCAACACGGTAGTTGCTCTTTCTTCAATAGCCCACGGGAGTTGCCCTTAGTGAAGTTAAATGCTGCATTATCTTCTATCAGTTCTATTTCCTTTAGGTAGCTGTCTATATCTGGCAACAGCAACATGAAACTTTCAGCCAAAAGCCTGTGGCATAGGCATTATTTTTAGTTAAGAACAGCTATATAGACAAAGCTCCAGCTTTACCTTATAAATATTGAATGTAAAAGAAGGATAATTGCCTTAATTGCATTCAAGAGCATAATGGCTTCACTTGTATTTGTGGCACAAACTTGCAGCCCTGATAAAACATGTCCATATTCTGTACTTTCTTTTCATCTCCATGACCTTCTGAATACCAATATCGAAATCAACATTTTTCATATAAGCATCAACCACTGAACCATATGGCGACGTATTAAGACTGATAAAGACTTTTTCAGCTTCCAATGGATGGCGTGAGTTTCCGTAACAAGTCATAAGTAGATGCATTGTAGCAATCATGGGTTCAACTCCTGATTCTTTCATAGTCACAAGCACTTCTTCTGTTTTAGGTGGTGTTTGCAAATGCTTATAAAAGGAGCTTGTTGGCTTTTGCAGCCGCAAAAGCACATTTTTAGTGTTTGGAATGCTGACTTTTGCTTTTTCTTGTCTAAAAAAAAAGTCAAAAAAAGCACAAGCCGCAAAAGCATGACCAGGGGTGCTTCCCTAACTGCTTTTGGAATTATGCTAATTTTGAAAGGTCTTTAAATAGAAAAGTTACTTCTCCTTAATTTTTGCAAACACCTAATTAATGATATAAGTAGCTTTTTAAAAAAATTTGCAAACACTCACGACTTTTTATTAAAAGTCACTTAAAGTGGCTTTAAACAAAAGTATTGAACAAGCTCCTTTTATAAGCATTTGCAAACACCACCTTAGAAAGGTTTCATGAGCTTCTTTACATATTCATCATCAAATGATAAAATGAAAAGTCGAGCTTCTGCCCTTCTGACATAAGGTAATCAAAAAGTTCTTCAGCTTTTTCTAGCATCAGCTGCTTACAAAATGCTGCTATCAGACTCTTGCATGTATTTAAGTTAGGTTTTAGACCGAGATCTCTCATTTCATTCATTAGTGAGAGAGCTTCTTCGGGCCTTGTACAGTCTTCTTATAATCCTCTATTCAGTATACACTGCAAATCAAACATAGCCCTATACAGATGCATCGTAGGAAGAATCCTGCAGCTTTCTTTGCATGGTATATCTTCTTCACTTCAAATATGTTGCCGGACTTGGCATATGTTTCTAACATCAGCATAATTGAAGTTTTTACTAATTTGAAACCCATATCTCGTAACTTATGTATCACAACATAGAGCTCATTTAGTCTTCTGTCAACAATTAATGCTTGCAATGGACAGTTCATCGTATCAACAACTGAGGAAATACCGCCTCTCGTCATTGTATCAAAAGCCGCTCTTGCTTTCTCATAAAAACCACATGCAGCATAAGCCTGAATCAACGCATTTCAAACTTTCCGATTGACCATTTTGTCTCTCTGCCTCAGGCTTCCAACAACGCTTTCTGCTCTTTCCAGTTGCTTCGATTTTCCATAAGATCAGACAGAGGAAGGCCTTCTCCTTCTGCTTCGTCAACCAAGTGATGAGCTTCTCGGGGAGATCCATACTGAAATACATGAGATCCATTTTCTGATAAATATCCAATGAAGATTCGGCTAAATGAAATTTCATATCCGAAAATATTTGAGAAGCTTTGGCAAAGCGTTCGTTCTCTTTACACGACTTTCAGCAAGGACTCGTACATAGCACCACCTTATTATATGTATTCAGGATATTATTTTTGTAGTATTCATCCAAAGCAGCATCTATTTGGCCAGCTTCGCAATAAACAACAACCAAGGCTTCCGCTATAAGCTGTTGGGATCCAGATGGATGATCCTTTATAGAGTTTAACAGTTCTACCACTTCAGGAATCCAACCAGATAAACTGCTGCGATCCAGATGCATGATCCTTTATAGAGTTTAACAGTTCTAGCGCTTCAGAAATCCGTTCAGATAAAATATATGACCTCAAAATCGATAGAAAGTTATCCTGGTCAAAACCATATCCTTGGATAACTGCCAGTGTCAATATTGTAGCTGCATAATCATAGCAGTCCTCAATATTGTAGCTGCATAATCATAATCATAATCAGCTGGATAACTGCAAGTACAAAAGAAATATTCTCTGGCCCAAAGCCATGCAATACTTAAAGATCCTTGACCAACTTTGTGGATATATTTTTCATTCTTTTCCCTACACAGCGCACGGAATAATGCTTCACAGAGCAAGATCTGGAAAAACCATCACCAACCATTTCCTGGTACAATGACCTAGCGTTTTTTGTGTTATCTGATCTCAAATGCACATCCATCATAATTGAATATGCAAGTTTGTCCGGCTTAATTCCAGAGCGCAGCATGCAGTGTAACATCTCTTCAGCCTCTAAGGTTGTCCAAGTGAGTCAATTAGAACGGTATACGTAAAGCAAGTCATGCTAACCTTGCCTCCCATACATGTGAATAAGAGAGTATTATAAGTCATTTCATCCTTTGGAAATCCCATGCCCACCAACTCCTGACAACTTTCTTTCACCTTTTTGACACTCCATTGCCTTACAAATCCAAAAAGCTGAGACTTGTATGTAACTGCATCTGTTGGATAAAAACCTTTTGATCCCAACTCATTAAAGAGCCGCTCTGCCTCACCAGGGAATCCACATCTTCCATACTGAGACCATGGAATTGTAAGTCTACAAATCAGGTTGAAACTTGTATTTCTCCATATCATCGAAAACTTGCACAGCCTCCTCCAAATTGGATTCCCGCGAACAACCACTTATAATAGTGTTGTAAATGATTATGTCGGGCCGAACCCCCGCCCTCCTCACTTCACGTAGTAGTTCAATTCCCAAATTTGGAGACATGGGATCCAGTTCATTTATCAAGGAATTAAAACTCAGAAGGTGTGGCTCACATCCATGTTCACACATCAAATCCAGCAACTCCTGAACCGTAGCCAAACGACCATTCGTAGCATACACACCCATCGTTGCATTTTATACACCGGAATGTATTACCAACAGCAGGCTCAGTCCAAGTAAAAATCTCCATAGCTAAGGCTTCTTGATTGGTTTTTTCGAGCGCAGACAGAATAGTGGCAAGCACTAGAGCATTGGGAGTATACCAATGCCGAAGATTTAACCACTCTTAAACCACTAGGGCCCTTTGCCAGTTAGCCTGACCAACCCATTTCAATATATAACAATAATCAGTTGGGGTGATTTGCACCAGAACCATATACATATTCTAAACGACGAGAATTAACATCACCGTTACATGATGAGTATATTGGCGCCAGCATTTGTTTAGACAATTGTTTTGCCTTATATGTATCCAGTTGGTTTAGTACCAGAATTCAGCATCTGTGACATCACATTTGCAGCTTCTATCATTTTACTTGCTTTTCTAAGTGAGTCAGTCAGAACAGTATATGTAACTGCATCAGGGTTTCGACAATGGGATTTCATGTCTCTGTAAATCTGTAAAGCAAGTTCGTGTTGACCTTGCTTCCCGTACATGTGATAAGAGAGTTTTATGAGTCATCACATCCTTTGGAAATCCCATGTCCACCACTCTTGACAAATTTCTTTCACCTTTTTGGAAAGCAGAGAATTCAGAATTGTATATAACTGCATCCGGGTAAAACTTTTGATCCCAACTCATAAAAGACCATTCTGCCTAAGTCTACTTCTTTCATGCACTGAGACTATAGCATAATAAGTCTATATATACGCTTGACATTTGTTTTTCTCCATGTCATCAAAACCCTTCACATGCTCCTCCTTCAGATTGGATTCCCCTGAACAACCACTAATAATACATTGTAAGTGATTATGCCGGGGCGAATCCCCGACCCCCTCACGTTCACACATCAAATCCAGCAACTCCTGAACCATAGCAAAACGACAATTCGTAGCATACACACCCATCATTGCGTTATACACTGTACTGTATTACCAACAGCAGGCTCAACCCGAGTAAAAATCTTCATAGCTAAGGCTTCTTGATTGGCTTTTTCGAGTGCAGCCAGAATAGTGGCAACCATTCGAGCTTTGGCAGCATACCAATGCCGAAGATTTAACCACTCTTAAACCTCTATGGCACTTTGCCGGTTAGCCTGACCAACCCATTTCAATAGATAACAATAACCAGTTGGGGTCATTTGCACCAGAACCATATACATATTCTAAACGACGAGGATCAATATCACCATTACATGATGAGTCTATAGGCACTAGCATTTGTTTAGACAATTGTTTCGCCTTTGTTTGCACTCTATCACCATAACAAACTGAATGATCAGTAGCCTTACTACTAGGAATCACAAAACGTGACTAGCAGTCTACTACTAGTAACAATTCTTTATTTTCCGTCCAACTTTTTTCACACCATGGTCAGTAGTCTTTCCATCTACTAGGAACCATTCTCTATTTTTTGTTTAACCTTTTTTAAATCACGGTCAGTAGTCTTTCCATCTACTAGGAACCATTCTCTAGTTTTTGTTTAACCTTTTTCAAAATCATGGTCAGTAGCCTTTCCATCTACTAGGAACCATTCTCTATTTTCTGTTTAGCCTTTTTTAAATCATGGTGAGTAGCCTTTCCATCTACTAGGAACCGTTCTCTATTTTCCGTTTAACCTTTTTTAAATCATGGTCAGTAGTCTTTCCATCTACTAGGAACCATTCTGTATTTTCTGTTTAGCCTTTTTTAAATCATGGTCAGTAGCCTTTCCATCTACTAGGAACCATTCTTAATTTCCCATTCAATTTTTTTAAATCACAGTCGGTTGCCTTTCCATCAGGAGCCATTTTCTATTTTCCGTTTAACCTGTTTTGGTCAGTAGCCTTTCCATCTACTAGGAACCATTCTTTGTTTCTTGTTCAACCTTTTTTAAATCATGGTCAGTAGCCTTTCCATCTATTAGGAACCATTCTTTATTTTCCGTTCTACCTTTCTAAAATCATGGTCAGTAGCCTTTCCATCTAGTAGTAACCATATAACGGTCAGCAGCCTTTCCATCTACTAGGAACCATTCTCCATTTAACCTTTCTTAAATCATGGCCAGTAGCCTTTACATACTAAACAGCGAGGATTAACATCACCACTCTGTATTTGCAATTAAGCTTTTTAATAAATATGATCAGTAGTCCTTATCATCTACTGAAAACCATATATATATAATTTGATGACATGACCAATATTCCTTATCATTCCGTCACTAATATACCCATGCACAAGTTATTTGCAGTAGAAGTCAAAGGACAAAGCTCGCAAATAAGTAGCCAAATGTTTAGACATTTAAACAAATCCGGACAGAACACTGTCAATAGATATACCGCAATCTAATATACTGATTGCTCACTGTAGAGATTCTTGGAACAACAGAATGTTTTGTAACCCTAGATTACTCCGAAATTGAACAACAGCATGTTCCTAACCCTAAATTATTCCGAAATTGGACAACAGAATATTCGTAACCCTAGATTATTCTGAATGTGAACAACAAAAACAAAATCCATCGATTGCGAAAACTTACCAAACAATCCGAATAGCATCCAAGATCGATCAAGAAAATTACTTTTCTCAGAGGAGAAATAGTATTGAGAAGACGAGCGATTTTACAAAACAGAGCTTTCCTTTATTTTCTTTCTCCCATAACTATTTGATTTAAAAGCAACGGCTACTATTTATCCACCAACGGCAACAATGAATTTTTTATGCGTTGTGTTTCAAAATTGTTGGACTCTATTTACAGCCCAACCCAATTTAAGTTCTGATAAAACCAGAATATTCATGTGCTTTATTTATAAATAAAACTATACATAAAAATCAAAATAGATTTTGGCTCCTCGTCTTTGCCTCATTCTACAAAATCCCATATTCTTTGTTAAGCACAGTTTGATTCTCCGGGAAATGGGGGAAAAAGAAAATAATTGAGAGAAAATGATGGAAAACAGGATTTTTCAGGAAATATTTTTATGGAAAATAAAATTTTCCTTTGTTTTACATGCGTTTGGCATCATTATAATTTTTTCAAGAAAATAGTTACACTAAATGATTTTGTGCAATTATATTTTAAATTATTTTATTTCAATTTAAAAACTTAAATCATGCGGCAATAGGAAATTTTAAAAGACATCCATCAAACTATTAATGTATTTTTTCTAATACTTTTTTTTTCGTAAATTTTCTACACCATTGAAATAATTGAATTTATGAAATACATTACTGATTTAGTTAAGTTCTTTTTAAATTAATACATCGAAGATGAAAGAATACTATAATACATGATAGGATAAAAGAAAAAATAATTAATCATATAATACAACAAAAATACAAATAAATGTTACATATATATACACACATACTTGTGCGTGAAGAAAATATTTAATTTTGAATAAGAGTCTTCTATTTCATATTGTTGAAAATATAAATTGGAGAAATTTATCCACATATTACGTAATCCTATTTTTTAAGAGAAAATATGAAGATGGGATAGGGAAAGATTTCATAATCTTCTTTTCATTTTTTTAGGCAAGAAAATATTTTCCTATCTTTTCCCGGAACTTCCAGGAAATTCTTGTATAGCCAAACACCCGGAAAATAATATTTTCCCTCATTTTTTTTCCTTTCCCCCATTTTTCTGGGAACCAAATTGAACCTAAGACGAAAAAATATCAAATTTAACTTGTACTATCAAATTTGACTCTTCAAATTGTAATGAGGAAAATAGACGAAGGACTACTGTACGTAGAAAATGAGTTTTGGAAATTGAACCAAAAATTGAATAAGTGCGACTTTTGGAGGAAGGTCATATATATAATATAATTATTAATAAAACTAAGAGCATAAATAAAAGCTGGAATTTATTAGACAAGCGGTAATTGTAACTTTTATTTTCTAAATTTATGTACTTACATCTGTCTTATTATTGTTACAATAATTTGCAATTAAATAAGGAAAGAAAAAGTCAAGCCTCATCTTCTCAAACCATCAGAATTTGGATGAAACGTAGGACTATGAACCACGTGGACATTTTGTTAGTATTAAGACTTATTTGTTGTAAGACATTTTGTTTATATTTTATTTATGTATTTCACTAATAGTGTATACAAAACTTTATATTAGACACTATATATTTTGTGTAATATTCCAAATAAATTGGTTTATCAAATTATAAAACATTGAAGTTATTTGTTTTATTTTTTATTGAAGCTGTATGTAATAAGATAATTTTTTGGGCAAAGAAAAGAGTATTTCGCTATCAGTACACTTAGAGTGAAGTTATTACAAAAGAAAGGTTGGGTTGTTGTCTTTTTGAGGGATTGTCTGGTAGCCAACTGTGTGATAAAAAAAAGAATTATGGAGATGCAAAACCATCTACAAGAGAGTCGTGAAGTTGTTTGCACCTAATCCCAACTATCTACTCTATCTTCGTTAGTAGTTAACTAATTATATAATACTTATAATAAATTAGGCAAACTGTATTTAATAGTTGTTTCTCTATTCATAAAAGTTACAAATAATTAGAGAAACAAAAGTTATTACGTCAATTTAGCATTAAACTCAATTGTGCATATGATTATCTTGAAAATACTCGGTAATATTTGTTGTTGATGTCGAGGCCTACACAGGGGGAAATGCATAAAACCCCTTGTGGTTTCTACAACATGCACAAAACCCCTCTTATGGTTTGATAATTGTTTAGAATCCCCTTGTGGTTTCAAAAACTCTGCAAAAACCCCTTTGTGGTTCAGAAACCTTGCACGGAATCCCCTTTCCGTCTAACTCCGTTAGTGCGTTGTGTACACTCGCTCAATGTGAGAGTGGGCTTGGATTTTGTGTACTTTTTTCTTTTTAAAAAGTCAATTTTACCCTTTGGAACTTCAGCATAAAACCCCCTTGTGGTTTGGAAACCTGCACAAAACCCCCATGTGGTTTGACAAACCCTGCACGAAATCCCTATTTCAATTATTTGTTTTAAAAATCATATATATAATTATTTTTATCTTCTCTTATAAATCCAAAACAAATTATGTTTGAATTTTTTTTTGAAATTTAAATAATATATATTTAAAAATAATGAAGTAAGGGGAATTATGGTCACTTAATAAAAAACCTAATGGAGTTACAT
Source organism: Misopates orontium (assembly GCA_946800315.1). Classification (NCBI taxonomy): domain Eukaryota; kingdom Viridiplantae; phylum Streptophyta; class Magnoliopsida; order Lamiales; family Plantaginaceae; genus Misopates; species Misopates orontium. The sequence goes on from OX326948.1 coordinate 15,739,177, forward strand.
GAAACTTAACGAAAGGAATTTTATGCAGAGTTTATGAAACCACAAGGGGTTCTATATAATTTAAAAACCACAAGGGAGTTTTGTGCATGTTTTCGAAATCAGGGGGTTTAGGTTGATATCCCGCTACACAAGACAGTATTTATGTGTTCATGAAACAAGTTTTTGTCTAATATATATATATATATTTTCCTGAACTAAATAGAAAGTTCAGTACATCAAGTAAGCATGTTCATGTGGTTTAACTTTATTTAGTTGATGTGTACATTATTTAAACTTTGATATTATGCATTTTAAGGCGACTGCCAATATGTAATGAACTTAATATTCCTACTTTTGCTGAAATTTGGAAATGATAGAGAAGTTTGAGCCAAAACTAATAGTTGATCATGTTTTACTGATGCCTAAAACTATATGTTACGTTTTATTTTCTTCTGGAGAAACTATGTGAGTGGGGTTGTGATGGAAATGAGAGTCCAAGTGAATTAGAATTATAGGATTATTTTAATTCTAGAGTTATTAGGTTTATTTATTTCCTAGTTTTACCTTGTTTATAAGTCTTAGTTTTGGTAGGATTTGTTTTCTTTAGCCTATAAATATGAGGCTAGACCTATTTGTCAAGACACGTTTATGATTATTGATTATTGATCATTGAATTCTTCTCTACTTCTCTACTTTCTTCTTCTTTCTCCTTTCTAAATTCTCGATCTCTTTCTTTATGGTTGTCGATCTCTATCAATTGACACCAGAGCAATTCGATCTTTCCCCGATTTCCGCTGCAATCGTCGTTTCTAGTTTTCGTAAATTTTTGCAAGTTCCGGTTCTGAAGATTTTTCTGCCGATACAGAGTTTCTGAATTTTTATTTTTTTTAAATAAGAAAACAAAAAAAAAGGTACGGAAATCCGTCCGAAAAAAAAAAAAAAAAAATTTTCGAGCGTGCACAACACACGCTCCAGAAAACCATGCATCTGCGTCGTCTTCAACGTCTCGTCCGCCACCATCACCGCCGCAACTCCGCCCACTTCTCCATCAACAGGCGCCCAACCAAGCGCCACCGTCACAGCCACCAACACCGCCGCAACAATTTCAACCGAACGTGAACCTCCACCGATCGCGAAACCCTAAAATCGCGCCCCCAATTCATTCCACCGCCGCCTGCCGTCGGCGTCCACAACGCCGCATCTCCATCATCAAGCGCACACACCACCGTCGTCGTCACCAGCCCATCATCTGCTTTCAGTCGTCGCTCGCCGCCAATTGCGAAACCCTAAATCGCGAATTCATCCACCTTCGATTCCAGTCGCCGCTCACAACCGGTCTGTTTCGGTCACCGCTCCGCCGCCGCCTCAACGGTGAACAACCCCAGTCACCACCTCTCTCCACCGCTTGAATACCGCCAGCAAATTTCCCCGCGAGATCTTCAATTTCGCACCGCCCGATTTTTAATTTTGGATTTTTTTCCCTTTTCTTAATTAATTTTCTTATTATATTTGGATTAATTAAATTGATTTCTTGATTTTCAGTGGTGTTCGGTGTGATCAAGCCTAAATCGAAAAAGGAGTGGACCATTACGTGACATCGAAAATTCGGCTGCTCCTAATTATTTTGGTAATAGTATTTCCTTTTTATTTTTTTATTGTTTTTTGAATGAATTGGAATGGTATATAACCAGCCACAATAACAAAGAGTCTGCATGCACATCCAGCATGCACAAGTTACAAAAGACCAAAGAAAAGCACCAACACAAGAACCAAAAAACAGGAAAGAGAACCGAAAGTTAAGAACAAAGGAAATACAGAAAAAACAAAACAGAGCAAAACAAAGAAGAATTAGCCAATGCCATCAGCATTCCAATCAGAGTCCCCCATAACAGATCGAGCGAGATCATGAGCGTCCGAATTTAAGTCGCGACGAGTCCATTTGAAAAGGAACGATGAGTGAGCATCTCTGTAACGCCCCTAAAAATTGGAAGAAAATAATAGTAATTTCGAATTTTCATTTTAGTCCTTGAACTTTTTGAAAATATGATTTTGACCCCTAAAGTTTTGAAAAAATTACAATTTAGTCCAAGATTATTTTGAATCAGCCATAAACGTTTTGTAGGCACTATATATGTTTCAAATTGATTATGATATGTTATAATTTGTATAAATATCCTATGTTTGATTTTTAAATGAACTTATCGCTTTTATTTTACGATATAGTCATCCATTGGTTCTTGACCAGTTATAAATTCAATAAAGGTTAAAGATTTTCATCATAAGGTTTTCTTGGTCTTAGAACATTGATTTCAAATCTCTTTTGCATTGAAATTTTTTACATTTATCGACCATGTGGTAAAAGTTTGATTTAAACCTAAATTACCTCAAGTTTTTACGTAAAGTGATATATGCATAAAGTAAGATTAAAAATTTATTTTTTTATATTTCATTTACAGCTGTATAACAGCCCATACAGCTGGAGAGAGCTAATACATCTGATTGGAGATAAAATAAAAAAATTCAAGTTACACAAAAATGGGGTATACCTATTTACTCCATGTCTCCAATTCTTGTCCATATAATGTTCACCATCTTCAACAATTTTTCTACACTTATCCTCTCCGAATTTCTTCTCATTTCCATCTGCAAAGTTTCTCTCCTTGATGTCTAGTTTACCTTAAAAATTGTTTCAGCCTTTAATCCTTCTTCATAGTCCTTAAGAATCCTCAAAACCGAAATCTATCAAAACTGTCAGTTTCGGTACAGAAACTTTAGAAGTCCGAAAACCATATCCAAACTTCGAGTCTTTCTCTGAAAGTTTTACCTAATACTTTTTATTGTTTAAGATAACTTTTATATTCATAAACCTTCTTCAACCAAAGTCGTTTGAAGGGTCTAAAAATAAGAAATACGTACCATTGTCCAGAAAATCTGAAACACAGCTCCTAGCTTTCATGATTTATTTAAAATACCAAACTTTGTCCTCTTGATCTGATTTTGAAACTACATACTCTACATGATGTTTAAAATTTAACCCCTCAACCAATTTCAGATTATCATATCGTTTGAAAGTCCGATTAAAGGTGAATCTAAGATTGCTACAGTTTTCTGCCTTATATTTGCATAAACATTTTGTTTAACCAATTTATGTTGCAAAAGATATCCAAATCATGAAATTGATCATTAATATGGACTCATTACATACTAATAATGATGTTGGATCAGTTGATCATAATTTAGAATCGTGTTTAACATTTTTCATGGATTTTGCAACATTTAGAAGACATGTAGTTTGTTTTACGGTTGATCTTTCAATTTCTTTAACTTTAATTGAAGTATTGTGTTTATCTTGTGATCGAATCATCTAATCTAGATTATTATCATGATAAGTATTCTGGAAACATTAATTTTAATTAGATCTAAATGTTTACAATTTATTTTAATTGTTATTAGTGATATATGCAATATTATGTAATTTTATACTAATAACTATAAGAAAAATAGTTTTTACCAAAGTTATATATGTGATATAATTTTATTCAAGGACTTATTGAAGTATATGTTCAATCTAAACATCATGGTAAAATTTTTGGATTGAGATTATTATTTAATAGGTAATTTACAAGAATTTTGTTAAGAAAAATTGTTTTAAAAAGGGTTCTAATATGCATTGATGCATATGTATATATTAATATCAAATATGTTGTTAATAAATTAGAAATGGAGACTTTAATTATTATTTTGTAACTGATCTAGTCTTCAACTTGTTATATTGAAATGGTAAATCTCATTATTTATAATTTTACGTCATGGTTAAAGTTAAAATAGGTAAATATTGGATTTATCCAAAATTAACAAGAATGAGATATTTAATTGAACTTCTTTAAATATGATAAATATTGAAAGTATATATATTATTGTTGTAAATTTATGAGCAAACAATTGATTATATCTTTTTGATTTATGTAAGGATTCTGCAATTATCGACGTTAATCAAGAATTTCCCGTACGGTAAAATGTGAGGTTTGATTTCTGATTTGTTCAAAACCATGTTTGGCATCCGGCCCTGAGAAACTTGGACATAACAATTGTGATTCTTTGTTTCAAATCACGAGCCACATTCTATCACCATTTTAATGCTTTTATTTAAAATTGTTAATTCTTTACATAATCAACTTTCTTACCTATTGTTAAATTAAACCTATCATTTGATGCATAATCACACTTTTCTTCATAACCATAATTAACCTGATATCATGATCACCCAATTAATTCTTGAATTGTGCAACGAGCAACGAACTATGTTCGGCCTATGTAGCTCAAAGACGAGCAACGGATATTGTCCGGCTTACTAGCTCATCTGATAATTCTGTTTCACCCATTGGGACGCCTTTGGGAAGTTGGGCCCAAGTATTGAGAAGATTTACTGTTGGGCAGCAAGGGCTGTTAGTTTAAGTATTTCAACTTAATACCCGTTCTGTCTAAGCGCCGCTTGCAGCCAGGAGTTGGTTGTGACTCAAGTGTTAGATTGACATGTACTCGAGCATGTCTTATGTTCTGTTGCGAGGTAGCTCCTCGTAGGGAGGTATACGGTTGAATTTTGGGAGTTAAGGTTGGATCTCTTATATGTAATTGCACAAGTTCATTTTCTCGTTCTTCTGAATATTTCACTATTATCGTTAAAAATGGATAATTTCAGTTCAATGATGCAGATGTAACTATTCTGGTCATTCTTGTTCGTATTGTTCTGATTTACTGTTTTGATTATTGTCGTGTTCTAAGAATCTCACTAAGTCATTAAAGACTTACTCCTCTTTTGTCCTATATGTCCCTTTCTCAGAACAAGATTGGTATAGCAGCATGGATGGAATGAAAGATTGACAAGTCCGCATTTTGGAAACTTTGCAAAATTGTTAAGTGTTTGATTTTATATAAGTCATTTTGAAATTGTAAATTTTATTTGTATTCCAAAGACTTCCGCTGTATTTAAAGTAAAGATATTTTATAATGCTATGGTTTTTATATGACCCCTTCCTATGAGCTACAGTTCGGTCTGAGTTGAGTTTGTTAGGTGACCAACACCGGACCAACTCGGATCGGATTGTGACTCGTGGGGCGCGGTCCTCACAATCTCTAATCCGACAAATATCCTGAATAACATTTCCCCCTTCATCCCCAATAATCAGCCTATGTGAAATAGCATTAATCACGTCCAAGTTATCCCCCTCAAACACAACCTTTTCCCATCGCCGATTCAACACCAATTGCACTCCCTCACGCATAGCAAGTATCTCCACATGTAACGGATTTAAAAATCCATTACGACGCCTCTGGCTTTTGGCTATGCATAGCCCTGTGCTATTCCTAGCAATAATACCCAATCCAAACGCCCCTTGCTCCGTGAAACAAGCCCCGTCGGCATTAATTTTGATCCAAGCTGTGCGAGGTGGAACCCAAACTGCGTCCATATTGTCTTCCGGAAGCGAACTAAGAAGATTTGAAACAGCTCCCCATATATTAAAGTAACGAGCGACAAAGTGAGCTAATTCCTTCGGCTGCATCGCTTCTTCTCCGGCAACAATCTAATTCCTATTACCCCACAAAGTCCAGCAGATAATAATCAACTTCATGATCAACTCTTTGTCGCAGGCAATAGAGATCCGAGACACCCACTGTTCCAACCCTTCATTATTCCTAATCAAAACTGACTCGTGTATGCCCATGAGCGCCCAAACTTGACGCGCCACCTGACATCAAAAGAAACAATGGAAGATATCCTCCTGCTCACGGCCACATATTCCACAAGTAGCATCATCTAGCAAATGCCTGGACACAAGTTTACACTTTGTGGGAAGAGCGTTTGCGCAAGCTCGCCACAAAAATATTTTTATCTTATGTGGCACACGAATTCGCCAAATGCATCTCCAATCCCTCTCGCTGCTCGATGACGGAACATTATTATTGCGACCAAATCCTTGATTAACAATCACGTGATAAGCACTGCGCACCGAGAAATTTCCATCCTTCGTATAATGCCAAATCTGTTCATCAACATTTAGATTACTCCCCAACGGTATTGACAAAATAAGTTGAGCATCTTCCTCCCAAAAAATCGATCTAAAATCAAGGGATCCCAGCGACCTGTATCAACGTCAATTAGTGAACTAACCTTCATCTCCACTGGATTATCTCCTCTCGGTGTTATAACTCTAAAAGTGATAGGTCGAGGTAGCCAACTCGCTTGCCACACATTAATATTCTCCCTTGTACCAACTCTCCACCTCAATCCACGAATTAACACTGGAATCGCCTCACAGATGCATCTCCAGGAGTATGAGGGCGCATTACCCACCTTCGCTTCAAATATAGAAACCGAAGGAAAGTAACGTGCCCGGAAAATCTGACTAAGCAAGCTGTCCGGGAATTTCTAAATCCGCCAAGCCTGTTTCGCCAAAAGTGCAAGATGAAACGCCTTAATATCTCTAAACCAAAGTCCCCCCATCTTTCTTCCCTCGACAAATCCGATCCCATGCAATCCAATGAAATTTATTTTGATCAACCTTTCCCCACCAGAATTTCCGAACCATCGACTCTAACTCTGTGATTAATGAGTCCGGTAATCTAAAGCATCCCATAGCAAAGGTAGGAATTGATTGAATCACTGATTTGATAAGAATATCCTTTCCTCCACCAGAAAGATTTCGTTCTTTATACCCCAAAAGCCGATTCCACACTGCATCTCTAATATAGGCGAAAACCTCCCTTTTTGACTTACCAATCACCGACGGAAGTCCTAAATATTTTTCATGCTTATCCGCAACAGCAACACCAAGAATTTCCCGAATATCCTCAATCAATTCCTCCCCAGAATTTTTGCTAAAAACCACAACCGACTTGTCAAGGTTTATTTCCTGCCCCGAAGCCGCTGCCAATTTCAAGAGAATCTCTCGAATCTCCACTGCTGCTGTAGTACTCGCCTCTGAAAAAACAAGTGTATCATCGGCAAAGAGAAGATGTGAGACCGACGGGAAAGTTTAGCAATATTATTATTATAAAAAAAAACACATATTCATAGATATACATATTTTTTTCTTTCGAATTATTACGTGTTCGCTTTTCTGCACTTTGATTATTACGAGAAAATCAGCCCTAGTTTATAATTAATTTACTTTTCTATTTTAACGTCAAATATTATCAGGAAAATAAAAATTAATTTATATTATATTGCATGCCCGTAATAAGATCAATGGCATTAGATCAAAAGATCGAGGAACTAGCCAACTCGATAGCATCATTGAGAGAAGAATTTCATAACACTTTTACTTCCCTTGACAGTAAGTTAGACGATCACATAGCGCAGTGTCAACGAACCACAGCCAGTCATGCCCCATCCCCTTGTGACCGTGGTAAGGGAATCCTACAGGCACCAGACACTAATCCCGATATTCATCCTTCTATAGGGAATTTGAGTCCTGCAGGTCGTAGGCAACCACATGTGAAAAATAATCGGCCTAGAAGATATTCACCCAACCCTGATGAATATGGTGAGAATGATAGTGGTTTTGAGGACCTTCGCAGTAGGTATCGCGGTAGACGTAATGACCACCATAGGTACCAACATCATGATGATGACATCACTAGGAGAGTCAAGGTAGATATTCTCGAGTTTGAGGGTACCCATGATCCTAATGTCTTTATAGATTGGCTAGATTGTCTAGAAGACTATTTTGTGTTTTATCGCATGAACAACAACCAAAAGGTTCTTTTTGCACGGTTGAAGTTAATAGGGTCTGTAAAAAGTATTGGCAAAGTGTCGAAAGTGAACGTGAGTATGAGAATGCACCTCCCATCACATTATGGGAAGACATGAGAGGTATCTTAAGAGATAAATATTTGCCTTATTTTCATGAAAAACAGATGATGAATGAGTGGTTGAACCTTAAACAATGGACCTTGAATGTGCGTGAATATTTCAATAAGTTTGAAGATCTAAAAATTAGATGCACAATTAGGGAGGCACAATGGATCACTGTAGCTAAGTTCATTAATGGGCTAAGGGACAATATTAAAAGAGATGTTAATTTGCATGCTCCCCGAACCTTGCATGATGCTTTTCACAAAGCCTTAGAGATAGAGGAGTACCACAGGTCTTCATATTCCCATAGGTTGACTTCCCAAGCCGGGGAGTCCAAGCAAACCCAGTCTGTCACCTTCCAGAGGCCTAATAATTCTTTCAACCAATCTTCTAAGGTTAGTGGTCAGCCTAGTCAGCTTGTTAGCTCCAACGTAGGCAACTCCATCTCTTTTCCATCAGCCTCTTCTCCAGTGTGTCATACGTGTAAAGAAAGGGGTCATATAGTGTCTCGTTGCCCACATCGTGCCCTTCATTTATGTATAGATCATCAGGAAGATGAGTCATCTGAAGAAGTGACAGTTGCATCCGAGGAGTGTGAGGCCACCTTAGATGATGATATGGCTGAATTTGAGAGAGATGGCAATGTTAATGTCATGAGATGTACCCTTTCTTCTGCAGTTGACCATGACTCATGGAAGCGCACATCTATTTTTGAGACTAGGGTTAAGTATGGCGGGAAAATCCTTAGGATAGTTATTGATAATGGTAGTTCTATGAATGTCGTGTCTAAGTCAACCATACGTCTTCTTAACCTAAAGCCCGAACCTTATCCTTCACCCATTAAAGTAGCTTGGGTTGATAAGACTTCATTGACTATTTCTGAGAGATGTCTGGTTCCCCTTCGATTAGGAACCTACAGTGAGGACATTTGGTGTGATGTGTTATCTATGGATGTTGCACATATCTTGTTAGGACGCCCGTGGATTTATGATAGAAATGTTGTCAATTATGGTAAGGACAATGTTTATGTGTTTTCTTATAATGGTAAGAGGGTTAGGCTAACTCCGGGTAGACCATTAGACTATAGATCTAAGAAAGGTCACACACCTACTGAGAAGCTAAACCTGTTGTCTGGCATCGCCTGTGAGAAAGAAGGCGTCGTGTCAAATTTGCTACTTGCCGTAGTTATTAAGGCCCAGTTCGAGTTTCCTAGTGACACATCCCATGTGAGTCCACTTGAGCTTAGAGATGCTACCCTAGATGAGTTATCAAACCAACTTCCTCCAATGAGAGATATCCAACATGCCATAGATCTAGTCCCAGGATCCCCATTGCCTGTTACTCATACATCTATTGAATTTGCTAAAACTTCGCACTAGATATTCATGATTTGCATGCTAATATTCGACTAAACATTGCTAAAAGTAATGCAAATTATAAATTGGCTGCTGATTTACATCGTAGGAAGCTAGAGTTTATGAAAGGCGATTATGTGATGGTTCGAATTAGTCCGGAAAGATTTCCAAAACATTCTTTTACAAAGCTTTTTGCTCGTGCTTCAGGACCTTTTCGTATTATACGATGTCTTGGCTCTAATGCTTATTTGTTGGACTTGCCTCCTGAACTAACTATTAGTCATGTCTTCAATATTGAGGATTTGACTCTTTATCGAGGTACTTTTGAGCCTCCTACATTCTCTGCTAGTGTCACAGGTGGTTCTGCAACTGCTTCGGTTTCGGTGCTCAAGTTACCCCCTACACCACTGTTGATCTTGGATGAAGTTGAAGCAATCCTTGATGATGAGATTATTGGTTCAGTCGAGGGAGGATTCCAATGCTACCTTATCCAATGGAAATATCATCCTGATTTGGATAAACTGTTCTGTTCACTACGGCTTTCTACACATCTGGCCGAGTATCATGATGCAAACTCTCTGGAGGCGAGTTTTTTCAAGCCGGGGAGAATGATGGAAATGAGAGTCCAAGTTAATTAGAATTATAGGATTATTTTAATTCTAGAGTTATTAAGTTTATCTATTTCCTAGTTTTACCTTGTTTTTGAGTCTTAGCTTTGCTAGGATTTGTTTTCTTTAGCCTATAAATATGAGGCTAGACCTATTTGTCAAGACACGTTTATGATTATTGATTATTGATTATTGAATTCTTCTCTACTTCTCTACTTTCTTCTTCTTTCTCCTCTCTAAATTCTTGATCTCTTTCTTTATGGTTGTCGATCTCTATCAGGTTGTGCAAACATAATCAAATCGTTTCAAAATCGATCAAAGGATCCGATTTAAAAATTGAATCGAACTTTTGATCTGATTTTTGGTTGTCATGAAAAAATCGAAATCCACTTTTGATTCAATTTTCAAATTTAGGGGGCGATCATCGAATCGAATCGAATCGAATCGAAAATCAAATCTATATTTTATTCTTCTTATATATGTATAGAACATAATGAATTTAATGATGATCTTGAAATTTATGAATTTTGATTTGTGACTTAACTTCTCCTAGATTTATATATATATATTAGAATTCAATACTTTATTATTTGTGAATTGTGTGAAATGAGTAGAAGTATCACTTTTGAATTGTGAATTTGCAATGATTGATGAATTAGAGAGTGTACATTATTTTTGTAGTGTTTCACGCATATTTTCTTTAGTTTTAAATGCATATTCAAGTCGTTATATTGCTTATTTTTCAAAATTAATATACAATTAGTATAAGGCTCATAATCGAAATCAGATCAAATCGAATCGAAATCAACTCGATTCTTCGTTTCAAACAATTTGATTTTGGTTGTCATTTTACTACAACCAGAATCAAATATCCGTAACTGATTTGATCAATTCAATTCGATTTAATCGAAATGCACAACTAGGGGTGTTCGCGGGCGGGTTTGGGCGGGTTGTCGTTAAAAATGTGACCATACCCGAAATTTGCGGGTTACCAATTTGTCAATCCGAGCGGGTTAAGTTAAAAATTAAACCATGCGGGTTGCGGGTTTGAATTGTAAGAAAAATATAGTAATATTTCGATATAAAAACAAAAACTAATCTATTTTGCGTTCTAAAAAATAACAAAAACAATATCATAACATAATAAAAATATTTAAACCACAACTTAACTAATGTAAAATGAGTTCCTTATTGACAAGAATATATTTTTATCAAGTATATCAAGGAACTCATTTTCTCATAATCAAGTACATCAAGGAACTCATTTTACATTTTCTCATAATACTTAAACAATATCAATGAGTTCCTTATTGACAAGAATATATTTTGCGTTAGAATATTGATGAAAGTAAAGGGTATTTTCCTTTTCTTTCGCCTCCTAAGTTGAGAAATAATTGTCATCACGATATAAATGGATATGGAGTCTATCTGTATTTGAAGTTCTTTGTCTATCGGTGTTATACTTATAGAGGCATGTGTTAAATCATAATTTTATTAAGTGGATGAGAATATGTCAACAAGGGCTATGTGGTTAAAAACAAAACAGAACCAAACATAAACATTTGGACTTGGCAGGTACAAAGCATGAAGTCCATTTAATTTACTATAATGTTATATAAGTGGTGAATAGCACTTACATTTGAGTTTTGAGTATTTGAAAAAATGGCTACAGTTATGCTTGCACTAAATTAAGTGACCCTAGATATTTTTAAAAGTGCAACGACACGAAATTCCCATACATGTAAAAACGTTAAATGTAGCCACCATACTATTTTAGCGCTATCTTTGCATGCTTTGGTACTTATGTGGCATAAAATTACCATATGAGAATTGATTTCGGTGAATGGAGTAATTCTCCACCAACTCATTGCTTACTATTTGTTGGTAAATCTTTTGTTACGCCTGACATGTGTCATTCTTTTGATAATTGGGTGGCGGTGGGATTTGAACCCACCAACTCATTGCTTACTATTTGTTGGTAAATCTTTTGTTACGCCTGACACGTGTCATTCTTTTGATAATTGGGTGGCAGTGGGATTTGAACCCAAGACCTCCTCTTTTCCTGAGCTCTGATACCATATTGAATGCCGTTCTCACTAAAAGCTCAAGCTTGTAGAGAGGATTGACATTTATATATTTATATATATAATTTCCAACAGTAACTACTCATTGAAGCATTTGTTGCTCCCTGAGGTATATATTGTTGCATATGATTTACATATAGAGGGGTGAATCCCTTGTAAAGAATGATGAATTAATTTCTCATTGTGTTTGTAAAGTAGAAATACCCAATTATGTGAATCAAAATTCTATTTAGCATTGGTATTTATTTTGGCTATTATAAGCTTCAGAAAATATTAATAATATGTTAGTATATTAAAAGGTAAAAAACATCAAACCTCTTATTCTTAAAGGGTCATTTGCACATACCCCTCCTAAACTTTAGAAAAGAGAAAACTACCCCTTAACTTACATAAACATTGCACAGCCCCTTGATCAACTCTTCCGTGGAATCTTTTCGCTATAAAGTTTATTTTTTTATGGATTTTAAACATAAATATGGGGCTTCGTCCCAGTTTAACCCCAATTCTAATAAAACTTTCCCTTTTCCCTTCAATTATTGATGAATGTTCCCTTTTCTGCATTCAAACAAAGAATTTTGAATAGATTAAGTTGATGTCAAATGTTTCGTAGAGAGCCAAAGGAATTCTGAAAGATGAACCCAAAAAACTCAGAAAATATGCATATAGAACAAAATGCGATTAACATTACTCAATCACCCCAACAAACCATTTTCATCATTTGAAAGCATCAAAAGATTACTGGGAGTGTTCTATGATGAACTCAGGCTTCTTGAGTTGAATTTCTAGTTACATCATCCGGAGAAGTTGATGAAAGTGCCAATTTACGACTTCAGCAAGCACCTATACATTGCATAAGATTCCAAAGCACAATCTAAGGAGGGAAAATATCTTTCAGGATTTTGGGCCTCTAGTTTACAGATTGAGAATTGAGATCCATTCAGGTGTCAACCTGCAAAATCAGCATGGGCGAGGCAAATGTAAATACATGACTTCATTTTTTTTTTCCTCCAACGAGTTGAAAAATAGATTAGACTTTCAAACCTTTTTTGCTAGAATGATGGACCTACTGATGAGAATCCAGCGGCAAGTGCTCCTTAAGAGTGCCGCCGACCAGTCCAACCCCTCGTACAAACCATCTCCCTTAAGAGCACAACTACCATTTTCTATTTTTAAGATCATATAAGACCCAGGCCTTTGCAAACTTCCATTGGTGTCATTGCTCATCACTGAACAGAAAAAAGAAAAATTCCACAAATAAGAGAACAAAATTCTAGCAACATAATATACTACATCACACTGACACAAGAAAACAGCTGCAAAAGAGAATTTCGGGGACAGAAGTTACACAGGGACAGTGAATACCAAGGACAACAAGAAGTTATTACCTACTTTAAATATTTTTTCCTTCATAATGGTTTTTGTTTACACTATTTATTCGTCTCTTCCTCGCTGTCCTAATTGCATCATTGACATAAAACAACATATTCGTGACTAGCATTTTACTTTTTGCTAGTAACTTTACGAGAAGTTTTGTAATTCAAAAAAACGACGGAGTACTATTTGAAAAGAGACAAGTTAACCCCAGTTTAAACATGTACAAATTACCCTGATGTCTTGAAGCCTTTGCTCCTTAGGTGCAAATTGTCGAACTGTTGCAAGTGTTAGAACACTAAAACCCAAGATATTTTTGCATTTGCTTATTCAATGCACTAGTATTGTAAATGGTGGATCCGAGTATAATCTGTTTATCATACGGATTGCTATCCATTTATTCACAGCTTTATTCTAGCTAACAAGTCTTGCAAGATTTGTCCAAGAGACAACAAAAGTCTCACTGCCATTCACAACTTCCTCTCTTTCCACACAGACCATCAACTCCAGTTCACAAATAACCGCAGCATTAAATCCTTTAAAAATACAAAAAGCTTGATTGTCCAAATCTGATTTTTTTCTTCTACAGTTTTACCACATGCTGATTTGGTTGTTAGGAGTGCTTTTGGGATTTTTTTTAATGCATTTTCCACGCTGGATGCAACGTGGACAATATCCAACGTGGAGTGCCTACGTGGGTCAAAATTAGTCAAAATCCTCAAATTTGGGGTGACGGGGCGCCAGTTTGTATTTTTTCAGTGTCGGAGTACCAAATGTGAAAATTGTGTCCAACTTATGGTATGTAAATTGATGAGTGCCAAGTTAAGGTATGAAAGTGAAAATGGTGCCAAGTTAAGGTATGAAAAATGATTTTTTCCCTATCCGACGTGGAGTGCCTACGTGGGTCAAAATTAGTCAAAATCCCCAAATTTGGGGTGACGGGGCGCCAGCGTGTATTTTCCGGTGCCGGAGTACCAAATGTGAAAATTGTGTCCAACTTATGGTATGTAAATTGATGACTGCCAAGTTAAGGTATGAAAATGAAAATGGTGCCAAGTTACGATATGAAAAATGATTTTTTCCCTTATTGGTAATGTTCTTTTCTTCTTTTTTTGGGTAAATATATTAATAATAAATATGCTTCACAATCGCAACGAAAGTGAATGAATCAGACACAGGTACGTTAAATCACTTATGTGCTACATACTCGAGCTGGGATCAAATCTCATCCGCAAAATTGCCTTCTACGTGCACTTCTATGCAGTATATTTATTAATAGATCTAAAGTAGTTTATCATATGCGCGAGAAAGAAGATACTTCATTATATTTCTTTACTCTTTTCTTTTTTGTTAAGAAAAATTTACTAATGTTCCCAGCTGCGACAAATATGCTCAACTTAGATTTCTGATGACCGTAGTAATATCTGTAGGCTTTACTGAAATGATTCAATTACTTCAACTTTATCCCATCCGTATCTATTTACTTCTTGCTTCACACTAGCAAGATCAACAAGTCCTATGATAAGTTCCACACTTCTAAGTAAAGTATCAAGAAAGCAGTATAAGATAGATCCACCAAGAACTTTATAAAATAGATTGTTGCCTTGGTATTCTTGGAGAGTACTCTCAATGGTCAGAAAATCGAACAGAAATATAAGGAAGATAAGCCACACGTCACAAATGTTAGGCACTTGTGCTATATTTATCATCTTTCACATGATATATGACAGAGGTTTACTGGACAATCATGTAGTTTTTTCGTTTTCTCATTTTGACTTCACCAATGCAATCTTATTTCTATCAAATCTCTATAGGCATCCACATTTGTTTAGGCAATTGTTTTTTCCTTTGTTTCCACTCTATTACAATAATAAACTTAATGATCAATTGCCTTACAACCAGGAATCACAAATACGACAGTAGTCTACTACGTGGAACCATTTTCTATTTTTCCTTTTACCTTTTTAAACCCATGGTCAGTAGTCTTTTCATTTACTAGGAACCATGTACATATTCTAAACGACGAGGCTTAACATCACCATTTAGGCAGTTGTTTTGCCTTTGTTTGCACTCTATCTCAATAATAAACTAAATTATCACAATAAATAATATTTTTTCAGAATTTAGGGTCTCTAGTTTACAAGTTGATCTATTCCTAGGTCAACCTGCGAAAACAGCAAGGGCGAGGCAAATGTAAATACATGACCCTTTTGTTTTTCTCCAACGAGTTGAAATATATGTAGGTTCAAATCACAAACCTTTTTTTCTAGAATGATGGACCTACAGCCTTGTGCTTAAGAGTGCTCGGCAACCAGTCCAACCCCTCATACAAACCATCTCCTTCATGACCACACAAGTACCTTTAATACGCCATTTTCTATTTTTAAGATCATATAGACCTAGGCAATTGCAAACTTCCGTCGTTGTCATGCTTCCTCTCTGAACAGAGAAAGAAGATTGTCACATTGCCCCAAAAAACAGCTGCACAAGTGAAATTCGGGGACGATACTTACACAGGACAATTGGATACCAAGGACAACAAGAAATTTTTACCTAGGTTGAGTCTAGATGGACCTTGTGACCACATAATTCAATAAAATTCTCCTATATATGTAATATCGCAACTAATTTAAGATGTGACAAACTTATAACCACAGACTTGTCAAGTGTCACCTTATTTTTGTTTATCAGGGAGTAGGCAAAGCTTACAGGATAATTTGGAGTAAAGAAAGATGAAACAGAGTACACTAAATGATCAGTAGCCTTACTACTAGGAATCTCAAAATGTTACCAGTAATCCACTAATAGGAACCCTTCTCTATTTGCTGTTTACCTTTTCTAAACCATGGTAAGTAGTTTGTCCATCAACTAGGAACCATTTTCATATTCTAACACAAACAGGATTACCATCACCGTTGTCTATTTGCAATTTAATTTTTTAATAACTATGACCAGTAGTCCTTATCATCGACTGAAAACCATATATATAATTTGACGACATGACTAATACTCCTCAACTTAGTAAGAGTCATTTATAACGTTATATACATCACCACAATAGCATCATAAAGTATTCATGGAAAACATTCACATATACCATAGGAAGGGACATAATAAATCATAATTGCCATTCTGTCACTAATATGCCCATATACAAGTTTTTCGTCGCAGGAGTCAAAGGACAAAACTAGAAAATAAGTAACCAATAAGAATCTGGACATATCACTGTAAATAGAAATATCTACCATTATTTCACTTAGAGCAGATGGCGCAACATCATGTAATCTTTATGTAGGAAAAAAGAACCAAAATCCTATCTCAGACCCTCTAAATAGCGAATAAGCATGTTTCACTGTTCAAATGTCTGTAAAAATCAGAAATCTCTTCCAAAGCTATTGTCCAAAAGTGTGACACTCTTCAGATAAACATGAGAAAGGTAGAAGTTAGTCCAGATGAATCAACACGGCAGTTGCCCTTTCTTTCAAAAGCCCACAACAAATCTTTCAAAGCATTAGTGAAGGTAAATGCTGCATTATCTTCTATTAGTTCTACTTCCTTTAAATAGCTGTCTATATCTGGCAACAGCAACATGGAATTTTCAGTCAAAAGCCTGTGGTATAGACATTGTTTTAGTTAAGAACAGGTATAGACAAAGCTCCCCGCTTTACCTTATAAATACTGAATATAAAAGAATGATAATTGCCCTAATGGAGTATGGAAACCCGATTAATAGCATATCATATCTTTCCATATTTGTAATATCATATGTTTCCATATTTGTAATTATCTTGTATCATTATTAGATTAGATCATTACCTTATTTATAGGCTAGATTATAGCATTGATTTGAGCAATATCTTTGTATATATGTTTCATACGTTTAATGAGAAAGGCAACAGATTACATTCCTTCATGGTATCATCCTAAAATCGATCCTCTCTCTCTCGACCAATTTTTTGTTTCTCCATGGCTGCAAAACAAAAGTTTCACCCGGCCCTTGCAGTCAATAATATTAAAACCTTCATTCCGATTACTCTTGAAATGGAGAAGGTGCAATACTCTACTTGGGCCGAACTCTTCAAAATTCATTGCCGTGTCTATGAAGTCATCGATCACATCATTCCTCCGACCAATTCGTCATCCACTCCATCATCGGAAACTTCCGAAGAAGACTCCACCCTTTGGTCTCGCCTGGACGCCGTTGTCCTTCAATGGATCTACGGCACCATTTCTAGTGATCTACTTCATACTATTATTGAGACGGATGCCACTGCACAACAAACTTGGGAGCGTTTGGCGAGCAATTTCAATGACAACAAAAATCAACGAGCCCTATATCTCGAAGAAAAAATCAAGGATGTGAAAATTAAGGACTTCCCTAATGCTTCGGCGTTTTGCCAAGAATTGAAAATGCTCGCTGACCAACTCGCCAACGTTGTCGCCTCCGTCTCAAATCAGAGGTTAGTTTTACCACTTATCGCGGGTCTCAATGAAAATTATGATGGTGTGGCCACTATTTTGCAACAAAGTGACCCGTTGCCTCCTTTTTACGAGGCTCGCTCACGGCTTATTCTTGAGGAAACACGCAAAGCCAAACAAGCCACAACCTCTGCTGTTCAAGCCGACACGGCTCTTATCAACACTTGATCCAATTCCGATGACGGCGGAAATACCACTCCCTCTCGCGGCAATAGCAACAAACGCGGTTCTGGCCGATCCTCCAACCGCGGCCGCAATAACAATAGGGGACGGGGAAATCGTGGTGGTCACCAAAACCAATCTCAATCAATGTTTCCTTGGCAAGCATCTCAGTGGCCATCCTTTCCTCCGTGGAACACGTGGGGTCAACAACCATGGTCGCCTCCTCCTCCATGTCCGCACCCGACCACCGGCTGGACTCGCCCACCATCTCCGAAACCCGGGGTACTCGGACCGCGACCTCAGGCTTTTACAGCCGACTCCACCCCGTCTACTTACGCTCCAACTGACATCGATCAGGCCATGCACACCATGACTCTCAATGCACAGAATTGGTACATGGATACGGGAGCCACATCACACATGACGAACTCTGGTAATCTCTCGTCTTATTTTAATTTGAGCAATTTAAATCGCCATATCATTGTCGGCAGCGGCGAATCCATTCCCATCAAAGGTTCCGGTCATACTAATATATCTTCTCCCCATCCTCCTTTTAAATTATCTAATGTTTTACATGCCCCTAAAATCATAAAAAATCTTATCTCGGTTCGTCGTTTTACTACCGATAATCATGTTTCCATTGAATTTGATCCGTGTGGTTTTTGTGTGAAGGATCTACGAACAGGGGCTCCTCTAATGAGATGTGAGAGTTCCGGCGACCTCTATCCCATCTCCTCACCCACATCACCACCCGTGCGCCACCCCGCCTCCTTTGCTGTTTGCTGTCCTTCATTATGGCACAACCGCCTCGGCATCCAAGCTCCTCTATTTTACGTTCTTTGCTCAATAAAAATTCGCTTAGTCATTCTCGCATGTCTAATATTTTCTGTGACTCTTGTATTTTTGGCAAACATGTCCGATTGCCTTTTTCTGCATCTTTAACTCATACGTTGCTGCCCTTTGATATTTTACATAGCGATTTGTGGACTTCTCCCATTTTAAGTAGACATCGTTATTATTTACATTTATTAGATGATTACTCGGATTTTCTTTGGACTTTTCCCATTGGTGCTATGTCGCAAGTGTTCTCTATATTCTCCTCGTTCTCTACATCAATGCATACGCAATTTGGTCTTAAAATTAAATCTCTTCAATGTGATAATGGGCGCGAATTTGATAATGAGCAATTTAAATTGTTTTGTCGCCAAACAGGTTTACAATTTCGATTTTCTTGTCCTCACACCTCTTCTCAAAATGGCAAAGCGGAAAGAAAAATTCGCACCATAAATAATCTCATTCGCACTTTATTAGCGCACGTCTCTCTTCCACTCTCTTTTTGGCATCATGCATTAGACATGACAACCTATCTTTTAAATATTATCCCTCACAAAATCCTAAAACATGTATCACCAACCAAAATCCTTTATCAAAAACAACCATCTTATAAACACTTGCGCACATTTGGGTGTTTTTGTTTTCCGCTTCATCCCTCTACCACTATAAATAAATTACAATCCCGCTCTTCCCCTTGCGTGTTTCTCGGATATCCATCTCACCATCGTGGTTACAAGTGCTATGATTTGAATCAAAAGAAATTAATTATCTTGCGCCATGTCATTTTTAATGAATCAATTTTTCCTTTCTCAAATATACAGGTTCCTCCCCCTTCTTATAATATTTTCTCGGAATCTATATCTCCTCTCTTAACTAATCATTTTATTTCCCAGGATATTCGGCCCACCGCTCCTTCTCGGCAAGCGTCTCCCCCTCAATCTCCGCCTCCACATTCCGAGCCAAGCCTCATCCCTCCTCCTCCTATAACTACCGCTCCATCACCACCTACTCGCACCATCACCACTCGTTCTATGCGTGGCATTCACAAACCAAAAATCCTCTCAATCTCTCGGTCACGGTAGCCATATCTCCTATTCCCTCTAATCCGCGAGTCGCTCTTTCCGACCCCAATTGGAAAGCCGCAATGATAGACGAATTTAACGCTCTTATTAAAAATAAGACGTGGGAACTAGTCCCTCGTCCTGTTGATGTAAATATTATCCGTTGCATGTGGATTTTTCGCCATAAAAAGAAATCTGACGGTTTCTTTGAGCGTTATAAAGCTCGTCTTGTAGGTGATGGACGATCACAACAGGTGGGAGTTGATTGCGACGAAACTTTCAGCCCGGTGGTGAAGCCCGCCACAATCCGAACCGTGCTTGGCTTGGCAATTTCTAAATCATGGTCCATTCATCAACTTGACGTGAAAAACGCTTTCCTCCATGGCGATCTCCTTGAAACAGTCTATATGCATCAACCTATGGGATTTCGAGACTCGACTCATCCGGATTACGTTTGTCTCCTCAAGAAATCTCTTTATGGTTTGAAGCAGGCGCCCCGTGCTTGGTACCAACGGTTCGCCGATTTTGTTTCTTCTATTGGATTTATTCATAGCAAAAATGATCACTCATTATTTATTTATCACAATGGTGTGGATTTGGCTTATTTATTATTGTACGTTGATGACATTATTCTCGCCACTTCCTCTGACACACTTCGTTGCACTATTATTTCTACTCTTGCTTCTGAATTTGCTATGAAGGATCTCGGCCCCTTGAGTTATTTTTTAGGTATTGGCGTGACCCGACATGATGGAGGTTTATTTCTTAGCCAACGAAAATATGCCGAGGACATTATTGAACGTGCCGGTATGTCGAATTGCAAACCATGTCCCACTCCTGTTGATACCAAGTCCAAACTTGGTGCTAACGACGGCCCCCCGTATGCCAATCCGACTCATTATAGGAGCTTAGCCGGCGTACTTCAATATTTGACATTTACTCGTCCGGACATCTCCTATGCCGTTCAACAAATATGCCTCCACATGCATAATCCAAAGGAGGTTCATATGGTTGCTCTCAAGCAAATTCTTCGCTACATTCACGGAACTATGCATTTCAGACTTCATTTATTTAAATCTGATACTTCTTCTCTTCTATCATTCACCGACGCAGATTGGGGCGGCTGTCCGGACACCAGACGATCAACTTCAGGTTATTGTGTATTTTTAGGCGACAATCTTCTCTCTTGGTCATCAAAAAGACAGCCCACCATCTCTCGTTCAAGTGCCGAAGCCGAATACCGTGGAGTTGCCAATGTTGTTGCTGAATCATGTTGGCTCCGTAACCTTCTTCTTGAGCTCCGCTGCCCTCTCACCAAAACCACACTCATCTATTGTGAAACATAAGTGCAATTTATCTAACCGGCAATCCCGTCCAACATCAACGAACGAAGCATATTGAAATGGATATCCATTTTGTTCGTGAAAAAGTTGCAAAAGGCCAAGTACGTGTTCATCATGTTCCCTCTCGTCATCAACTCGTGGATATATTCACTAAGGGTCTTCCACGCATTTTATTTGAGGATTTTCGCACCAGCCTCAGCGTCTGCGAGCCTCCCGCTTCGACTGCGGGGGTGTAATAGCATATCATATCTTTCCATATTTGTAATATCATATCTTTCCATATTTGTAATTATCTTGCATCATAATTAGATTAGATCATTACCTTATTTATAGGCTAGATTATAGCATTGATTTGAGCAATATCTTTGTATATATGTTTCATACGTTTAATGAGAAAGGCAACAGATTACACTCCTTCACCGATTCTTTAAATGCAGTCAAGAGCATAATGGCTTCACTTGTATTGTGGCACAAACTTGCAGCCCTAATAAAACTTGTCCATATTCTATAGTCTGGATCATAACACCTTCTCTTTTGATCTCCATGACGTTCTGAATACCAATATTGAAATCAACATACTTCAGATAAGCATCAACCACTGAAACATATGCCAACTAAGTCTGAAACTACTTAATTTAAAATCATTAAGAACTTTTTCAGCTTCCAGTGGATAGCCTGAGCTTCCATAACAAGGTATAAGTGTCAATAGACTGCCTTACATTTTGCTAGTATATACTCTCATTCTTAGGAGAGATTTTGCTTACTGTAAATAGGTTCCTAAAATATTGCTTTCTGTAATTAGTTTCCTAGATTTATGCTTACTGTACATGGCTCCCGAGAATTACTCCATGTAGTTAGCTTTTCCTTATATGTCTGACAGTTTTGCTTATACAATGAAAGATTCTCTGAAAGGAGAACACAATTCAAAATTTCAAATATTCTATTATGGTATACAAAGCCATACTCCAAGAAATCTCAATCAATTTTTTTTCATAGTTTCAAAGAAAGTGGAGAAATCAGATAATGTTTGTATCAGATTCACTGGCAAAAATTATGCTGCTTGGGCGTTTCAGAAGGAGACACTTCTCAAGGGTAAGAAACTGTGGGATCATATCATTGGCAACAACAATGACAAATCTGCAGCAGAAGTTTCAGCCGCCGAAAAGGCAACGTGAGAGGCACAAGATCACCAAATTATGTCCTGGATTCTTGGTTCGATGGAGCCTCATCTAATGCTTTCCCTGCGTCCGCATAGGTCTGCAAAGTCTATGTGGGACTATCTCAAGAAAGTCTAATCAAGACAAAAATGCTAGACGCTTTTAGTTAGAGTCGGCGATTGCCAACTACAGCCAAAGACTTATCCGTTTAAGACTACTATTCATTTTTTTAACTTTGTGGAATGATTATTCTGACCTTGTTATTGCAAAAGTTTCGCCAGAAGGACTAGGGGGAGGTATGGCAGTTGTACAACATGTACAAATAACCAGCCAAAAAGACCAGTTTCTTATGAAATTGCGCCTTGTATTTGAATATTTTCGTGCCTCTCTGGTACTCAGAGATCCAGTTCCAACTTTGGAGGCCTGTTTTGGAGAACTATTGCGTGAGGAAAAACGTCTCAGCACTCTACATGCTATGGAACAGGTGAACCTTGCTTTTGATACTCCCTCCGTTGCCTATGCTGCTCATGGCAAAGGAAAGACTCGGGATAAGATCACAACACACTGCTATAGTTGTCATAAATATGACCATATAGCTACTAATTGTACTGAAAAATTTTGTAACTACTGTAAGAAGCCAGGGTATATCATTAAGGAATGTGCAATTCGTCCCCTCAACATAATAAGGCTTATCATGCTATTGTTACCGCTGCAAATGTCACACTTCCTCCACCAGAAGGGGCTACATCTGATGCTACTGTTCCTTTATAGTCACCAACGTCGGGCCTAACTCGTGAGGCTGTGCAGGAAATGATTGTGAGTGTTTTTTCAGCATTTGGCCTTCAAGGTACTGGTTCCTCAAATGCGATTCTGGTACTTCTAGTCATATGACTAACTCTTTTCGTGGCTTAAGTAATATCAGAAAATATTATGGTTCTTAACAAATTCTAACAGCCAATGGTAGGGCTCTACCCATTGTCGCAGTGGGTCAATGATCACCCTCCGTAAAGGATGTCCTCATATCACTTGATCTCTCTGTTAATTTAGTCTCTGTTGGGAAACTTGTAGATCAAAATAATGATGTGTGCTTTACTAATGATGGTTGTATGGTGCAGGACCAGATGTCAGGACAGTTGATAGCGAAGGGGGCTAAGCACGGACGTCTCTTTTCTCTGCATTTCCCTGTTCCACAAAGCTTGTCTACATCTTCTGAGTTATCATTTCTTTGTAATGAGTCTAAAATTTCAAATAAAGTCTGGCATATGCGCCTTGGTCATCCTAATTCAAGGATTTTATCTTATTTGTTGAAATCTGGTTTATTGACAAACAAAGAGCATTCTTCTTCCTATGTGTTTTCTGATTGTGCAACCTGTAAACTTGGTAAAAGTAAGACTACCATTTCCTTCGGGCACTAGAGCAACCCATAGATTCGAGATTATTCATTGTGGTGTCTGGGGTGTTAGTCCTATCTTTTTCATGCTCAATACAAATACTTTGTGACATTTATTGACGACTATAGTCGATATACATGGGTTTATTTTTTAAGGCACAAATCAGAAGATTTTCCTATGTTCAAACTATTCTTAGCTCTTGTTACCACTCAATACTCAGCTCTTGTTAAGATTATTCGGTCTGACAACGGGGGGACTATATGTCTCATGAGTTCCAATCTTTCTTGCGATCTAAATGTATTATTTCTCAACAAACATGTCCATATACTCCACAACAAAACAGAGTAGCGGAACAAAAGAATCTTCATCTTTTAGATGTTATGAGGACTTTGCTGATTGAATTTGTTCCCCCTAAGTTTTGAGTAGAAGCACTGACCACATCTACTTTTCTTATAAACGGACTTCCTTCCAAGTTCTAAATTTTGAGTCTCCATATTTCAGGCTTCATCAACGCCATCCTACTTGGGTGTGTATGTTTTATACATCTTCCTCCATCTCATAGAAATAAGCTCTCTGCCCAATCTATTCGCTTTGCATTCTTGGGATATAGTATTATACAAAAGGGTTATTTGTGTTATGATTCAAACTCAAATCGAGTTTGTGTTTCGAGGAATGTGTTCTTTGAAAGTCATGGTTCTTTCCTATTTCTATATCACTAAGCCTTCTATTTCTCACTTACCCTCTTTTGAGGAAACTTTTAGTACTAATACTCAGGTTGAAAGATTCAAGCAAGGCATGGTATTTCAACGGAGACATTCAATATTACCCCCTTCCTCCTATGTCTTGCAATCAGCTCCTCTGCGCCACTCCTCTAGAGAATCTCGACCTCCTGATCGTTACGGATTTCAGTCGTACATAGCAAGTACTCCCAATTCTGCACTCTCTGCCACTATATCCTCTATTGCTATTCCTACTAGTTACTCACAGGTAGTAAAGGAGAAATGCTGGCAACAGGCTATGGAGGAGGAATTAAATGCTCTTGAAGCTAATCAGACTTGGGAAATGGTAAATTGTCCTGTAGGGGTGAAGCCACTTGGATGTAAGTGGGTATATTCTATTAAGGTGAAGTCAGATGGTAGTCTGGACAATATAAGGCCCGGTTAGTTGCTCTTGGTAATAATCAAGAATATGGTGTGAATTACGAGGAGACTTTTGCTCCTGTGGCCAAAATGACAACTATTCGCACAATCTTGGCTATAGCAGCCTCTCGGAATTGGGGATTATACCAAATGGACGTGAAGAATGCCTTTCTTCACGGTGATCTGAAGGAAGATGTCTATATGCGTCCACCTGCAGGTTTATTTACCTCATCTACTTCCGTTGTATGCAAATTGCGTCGCTCTTTATATGGCCTCAAACAAGCACCTCGTGCGTGGTATGAGAAATTTACTTCTACAATACTCAAATTTTCATTTCTCAAAAGTGAGTATGATGCATCTTTGTTTCTTCGTAATAGTGAGACAGGCCTAGTGGTTCTCTTGGTATATGGTGATTACATCATCACGGGTAGTTATTCTATAATGATCTCTCATTTGAAACAACATCTTCAAGACTCTTTTCATGTGAAGGATTTGGGCTCACTCACATACACTCTTGGCATAGAAATTATTGTTAATTCACAAGGTACCTCTCTGTCTCAACATAAATATGCTTAGGACTTGGTAACGGCTGCTGGTCTTCAAGATTCTAAACCTCTTGACACAGCCATGGAAATAAATCTTAAGCTAAAAAGAAGAGGGTGACTTGCTATCAGATTCGGCAGCCTATCGTACTCTTGCCGGTAGCCTGGTCTATCTAACTATCACTAGACCCGACATACCCTACGTTATGCAACAGGTTAGCCAATTTATGGCCTCTCCTCGCCACCCTCATATGGCTGCAATTCGAAAAATCATAAGCTATGTCCATGGGACAAAATTGCGAGGACTTCATTATTCTACTGGAACATCACTTGAACATGTTGCATAAAGCGATGCTGACTATGCCGAATGCAGCGACACTCGACGTTCTACTACATGATGGTGTATGTTTCTTGGCTCAGCTCTAATTTCTTGGAAAAGCAAGAAGCACGACTGTGTTTCTAAGTCTTTTGCTGAGTCGGAATATAGGGCTATGTCACAAGCTTGCACTGAGATACATTGGCTCCGAGGACTATTTGCTGAAACTGGTTTTCCACAACAAAATCCTACCTCTCTTTATGCTGATAATACAAGTGCAGCTCATATTTCGGCTAACCCTGTTTTTCATTAAGGCACGAAACATATCGAGGTGGATTTCCATTTCATTCGTGAGGCCTTTGAAGCTCAAACAGCTGCTCTTCCCCATGTGTCCAGCAAACTTCAAGTTGCAGATCTTTTCACCAAGGCTTTAACACGACGACGACATGACTTTCTAACAAACAAATAGATGCTTGTAGATAACCCGCATCAATTTGAGGGGGGGTGTCAATAGATTGCCTTACATTTTCTCTGTATATACTCTCATTCTTAGGAGATTTTCCTTACTGTAAATAGGTTCCTAAAATATTGCTTTCTGTAATTAGTTTCGTCGATTTATGCTCACTGTAGATAGCTCTCTAGAATTACTCCATGTAATTAGCTTTTCCTTATATGTCTGACAGTTTTGCCTATACAATGAAAGATTATCTGAAAGGAAAACACCATTCAGAAATTCAAATATTCTGTTAATAAGTAGATGCATTGTAGCAATTGGGTTCAACTCCTGATTCTTTCATAGTCACCAGCATTTCTTCTGTTTTAGAATGGTTTCCTGAGCTTCTCTACATTTTCATCATCAAATAATAAAAATGCACAGTCGAGCTTATGCCCTTCTGACATTAAGGGAATCAAAACATTCTTCAGCTTTTTCTAGTCAACTGCTTCCAAAATGCTGCTACCAGGCTCTTGCAGGTATTCAAGTTAGGTTTTAGACCGAGATGTCTCATTTCATTCATTAGTGAGAGAGCTTCTTCGGGCCTTACAATCTCTACAAAGCATTAAGATTAGTGTACTGTAAGCACCTCATCTGGGTTAAGACCAGATTCTTGAGTCTGCCGATAAACTTGTACAGTCTTCTTATAATCCTCTATTCAGTATACACTGCAAGCAAAACTTATTAATGGAAATATCTGGAGCAAATCAAACATAGCCCCTATAGAGCTGCATCCTAGGAAGATACCCTACAGCTATGATCCCATGGTATATCTTCTTCACTTCAAATATGTTGTCGGACTTGGCATATGCTTCTAACATCAAAATAATTGAAGCTTTACTAATTTGAAACTCATATCTTGTAACTCCTGTATCACAACATAGAGGTCATTTAGTCTTCAGTCAACAATCAATGCTTGCAATGGACTGTTCATCGTATCAACAACTGAGGGAATACCGTCTCTCATCATTGTATCAAAAGCCGCTCTTGCTTTCTCATAACAACCACTTGCAGCATAAGCTTAAATCAACGCATTTCAAACTTTCCAATTCACCATTTTGTCTCTCTGCCTCAGGCTGCCAACAACGCTCTCTGCTCTTTCCAGTTGCTTCGATTTTTCATAAGATCCCAAAAGAGGAAAGCCTTCTGCTTCTGCTTCGTCAACCAAGTGATGAGCTTCTCCGTGAGATCTATACTGAAATACTTGAGAGCCATTTTCCGATAAATATCCTATGAAGGTTCGACTAAATGAGGTTTCACATCTCAAAATATTTGAGAAGCTTCGGCAAAGCGTTCATTATCTTTACACGACTTCAGCAAGGACTCGTACATAGCCACTCCCATTATATGTATGCATGATATTATTTTTGTGGTATTCATCTAAACCAGCATCTAGTTGGCCAGCTTCGCAATAAATAACAACCAAGGCTTCAGCTATAAACTGGGGAGATCCGGATGAATGATCCTTTATAGAGTTTAACAGTTCTACCGCTTCAGAACTCGCCCAGATAAACTACTGAGATCCAGATGCATGATCCTTTATAGAGTTTAACAATTTTACCGCTTCAGAAATCCTTCCAGATAAACTATATGAACTCAAAATCGATAGTAAGTTATCCTAGTCAAAACCATATCCTTGGATAACTGCGTCTCAATATTGTAGCTGCATAATCATAGCACTCACCTCTTGTCAGTACAAAAGAAATCTTCTCTGGCCCCAAGCCATGCAATACTTCAGGATCCTTGACCAACTTTGTGGATATATATATTATTATTTTCCTTACCCAGCGCACGGAATAATGTTTTTTTTTGTGTTATCTGACATGATTGAATATGAAAGCTTGTCCGCCTTAATTCCAGAGCGCAGCATGCATTGAAATATCTCTTCAGCCTCTAACGTTGTCCAGATTTTGCAAAGCTACATATCAAAGCACTGTATGTACGCAAAGTTGGTTTAGTACCAGAATATAACATCTCTGCCATCACCTTTGCAACTTCTATCATTTTACTTGCTTTTCCAAGTGAATCAATCAGAACGGTATATGTAAAGCAAGTCATGCTAACCTTGCTTCCCGTACATGTGAATGAGAGAGTATTATAAGTCATTTCATCCTTTGGAAATCCCATGCCCACCAACTCTTGACCAATCTCTTTCACCTTTTTGACATGCCCTTGCCTTACAAATGCATAAAGCAAAGACTTGTATGTAACTGCATCTGGATATAAACCTTTTGATCCCAACTCGTTAAAGAGCCGCTCTGCCTCACCAGGGAATCCACATCTTCCATACTGACACCATGGAATCGTAAGTCCACAAATCAGGTTGAAACTTGTATTTCTCCATATCATCGAAAACTTGCACAGCCTCCTCCAAATTGGATTCCCGCGAACAACCACTTATAATAGTGTTGTAAATGATTATGTTGGGCCGAATCCCCAGCATTTATCAAGGAATTAAAACTCACAAGGTGTGGCTCACATCCATCTTCACACATCAAATCCAGCAACTCCTGAACCGTAGCCAAACGACCATTCGTAGCATACACACCCATCGTTGCATTATACTCTGAATGTATTACCAGCAGGATGATCAGCCCGAGTAAAAATCTCAATAGCTAAGGCTTCTTGATTGGCTTTTCTGAGCGCAGACAGAATAGTGGCAAGCACTAGAGCATTGGGAGCATAGCAATGTCGAAGATTTAACCACTCTTAAACCACTAGGTCCCTTTGCCAGTTAGCCTGACCATAATCAGTTGGGGCCATTTGCACCAGAACCATATACATATTCCAAACGACGAGAATTAACATCACCGTTACATGATGAGTCTATAGGCGCCAGCCTTTGTTTAGACAATTGTTTTGCCTTCGTTTGCACTCTATCACAGTAATAAACTGAATGATCAGTAGTCTTCTACTAGGAATCACAAAATGTGACCAGCACTCTATGACTAGTAGCCATTCTTTATTTTCCGTTCAACCTTTTTCAAACCATGGTCTGTAGTCTTTCCATCTACTAGGAACCATTCTCTATTTTCTTTTTCACCTTTTTTAAATCATGGTCAGTAGCCTTTCCATCTACTTGGAACCATTCTTTATTTTCCGTTCAACTTTTTTAATCATGGTCAGTAGTCTTTCCATCTACTTGGAACCATTCTTTATTTTCCATTCAACTTTTTTAATCATGGTCAGTAGTCTTTCCATCTACTAGGAAAAATTTCTATTATTCGTTTACCTGTTTTGGATCATGGTCAGTAGCCTTTCCAACAACTAGGAACCATTCTTTATTTTTCGTTCAACCTTTTTTAAATCATGGTCAGTAGACTTTCTATCTACTAGTAACCATAAAACTTTATTTTTCGTTCGACTTTTTACAAATCATGGTCAGTAGCCTTTCCATCTACTAGGAACCATTCTTTATTTACCGGTCAACCTTTTGTAAAAGCATGGTCATTCGCCTTTCCATCTACTAAGAACCATAAAACTTTGTTTTCCGTTTAACCTTTTTTAAATCATGGTCAGTAGCCTTTCCATCTGCTAGGAGCCATCCTCTATTTTCTGCTTAACCTTTTTTAAATCATGGTCAGTAGCCTTTCCATCTACTGGGAACCATTCTTTATTTTCAGTAACTTTTTTAAATCATGGTCAGTAGCCTTTCCATCTACTAGGAACCATTTTCTATTTTCCTTTTTCTAATTCATGTTCAGTAGCCTTTCCATCAACTAGGAACCACTTGATATTTTTCGTTCAACCTTTTTAAATCGTGGTTAGTAGCCTTTCAATCTTTTCCCTACCAAGCGCACAGAATGCTTCACATACAGCAAGATCTGGAACAAAACCATCACAAACCATCTCCTGGTACAATAACATTACCTTTTTGTGTTATCTCACCTCAAATACAAACATGATTGCATATACAAATTTGTCTGGTTTAATTCCAGAACGCAGCATGCAGTTAAACATCTCTTCTGCGACGCTGTCCAGATTTTGCATAACCACGTATCAAGGCACTATATGAACCCAGTTGGTTTCGTACCAGAAATCAGAATTCAGCATCTGTGACATCACATTTGCAGCTTCTATCATTTACTTGCTTTTCTAAGTGAGTCCATCAGAACGGTATATGTAACTGCATCAGTGTTTGAACAATGGGATTTCCTGTCTCCGTAAATCTGTAAAGCAAGTTCATGTTGACCTTGCTTCCCGTACATGTGATAAGAGAGTTTTATGAGTCATTTCATCCTTTGGGAATCCCATGTTCACCACTCTTGACAAATTTCTTTCACCTTTTTGGCATTTCCTTGCCTAGCAAATGCATAAAGCAGAGAATTGAGAATTGTATATAACCATTATGCCTAAGTCTACTTTTTTCATGCACTGAGACTATAGCATAATAAGTCCATATATACGGTTGACATTTGTTTCTCTCCATGTCAAAAAAACCCTTAACATGCTCAATTTTCCACTTAACCTTTTTTAAATCATGGTCAGTAGTCTTTCCATCTACTAGGAACCATTCTCTTTTCTGTTTAACATTTTTTAAATCATGGTCAGTAGCCTTTCCATCTACTAGGAACCGTTCTTTGTTTACCATTCAAATTTTTTAAATCATAGTCAGTTGCCTTTCCATCAACTAGAGCCATTTGCTATTTTTCGTTTAATCTGTTTTAAATCATGGTCAGTAGCCTTTCCATCTACTAGGAACCATTCTTTATTTCTCATTCAAGCTTTTTAAAATCATGGTCAGTATGTAGCCTTCCCATCAACTAGTAACCATAAAACTTTACCTTCCATTCGACCTTTTTTAAATCATGGTCAGTAGCCTTTCCATCTACTAGGAACCATAAAACTTTATTTTTTTCATTCGACCTTTTTTTAAATCATGGTCAGTAGCCTTTCCATCTACTAGGAACCATAAAACTTTATTCTTTTCATGCAACCTTTGTTAAATCATGGTCAGTAGCCTTTCCATCTACTAGGAACCATAAAACTTTATTTTTTTCATGCAACCTTTATTAAATCATGGTCAGTAGCCTTTCCATCTACTAGGAACCATTCTCTATTTTCCGTTCAACCTTTTTTAAATCATGGCCAGTAGCCTTTCCATCTACTAGGAACCATAAAACTTTATTTTTCGTTCAACCTTTTTCAAATCATGGTCAGTAGCCTCTCCATCTACTAGGAACCATCCTCTTTTCCGCTTAACTTTTTCTAAGTCATCGTCAGTAGCCATTCTCTATTTTCTGTTTAACCTTTTCTAAATAATGGTCAGTAGCCTTTCCATCTACGAGGAACCATATGGTTAGTAGCCTTTCCATCTACTAGGAACCATTTACATACTAAACGGATTCTCTATTCGCAATTAAACTTTTTAATAAATATGATCAGTAGTCCTTATCATCTACTGAAAACCATATATATAATTTGATGACTTGACCAATATTCCTCATCTTCCCCCGTCACAAGTTTTTTGGCTGCGCATGTGTTTTGCTGCAGAAGTCAAGGGACAAAGCTTGAAGTACGTAGCCAAACAAATCTGGACAGAACACTATCAATAGATATACTGCAATTAATATACTGATTGCACTTGTAATTGCTCACTGTAGAGATTCTTGGAACAACAGAATGTTCACAACCCTAGATTACTCCGAATTTGAACAGTAAAATGTTCGTAGCACTAGATTATTCTAAATGTGAACAATAGAATGTTCTGTAACCCAATATTACTCTGAGATTGAACAACAGAATGTTCGCAACCCTACATTCTTCTGAATTTGAACAACAGAGTGTTTTGTAACCCAAGATTATTCCGAAATTGAACAACAGAATGTTCGTAACCCTAGATTATTCCGAATTTGGACAATACAATGTTTTGTAACCCAAGATTATTCCGAATTTGAACAATAGAATGTTCGTAACCCTAGATTATTCTGAATTTGGACAATACAATATTCGTAGCGCTAGTTTATTCCGAATCTGAACAACATAATATTCGTAACCCTAGATTATACTGAATTTGAACCCTAAATTACAGAAGAAACTAAAATCCATCGATTAAGAAAACTTACCCAAACAGTGACTACAATCCGAACAGCATCCAAGATCCAACAAAATCGATCAAGAAAATTAATTTTCTCAGCGATCTTCTCTCACAGAGCGATTTTATATTAAAAGAGAGCGTTTGTAAACTTTCCTTTATTTTATTCTTCCTCCTATAACGGCTACTATTCCACCAACGGTAACAATTCCAACTTTTTATACGCTACACAATATGCGTTAAGTTTTAAAATTGTGAGCCCTTGGACTATCTATTTACAGCCCAACCCAATTTAAATTCTGATAAAACCAGAATATTCGTGTGCGTTTATTTATAAATAAAACTATATATAAAATCAAAATAGATTTTGGCTGCTCGTCCGTGTAACAATATCCCATATTCTTTGTTAAGAAGAAAAAATTCAAGTTTGCCTTTTACTATCAAATTTGATTCTTAAAATTGTAATGAGGAAAATAGCTTAGCAAAATGAGTTTTCGGAATTGAACCGAAAATTGAATAAGTTGACTGTTGGGAAGGTCAGATATGATAAATTAATAGCACTAATAGCATAAACACAAGCTGGAATTATTTCGCAAGCGGTAATTGTAAGTTGTAAGTTGTAATTGTAATTGAATAAGTTTTACTTTTTTTTTTTTCTTTCTAAATTTATGTACTTACATTTGTATTATTATTGTTAAAATAATTTATTGCAATTAATTAAGGAAAGAAAACGCCAAGCCTCACCTTCTCAAACCATCCGAATTTGGACGAAACATATGACTATGAACCACGTGGACAAGCCACAATCCTGATCTAGGGAACGCGCTATGACATGCGCCTCCGAATGACGGAACACACGAAACCTTTGTTTTCGGCGATGGACAATCCGCCACCATCGCCGGAATCCTACTCTCACTCCGAGAAACGCTTGCGCAGTCATGAACCTCTCACATCTGCCCCTACATCAGTTTTTCCCTTGAATCAACCAATTGAGAACACAGACATGGATCACGATGCAATGGATGCGCCGCCGCAGGCCTCCGGCGCCTCTTACCGAGACAAAATTCTTGATCAAGGCGGACCCGCAAATGGATCGCCTCTCCCCACTGTCGGACTGGTTGGTAAGATTACTTACTCTATTGAAGATGATGAACAATGGGCGCCCATTGATGAGACTTTTGCTGAAAAATTCACCGATGACCCTATTGTTGAGAATCCACCATGGCCCCGTATCAGACTTACAGCACTCGATTGGACAAACATTTGCCAGAACATGGCTAGATGTCTTATTATCAAGCCAATGTGAAGATCGATACGCTTTGATACGTTGGCGCAGCGACTACCGAAGTTATGGTCCATGAGCGGCACTTTTGAGCTTGTCGAAATGGGGATGGGTTTCTTCCTCGTTCGACTGCAAAAGAAAAACGACTATGATTTCATACTCCAAGGAGGTCCCTGGGTTTTATTCCAACACTATCTTACCGTTCGACGTTGGACGCCCGATTTCAAAGCTTCTAGTGCCTCTATCACTAGTACTATGGTTTGGGTTCGCCTCCCGGAAATTTCCTATCCCTTCTTCTCGAAGTTTGGAGTTCTTAGAGAGATCGGCGACATGATTGGAACGTTCGTCAAGGTTGACGAACACACTGAAACCGCATCTAAGGGGCGTTTCGCTCGTATTGCAGTCGAGATCGACCTTAAGAAACCTCTTCTTCCAAAGTACTTGATCGGTGACTCTGAATTTAATATTGAATATGAGGGCATCCGTATGATTTGTTACCACTGTGGTATCTTTGGACATCACCATGGCGAATGTCCGCATTCACCAGCAGTCATCGCTAAACGCACGAAAGAGGCTGAAGAAGCCTTGGCTCAAAAATCAGCAACCACGGCGGTGCAAAATCAGGCAACCACCACGAACTACGGACCGTGGATGCTGGTCAACTCTCGACGAAGACCGAATCAGGCTCGTGCAAATTCAGCCGTCGTATTGAGAGATGTGGACTTCGGGACCTGAATTTTTTGGGGCCTAAATTTACTTGGAGGGGCAGAGTGGGTAGATACACTATTAGCTCTCGTATTGACAGAATTATGGCGAATGACAAATGGAATCTGTTGTCCCCTGATTCTTGTATTCTTCACCTGCCTCAGACGCATTCGGATCATCGGCCCGTCATGCTTTGCTTTGGAAATCAGCGAATCAGGCGTTGGAACTCGAGATTCAAATTCGAGGCTGCTTGGTTGCTTAATTCTGAAATTAAAGAGACAGTGTCGAATCTATGGAATTGTGGTGGGAACTTCTCTGTTGCTCTTTCTGATTGTGCTAAAGGTCTTACAGATTGGAACCTGAACTCTTTCGGGAATATTTTCAGGCGAAAAAGACGCCTCCAGTCTCGGATTTTAGGTGTTCAAGAAGCTATCGAGAGGCGTTTAACTAATAATTTGCTGAAACTTGAGCATAAACTTATCCACGATTATAATGATGTCTTACTTCAGGAACAAGTTTTTTGGTTTCAGAAATCTAAAGAGGATTTGGCTATGCTTCAAGATAGAAATACGCGGTTTTTCCATCTCTCGGTTATCTCAAAACGTCAAAAATCCAACATAGACAGGCTTAAAAACGGTGATGGAGTTTGGATCTCGGACAAGGCTGCTCTTCGGCATTTGGTGCAAAATTATTTTGAGAATATTTACACAGCCGATCATATCTCCTCCACGCACCTCCTCGCTTCTTTTCCCGCTCTTACTCTCTCCGAATTGTCTTCTCTTGAGCGAGACGTCGGTCTTGAGGAAGTTCGTGCAGCTATTTTTTCTATGGGCTCGTATAAAAGTCCGGGGCCGGACGGGTTCCAACCATTGTTCTTTCAAAAATTCTGGGATGTGATTGGTCCTGACCTCCACAGACTTGTCTCTACGGCTTTCACAAGTGGTATTTTCCCAGATGCGCTTAATGAAACGCTTTTGCACCTTATTCCTAAGATTGAGCATCCGGAAACTATTCGGCACTTTCGCTCTATCGGGCTTTGCAATGTGGCATACAAAGCAATTACAAAAGTTATCACCACACGTCTCAAGCCTATTCTTCTTCGTATCATTGGACCTGAGCAAAGTTCTTTCCTTTCGGGTCGTCAAACGAAGGACAATATTATTGTGGCACAAGAGCTCATTCATGTCATGAGGAAAAAAACCGGACAACAGGGGTATATGGCCTTGAAGATCGATTTAGAAAAAGCTTTTGATCGACTCTCGTGGAATTTTGTGGCCGAAACTCTCGCTCTTGCAAATCTGCCCGCGTCTCTGATCCGCCTAATCATGCATTGTATCACTACTCCGCAAATTAGGGTCATTTGGAATGGTGATATTCTTGACGCCTTCAAGCCTTCACGCGGTATTCGTCAAGGCGACTCTATATCTTCGTATATTTTTATTTTGTGCATGGAGAGGCTTGCTCATATTATTAATTCTCGAGTTTCCAGCAAACAATGGACGCCTATTGCTGCTTCGCGCCACGGACCTAAGGTTTCTCACCTCTTTTTCGCCGACGATCTTCTTCTTTTTGCTCGGGCTAGCATTGGTGAGATGAGGACCATTCTTGATTGCCTTAATTCTTTCGCGGATGTTTCAGATCAGAAAATTAATCTTAGCAAGTCGGTTATCATCTTTTCTTCCAATGTTTCGCGCCACCTCGCCCGTAGTATTTCTGACTTGGCGGGTATCCCGAAAGCTAATTCTCTTGGCCGATATCTTGGTGTTAATATGTGTGAAGGGAAGATTTCTAAGCATATTTTTTCTGATGTGATTTCTCGGGTCCGTAAGCGTATAAGTTCTTTTCGCTGTCGTTTCTTCTCGCTCGGGGGCAGAAATACTCTCGTGAAGACGATTTCTTCGGCCATCCCATTGCATACCATGAAAACTTACAAGCTACCTACTCCGATTAATAATATGCTTGACAAGTTAAACAGGGATTTTCTTTGGGGGAGTAATGCAAGGTCACGCCGCATAAGCTTGGTTAATTGGAAAACTATTTGCCTTCCTAAAGATCAAGGCGGACTCGGTTTTGTTCGTATGGAGGAGATGAACACAGCAGTGCTTATGAAGTTGGCTTGGGACCTTCTTCAAAAGAAAGATAATCTTTGAACGCGCATGCTTCTCGCCAAGTACACGACAAATAATGACATCCTGAGTGCCAAGAAGCCGTCTGCTTGTTCGCCGATTTGGAGGCAGATTTTCAACTGCTTTGAACCTCTTTGTCGAGGTCTCAAATGGACTATCTGTAATGGTAAACGTATTAGATTTTGGAAGGATTGGTGGGTGGGGTCGGGGCCTCTTATCCAGCACTTATCCCTACCTCTTCCGGATGATATTTGCGACCTCAAAGTAGCAGATTATCTTGATGATAATAGTCAATGGCGTTGGAATTATTTTCAGCATCTTCTTTCTCCAAGAATCCTTGCTGAAATCGGCAGTATGTTTGCTAATAAATACGGTGACATCGAAGATTCATTCTATTGGGGTTTTACTAGCGATGGTAGATTCACAGTCAAGTCTGCATGTGATATGCTTCGTGCGGATAACCAGCCTCGTTCATCTTCTTGGAGCTTGGCTTGGAAACTCCACACTCGTCAAAAGGTTTGCACGTTTGCTTGGCTTGCCCTTCACGACAAGCTCCTTAGTATTGAGAAAAGAGTGGTTCGTCATCTCTCTACAGACCCGTCTTGCCCGCGTTGTGATCGAGATGTTGAATCTTTGCTTCATCTCCTTAGAGATTGTCCTCCAAGCTGCAAGATTTGGGACATTTTAATTGTCCCGAGCCTTCGACACCGCTTCTTTGCTCTTCCCCTTCATGATTGGTTGTGCAAAAACCTGTACCAGAGGCATCCTACTACTGACCATGCGACCCATTGGGCTACTACTTTCGCCATTGCCTGCTGGAAAATCTGGACTTGCCGGTGCTCAAAAAATTTCGAAGGCAAATCTATCCCGCTTCTTAGGGCTGTGCACTGGATCAGACAAATTGCTAAAGATGACGCTGCTGCTTGGAATAAAATTCGCACCCTTCAACATCCAGGAGGTGCTAAAATTACGAAGAGTTTAAGCTGGATTCATCCTCCTCATGGTGTTGCAAAAATTAACGTTGATGGGAGCGCGAGAGGAAATCCGGGAAGCTTGGCTTGCGGAGGCGTTGCTCGGGACAGTGAGGGCTGTTATCTCTTCGGTTATTCGGCCAATGTGGGATATGGGAGTATAACTTCAGCCGAGCTTTGGGGAGTCTTCTACGGGTTGCGAGAATCCTTAAATCATAATCTCCGGGATATTATTATTTCGTGTGATTCCAAAGTCGTGGTTAGCTTGCTCAATAACAAAACTGCGGATACTCACCCCCACCGTGCTCTCATCGATGCTTGCCAAGATCTTATGGCCCGTCACCTCTCTTGTGACATTCGGCATGAATATAGAGAAACTAATGTTGTCGCGGACAAACTTGCAAACATGGGTCATGCTATGGACTTTGGCATTCATCTCTTCGAGCTCCCGCCAGATTCTATTGCTTCCTTCTTGTTGTTTGATACTATCGGTGGTATTAGCTATCGCACCATTATTGAATAGCTGATCTTCGGGGTCTCACCCCTTCCTTTGTAACGAAAAAAAAAAATGAACCACGTGGACATTTTGTTTAAGACTTATTTGTTGTAACACATTTTGTTATTATATCATTTATGTATATCACTATATCACTAATAGTGTATATACAACTTTATATTAGGCACTGTTAAGTGGTATGTAATTTTATGTAATTTTCCAAATAAATTGATTTATCAAATTTTATTACATTGAAGTTATTTGTTTTATTTTGTATTGAAGTTGTGTATAATAAGATAATTTTTGGGGCAAAAAAAAGAGTATTTCGCCATCAGTATAAACTTTTAGTGAAGTTATTACAAAAAGAAAGGTTCGGTTGTTATCTTCTTGAGGGGTTGTCTGGTAGCCAACTGCGTGATAAAAAAAGAACTATGGAGATGCAAAACCAAGAGAGTCGTGAAGTTGTTTGCACCTAATCCCAACTATTTTAGTCTATCATCGTTAGTAGTAAACTAATTATTCTTTGGTCGAGGTACATAATTGAGTTCAATGCTAATATATATATATATATATATATATATATATATATATATATATATATATATATATATATATATATATATATATATATATATATATATATATATATATATATAATACTTATAGTAAATTAGGCAAACTGTCTTTAATAGTCGTTTCTCTATTCATAAAAGTTACAAATGATTAGAGAAACAAAAGTTATTACGCGAATATAGCATTAACTCAATTGTGCACATGATTATCTTGAATATACTCGCTAATATTTGTTGTTGATGTCGAGACCTACACAAAACAATATTTATGCGTTCATGAGACAAGTTTTTGTCTAATATATATTCTTGAACTGAATAGAATGGTCGGTACATCAAGTAAGCATGTTCGTGTGGTTTAACTTTATTTAATTGATGTGTATATTATTTAAACATTGATATTGTGCATTTTAAGGCGACTGCCAATACGCAATGAATTTAATATTCCTACTTTTGCTGAAATTTAGAATTGATAGAGAAGTTTGAGCAAAAACTAATAACTGGTCATGTTTTATTGATGCCTAAAACTATATGTTATGTTTTTTTTTCTGGAGAAAACTATGTGAGTAGGGTTGTGCAAAGATAATCGAATCGTTTCAAAATCGATCAAATGATCCGATTTAAAAATTGAATCGAATTTTTAATCTGATTTTTGATTGTCATGAAAAAATCGAAATCCACTTTGATTCGATTTTCAATTTTAGGGGTTAATCATCGAATCGAATCGAAAATCAAATCTATATTTTATTATTAATATATATGTATAGAACATAATGAACTTAATGATGATCTTGAATATTTATGAATTTTGATGTGTGACTTAACTTCTCCTATGTTTATATATATATATATATATATATATATATATATATATATATATATATATATATTAAAATTTAATACTTTATTATTTGTGAATTGTGTTGAAATGAGTAGAAGTATCACTTTTGAATTGTGAATTTGCAATGATTGATGAATTAGAGAGTGTACATTATTTTTGTAGTGTTTCAAACATAGTTTCTTTAGTTTTAATTGCACATTCAAGTTGTTGTATTGCATATTTTCTAAAAATTAATATACAATAAGTAAAAGCTCAAAATCGAAATCAGATCAAATCGAAACGAAATCGACTCGATTTCTGTTTCAAACGATTCGATTTTGGTTGTAATTTTACCACAGCCAGAATCGAATATTCCTAGCTGATCTGATCGTTTCAATTCGATTTAATCAAAATACACAGCCCTATATGAGAATGAATTCATAAAGCTTTAAAAAAAAAGGGGGGGCTGTTCATCAACATCAGTTAATACTTAATATTGACTATTGAGATATAACTATTGCACTTCACTTGAGTGGGGTGTTACTTAGTCAAACTTGGGTGTTGATTGACCAATCATCCTTCTTGATGTATGAATTTTATCGTGTTATTAGATAAATAAATTAATCCATATATTTGAATATGTTGCAGAATGGGGATCTATGCATCCTATGAGAAAAATAATTATTCTTCATGTTAATGGTTGGCAAACTAGGCACCAATGTGAGTAAGTCTACCAAGTCTTATTTTTAATTGTTGCATAAACAGTGATTATGAATTCCCCTGAATTTAGTGCCTTCTTTGATTATGAGAAAATGAGTGCCTTACTGACAAGAATATGTTTTACATTACTTGTAATTAGTGTAAATGGTATTTAATGTGGGTTAGAATACTGAAGATTCAATTGTAAAAGTGAGTTTGACCAATTTTTT
Organism: Misopates orontium; assembly: GCA_946800315.1. Taxonomy (NCBI): domain Eukaryota; kingdom Viridiplantae; phylum Streptophyta; class Magnoliopsida; order Lamiales; family Plantaginaceae; genus Misopates; species Misopates orontium. The sequence continues at coordinate 15,779,278 of OX326948.1, forward strand.
TGTAGGGTTTATTAGTACAATAATATAACAATTTTAGCGATAAACATACAAGGAAAGTTCATTTTTGATACCTTAACTAGACACCATTTTTTTTTTATACCTCAACTTGGCAGATCATGATTTTGGTACCCTAATTTGGCATTTTTACCCCGGCGGTGGATGGAATTTCAAAATTTCGCCATATTTTTTCACGTAATACTAAATTCGGGGGTTTTTGCCTCAGCCAAACTCTCAACTCACCCACTTGCACCTTGAATTTTGTCTTGTTATTATTTTGTTATTTTATTTTTATTTTCTTCCACGTGGCGTCCAAGATGGCAAATGGGAGAGTTGGTAATTTGATTGGGATCAAAATCTCCAAATTTAGTCCCACGTGAAAAATTTCGGCATTATTTTGAAATCGCCTCCACTGGGGTACCAAAATTTCCAAAATTGCCAAATTAGAGTACCAAAAACATGATCTGCCAAGTTAAGGTATGAAAAAAGAAATGTTGCCAAGTTAGGGTATCAAAAATGCAAATTTCTCAACATAAACACCAATTAGTATTTCATGGATTTGATGTACTGTTCACTAATAATATGAGAAAGACTAACTTTATTAAAGTTGACAAGTATGCACTTGTACATTTTTAAATAGGTTGTGAGGGCAGTTTTCTCTCTTTTAATGTTTATGGGGCAGTTGGGAATACCCTAAAAATGGGATGTTTGATTCTTTGTACATTTTTTAAATAGGTTGGGATAGTGCCTTCTACGTACCTCGTACTGTTTCATAATTTATGAGTAATTCATGGTTAAAGATTTATTTCTATGCATGAGGTTCTTAGAAATATTTTAAGTTCTAGAAACACAATCATATAAAGTTTATTTTGAGTTGCTCGGTAAGAAATATATATACGCAATGTGTTGTAGCTGAAGAACTTGTAGAGATTAATGGTTTTAGTAGGTGCAAAAACTACTGCCCCTAAAAAAACAATATTATTGATAACGCGCAACATCATGGTTCCTGGTTGATAAAGAGACTAGTATCCTTGATATTAAAATATGAGACCTAACAACTTAAAAGATTGTTTCCGATTAATACACTCAAATTTTGTGATTATTAGAAGTAGTTATTGACCATTTACTTGATTATTTTATGGGCTTATGAAGGAGAAATCTTTGTCTCACATGAAAATTAGTCATAGAGACTCTTCAATCACCTCATGAAATTGCCAGGAACACATAGTTATGCTTGAGATGTATTAGTGGTGAACGATCATAAAATGAGCTCAATTTTTTAATGAGCGGCGGTGTTGAATATCTTAGAGATTTTAAGTAATATTTTTGAAGCCAAACACTCAATTTTGAGTTAAATGTCTCGATGTACATCAACGAGGATGAGATTTGAGCCATTTTATAAAATGTCTATGAAGACATCCTAATTAAGGACAGGAGATTCAAAGAACTAGGTTAAAGGGTCAGATAAACGAATCGTTTGGTGATTACATGAACTATTAAGATCTTTTGATCATGTCTCTCCCTATGGTGCATGTATGTGCATGTTTTTTATAACGATGGAACTCGAGCTTGATAGGGTAATCTATGCAAGTGTGGAAATGGGGCTGGTTCCTATGAGAATTCATGTTAATTATCTAGAGCACTCGTTAAAATTGGGATAAACCACAAGGTTGTTTAGTCTCAACTCGCCAAAATACACATGGATTATTTGTCAATCTCTAATAATGGATCTACTTGATTGATTTCTTCTGCACTTCGTTAGTACAGAAACATTATCATCCTACTCAATATGCATGTTATTTATATGAACTTTTGGGATATCTGCCAGAATAGCTCTGTAGCTGAAAGATGATACCAACTATCAACCATATCCAAACTAACTTCTTCTAATCCCAGCACCAACTGATCTTCTATGAGCGATTAAAAGACCAAACTTCACAAATAAAGAACTAAAAAAAATTATATCTTTGACAATATCTCTGTTCCTTTTTCTCCTGATAAATAACATCTGTTCGATAGACCACTGAGGTTTCAATATAAAGATAAACATTCAGATTACAGAGTACACAAAGCTGATTATTTAAGTACAAAAAGACTCAAACAGTACTACAAATAGGCCGCAAAAACTTAGCAGTTCTAGGAGCCACGAGCCCTGACTAATTGCTCCACTTACAGATAAAAGATAAATACTGCAAATATGAAGGATCTGTAGTTTATGTGAAAAATAAATTAAAACCAGACTAAGGCCAAGGAGAAAGATATCTTCATTAATCAGTAAGGCCAGTATCAACGTCCGATGTTACAGGCTCCGACACGAGGGCAGAGGGTGTTGAGGAGTTCAACTCAGAAGGCTGAGAAGAAGCCAGACTCATATCAGGGCCATCCATGACTTTCTCAACTTCATCAACCGGGGGACCTGGAAATGAAGGAACTTCGAGTGACTGATCAAAGGTTGGAAATGGAACTGGAGGGACTTCAAGTGATTGATCAATGGCTAGAGATGGAACTGGAGGAACTTCGGTTGGTTGATCAACGGCTGGAGATGGAACTGGAGGAACTTCGGGTGATTGATCAACGGCTAGAGATGGAACTGGAGGAACTTCGGTTGATTGATCAACGGCTGGAAATGGAACTGGAGGAACTTCGAGTGATTGATCAATGGCTAGAGATGGAACTGGAGGAACTTCGGTTGATTGATCAACGGCTAGAGACGGAACTGGAGGAACTTCGGTTGATTGATCAACGCCTGGAGATGGAACTGGAGGAACTTCGGTTGATTGATCAACGCCTGGAGATGGAACTGGAGGAACCTTGGTTGATTGATCAATGGTTGGAGATTGAACAGGAGAAACTTGGATCAATTGATCACCTGGTGGAGATGGGACCTGAGCAACTTCTATTGATTGATCAATGCTTGGAGATTGGACTGGAGCAACCTCGGTCGGTTGATCAATGGTTAGAGATGGGATTGGAGGAATTTCGATTGATTGATCAACGGTGGGAGATTGAACTGGAGAAACCTCGTTCATTTCATCATCTGGTGGAGATTGGGTTGGTGCAACTTTGTCCACTTCATCGACTGATGGAGGAACCACAACCAGTTGATCAGTAGTTGGGATTGAAGGAACTTTCTCCACTTCATCGAGTATTGCAGATGAGACTGGAAGAACCTCCATCGGTTCACCAACAGTTGGGATAAAAGGATCTTTTTCGGATTCATCAACGAGTGAAGCAGGATCTGGAGAAATCTTGGTAGTAGATTGTTCCACATCTGCAGATGGGACTGGAGAAGAAATTTCCGGATGAATTACAGATGAAACTGGAGGAATTGTACTCGATTCATCAACCTCTGGAAGTCGGACAGAAGGAACTTTTTCCACCTCATCAACTGCTGGGGCTGAAACCGGAGCAATCGTGATCGATTCATCTATGACTGGTTTGGGTATTGGCTGAATTTTTTCTGCATCATCTACTTGTGGATCTGGAGCTAGAGCTGGAGAAATCAAGATTGAATCATCAACGACCGGAATTGGGGATGTAGGAACTTCTTCTGCTTTACCTACTACTGGAGCTGGAACTGGGGGAGTAGTTACTGATTCTTCAACAACCATAGGAGTTGGGATCAAAGGAGCTTTCTCAGCGTCGTCAACAGGAATAATCGTGTTTGATTCATCAACCATTGGAATTGGGATTGGATTAACTTTTTCTGCTTCGTCAGCGGTTGGAGGGGGAGCTGGAATAGGAGAATTTGTGATTGGTTCATCAACCATTGGAAATGTAATTGGGGAAACCTTTTCAGATTCTTCGAAGGTTGGAGGAGCTGGAACTGGAGGAATAGTTGGAGGAGTGGTCCCTGGAGCCGATCGTGGTGCTGCAACTGTGCTGCTTTTGATACGCTTTGAAGGTTCAGTTCGATGCCTCACCTTCAATTGCTGCCGAGGCATCTCTCTAAATGTAGCCATCATAAGCTGGAGAAACAAAATCAGGTATGATAAATGAGTATGATAAATCAGGTATGTCAAATCTCAAGGAGAGTAAACAGTGAAACATGAAAAACAGTGTCTGCTATATTAGTGATCAGTGGTGTGCATACATCTATACACATCTCCATGGGGAGGGAGAGAGTTTTGAGCTTACTAGAGTTGGGCCACCAACAATGAGTGAACCTTCAACGGCGCCACCCATGAGGCTGCCTTGGTTGGTGCAAAAATTAACACTTAAAAGGCAGTTTTTGGCGCGGCGATTGTTACTGTCGGTATATGTATGTGATCCTCTTAGAGACACAATTTCAAAGCTGCCCTGCAAAAGAGAACAAACAATTAAGGGAATGCTATTCATTGGAAATACCTCTAATTTGCACCAAAATAGTCACAGGTTGCAAGTATATCAGCTGAATCAACATTGATCAGTCACAAGTTTAAGTTCACATCTTCGTATGTATTCAATCTGTATTTTCGAAATAGAACTAATTAAATCAAAAGTAAACATATTACCTAAAGTTCTACTGAGTAAATGTAAAAGATCAGTTATCAATAATTCTGTTGACATTCAAGTTTTTTTATGTATATTAATGAACTCCAGCCTTGCTGAATACCAGAAACATTACCCAAGTTTCCTTTCACTTTTTACATGCAAAAAATTGTATTGCATATATATTTGTCCACAACTTTGGCTAGCATCAAAGAGAAAAAAAATACTCATAAACTTGTTATTTCCATTTTCGACCTTTAGGGCATGAGACAAGTAAAGACTCCATTAACATGCATTTGGGAATTATATCTTTCGAAGCATTTGCTTCAGCACCGTGAAAGTAATTCAGTTACTTCTACAAACAAAACATGACATAGGTGCAGTTTTCTAATTACATATTTTATGGTAAAACAAAGAAGATGAGTTTTACAGCTCAACGAACCATTATTTTGGTCCGAAAGCTGATCTCAAGATACTTTTTAATTTCCCCGTAAATGAATCATACTAAGAAGAAACAAAAGCAGGAAATTTCTGGACATCTGATGTAAATGAGAAAGAAACTTAGTATGCTTGAATTACTGACAAGTATATATATGTTCCAGATACCAAACTGGGAATTCATTCAAAAATGTCATCGCGATCCAAATGATAATAAAAAACATAACAACTTATTTATCTGTAACATAAAAGAGAAATACTCCATCTTCATCTACAAATCAAAATATTAGACTTGGTAGATAGTAGATACAGATAGACATCAATATGCTTTATTTGGCTGCAAAAGTGACATGCTTACAATGCAGTATGAATGAAGGAAAATAAATTCATACATCACAAAAGAGGGAAAGGAAAAAATTTCAGTTGGAAGAACCAAGCTAAACTTCTTAAAGGGTGTGAAACTCGAATCAAGACTATGATCATTCTATAGCACTGAGGTTTAGTCACCACCTAACAGAAATGATTTTGATTTCGCTTTTAGCCTTAGAAACTCTGCATATCACTAGTTGATACTATCATATGCGATTGTCATATAAGTTAAATAATTAGGATTAAGCATCAGACATCATGCCTCATATCTTAGAATACCGCCATGCGAACCAGGTTGGCGAATATCTGCCCTGGAGAGGATGCCAGTAGCTGACAGAACACAGATTGAGTCGGCCGTACTTTGAGAAATTGCATTGATCTTTTCGACAATGTTCTGTAATACCAAAAAAAAAAAGAAAAAAAGATTTTAGTAAACAAATGTAACCAAAAATGTGTAATATTTACTTGTAGATACAGAACCATACTAGCTCAATAGAATAACTGGTTTTATCAAAAGAAATGTTACCTCTCCTTCTAGAAGTGTAAACATTCTAGGAGTAAAGTTGCTTCCAGCTTTGATATCTCCACCAATCCCACCACCTTCAGCGGACATAGTTAAGAAGAAATTCATCTAATCACAATCTATAAAACTCCTCTTTGAAAAATATATTAAAACCCCTTTTTGATTTTATTTGACCAAATATTAACTTATAAGTTTCCTGTAATTCTTTTTGTCTCAAATAGATACCTCCGCTCCATAACAGAAGTTCAAGTTGAATTAACTATCACAAGACAAGCATGATCTCAAAATTGAGGCTAAGTCGATGAGTAGTTTCATAAAGCTTTATAGCAGAACATCAGTATCAAGATTTTTGCACAAATGAAATGTATCCCAAAATTTGTGAGCATAATCAGACAATAAAAGTTAACTAGCTAGAGGGCATAATAAGCATGCAATGCTATTACTATAATCAGTATTATCAACTTTCCAATCTACAACAAATGCATGTGTATCAATTAGGAAAAAACTATCTTCACAATTTATCAAAGAACATAAAAGGTCATCTCATTCAGTTTTCTCCATGAAACAAAATCTTGATCTTCATAAAATGTTCAACTGAAGATCCAGTGACAAAGTCTTGTGATCCAGTTTTAAGAACAACAAACAGATTGCAATATTAAGTGGAAAATTAATTTCATAAACGCGATAAGATTAATGTATACGAAATATGTTAAAACGTGTTTTGCGTCAGCGCATGGTTAGAGTTACCTAATTAATCTCTAAAATTTGGTAAAACTAGATTCTAAACCCGCACTCATATCAATCGTCCAAATCCAACGGTTATGCGGTGGTCAACGGAACTGAAAAATCAATTAAAGTAAAAAGAATTATACCTAAAGAGGCGCCCAACTTTTGCCACTTTCCGGATCCCTTAGGGCGTCCCCTTCCTCGCTTATGAGGAGGCGCTGACGAGTACTCCGGCACCACCATTATTACTTCTGGCCCCTCCTGCTCTTTTTTAGGCCGGCCCCTCTTTCTCTTTGTCGGTAAAGCCTCAGGCTGCATCGCCACTGCGTTGATAGGCGGCGGATACGGAATGTTGGAGTTATGACCCTCCATTGTTCAAGGCTGATCCACCTGTAAACATGAAAACCCTCGTGTTAATTTGACAACAAACGAAAAATAAGCGTGGGGGCGGGGCCATGCATGCATATGATTGTATCACACACACACACACACACACACAAACACATAACTGTGTGAAGGAGAGGTGGAGCCGCCGCAGAAGGAGAAGCGGGAGGAGGGAGATTCTTATGTGAGGTTTTATAGGAATTTACTGAATTCTTTCTCTTTGAGTAGTAATGATATGAGAGAAATCAAGAAACGGCTGATGCCAATTTGTACGTGGTTTATGAGGAAAATTGGGACCTGAAATCCCAGAACTACCCCTACAGATTTTACTTCTATTTTTTGGGAATTTTTGTTATGTTTGGAAACTTTAAAAAAGAAAAAAAGTAATAAATCTTTGGATAGAAACGTATTCGAGGACTTATTCTTTTTTTGGAGAAAATTTAATTAGAAATAATGAGAGTATTGCACACCAAGGTTATATGATGTCTGCATGCTACATAAATTTATGGAAAAGGGCCAACACAAATACACAATATCATAAGTTGTATCTTTTATTATTGTTTCTCCTCTTTTTTGGTAACAATTTCGCACATTTAAAAATAATTTATAAAGGATAAGAATGAATCCTAACATTTTCAAATTGATTTTATTGTTTAAAAAGATCTTCAAAAATATCATGATAATTATTGAAATTAACAAAAACCATGAGTCGAAATATATTACAATAGTTAGTGAAATCGTGAACTTTTAATTTCACATAAATTATGACCTTTTAAATTGTAATGGCTGCCTATCTGTAACCACCAAAAAGTCTTACCTACTCTTAATGGTAGCAAACATCTCTCACATATGGTGGGCCCCAATCACCAAAAACGACAAATTAGAGATAATATGTTGTTCATGAATTTAAGTCCAACAATATTACATGAACTGTCACCATGAAGACGACAAACTCGAGATAACAATCTAATTTAAGCTCAATAATATGACTATAATGGTGAACTATTCTTTTATGTGTAACTGTGTAAGTAATACAATCAATTAAATTTTGATGGTTTCTTTTAGGGGTGCTCGCGGGCGGATTTGGGCGGATTGTCGTAAAAATGTGACCATACCAAAGTTTGCGAGTTACCAATTTGTCAACCCGAGCGGGTTAAGTTAAAAACTAAACCATGCGGGTTGCGAGTTGAGCGGGTTGCGGGCGGGTGGCGGGTTTAAATTGTGAGAAAAATATTTTAATATTTCAGTATAAAAACAAAAAACTAATCTATTTTATGTTATAAAAAGCACCAAAATAATACCATAACTTAGTGAAAATATTTAAATCACAACTTAACTAATTAAAATAACAATATAAGGATGTAAACGGATATATTATCCACGTACATTATAAAAGAAAAAACAATTTAAATTGATTCACAACCCAAAATATAACTATTAAACAACATAAACTAACAAAAAGAAATTATATTATAGCAATATTATGAACATACAACTATATGACTTATGAAAATTTTTCTTGCTCCATTCAATCCTCTACAAATATATAAACTAAGAGTGTAAACGGATATATTATCCACGTACATTATAAAAGAAAAAACGATTTAAATTGATTCACAACCCAAAATATAACTATCAAACAACATAAACTAACAAAAAGAAATTATATTATAGCAATATTATGAACATACAACTATATGACTTATGAAAATTTTTCTTGCTCCCTTCAATCCTCTACAAATATACAAACTAAGAGTGTATGCGGGCGGGTTTTGGCTGATTTTTATTAAAAATGTGACCATACCCAAAATTTGCGGGTTACCAATTTATCAACCCGAACAGGTTAAGTTAAGAATTAAACCATGCGGGTTGCAGTTTCGGCAGGTCGGGCAGATCGGGTGGGTCATGAACACCCCTAGTTTCTTTATCTATAGCACTGTTTAAAAAAACTCGCCCTATGGCTCGTCCGGAGCTAGCTCTGGACCTTTTTGATCCCAAAACGCCTCGGGACAATCCTTTGGGACTTAACCTTAACGGCGCTTATTGCCCATGATTTAGGACTGATGCTCGAAATCAGAAATTATGCCTTTTGTGCCCCAAGCTTAAGAAATTATGCCTTTTGTGCCCCAAGCTATTAGGCTTACGCCTGACAAAGATAACAATTGAGGTTGATTTTGTTCACTTATTTTATAAGTTTTCCTCTTTACTTTGCTTTCAAAATATATGTTTGACGAAATCTAACAAATCTATTAGAACATATTTGATGTTCTTGCTAAATTATTCTCTAAACTTGAAAGTCGTCTTCGTCTTCCTTTTTAAATTAATTTTATGATCATTATTTTGTGGATTTCTTTTTCGTTATTTATTTAATGGTTTATAGGGATGAGTTGATATGAAATTTATACAATACATGATAGCGTTTTTTAGTATTTTTTATGATTTTATATTGGCACAAATATTTCTTTTTATTTATTTCATGTATATCTTAACTTATTCTTTATATTCATAATTCTAGTCTCTACTTTTTATCATAAATATATAACTTTAATAAATTAAATATCAAAATCTGTGAGGCTTAAGCCCAACGCTTCGGGGCTTACGCCCCGCCTCTAAGTCCACGAAACGCCCCGCCTTATGCTCAAAGCCTTTTAAAACAATGATCTATAGTAAAAAAAACACCAACATGTAAATAATAATTAATTTGTTGAATTCATGCCTGAATTTAAGTTGCATAATAATATTCTTAGAGTGAAATTTTGCCCATAAATCAATTATCTTCCAAATACCAATTTGATGAAATTCAATATGTTGTTTTACTGTGAACAGAGTACGATCCTATATGTTGGCAAACTTATATAGATAACATTTCATTAACTGATGCGTGTTTGAAATCATAACAAATATATAATATTGTTGGGGTAAGCAATTTTAGTCCTTTTACTATTAAATAGTGGAAATAATAATCCCATTTCCTATCAACTACAAATCTAATAATTTTGCAATTTTTTTAGCTCTTTCTGATAATTTTAGGTTTTTTTTCGATAAACTTGAAATATAGTTTTTTTTTCCTTTAATTGTTAGCAATTCATACTTTTGCTTCAACTTTAGTTTCTAATTTATTTCTGAGAACGGATTTTGATCTTGAACCAATATTCAACCATTAAAATCTTTTAATCTTACAGTTTGAAAATAGAATAGCAAATTACCACTTAAAAATATAGAGAGAATGATTCAACAAACTGTGCAATTGACTAAAACAAATCAACATAGATTAAGGACTGAAATTGAATAAAAGTGATTAGTTGTTACAGCTAAAGATAAAGGAGTAAATATATCTGCATGTTATGAAAGAGAAATACACTAAAACTACTCCATTAACAAGTTCTGAAAAGTAAGTACTACTTTGCTACTATCTTAAAGTTAAGACACTATTGCTGTAAAGAAAAAAAAATCCGCTATTGCTGTAATCATCCTTTTTTTTTTAGGCAGCATAGATTTTCTACATGTCAGATTTGTAGCACATTAATAAACAATTAAAATTCGATAGACTGCTTATTTGTCATAGAGAAGATGACGGATTATACATTAAAGTTCAACATTACTATTGCTATAAATCATAAATGTAGGACAAGCTAGCCCAGCAATTTCATTTTAATTTATGTTCTGCAATATTTGTGTAACGGCAAACGATTCTCATGTGTTGGTAAAATAATCAATTCTGGTAGATTTTTCTTATTTATTATCGAGCAAACATCGAGTCATCGACCAATGAATACTAATTAATTTGTTGAATTAATGCCTTAATGTGCTAAGTTGCATAATACTTTTTCTTTGGAAAGGAACAAATGCTCATAGCAAAACAAAACCATGCCTAAGGCGCAAATGTTAATACATCAAAAACTCACAAAGAAACAATAAACGAGAAACAAAACAAAACGAATACAAATCCCCCAAACTGGAAGACAAGGAAAATTACGTAACACCCTCGGTCAACCTCCATCCACATTCCCAGCAAGCATGTGTGCATCTGAATTAGCTGAACGATTTACCCACTGGAACTGAATGATTTCTTCGCGTCCATACATCGACGAATATCCTGATAATATTAGCAGGATGGTCTTCGCATTCATCACGTAAAAGAATGTCGTGAATCACGGATAAACAAACCCTTTAGAGAATAACAGTCGTCCAACGCAACATAGCTGTCACCTTCACCACAAGCAAATTTGTGTTTGATGCAATACTAGTTGCTCCAATATTATTTATCACCCTACCCATCTCACGCACCAAACACTTACCACTAGAATTCCGAGCAATGACCCTCATACCAGAAGCCTCTTCTTGTGCAAAAATTGCACCATCAAAGTTGATTTTAATCCACGAGGACGAGGGTGAAATTCAACAACCTTCACTCGTTCGGTCTACCTTAGCATGTAAACCCGTAAATCATTCCAACCACTGTTGAGATAAAATCGTAACAAAGCTAACAGTATCACCAGTTGAAGATGGTTGCTCCCTTGCCAAAATATGATTACGATTCCCCCACAAAGCCCAACAAGTAACTCCAACTTTCAGCGCCAGCTCTGACTCATACTCCGCATCAAGACGTTCCACCATGAAATTCCATCTTCTCGTTCACTCCGAAGAGCAGTTGACGACACAAAAGAAACTGTCCAGACTTGTCTAGCCACCGTACATGAACAGAAGCAGTGCATAATGTCCTCGCTCTCACCTTCACAAATCACGCACTTCAAATTCACAGTAATTCTCCGACGAGCCAAGTTCGTTCGAGTTGGCAGAATATTCTTCCAGAAACTCCAAAGAAAGATGTTAATTTTTTTTGGCACATTTAACTGGCCACAATCATCCAAATTACTCAACTCACCACTCGATCTACCTGGTCGATGTTAGAAACTCCCATTACAAGATGAAGTAATAGGTTGACTTAACCGTTAAGACGTCATTTTTATCATAGTGCCACAGTCAACACTCTGAACTTGCAACACTCCCCCAAAGGAAGAGATACAATTAGTGAGGCGTCCACTTCCCAAAAAACTTGTCAAATCAACTCAACATCCAGTTGCATGATCAATTAACGTCGATAGATGCTCCTCCAAAAATTTAATTACACGCGGCATAATCACACGAAACGAGTGGGGACGAGGTAACTAGTCATCATTTCAAGCCAACTCGCCACCTAAGACTTTGATCAAGCACACACCTTCTAAAATGCATCTCCAAGAATACGAAGGTGTTGACCCCAACATAGCATCAGGCAAAGAACCACATCCCTTTTGCTACGACATAAAGACTTCCACGCAATTTAGTGAATCTTTTGTTGCGATCCATTACCCCACCAATAATTTTTAATCATCGACTCTAACTCCGTAATAAGAGAATCCGACAACTTGAAACAACACATATGATAGGTCGAAATGGCTTGCAACACAGGTTTGATCAAAATCTCATTCCCCACGGTCAATAGTGTTCTTTCTCTATATCCTTGATACTCCAAAAGCGGTCCCTGATATACGTGAACATCTCCCGCTTCATCTTTCCAACCACTGAAGGCAATGTGAGATACTTCTCGTGTTTGTCAGAAACCGTAACCCCCAAATGCCTTGTATCTCTTGAATCAAATCCATTGACGTATTTTTATTGAATACAACCATCGCTTTATCTAAATTGATTTGTTGCCCAGATGCCAATTTTTACCACTACAAAATGCATCGAATCACGGTGACCGCGTCAATGGTTTCATCGCATAATAACAATGTATGTTTTGCAAATAAAAGGTGAGTAACCACACGGGCACTCGCAGATTAATGGGATTCCCAGAATAATCCCCCTAGCCTCCGCATCTCCAAGCAATTCTTAAAAAAAAGCTTCAGAATGAAAGAAAAATAAGTACGGAGAAATATAGTCGCTTGGATGGATTCCCCTTTCCGCAACAATATTACCAAATTCACAATCATTAACAAGTAAGGAGTAAGATACGGAACACACGCACAACATCATAAGAGAAACAGAAGAACTCTCAAAATCTAATCTAACCATCACTCTTTTCAGAAAGGACCACTCAACTCGATCATATGTGTTACTCATCAAGTTTGAGAGCTAAATTTCCCTTTTTACCATATCTTTTAGATTAAAATAATGATTCAGTTTGTATTCCACCAACATGTTATCAGATATCAATCGACTAGGAGCGAACATTCGATTATGATGGGGAAATAATTTCAGAAAGAAACGGCTTAATCTAATTGTTTATAGCTTTAGAAGAAATCTTGAACAGATATTGCTCAAGCTAATCGGGCAAAATTATTTCATTGATTTAGGATTCATACATTTTTTGTAAAAGCACAATGTACATAAAATTGAACTTAGGTAAAAGCACCATATCATTCAGAATAACAAGGGAGAATTTAATCACTTCCAGACCAATAGTGTGCCAAAATTTATTGTAAAATATCACAGAAAAATAGTCAGGCCAGAGGATTTAAGAGGATACATAGCACAGATGGCGCGAGTTACCTTTTCCGACACAAAAGGCTGCATACAGTGTTGGTTTATTTGCGGAGTGATGCGAGTCTAATCACACGAATTATATTCCTCCTCAGACGGTCGCCTGGAGCGGAAAATATTACAGAAATAGTCGGTCATCACATGTTGCACCAATCTCGGATCCTCCATTAAAATCCAGGCTTCCGACCAAATAACTTTAATGTCATTATGTTTCTTGCATTTCGTAGCATGTCTATGGAAGAAATATGCCTCCTTTGCACAACCACCGAGCTTTACTACTTTGTTTCCAAAATATTTTCTCTCGATCTGCAACTCTTCCAACTCACAAAATAACACTCGTTCCTCACGCTTAGAATCTGTTATAGTCACACCAGGCCTTATTGCTGAATTCGAGAAGAGAGAAGCTCGATACGTTGCTTAGTTTCCAACCCGAACAAGTCTTTCCACTTAAGCAACCCTATTTGACAATTAGAAAGTATATCCCACAAATCCTCAGTTGCATCCACCTCGACCAGTTGTTCCGCTACCAACCACCGCTTCGAACATCCTACAGTTCACATTGACTAATAATTACCGAATGATCGAATTAAAAACATTGACATGCAGCACTTTCATGGACGGAAAAATGGATTGCCACTCAACATCCGCACAGGCTCTATCTAAAACTTCCTAAATAGTAAATGGACAAAACCTCCTTTTACACCACTTCAGACCACTGAACCGCAAATCAAATAAAGTCGTATTCGTGACGCTTATCTGGATTTACGCATATATGACACCGGCCTTGGATTATCGCCATTTTTTGCCTCTTGACTCGTAATCTCATTAAAACCGCCCGCGCATAGCCCAGGTTTATTTGCCGCCTATTTGATATGTCGCAGAAGATTCCAAGTCACTTGTCGTTTTGACACACTCGACTTCCCATAAAACCCAGTAAACCTCCATTCAACCCATCTCCCTTGCAACCAACATGTCAGCTAAGGTATCATTAGACGGATAAAATTAAGAAATAAAGGTGAGATTCTCTTCTTGGTAGAGTTATGAAGAATATATTCAAAGTAAAAGTGTGTGATGGTGTAGAGAGAGATATTGAACCAATATGGGTGATAGAGAAACCGGTGTCATCAACAATCACAATGTCATTAGAACTACAATTTGAGTAGAAATACACAAATTACTGAGATTTGTTGTAACATGGTGAGAAGTTCCATTTTAAGAGTCGAGCGGAAGTGTTCAAACTGTTGGTAGCTACAAAGTTAGCTCATGCTTGCTATTGTATCAGATGTTGTGTTGTTGATGTGAAGGTGCTGGTAGTTGCATATTCCAATGCATGTTTACAAAGATAGGACATGTTGTAGCAGTGTAGCTTCGAATTCAAAAACATTAGTGATGACCCAAATGGTCGATGAGATGTGTGTGGTTCAATGTTGTCCCAAGACATGGTAAATATTGTAGTTGCGGACTTGTAGTTACAGTTAGAATTGTTGTTCCAAGAATAACGCTCTAGATACCAAAATGGTAAAAGAGATTGGTGAGAAAATTACTTGCATACCAAGACTCATATTTATAATGTTTTTAGGGTTATTCTTAAAAGTTCAAACTTTACAAAAGTAGAGTGCTAAAAGTTAAGAATCTAAATATAGAAACAAATGATGTAAATTAGGAATAAACTTGTACGAGTGGTTTAATGGCATCAAAAGAACAATAATTTTATCAAACTTGTAGAGTTTCCGTTCTCCCCAACTACTTGACCTTCCTATTATTCAGTATCTAAATATAAGTGGTTGGCGGCTTATTTAGGTGGTGTTTGCAAATGCTTATTGATAATGGTCCAGAATATTACGACCATAAAACCCAGAGTTACGATGTGCAACCTCTTCGAACCAGGCATGGATCGAGCGTAATAAGTCGCCTTCGGGGAGTTAGGGTCATATAGCTGAAACGCTACGATCGAACAACCACGCTACGATCGAACAACCACGTGAATGGCAGAGCATTGATAAGTGTTAGAGCTGCCGGCGGCGGTCAGTCAGGCATTAATTACGACCCTGGAGTCTGACAGGTCTGACGGAACTTCAATGATCACTAACTTCCATGGTCACGATCTTCAATGATCACTAACTTCCATGGCTACGATCTTCAATGATCACACTCTTCAATGAGCACAATTGAATACGACCCACGTGATGTGTAAGTCTTAAATGACGTCCCTCGTGGGTCGCATTAATACAGGCCGTGTCCGACGACCAATCATAAGACGCTACGCGTCAAGCTCGGCAGCCTATATATACTACGGTTGTACGGATCATTTCACCAAGGAAAACATAACACTATTCTACATTTTCTAGAGAGAGGATTTCTGCAATACTTTGCCTAGTTCTAATCGAGGTACGCTTCGTACGAACACTCAGTTCGGGAACAGTGCGTTCTTACCCTTCATTTTGTACGATCCAAAAAGTTACTGTTCATTTTGTATACACACGTCACTTTTACCCCATTTACCTCACTCAATTGATATTACCCTTATCACTTATATAAGGGCTTATTGACTTTTGCAGACGCAAAAACATATTTTTAATGTTAGCAACACTAACTTTTGTTTCTTCACATCTAATAAAAAGTCAAAAAAAGCATAAGCCGCAAAATCAGGGTTATGGGTGCTCTTATGAAACTATGTTATTAAAAAGGTTTTAACAGGAAAAGTCACTTCTCATTAATTTCTACAAACACCTAACTAATGCTTTACGTAGGTTTTTGAAAAGATTTGCAAACACTCCTAATGTTTTGTCAAAAATCCCTTAAAGAGACTTTAAGCAAAAGTAGTGAACAAACTCTTTTATATAAGCTCTTGCAGACACCTTTTTTTTTTTTTAACCAAAGAGTGGGTATATAACCATGCCATAAGCCATATAAACAAAAGTTAGCATGCGAAACACAGCATGCACACGTTACAAGAGAAACAATGAAAGCGCCCAAAAAACCAGAGCAGCAAAAAAGCAAAAAAAGAAAAAAACCAATGAAATAAAGCAGCAGCAAATTAACCAATTCCATCAGCAAACCAAACAGCATCCGATGACGCATTCCTAGCAAGCATATGAGCCTCACCATTGAAATCACGATTGATCCAAACAAATAATGACTTATGAGTCTCCCAAGTATCAATAATGTCCTTAATAACATTCATTTCTTCATCGTCCAGCTCGACTTTCTTCAAGATAGCATGAATAACCACAAGATTATCTCCATCAAATACAACAAACTTCCGGTCACGATCAAGCGCCAGTTGAACACCATGTCTCATTGTTAATATCCCGACATTCAGCGGACTGAGAAGACCCCTGATATGCCTTTGAATTATTGCAATGCGTTTACCTTCACTATTGTGCGTAGAAATTTCCAGACCAACTACATCGTCAGCTTCAAAAAGTGTTCCATCAACGTTGGTTTTAATTCATTCAGAGTGCGATGGAATACACATTTCTTGAGGGTCCAGATCAACTGAAAAGTCAATTATCGATGAAGCCGAAATCCAAAGTGTGCAGTAGCGAAGGGCAAAGTTAACCAGATCCAAAGGGGAAGTTGCTACTTCCCCTGCATTGATCCGATTCCGTTTACCCCACAAGGTCCAACAAACAATGATCAGCTTTGAGATGAACTCTTTGTCCCACTTCTTTGAAATTTGGACAATCCACTGATCAAGCAACTTCTCATCGCGTGTCAATGCTGAAGATGGAATGCAAGCAATTGCCTAGACTTGTCATGCAACACGACACCAAAAAAAAAACAACAATGGAAAATATCCTAAAATTTGCACCCACACACACCACAACTGTCGTCAATGAGAAACCGTCGACGAGCAAGATTAACTTTGGTAGGGAGGATATTTAAACAAGCTCGACAAACAAAGATTTTAATCTTGTTCGATGCCCGAATCTGCCAAATGCATCTCCAATCTCTCTTGGCACTACTTGATGTCACTATCGCATTCCTACTCATGCCTTGAAAAATTGCAATATGATATGCACGTCTAACCATGGAATCCCCTTCCTTAGTATAGTGCCATATCCATTCATCACGGTGAGATGGATTGCCCAGCGGAATAGAGAGAATAAGAGAAGCATTCTCTTCCCAAAAAATAGAACGAACCAACATCGGATCCCACCCTCATGTATCTTCATCGTTCAAGGAACTAACCCTTAAGTTGAATATCATGATGAGCCCGCGGTGGTGCACCTCGGAAGGAACCTGGCCTCGAAATCTAAGCATAATTTCACACGTGAATACTCTCTCTCGACCCAAATCGCCAACGGAGTCCCTTAGCTAAGATTGGAATTGCCCTGGATGCAATGCCACGAGAAGGATGGGGCATTCCTAATCCTCACATGAAAAATAGAACATGAGGGAAAACAACAAGCTTTGAAAATTTTGGCTCACAGAAATTTCCACAATCTCCACCTTTTTCGCCAACAAAGCAAGATTGAAAGCTTTGAGGTCTCTAAATCCAATTCCTCCTTGCTTTTTACCACGACAAAGCCTATCCCAAGAAATCCAGTGAACCTTATTTTGATCAACCTTTCTCCATCTGACTTTCTCAACCAAAGATTCAAGTTCCCTAATAAGCGAGTCTAGAAGACGGAAACAACCCATTGCAAAGGTGGAAATTGATTGAACAACTGATATGATTAAGATTTCTTTACATGCAGGCTGCAGCTGATACATTTCTTTCTTTATAACTAGCAAGCATGACCAAAATCTATCTCGGATATACGGAAAGACTTCCTTCTTTGATTTGCCAATAACAGACCAGAGCCCCAAATATTTGTCAACTTTGGTGTTCTTGCTAAACACGACAACTGGCTCGTCCAAGTTAATTTCTTGTCCAGACGCAAGACCAAAGGCCGAGAGGATCCCACGAATTTATGCAGACGACGAGACACTCGCCTCCAAAAAGACCAATGTATTATCCACAAAGAGCAAGTGAGACACCGCTGGACTAGCACGACGGATAGATACACCTTTCAGCAACCCCCTCTCCTCTGCTTGACGAATGAGACCTGAAAATACTTCCATAACAAAAAGAAACAAATATGGCGACAATGGGTCACCCTGACGAATGCCACATTTTAGGCCAAAAATTACCAATCTCACAACAATTTACAAGTAAAGAATAGGAGATCGAACGCACACACAACATAATCAAGGAAACAAAATGAGACTCAAAACCTAACCTAAGCATCCCCTTCTCCAGGAAGGACCACTCCCCCTGTCGTAGGCTTTGCTCATGTCCAATTTAAGTGTCATATGGTCTCTCTTCCCGGTTCTCCTGTTCATAGTAAAATAATTAATCTCAAAGGCGACTAAAATATTATCAGTGATAAGTTTGCCTGGAACAAAAGCAGATTGGGCATACAAAATAATATCAGGAAGAACAGGTTTAAGACGATCAGTTATTGCATTAGATGCTATTTTATGACTAACTTTACATAAGCTAATTGGACGAAACCGAGTCATGAGTTCCGGAGTGGAACATTTTGGAATGAGAACGATATGGGAAAAATTAAGGGATGGAGGAACATCTCTGTTATTCAACAAGATAAGACTAGATTAGAAACATCGACTTTAAGCAAATTCTAAAATTTCTGGTGAAGAGCCAAGAGATTTAAAAGGGTACATATGCGAGTTTTGTTACCTCCTCTTCCGTGAAAGGTTGTCGAAGATCCAAGTTCGCCTCAGCTGTCATTTTCGACCAAAGAGCACTCAAACACACACTGGATTTCCTCATCTGAAGGCCTTTTGGATTTGAAAATGGATTTGAAATAGTTAACGATAACTCTTTCTGTTTTCGGTCTTTGTTCCCACCACACTCTGGCCTCATTAATCCCTAATACCTCAAATAGTGTTTTTACTTTTGCATTCACTAGCTTGGGGTGAAAGTTGATTGTATTGTTGTCTCCCCCTTAATAGCTATATAATGAGGCAATGGATCTATCCCACTTTGTGTTTCATTCCATGTTCATTTAAACATTCACCCAGTTTTATGGACACTTGTTATCCACCTACCTCGTATGTATTAAGATCAATGACACATGTCATGATCCTACACAATGGGACATGAAGTGAAACACAATAATGGGACAAAGGATCATCACCGAATAATGAAATAACTTTACTCATGTGTCCGGTCTCTTGAGCTTTATTAATTTATTTGTATCTCGTCTAAAGACCAACAATCTTATGGAAAGAGCGGTCTTTTGGCTTGAAACTAAAATTGAGTTTGATTGAAAGCAATAATATGAAAAATAAAATTCAAAATAAAACTAAAAAACAATTTCTTCCTTGTTCGAAGCAAAAAAAAAAAGAAGTGTTGAGACTTTAATACTTCACAATGCTCTGTACGCTTTATGACATTTTATCTAGAACCCTTCACTCGAAACAATAAATTATAATTGAACACAATAAATTGCTTTTAAATAAAATAAATTTGCTTAATGCTTCAGATTAAAGTATAAACAATAAAAGAAAACTTCAGTACCGAAATCAACAAATTCCATCTGACTTTTTAACAATTGAACTCAACTGTATCGTTTGTATAAGCTCAAACATTAAAAAAGGTACAGCTCAACTAAACCTTATGCGGTAGACATTTCATGCCTTCAAGTTTGATATTTTGACAATTTTAACAGTACAAAAACTCTTGAAATATATTTCGTATACTTCTCGTGCATCTAATTTCAAATAGAAATTGTAAAAATTCATTCTTGCAAAAACATAACTAGACCTGTTTTTCTGTTTTTAACCCCAATGGACACTACCCAAAAAGGACATCTAAAAGATGGAAATATGAAAGCCATTTCTGATGTTGTCCCTGCATTTAACAGAATATAGTGTAAACCAAGTTATTGGCACAACTGAACTACCGTTCGAGGGAGAGGGAACCAAGATTATTACCAATATTTTCCACTCCCCCAACCCCACCCCCCCAACTCCCAACCCGACCATACCGGAACAAGAAGAGATGATGAAACAGGAGGTAGCTTCTCAGACTGATCTCAGTAAAATATATTCCAGCATTTGCAGCAGGAAAAATATGTAATAGCAACTAAAACTTTTATTCTTCCCCATCTAGATGTCCAAAGAGTTCTTCCCAATTAGATCTTGCTTCCTCTGGGGATCGAAAAGACCATATATGTTGCTTGGATTTCTCACGGTCCTCTAGAATCTCCTGCATTCACAAGTTGTTTTGTTATTATGCTCAGACTAATAGCAAAAAAGGTGCTCGCTGCAAAATATCCAATTACAGCTGAGAAATGATGAAAAAATTAGAGAAGAGAGAATTGAGCTGGCTACATAGTTCATACATGTAACTGGAAACAATAAATTTTTCATGTTGAAATCTCTACACCGACAAATGATGTGATTCTTGGACTTGAAATACTTGACGCACAGCTGATACAATTGTTAGATGGAAGAGTATATTTTTGGAGTAAAAATCAAGCTAGTCCCAATATATTACATCCAAGATTCACCCTCTACAGCCCAGTTTTCAGCATAATTAGAGAAAACTGAGAGAAGGTTCTCAATTAAACAAGTAAACAAACAAGGATAAAGTTTTGAAGGCAAAAAAAATACAATGCCGCCACCCAGAAAAATAGTTATACGAGTTTTGATCAATTCCAATATTAAAAAATTACTTAAGACACATGATCGCAAGATGAAACAAAAACCCATATACATGTATTTAGTGGGATGCTTCAATCCATTTCCCAAACATTGTGATTCCCGTAATAGTCAAGAAGACAAATATAAGAAACTTAAAAGAATCTCTCACACATGCAAAAACACACACACACACACATTCACACATAGATAAGAATCCTCCAAGCATGACATATAAAAGAGAAAAACTTCATTAAGAACTGGTTTGTCAACAGTCAGTACTGTATAAGGTACCACAAGGGATCCAGATCCATGAATTGGTTTGGGTTTAACATGGTTCAATAGAGACCCAATTGGAACCCAAAGTTAGTTGGCTTCAACATATTAGGATCTATGACAACCTTGATTTGGTCCCATCATACTAACAGAAATACTTTATCAACAAACTTAAATAATCGGCGCCATCTCAATATCACAGGCATGCATCAAATACAAAGCCGAACCAGTTGAATCAACCTAAAAACAAAGTTTACTTTCTTTATAAATTAAAAGACGTGTTTAATATCATTTAAGTAAATTATAATTAAGCTTTGTTTTATCTTATAATTTAAAAAATACATATTTTAAGTTTAAGTATTGGGTAATGTCACTCCAGATTCACAGCATAAACCACCCACCCACGAACCCCCAACCCCTCCGTGCCTCCACACCCTTTGCACCTGCACAAGTACTATATGCTTAGATCTACATACACACACACACCGTATTTGTATGTCAGCTCTTTTACCACACCTATTACCTATTTATATATTTATACACATGTAGGTTCATATTATATATACACACACACACACACACATATATATATATAGAGAGAGAGAGAGGGAGAGACAACACACACGTGTAGGTATATATGCATATAACTGCATCTATATGCATATATATATTGTATGTCTTAATAAGGGTGAGAAAATTAAATTAAAAAATACAAAAGAATAGACAAAAAGACTTTGATAAATCTAGGACCAGAATGAAACATCACACGGGCAATACTTACTCCAAAGTAAAGTTCGACCATCTATTTGGACAATCTTGGGCCCCAAAAAAGGATTTTTGGATAAGTGATCATAGCATATACAAAAGGGAATGTACGTGGGGAGGTATGATTACCCTCCACAAAATGAAGTAATACTCCATTACAGAGCGCAGCTTATCTTTCTTTTTTTTTTAAAAAAAATTGTGATGTATGTTAGATTTCCAAGGTGATCCTAACTTGAGTATCAGAAGTGTTGAGCGCCCAGCGCAACCCTCTTAACTTACTGTGATTGCAGATGTCCAAATATCCTTAAGGAGGCAAACTGCAAATGAGGTTTATTTCTATAATAGCCCTTATCCTAAACCCCCTTTCTCAGGTAGCACAGCTTGGTACGGGGGGGCTTCCCACCTTTGTCAGAGATTTGATTCAGGATAACTCCAATCACAAAATGCCAAGAATCACCATAGGGGCACGACACCCCCAATACTCAAGTTAGTATCTTTGTCGAAATTGATAGCATGTGCGACATAGAAAAGGACAAATTCCCCTTTAAATTGGAGTATTTCCTCTTCGTCTGGAGAAAAAACCTTCCTCTTCACATGCATCCTATCTCTTTCATGCTATGGCACCCTGTCTTCGAGCCTTCTTATTTATTGTCGCTCAAAGGTTCCACAAGTAAATAAATTGAAGTTTTATTTTTGGAAGGAGTCCTGCAAACATGGATACAGTGGACCTGCTCATGTGATGTGACAATATCTTTTTCCATTACTTTTGATCTATTAAAGTTAACGGATTTTTCTTGCTCATGGCAACCATATATATACATAGATATCGAGACATCTCTGTAAATATGTGTATGTTTACCCATATAGTATACATATAAATATATATATATATATATGAGTGTGTGTATAGATATTTACATGCACCCAAACTTATCAATATATTTATATTTATCTTACACGTGTATCAGTACGTATTATTATTTATACACGTCTATATTTTTGTTTGCTATACAACAAAAATTTAAACGCGTTACTCCCTGAAGAAGGTAAAGTCAATAAACAATAAATTACAAAATTATGTCAATTATCTAGTTTCTGAAAAGTACATATAAGTATATACCTATATTTGTGTTATATTATGTATTGGTTCCTACATAAATCTATACTAATCTGTACGTGTATTTGTATCTTATATTTATATTAATATATCAGTAGTCACTAATTTATTTGGCACAAAAAATTCTGTATTAGTAGGGTTCTGCTGAACTTTTTGGCAAAGAAAATATTTAATTCTGTACTAGAGTAGTTCTAGATCCATCAAGGTAGACCAATATGGATCAGGTTTGATGCAATCCATCAGCCACCCTATTACAACACATCTTATTAATTCGTAAAAAATGACTGGTTTCATCATGTATATTTAGCGTCGTAATGCATTACAATGCGGAAAATGAAGGTAGAGTTTAGAGTACAGGAAAATGTATTTCGTTAAAGTTTAGATGCAGTTGAATCGGAGTAAATGATCTTCACATCACAGAACATGCGAAAGTAAAAAAAGTGCCATCTCCTGCATGCTATTCATGCAGTTCCCTAACCGGCCAATCAATAAAAATTATCACTCAGATAACATATTAGATTTAGAGATTCTACTCGTAAATTCAACAAGCAAGCATACTGCAGTGCAAAGCATAGAAGCACAGCCTGAAAACAAATTTCTAAATGCATTTTTGGGTCCATGACAATGCACAAAGCAGCAAGACACAATGCAAGTTAGAGACACACCTCAACTTCAGAAAGTCTTTTGGTTTTGAGGCTCAAACAATCATAGAGAGTACTCCACTTTCCAGAACAATTGTCAAGGACTCCTAGGCGATAGTATTGTTGCAATTGATGGACAGGAGCTGCAACAATATGGAAGATTATCAATCACAATCACATATACTCAGGGAAACCTAAAATCAATCACATCATTAGTTTTTCTTGAGCACTTCTATATTAGAATTACTTGGCAGATTATGAACCACATAAAATACTAGCCCATCCTACTGCTACTCGAGGCCAGTAATTTCATAATGGCTGCTTTGACGGAGATCCAGCAAATCGAACTCAAGAAATAGTTGTATTTTACAAAAAAAAAAAAAAAAAAAAAAAAAAAAACATATATTACACTACTGCATTAGCAAGACACGTTTCACCAATAACCCATCCTAAAATGCGAGGCAAGTTACCCACCCACACACCTACCTCGGATATTCAAAAGAAACCAATAATCAAACATTAGGTGTCCTTGCCACCAATAAGAAAAACTGAGTCTTATAATCTTTACAACAACTAAATAATACGAGATCTGATACGGGCATTTTCATACCTCAATCGATCAGAACATGAAAGTTATGGTCACAGGGTCAATAAAGCATGATAATTCAGAACAATGGTTCAACTCATAAAGCAGAGAGATACAATTATAAATGGAAGAAATAAGTGGATGAATTAGCAGCTTACAGTAGCAAAACCAGAGAGCGTCAAAGTATTTTGTGCACGATAATCGCCGGCGTGGGGCCTCAGTTTCTTCCTTGTCTGCACTCATCCTAGAGAGGTGATTCGCAACGAAAGGATATGTTTTTAGAAGTTAATCATCAGCAATCACTTGAAATTTAAATCAGTTGTTACAACCAGCTTTCTCATAACATGTTCGGACTCTGAACCGACAACCTTACTAGTTACAGGTTTTACAGGTCGACCAGTAAACAGAATCAACAGTCACCCCAAGTTACACAACAGTCAACACCCATTTTATATGTCATTTATGAAGTCATCAAACACAATAATTACTTAAAATGTGTAATTTAAATAATCATTAACTTCATAAATCATAATATGTACAACTCCAAATCGAACAACTACATTCACATGAAATCACAACTAAGAGATTGTTATGCTAAGTTTTGAGTGAGAAGATCTTTTGAGCAAGTTCATCAATTTTACGTTAGTATGATTGGTATTCAAAATATGTTTCAGTTCAATATACATATGTATACATCTGTTTACATTACTGATCAAATATAGCCAACGAAAACAATCAAACATAGCTCGAATGAACCCAAAACATAAGGTGAAAATTGAAAAGAGAAATGACAGAGGGGCGGTCGAACTTGAAGCTTATGATGTTACCTGATCGGCGACGGCGGTGGCGGCGATCGGGAGACGATAAGATTTGAGGGTTAGGGTTTTTGTAATATGATTTTGGGAGGGGCCAATTTTATCGATTTCTGAAAAGTTTATGGTTAAATCAGTCAAAATTAAATCAGTAGTTTGCAAAATATTTATTTATTAAGGAAAACGCAAAACCAGTTCGTATTGGTTTTGGATTGGTTCGAACCGCATTTTTAGCTGACTGGTTTAAGAGATATATGACCGGACCCAAAAAATGATAAATCAGTGGTTAGAATCAGTGTTTTCAGAACCGGACCGGTCATCGAATCGGCCGCCTCACTGGTTACTGGTTTTACCGGTCGAACCACTGGTTGAACCGGTATTTTCTTCCATTGCCTATTACAAATTACAATTATAAACAATATCATTTTCAATATTGAAATCCAATAAAAAATAAGATTGTTTTATAAGAACAACAAGACCAAATAAAACAATTGCACGAATAACATCAAGTTCAATTATTTTGCAACTAAATATAGTGAAATTTAATAATTCTCTCAACTCATTTAAGCATTATACTAAGACCAAGCATTATCAATGATTAAAATCAAAAAAAAAAAACAATAATCAAAAAATATTTTTTGTAATTTTGGGCAGAGAATACAATATATAATACAAATCATCAATAATCACTTCATCTATCACCAATTCATCATAAACTATCACCAATTCATCATAAACCAACGCATCAAACACATAATATAATTTATATTATTAAAAAAAATACCTAATTTAAACGAAAAAGTAAAAACGAAGCAGAAGAAAAAAAGAAAAAGAAAATATACCTGATTCGCCGGCGCGAGTGCGCGAAGAAAGAGGCGTCGCGGCAGCGCCTTGAATCGCCGGCGAGCGGACGGACGTGGAGGGGGAGTGGGCAGCGACGGATGTGGAGGGGGTGGCAGCGGACGACGGGACGAGAGGGTTAGGGTTTCGCTAAAAATTGAATCGTGCTTTTTAGCTGATTACATTAGGGGTTTTTTTGTAATTTCAGTTTTTTTTTTTTTTAAATTACAGGGGCGAACCGGTTTCAACCGGTCAAAACCGGTCCACCAGTTCCCGGTTTTGGGCCGGTTTTTTCCGGTCTAAACCGGTTGCTCAGCAACCCGTTTTATTGGGTTAACCGGCCCGGCCAGGGGTCCGGACACCGGTCGAACCGGTTCGATCGGCCGGTCCGGGCCGGTTCTGAAAACAGTGGTTTAAACTTGCCCGAGTTTGAACTTATATAATAAAATAGGTATACAAATTAAGAACACGGAACCATGAATTGCGTAATCTTTAGCAAGAGATTCTAATTGAAAGAACAACTGTCTTTCAAATAAAGTAATAATGAACAAAAAGCAAATTAAATTATAAATATACTTAATAAGTTATCAAACGATATGAGGAGTAGTGGTTTAAGTTTCTCATATTAACATTAGTAAGGAATGAGGACCCTTCTAGGCTAGGTAGATAAATATTTTGTTTGAGCAAAAAGGGCAAGAACCCTCAATTTTTTTATGGGCAAAAGGTTCCCATCAGTTCTTTTGTTAAAAAATGACTTAATAGAATCTCTGATTTTACTTTGCTTTCCTGCACATGTATTTGTATGAACCTAAATTGGCCTAATGAGATATGTAGATCTACCTATAACTAATTTTTTGTGCTAATGACATTTTACTCTTATTTATGTGAAATATGCAACATACACTGAGTAAAAATAAAATAGGCAAAACTCTCACGTGTTATGTGAAAGATGCACATTATTTCCATGTAAAAAATAAATGGGTAAATCGTCTCTATGTATTCTTATACGGTGCATAATATTTCATTTCAAGTACTTACAATAATACGACATGGTGTGCATCTTTTTGAAATTAAGGTTAATTTGACTATATATTTTTTACCCGGTGGAATGTGCCTATTTCACATAATACAAAGAATAATTTGTCTATTTATTTTTTACAGTGAAGTAATATGCCTTTTTTCCACGTAACACAATGGTGTTGTGCAAATTTATTAAATGGCAACACATGCCACACAAATTTATATTGTAATCGATAACACATGACAAAAATTATTTATATAACATGAAATAGAGCATCCTTTTGTGACAAGACATTCAGAACAATTTACTAATTATTTAAAAAGGTTCTATGTTTTTTACATCAAAGTGAGTTAGCTCATTTTAGTTTTTAACCAGTCAAAAATTTTAAAACTTTTCAACATAGGTACGTTATGAAAGGAAAAGCTATATAAATGAATAAATAACAGTCAACTAATATATCTATATATTTCTTTTGATCGGCAAAAAAAGAATCATTAAGAATGTATTGAAAAATCGGTGGAGTATAAGAGATACTCGAACATCAAGAGTTCAAACAAAGTAACGGGTGATCATTAACCCAATCGATGACTAATTTATCCTAGTGTAACTGCCTTTTTGTAACCATTAATCTATATCTTGCAACACGAATATCTGCAAACCGATTTCTATGTAAAGAAAATCAACCAAAAAGAATAAGAAGAGTGATCGACCTTCACGATATCACATGAAAATTTCCACATCTATAATTTTATTACAACGTGCAAATCACAACACAAATTAACTGCTACTTATATCACAAGTTAAGTCTAAATTCTTAAGCTGGAGGAATCCACAAGGGTCATAACGCTTGAAACTGAATGCAAAATGGAAAGTTTAGATCAAAATCTTACATTGCCTGAAGATATATTACTTGAAATTTTGTTCAAACTTCCTCCTAAATATGTTTTCAGGTCCAAATGTGTTTGCAAGAAATGGTTCTCTTTGATCTCTCATCCTTCATTTTATTCCCATTACATTTCTCAGTCAAAGGAACCTCCTCCCTTCACGTTCATTTTCCAGGGTGACAACAATCGAACACATTGCTTTATTTCCAACGATGGCACCTTCAAGAATTCTGGTTCACCATTCCCCTACGTTTAAATCCCAGGCGCAAAAGTCGTGGCAACGTGCAGTGATTTGGTCTTATATCGATCTGACTGTCAAGATTTCAGGTATTTTGTTGCCAATCCGTTCACCAAAAAGCATGTCCAGCTTCCATCACATAGCATACGAAAAAGTCATGGCTCCACGGGATTCATCTCCTTTGTTAAGGATGGCATCACAAGTTACAACGTTGTACGGTTAATAAAAGAAAGTCACTACCTAGGATTCTCCAATGAACAAAATTTGGTGTTCGAGACATTTTCTTCTATAACCGGTGAATGGAGGGATTTCAAGCCAAAAAACTGCGCGTCTATTACAGAATTCGATAACAGACCTTGCATCGCATTCAAAGGTGTTATACATTGGATTTGTAATAAAATGACTATCCTTTTGGCTTATGATCCTTGTCAAAGCCCTGATCAATGTCGGTTCATCAGGATACCTAATGAGGTACATCATATGAAGGGAATGAATGCAATATTGAGCGTTTCGCGAGGAAATTTATGCTATTTTGAGATGAGTAAAATTTGCATACGTTCTTCTAAGTTGCCTGAATGGAAATTGTGGGTGGTGAAAGACTATGAAAAGGGGGAATGGAGTTTGGATCAGGAGGGAAAAGAGAGAAAAATTGAGTCACTTGACGTTCTTCGTTCTGTTCTTTGTTTTTATAGTCCTTTGCTTCCAATGACATTTCATCCATGGAATAAGGAGATATTGTACTTTTGGTATGAGGGTTATGTCTTAACTTTCAATATTAGGACAGGATGGTTTGAAGATAAGTTTTATGCTTTGTTTTCTGATTGTTTGGTTTTGACATGGGAAATCTTTTCTTTGTTCATGCCATTATGTCCAACACAACTTCCTGAACTACAATGGTTGACAAATTACTTAGTGATGTTGCAGAAGTAATAAAAGGTGTTGAAATATTTGTTTATTGAGTTATTTAAATATTTTGCTTAAGCATGCTAATGATAAAATTGCACATCAAGCATGGAACAAAGATGTCGAGTCCTTACGTGGTTTAGCAATCAAAGACCTGATTTTGTGGGCTGAGTCTAGTATTACACAATTTCGCTATAGACCTAAGAAATTTACGACGCGCTTAATCAATAGTGAAAATATTTCATGTTACACGTGACGCCATAGAATATCTGAGTATGTTTATCATACTATTTGGAAACCTCACTTGTGTCTTCTATTGTCTTCATATTGAAGTGCCAGTCTCGCCCACGGCTTCAGTCCTTCCAAGAAGGCGAACATCTTGTCCTTCTCAGACATATCTCGGATGTTCAGCATGTGTGCCGACACGGCCTTGACATAATCCCGTATCGATCCGGTATGTTTCAACTCCCGCAATGCTCGCCTAGCATTGTACTCAACATTCTCGGGGAAAAATTGCTGCCGAATGGCCTCGCGCAATTCAACCCATGTGTCGAGGCGGACTCGTCCCGCCTGGATATCCGCATACTTCATCCGCCACCAAAGCTTGGCATCCCCCGCCAAGTACGTTGTGGCTGTGGCTACCATCCTGGCATCATCCACCAGGTTAGACGCTAGAAAGTACTGCTCCATGTCGAAGAGGAAGTTCTCTACTTCCTTCGCATCCCGAGCCCCCTCGTAGGCTCGGGGTTCCGGCACCCGCACTCTTGGGGCCGGATCGTAGGCCACGGTAGGACCATTGCTCACTGCACGCTGAAGTAGTCCAATCTGAATGGACATAGCTTCCATCTCGCGCTGGAGGTCAGCAGTGCTGTTTGCCCCCAATGCGTCGGCGAATGCCTTGCATACCTTCCGACTCTCCTCCAACTGGAACTTGAGATCTCGTATCTCGTGTTCCATGCCATCAACCTTGTCCTCCAAGATTCCGATGGTGTTGTTCACTCTGAGGTTCGCGTCCTCCAGAGTCTCGATCCTCAATTTGTTCGACGGGTTCTGCCAACCCGCCTCGCCCGCCTCGTGGGGCATATCTGTAACCGACAAGTTCTGTTCTTCCGACATCGCCTCAACCCGATGGATCACGAGCCGAGGCTCTGATACCACCTGTCACGGGGCAACCTTTGATTTTAACTGAAAAGGGGCACCGTGCGGCTAGTAGCGTAGGCAGTCGCTACTTCCGCCTTGCTCGTGTGCTGTGTGTCGCACTCACGTCTCAACAACGTTTTAGAGGCACAGCGAGATAAGTAATATTCATGTCCATTTCACAACAATGTAAATATTACAACCGGATAGGAGGATATGAGCTAACAAAGCTTGATTACAATATTAGATTTCTCAACTACCTGTTCCCCCCTATAGTATACTTAAAAAAGAAAAGGGTTGTGCCATCAATGCACCCCTGAAAGCTCTAGCTAACCAGCAAACAAACTCTATCCTAGCAAAGCAATAAAGCCTACACTATGTTGCCTCTTTCAATCTTCAATAAACTCTTGGCACCATCTTGTACGCAAAATACACGCTCGGCGGGGCGGCCCGGCGAGCGGCCTTCAATCCTTGTCAATGGCTCGGCGCTTGGGGCGCGACGGGTAGCCTTTGACACCGGGGCAGGATTGTATGCACGATCAACAAGATTATGAAGAGCTTGTTGAACAAGTCTTGGCTGACGCATAAGTCTATTCCTCATAAGCGCATAAAACTTTTCTGGGACCATTTGCAAGTATATACATGTAAATTATTTAAGGCAAAATTTCAGCAAACACCCCAACCTATGAGGGCATTTTCAATGTGCACCCTAACATATCGATATGTGCAATATGCCCCCCAACCTATTGATTTTTGTACGATTTGCCTTGTAAACTATTGAGCAACCGTTTATTTTGTGTTGGTACCCCTCGAAAATTCCCAAATGGTTTCGAAATAATATCACCTCCTTATATAGTTATATTTTAATGGGTGGAAATGAAAATTTGATCTTTCCTCGTAGTTTCAGCACATGTTGATCAGCGTTGAGCAGTAGGGGGCAACTTGGTTTTATTAAATTTGTGAAGGGGTAATATGCTATTTTAAATTCAACAGGAGGTAGGAGTCTTTTTCTCTTCTTGTTAGTTTTACATAATTGGTACAATAAATTATATCTCAATGAATGCTGCGGTGGTTTTTGTGATTAACTATCAAATTTTCTTGAAAAAAAGTGTATTTTCTTTTCTAATGTTTTACTTGATTGGTATAATAGACTTTGTTCTCATGCCTGCTCAGGTTTGTTATGTTGTTCTGTTTGAGAGGTGTTAGACTTCTATTTTTCGTTTTTTTGGAGTGAAAAGATCAAAATTAGAAGCTTTTCTCAATTTAGCTCGTGAGATGTTCTGATTCTAAATAATACTATTATGGATGCAGGACGAGTTCCAATGGATGTGATAGATGAAGAAACTTCAAGACATATGAGGGAATTAGACGAATCTAGTGATGATAGCACTAATGGGAGGGAGATGGAGCCTACATGGTCAAGAGACAAGCACCTTTGGAGATACTTAACAATGTGAAGTTTAATGATTCACGAGAAACTCCTCGGTCGACAATTAAAGGGTTTTTCAATCTTCCTAATCAAACAGAGTTGAAGTTCACCAAGGATAATTTGAAGAAAGTAGAACAACAACTTAAGAAGGCGTTTGTCGAATTCTATAACAAGCTGAGGCTTCTCAAAAGCTACTGGTAGATTCATGAATTTTCACCTTTTTTCTAATTATCTTTAGATTATGTCTTTACATGTTATTCTCTTGAACAGTTTCCTCAACATATCCGCTGTCTCGAAAATCATGAAGAAATATGACAAGGTATATGCCCTATAGATCTCTTATAATGTAGCATTAGGAATTTAACAACTTTTCTCTGAATTATTGTTTGAACAGAGGAATCTGTTTTAGCTTTTGTTTTTCAGTAGAAAACATGTAAAATGGTATGCTTAACTTCATCACTAAAATGTCTGGACCTATGTTATTACAGATTGCTTCAAGAAGTGCTTCAAAGTCTTACATGAAAATGGTCGATAATTCATACCTCAGCAGCTCTGATGAGGTAAGTTTTACTCTCAAGATTGACTATTAAGCTGTACTCTCAAGATGGACTTTTTATCTAATCCAGGAGTTATCTATAGCTTGTCCTTTTTATCAAAAGTCTTATATATTATTCATCTGAAAGTAGTGTTTAGTTATAAATTTATTCCTGCAAGTATAGGTCACTAAGTTGTTAGAAAAGGTAGAAGTTACTTTCATCAAGCATTTCTCGAATTCCAACCGCAGCAAAGGAATGAAAGTCTTGAGGCCAAAAGCGAAGAGGGAAAGGCATAGACTAACATTTTCCATGGGTAAATATTCCAGATATTTTTTGCATACTCTACTTAATTGAAATATATTCTTTAATTAGTGAATTACATGGGCATCTCGTATTATTCCCTGCAGGTTTTCTTGTTGGTTGTACAGCCGCTCTTCTTTTGGCTTTAGTTTTAGTCATTCGTGCACAGAATATCCTTGATCATGAAGGCCGAGCAGTTTACATGAACACCATGTTTCCTTTGTACAGGTTAAATTCTTACTCTTGCTTCCTTGTGTTATTCTTTCCTAGTTATATGATATATTAGATTATCAAAGATGCACATATTTCAAATTAAAATCCGACTAGCAATGAACTCCAAACTGGCTCAAAGAGTTTCCGGGGTATCAGTTTATAATGAGGTTAAATGTGTTTTTTTTTTTTTTTTTTTTTTTTTTTGGGTTTTCCTTTGCAGTTTGTTTGGCTTCATTGTCCTCCACCTCTTGATGTATGGTGCAAATATATACTTCTGGAGGCGATATCGAGTCAATTACGCATTCATATTTGGTTTCAAGGAAGGAACGGAACTAGGCTATAGAGAGGTTCTTCTTGTTGGTTTTTGTTTAAGTGTGTTGGCTCTTGCCAGTGTGCTTGCCAATCTGGATATGGAAATGGATCCAGTGACTCGAGACTATAAAGCCATCACAGAGCTTCTCCCTCTTGGATTAGTAACGGTACAGATTCTTATGATAAATTGGTTTTAGTTTCACAATTTCCCATGTTCTCAAGATTCACTGATTCTGAAGTTACTGTTTCTTGCAGCTTTTAATTGCTATCATGCTCTGCCCTTTAAACATAATATACCGTTCAAGTCGATTCTTCTTACTGGTCACCCTGTTTCATTGCTTCTTAGCTCCTCTATATAAGGTACACGACTCGCTTTCATAGACCTGCTTACAAATTTGGGAAGTAACTGTAGTCTTACTTATACAAACATATGTTGTCCCGGTGCAGGTTTCACTACCAGACTTCCTGTTAGCAGACCAACTTACGAGTCAGGTTTGACTTATACTCTTATCTTGTTTAGATGGTGGCTGCATATACTATGAAAACTCTCATCAGTTTTTTATAAAATTATTATATATCTAAAATAATCATGCCTTATGCAGGTTCAAGCTCTTAGGAGTCTACAGTTCTACATTTGCTACTACGGTTGGGGAGACTACAAACTCCGAGAAAACAATTGTGGAACTAGTCATGTTTTCATCACTTTCTCGTTCATCGTAGCCGGAATACCATATTTGTGGCGCCTCCTTCAGGTACATAAACGAACCACCTAAAAGTAACCCATCAACTGAAAAAGCATACTCTTATCAGAAAACTGATTGGGACTCTTAAATTTCAAACTTTTAGTGCCTACGTCGACTGCGCGATGAGAGAGATCCAATGCAAGGATACAATGGGTTCAAATTTTTGGTGACAATTGTGGCGCTTTGTGCTAGAATAGCATACAGCCTCAACGGAAGTGATGGTTGGAAGTTCGTAGCTTGGGTAGCATCAATAGTAGCGACGGTGGTTAGCATGTACTGGGACACGGTTATCGACTGGGGCCTTCTCCAACGCAACTCCAAGAATCGCTGGTTGAGAGACAAGCTACTTGTTCCGTATAAAAGTGTTTATTTTATTGCAATGGTGCGTTTTAAAATGAGAATATTATAAGTTTAAGCCATTTCATTTTGTGACTGTTTGAGTTTACAGTGCAATTCCTTCCATTTCAGATATTGAATGCTCTGTTGAGGTTAGCTTAGATGCAAACTGTGATGAACATCACAGTTTTTTCACTGCATAGACAGACGATGACTGTCCTTGTGGCCTCCTTAGAGATCATTAGGCGTGGTATATGGAATTTTTTCAGGTAATTTCTATTACTCGTGCTTCTTTCAATTTTTGATCAAATATTTGATGGATTTCACAACTGAACGCGTGCTTTTTCTTCGATATCCAGATTGGAGAATGAACATCTGAACAATGTTGGCAAGTTTCGCGCATTCAAATCAGTGCCGTTGCCTTTCTATTATGATGACAATGAGGGTAAAAATGATTAGAATTCTTGCTCGGTTGCTTGTGTACAGGGAAATGAGAATAGAAGCTGCTAAAATTGTGAGATGATTTTAGCAGCGTTAGTAGACGAAAAGCTATAGGCTGTATCAGGTTGTCACATTATTTCATTCTTTACTGATATATATTCTGTAAAATGAAAATAGCCCTCAGTGGCATTTTGTAAAGTTATTTTCATTGAAGTTTATTTCAGCAAAGGTACTTACGTATAAAGCATTATTTTAAGATAACTAGATATATACAGTCATGTGCATTGACAGGTTGGCTCTATAAAAAAAAAATCTCATTTCAACATCTGCAGCAGCTTCAGATCCATTAAGTTAACCAATTCAATATCTAAACACTCAACTACTTCATATAAAAAAAAGGAAGCATAACGCCAAAATCAGACATGATGCATGCCTTAATAAAGAAGACAAATAACTGTTACAGATAACTACGTAAAGAGATAACAGATATGTCGAATCTTAGAAAGTATTTGCAAAAGAGATTACACATATGTCGAATCTTAGAAAGTAATTTTGTAATGCTGTGAAAAGTTCTACTTTTTAATTTTTTTGAATATTACATAAATTTTATAAGATGAGAAGTATTCCCACAATGAGCAGTAATGCAGTTTGGTTATTTTGTGATGACAAATCATCTCAAGATCCCCTATTTTTGTTTCTGCAAGTAACAGAATATTCCAAAAGAAAAAGAGAGAAACAATAGTAAACTCCTTTTTTTGCAGAAACAATAATGGAATTTTTTTTTGTTGCAGGTGTCATTTAAAAATTATCATATTAACTCAATTTGAGGTCTGTTTCATCCTAAACATTGATTTTCTGGAGAATTTGCTAACTCAAACCATTATAATAACTCAAATAGAAAAGAAGATAGCGCGACTCCTCGTAAACTCTACCGTTTGCAATAATATTTTTTTTTTTCTCGTTTAAAAATGAGACGATATTGCTGCTCCAATCCAAGCTTTTTACTGAAATGCTCATAAAATAACTGAAAGTGTGGACACATTCTCTAGTTGCATAGTCACTCTTTCACAAAGAAAAAACTTACAGACCCAATGACTTCTGCAATAAATTTTAACCAACATTATTCAACAAGCAACTTAAACCTAAATAAGACCTTCAAAACTTCCAACTATAGCACTTGACTCAGAGTATGTCACCCTTTAATGAAATCAAGCTAAAAATTCGGATGAGAATACAGTCAGGTGCCTTAATTTATGTATTACTAAATCTTCATACCGAATCCCACATTGATCATGCAGCAAGGATCCAAAACACAGACATAAGAACAAGTTTAACTATTCTATTCGCCGGGATTTGGCCGAATCCCACTGCAACAAAAGAAGTGCGGAAGCTTGACCCGTCCACAGACCCTGAAAAGTTACAGAAAGGTTGTAAGGGAGTTTCCATGTGCTCTAACTATTAACTGGTTTCTGAGTGAAAAATAATTACGTGATAATTCAAGGAACATCACATATTGTTATGCACGGTTAATGCAATTTTATACTTATTGATAAACTGAGATGTAGCAAAGCTAATAATTATAAAATTCTGCCCGAGAGTATACAATAAGAAGGCTATGTTCATATCAGTTAAATCCTTGCCCATAGTTGATAGTTCTATACCAAATAAAACCGTTCAGGAATTAACTACGCAGAGAGTTCAAATGAAACCAGAAAGTTGGCAAAAGAGACGGACAGCAGATCTCGTGACTCCTTTTTCACTGACATCTCTATTAATCAACATCTATAGGTCAACTGCATGACTACCCACAAACTAGGGCGTCCTAGCACCAGACATATTACGGTTAGTTTTACTAATGAGCTGACATGGCACACATCTATTCCCTTTCTGGTTCCTGCCATAAAAATTCATGGCTATAACTTATAGCATTATGAAATACTAAGTCAAAGAACCAATCATTCAAAAGATATAGTGATTTCCTACTAAACAGTTAACTGCGTTGTATACTTTACATGAAAAGCACGAGAATCCACTCAAAAAGAATATGAACCTTAAGTTATACTAGCCAGATGACCTCTAGAGATGTTCGCTGCATTCTCTTATAAAAGTTCTAGGAAAATCAATGTAAAGAGGTCATAAACATCTCTACATTAGGTCATACACCATTATCTAAAAGCCTCATTCACACTTTTTGATAAAACAAAGGATGATGCTTCATTAAGTAAGTTGAGTTCCAAAGTTGCTCGTAAAACCATGAACTGCGCTAATTATGCATTCAGAAGACACACTCGTTCATATAATATGAATTTCAGACAGTATTCTCTCTTGAAAGATTTGTTGCCAGCTAATTAATTAAATACAGTTTTTCTTTTTTTTTTTTAAGTTGAGTGTAGTTTGTACTGGAACAAAATTATGTAACAAAAATATAAATGTATCCATACCACCAACTAAGAGAAATCAAATATAATAAATCCATCACACCAAATTTGAGAAATGAAAATCTTACTTGCAACGGATGATTACTGGAACAGGTTTCAAAGCCCTGGGCCCATTCCTAATACCTCTCTTGTGTGGGGTAGTCTGCAGGAAGCATTGCACAGTTAGTACGTAAATATTCTAGAATTCAACCATGAAATTGATATAAGAAATGATGTTCATGGGCTTAAGAGCCTGAGAAACATTAGTCCTTTAGAAGGAGGATATTTGATGACCACATGTTCTAATGCTTGAAGAAAGACAAAAGAGGGCAACAACATTTGCTAATCACTTTCATTTTGTTCACATCCTAGACCGAGGAATTTACTCATCTTCCATAAAAATGTAATAATCATAACAAATCTCGAATTCTGTATTTTTCTTTTAGCACCAGTTTCATATGTCAGAAAAACATAACAAATCATGTTTTCCTTTTCTAGATCAGGGACGCCAATGAGTTCGATTTTGATTTTAAACTGAGGAGAGGTGACTACAATCCGATCATTTAGGATGTATGGCCAATTGAAAACGTGATTAATATCATCTACCTAAAAAAATTCACAAATTTGAAACAAATGGAGTTAGTATGAACTTAAGTGGCAATCCCTTTAGTAACCAAAACTAAGAGTACACAACCATTTCGTTTAATAGTTCAGACAGAACTAATGCATACCGATACAATGGAGCGTCTCAGATAGATTTTACGTCACTTACAGAGGAAACTATCACAATAAAATGAATCTACTTACGACATGATGAACAAGCAATTATGATTTAATATAAATATCCTTTACACATCAAAAAGTAGTAAAATACAAAAGGAAGACAACTGCTGCTGCAACACTACAATTAGAAAACCGGCATAGTGCTCGAACACGTGTATCTTTTGCTACACTAAAACCTCGACATTTCAAGCATCCCGTTACATCAATCGGTCTTACGTGTTATACCACATACTCAACGAACTCCATATAGTACCTTAACCGACTTATATATCCAATCAATCGAGATAGTTAAGGTCCCATTCCTATAGATAAAACAGTTCTTTATAGCTCATTGACCTTCCTACACCATCAGTTTACACCAAAAACTAAATACGATATTCGACAAAATCGCTTAAATCCGATTCCCAAAGCTTCAAAAAGCTATGACTAACAACACATTAAACCCTAACCCGAAACCCTAGACAAGAAAAAAACAGAACCATGTATCCAATTAACAAAATTTGAGTGACAATTAACTTTAAAAAACAAATCTTTAATTTAAATAAAAGCTACAAAAAACCAAAACACAAGAACCACAATATATGTACCTTCCTTTTTGGCACAGCCATGAGCTCCATGTACCCACCCAAGAAGGGTATATTTGGAAAATCAACTTCGATTTCGACATTATTTTGATCTTCCGGCAAAATCAAC
The DNA here is from genome assembly GCA_946800315.1 of Misopates orontium. NCBI lineage: Eukaryota > Viridiplantae > Streptophyta > Magnoliopsida > Lamiales > Plantaginaceae > Misopates > Misopates orontium. The sequence continues at coordinate 15,817,789 of OX326948.1, forward strand.
GGCGGAGATGGCGTGTCGATCGCGGTTTGCAGCGGCGGCGATTGGGCCGCTGCGTGGGCCCACCTGCGGATGCCTCCTATGGTGCACTCACGTTCGCCCCCGGCGCACTTTAGCATTGCTGCCCTGAGAGCCATTTTGTTTGCGCTGAGAAAAATTCAGACGGCGATTGAGAGAAGTGTAGCTGAGTTTAGCAGATGGAAACGGCGGCGTTTTGATTTTGTGGGGGACTATTGAAAATTGAAAAGAGAAATGACAGAGGGGCGGTCGAACTTGAAGCTTATGATGTTACCTGATCGGCGACGGCGGTGGCGGCGATCGGGAGACGATAAGATTTGAGGGTTAGGGTTTTTGTAATATGATTTTGGGAGGGGCCAATTTTATCGATTTCTGAAAAGTTTATGGTTAAATCAGTCAAAATTAAATCAGTAGTTTGCAAAATATTTATTTATTAAGGAAAACGCAAAACCAGTTCGTATTGGTTAGACCGGGTCATGGGTTAAGAGATATGACCGGACCCAAAAAATGATAAATCAGTGGTAATAGATCGATTGGTCCAATCTCTGATTGAAACACTATCAAGTAAAAAACTTAAAATGCGATTTATCATTTTATTGACGAAAACTATCATTTTATTGGCCCAATATCGCAAACGTTTTTTAAGAATTTAATGATATCAATAACATTTCTTAAGGTTTAACGTTACGTATTCAAATATGTTCAACACTGAAAAAAGATCATAGAAGTTTGTGATGTTCAAAAAGCTTGCTATGTTTTTTAAATTCTTTCTTAAAAGGTAATGTGTTAGCTAAAAGTATAAATATGTATGCTTAAATGTTTTAAAATTATGATGAAGTTGAATGATAACAAACCACCCATGTTTTTTCTTTGATTGACAAAGAAGCTCCCAAGTTGGACTAATTAGCAAAAAAAAACAAAAAAGAAATTTTAAAAAAAAAAAAAAAAAAAAAAAAAAAAAGGCCAACAAGAATTTTAAACACAAATTCATCAAGCAAGAATAAGGTAAGCCCAGAATTTAACTTACAAGAGGGGAGCCTCATCTAATGTTTCCCATGAGTCAAGAGGTTTTCTTTTAATAACACTATTAGGCATGACATCTCTTACATACGTGCATATACAATTAACTTTTGTGTTACCTAATGGAACTTGTTTCTCTTACAGACCATACCGCTATTATACACCAAAAACTCACTTCTACTGAATCAGAAATTTCTTCAGTGTTACATTTTCTGAGACAAACAAGTTACAACAAAATAAAAAAGTGAATAGAAACCTCAACTCTACTATATTTTCATGCCTCTGACGAAACTTTACCTGTTTCTTCACTTGTGTGGAAATTTTACTTAATAAATCTTCGAAAACTTGAGAAGTTTGCCCTTAATACCAGATGCCTCCTTTCAGATATAAATAGCAGAATTTGAGGCGTGAGATCACGGAGGCCAATAGTACTCCTGTTACTCTTCAGCAGGTCTAAGTGAAGAGCATTTTGAGTTCTTCTAAACGTGCAGTTCGAACTTCTTGGTCGGTGAGAGCACCTGTTATCATTCTCTGCTTCCGTGCTTGCACCGCCTCCATTCTTTCCTCCACAGTGCCCTACAGCGTATATACAGTCATACATACATTAATATTTCAAATAAGTTATTAATGGTTTGTCTGCCCATATACTCGAAGAATAGAATTGGAAAAATATATCGCCTTGTCGTAAAATTGCTAAATATCCCCAAAAGTTACCTTCACAATAAAGCGTTTGATCGTGACCCTTTTTGTTTGACCAATGCGATGAATGCGCATGACTGCTTGTTCCTCAACTGCTGGATTCCACCATGGATCCTACACAAAGATTGATTCCAGGCCAACTAGTATTAATCAATATAATATTTTTACTAGCAATATAAAGAAGTATACGGTCAAGCTGAAACACACTTTTGGAAGAATACACGTGCCTGAAGCAGAAATCTATTATGTAATATACTCACCATGACAAAAGCATTTGATGCTGCAGTGAGATTTATTCCGACTCCACCAGCCTTAAGTGACATAAGTAACACCTGTAAAACAATAAATGTAGAAGAGATCAGGCTTCCTAAACTCTTTCAAACGAAAATCAGAAAAACAAAAACAAACCATTATGTTATCTTCTTCCGAAAATTGCTTTATTACTTTCTCCCGCTGTTGCTGGTTTAGGGTCCCATCCAAGCGAAGGAACGGAATATTACTTCTGAAAATGGACAAAGATGATCACCAGTATCATTATCAAGATAACAATCATACTAGAACTCTATACATGGACATCTTAGATTAAAAACAAGTAAAAAGGATAAGACAAGAAACAGAAAATAAACTACAAGCTAACAACAGCATCATAAAATGACGGATCCTCAAGCCAATTCAAACGCATGGATGTTATAAGAACTCTCATATTCGCACTGTATACTGTATCATCTGCCATACCCCCCCCCCCCCCCCCCCCCAAAAAAGGGGTGGTGAGAACAAGCAAATATTAGTGAGTCAAAGTGAATTCTACGATGGCACTGAACTAATCTTTCTCAGCACGAGGACCTCCCAGGGAAACTCAAAGCCTCGTTCCAAAGATCCATATAGAATTGGCCTCAAATAGCATAAATGTATTCTCAAAATGTCATAATAATGACCCCAGAAAAGGATAGAAAAATGTTACCTAGAAAGAGGAATCTGCAGTAGATCCAGGAAGCCAGTCCACTGACTGAAGACTATGCTTTTAGAGCCCACTGAACGAAGATTCCGTAGTTCATGCATAAGAGCAGAAACTTTGGAAGATTCCACCCAGTTTTTCTCAACATCAACCTGGAACCGACTCTCTGTTGGTACAGTTATGAGCTCCTGCTTGCTAACAGTCTTTCTGAGAACAGTGGGTGTAAGACATCAGATACATGGGGTTTCCTATCCTCTAATGTCTATAATAATGTTCTTTTCAATAAAACATTTTCTGGATGGGATTTCAAAGCATAAAAGTTTGTAAGATTACGCAAGAGAACGTATTGATACCTACAAACAGGGCAAAGACCAGAAGTAGAGGTTCTCCAGCTAGCCAATAAACACTCTCGGCACAATCTATGAGCACAGGGTGTTAATACAGCATCTTCAAAGGCTTCTAGGCATATAGGACATTCAGCATTTTCTCCTTTGCGTAACTCGACCAAGACCTCCTGAATGTAAGCATGTGATGGTGCTTCTTTAGCTTGGCCATCAAAATTCTCCTGACCACCCTTCAAGAAGCGTCTCGCTAGTTTATTCAGGTCGGAAAACTCTTGAGTATCACCTCGACTGGACACAAAAAGTATATGACTAGCAAAATCTAACATGATAGTGCCAAAGTTATACACATGTGCCTCAAAATGCATATGGTTACACATATGTATGTATATGGAGAGGGGCGTCCATATATTTATCCCGCATATGAAAAAGAGTATGTGTGAGTGCAAGTGTATTGATACCACACAGAAAACTTAGACAAATTTAAGTCATTAGTCAGTCAACTATCACAGAGAAACAGATTTAACACATCTTCATCAGTCCAGAAACAACAAAGTAATGTAACAGTAAAACCTCCAGAATGTTGATGGGCATTTGCATAAGCATTATGCAATAAGAATATGGTAGCAGGTTAAGTTTTGGGGTTTGTGCTGTATAACAATTGCACGAGAACATTCTGATCAATATTTGGTGTTATGTTACTAGAATACATGTAACCAAAAAAAAAAAACAAAGAATGCTACTAGAGTCGGGATTAGTTCTAACAAGAGTTTAAGGACCAATTAATGATTTGCAAGATTGGGCAGGAATATAAGCAATGTCCAAACAACATAGAAACTTCATTTGAAATGGGGGACACAATCATAAAATACAGATTTTATTCATTATGAAATAAAACAATATCCATATTTGTTCACTTAATGTGATATACATGCATAAATATATAATTATAGTTCTATATGTCAATGAATATAGGCGTTTAGAGTCCATATAACGCAAAAAATGTTGGGATGAAGCCTAAAAGAGACACATCCTGACCTCATAACAAGAAATGGGTGATCACAACATTGACGAAGGCGTAAAAGCAGTTCCAAAATTGAAGCATAGTTGTGAAGAACTCGGCCTTGCTCAACAAATTGATCAAACTTTACCTGAAGATGTACAAAAGAATTTCAATCAAGCGGCAATAAAACTATGGTAAATCCAAACTAAATCCACAAAAGAGTGAGCACCTTTGATTTTTTAAATAACGCCTCATAAAAGTCGTTCTCTGCTTCAGTAAGATTGCAATATACAACTTCAATATCGGCAGGTGGAAGAACCAAAATAGGCCTGCAGCACGATCCAGAAAAAGTAAATAATAGGAAACCCCATAGTGACTAACACAGAAACAGCAGAAAGCCAACTTCAAACATACAACTTCAAATTTCTCACCTGCCTTCTCGATCTGTGCTAGACTTGGTTCTTCTTAACATGATTGGCTTTAAGATAGACTGAACCAACTTCAATCCCCTCTCATCACCCTCTTCAAATGGTTTCTGGACTAGCTTATTCCACCTGGAATAAATTAGAATTGCGATTACCACAAATGGAATACAATAAGTAAATGAATAAATTCCAAGAAAAAGATCGAGTGAGTCGTGAACTAGTTAATCTGTAAAGTAGTTAAGAGGAGGCATACAATGGGAAAATAAGGAAGCAAAAATCATGATTAAAAACATCAAACTGAGCAATAAGAGGAGGCAATGCAGAGGAAAAAGCAGATAGTTCAGATGATACAATCAGGTTTGTCGTAATAAACTCGGAAGCAAAAGAAGCACGTTCATCTATTGAGAGAACAACCAGCAAATGCAAATGAAAGAAAACAAACACCAATATGTATTAAGATGAAAAGTATTGCTGCTTTCCAGCAAGTTCGAAATATATTTGTAAGAGTTTAGATGACTTGTTTTTAGAGCGACAATAGACGAAAAAGTAAAGCTGAATTTGCAGGTCCGGGTTATGCAAAAGATGAAACCTTCAGAACAAACAAACTTTTAGACGTGCAAGGAAATGAAGAACTACTTGTGCCATAATAAACAAAGATATTGCACATACAAATCTCATGGTGAAGATTGCTGATGGAACTAAATCTAAAGTGGCTGGGACAGGATCAGTTCAAATATCACTTGAGTTCATTCTCAACTCTGTGCTATATGTTCCTCTGATTGTAATCTTATTTCCATCAGTAAATTGACTAGTGAATGACATTGTTAACATCATTGTTTCCAAGATGAAGTTTGGAAGTGTTGAGATTGTCATTGACTGTAACTCTTCAAGCCACCCTAACCTGGAAGCCCTTGAAGCTGCTACAAGTCTAACTACTTCTCCTTTTAAGTCAATTTAATCTAGAACTAGTGTCAATATAGATAGTGAGACCATGATGTGGTACTATAGGTTAGGACATCCTAATTTCTTGTATCTTGGAAAATTATTTACTCATTTACTCATCCATAAAAATCCAAAAAATTTCAGATGTGATATATGCCAGCTTGCAAACCACTCGATAAATATATCCAGGGATTCCATACCAACCATCAAAATCTTTTGCACTTATTCATAATGATATTTAGGGTTATTCATGAGTCAAAAAATTAATGGAGCACAGTGGTTAGTGATAATTCTTAACGATCAAACAAGATTTACTTTATGAAAGAGAAATCTGAAGCTGAAAGAATATCCTGAGCCTTGAATTCCGCGGTTCAAACTCAATTTGGTTCCAAATCCAAATTAGTCTGATAATGCTGGGGAGTTTTTTATTACGTCCTAGGAGAACATCTGTCTAGACAGGGTATGCTCCAAATAAACTCTTGTATTAATGATATTGAAGGATGGGACCTTTTCTCAAAATATCTCATTCAATCCACTTCTGATTCCATGTTGTCTGTCCATAGCAAAATGACTTAGCAGAGAGAAAATTTGACGATTGTTGGAAGTAGCACGCTCCATTATGTGTCAAATGGTGAAGCTGGCATATTTCACAGAAATGTTTAAAAACTTGTTGTCTAGCAAATGTTGAATGCTACCTTCTAAGAGCCTAGTTACAGGTCACCTTCAGTGCAACAACAAGGACAATTACCAAAAATTTGCACCTTTAAGCATTACTTTTCTTAAATATTATATCAATTTAACTACTATTCCAGAATAGCATTGTCTTTAACAATCTAGTCTTCCCAAGAATTATATATTAAAGATAAGATCGGGTAAATGCAAAATCAAAACAGAAACATTTGTAAAATTCGACAAAAGCAACTGTACTTGACGTAGCTAGGTGAATAGTTGAAAATATTATACAAGATTTTATGTTTATTGCAAAAGTTGCTTTTGCTAATACCTAATTAATAAATAGTCCAAAGAAAACCAATTAGTTACTGTCAATTCATTGGTGCATAAGATAAATTACCATGTACTGACTTACCACGCCCAGCTTCCCCATGGTTCAATCTTCAAAAATCGAAGAAGACTATAAACGTCCTCCAGGTTATTCTGTTGCACGAAATTACCACAACATAAATTATCTTTGCTGTATGAAATTGGAAAAAGTATCACCATCATCAGATTAAAGGCATAGCAGGGATACTACCAAAATGCCCATCATGAGTGGTTAAAAGTACCCTTGAGACTAAGAAGCCCGAGATTCACTAGTTCTCTATATAACAGAAGCTAACGGCAGATGTGAAAAGAATACACCAAAACTATATAAATATATGAACTAAAACAGCTTAACAAAAAGCTTCATGTACTTCACTTCGTACAGGTTTCTGCTAAAAGATAGAAGGTACTCTATCAACCAGCCCAGCAAGTGTTGTGACAAATACCTTAAGTTACCAAAGAGAAGCTAAAACTACATTACAAGCAATAGGTAGCTTGATTTGCTTAAATCTAGAGTTTCTAAATCAGAAATTTTACATCTAGAATTTAGCCTTAATCAGACAACCCGTTCCTTAGATTTTATGTGCATCTTTGACTTCATGAAATATAAGAGAGACAATAGTCGAGAGAATAAGGAAATTTGATTGAACAAAGGAATGGAACACGAAGATACCAAAGATGATATCTGGAATAGAAGGATAAGAGGATGTAGCGGAATATCTTAAAAAATAGTTCGTTTGCAAACCATAACACCGCATAGTTACTCTAGTAGGCTATCAATTACATATATACAAAATGAAAATTAGTAAATATCAATACCAAACAAAATCCATATAACATTTCTTAGAGCTTTCAAACCTGAAATTTAATTCCGGAATGTGAAGAACTTGACTAGTACAATTACTAAAGGAAGCACACATTCCAAGGAAGACGAAGGGGAAAAGAAATAATTAATGTAATGTAAGAAAAATGCCTTGGAATTAAGACCAAAGATGAACAGCAAGCAGAAAGAACCAACGCATTCACCTGGATGGGTGTACCAGTAAGGCACCACCTACGATCAGCAGAGAGAGCAGATGCAGCCATTGAAACTTGGCTTTTGGAAGATTTTATAGTATGCGCCTCATCAAGAACAACTCTAAACCATCTCACTGAGAACAACCCCCCATTGTCATCTGCGTTCTACAGGAAAATATATATATATATATAAATAAATAGACATAGATATATATATATATATATATATATATATATATATATATATATATATATATAAATAGACAGATATATGTATGTATACACACATGTAATAGATGTACATCTGCATAAGGCCCATGGGCATAAATTAATATAGTGAAGTTAGAGTTCATGACAATATATATCAAACTTTTTCGAATACACCATGTATCCAAAACCATAGACCTGGAACAGTATATGAGAGAATCCTCCCTAACTACTTCATCCATGAGTAAAAGATTATAGTGTACCTCTGTTAAAAATTCGGAAGATAGCACCCCATACGTGGTTAGGACAACGTCATTTTGAGCTAGAACTTTGGCATCCTTTGATCTGCTTGGTCCATAATGAACATACAGAGAGAAGACCCCAGTTTGAGCATGAGTTTCAATCTCCGTCTAATAGAAAAAGGTAAACATTATTCTAAGGAGGTTAGTGTTTATAGAACCAATGGCAATGCTTTCAATTTAATTATAACTCCTACAGGCAAATACAACTATATACAGACATTCAGTTATACCTTCCACTGGCCAATAAGTGTCATAGGACATACAATAAGATTGCCACCACCAGTAAGAGACGCTTTTTGTTTCATAAGCTTCTCAAAACCATTCAGTTTCAGAGGCTTCTTTGAAGGTATTGGAGAGTTCCCCGATATAGTGTCAGCTTCAGAGCTATCATTAGTGGACTGGCTAGTAGATGAGCTACTTAATGCTCCGCTTCTTTCAGAATGGGTAAGAAGGAGAGATAAAGTCATGATTGTCTTTCCGAGCCCCATAGAATCTGCCAAAATCTGCAGTCACATCCTCTTAAGTTATAGTAATACCAATAAGATCCATCCAGACACAGACAAAACTACAAACTTAAACCAGCGACATACTCCTCCTCTGGCCATTTGAAGTGTGCTTGGGAATTCTACTGTTGCATCACCTGAAAATGAATTCAAGTATAGAACAAATCCCCTCCTGCAAACAGATGGACAAACTTATAATGGATATGCGAGCATAGAACTATCTGAAAAAAGAATACACACATGTATGCTTCACATACTCGTCTTCAAGGCGATAAGCCTCCCAACATGGATGCAGAGTGACAGCAGCCTCATCGATGCAGTCTCCCCTCTCACGCTGAATCATCCAATTAAGAGCCTGCTTCTGGTAAGGGCGAAGTTCACACAGCAGAGTACTAGGAGGTTCCATTTCCTAAAGCATTGGGAATCAAGTCACGTGAAACACATTAAAAAGATGCCACACATAGATAGAAATCAAAATTGAACTTGCTTTACCTCTAACTTTGAGCTATCAGTAACACCCACTATATTGTCTAGGTCATTGTCAGATATTGACTCCTCCTTTTCATCTTTATTTCCATCCACAGATAATGTACTATTTAACTTATTCATGTGCGCAACTGACGACGATATACCAGAGCTGTCCTGTTCATGCAAAATTGAAAAATTAAGCACTAAACTTGTGGACGTCAAGTTGTCGCACCCAGAAGAATTTGTTTATCTTACCACAGCATTCAACGGTCTCTTCCTTGAGTACAGATCTCCAGGAGAAAATTCTGCCTACAAAAGTTACAGGTGAACTCAGAATATATACATAAGGAAAAAACATTTCTCAGCAGGAACATCATCTTATAGTTTATCCATTTTTATTAAACTTGAACAGTCTTAGCTGTCCAATGCGTTTAAGATTGAGATGAACCACCACCTTCTTAAAGGGAGAAAGTCCCAGCAATCTGAACAGGGTTGGAAGGGGGTGAACAACTGACTCCTCTGCAGCACTACTGGCTGCCTTAAGGGAAGTCTGATGACTTTTCTGGAACATGGAACTGTTGATATAAATGCTACACCACGACACAAATAAGAATCCACTCTGAGTATCAATGAATAACCTAATCGTATTTGGGCAAATTAACCATTTTTTCAATCACAACAATCCAAAGTAGTCGCTAAAAAAATACCTGATAGATAGTATAACAGAGTCCATAATCCCCAGTACAGGAGGAGCAGATTTGCAGAACCCCTTAAGACAAACCTTCTTATCTCGCACAAGAGGCAAAAGACATCGCGCCCATTCATTCGGAATACGGCCAATCTGCATCTTACCGTAACATTATTATGTCATGTAACCAACACAGTGATTGAATTTATATCAATGATGCAAGTATTACAACCTTTGAGTTACATATACTCGATAGGCATGCTACATTAGCCTAGAGTAGCAATTTAGACCTAATGTAGTGATAAAATATCATGATTATACAATTCTGGTACATAAAACCTTCAAGCGGAATTCCTGTTACTTAGTCCAACACTTGGATTACTAAATCCCTACTCAAATAGATTCATAATAGATCCAAGAGATCAGGCAAAGAAGTAACCAGAGGATGTGGGTGACACCTTGTTCCTCCTTATATTTTCATTCAATAAGCATATTTTATCACGTGGATATTGGATTAACCATGTGGCACACGCAAAGAACCTAAACGCATTAACAGCTAACAGCGGTAGAATAATATTTTTGAAGTCGCTATAAGCAAATTCCCAAGTTACAAATAAGAACAAAACGCAGTACCTCTCCGCAAGCTTTCGTAGAAAACCTCACAATCTCCGAGCACGATGCCACGTGCCGACCTCGCCCACCCCCACCCCCAAGCTTCCCAGGCGAGGGCGTCACCAACTTTTTCTCAACCGGAAAACCGAAATTAACCTCGTCGCCAGTATTGAAGACCCTCCCTTTGCACGTCGAGAGGCCAGCCACCTCACCGTTCCCCACGAACCACCACTCACTCCCCATTTCCTTCGCCACTCCATCACCGTTACAATCCTTACCCTCAACACCACAACTAGAGCTCTCTTCCAATCTGGACACGGAATCAGAACTCTCAACCCTATCACCACTCTGCCTCACAACAATCGGAGGCTTGGAATTCAGACTTTGATGAGGCCTCTTGAAGCTTTTGGGAGTGTCGAAAATGATGTTAATCGCGGCAGTTGGATCGTTGTTCGCCATGTGGAGAGCGCGAATCACGTCGTTGTCGGAGAATTCAGGTCCGACGATCGATTTGACGGTTGAAATGATCTCTTCGGAGGCTTTATTTCCCATATCAATCGATGAACCCTAATTGGGAGAGGAGAAGCACATGGAGAATTTTGAAGTGAATTTTTTTAATTGATGAACCCTAAAAAGTGTGTGATTTTTGAAAATTTGTAAGTGAGTGTGGCGGGTGGGTGGGTGGGTTATAGTGTTCCCGCCACCTGCCCCTAGCAAAAACAGGAAAAATTACTATACAAACCTCTTTTTTCGTGACTCAATAATTGTATTAGACTTTAAAACTTTATTGTTACAGTTGTGTAATTAATTGTATTAAATAAATCTTGAAATTTTGAAGTAATGCATGTTATGTTATATATATGACGATAACTTGCTAATCGGTGGATTCTTCTATGTGATGTTTTTTATAGACCCCATGTGTTATTCTAAATTGTTGAACTATCTCTTATGAGAAATAAATAGTCAAATTACATGCATGTGATTTTAAGATGTGCCAAAATTTGAGAGCGATATATTTTTCTGAACAAAAAAGGCAATTACACCTTTTTTCTAAAAAAATGCATATCTTTTGATTTAATATTTTAAATTGTAAGATACAAAATAAAAGCTAAAAGAATAAATAAGTTACAATTTTATAATATATATGTTAATATTATTTTTATACTTTTATTTACAGTTTTATAATATATATGTTAATACTATTTTTATACTTTTATTTATAATTCTTTTAAAAAGAAAGACTACAATTAAATTTGAAACTATATAAAGAGAAAAATATTAGAAGTAAGAAGGTTATTTTGGTCATTGAATATAAATACACTTGATGTACCATATTTCGGTATCGACACGTCATAATATTCGATACAATACACGAACGTATTTCGGGACATATTATGCCACGTCAGCACCATTATTTTTTAATGCAAAATTACAATTCAAGGCAAAACACGGAAATCGGCCCAAGTAGGCCCAAATTGAGCCCAAGCGAGATCTATTTGGGCCCGAAAAGGCCCGATTCGAGCTATATCAAGCCCAATCCGAGCTATATGGGCTCAAATTCGATCTATTTGAGGCCCAAAAGCCAAATTCGAGCTATATGGGCTTAAATTCGATCTATTTGAGGCCCAGGAGTTAAGTAAGAGCTATATGGGTCCAAATTCGACCTATTTGAGGCCCAATTCGACCTATTTGAAGGCCCAATTCGAGCTATTTCAAAATAGCTCTAATTCGACCTATTTTGAGTCATAGTTCTACTTGGATTGCACTTTTAGACGAATAAGGACTCTTATTACTATATAAGGGGGTCCCATGCCTCATTCTAAGGTACGTTTTTATTTTCTAGCATTTAATTTCGAGCTATATACATCGAATTCGAGCTATAGAGCAATAATTCGAGCTATATTGCAATAGCTCTTGTTCGATCTATATAGAGTGTATTTCGAGCTATTTGAGAGTAACTCGATCTATTCGGGTTTTCTCATCACGGTTCTCAATACCATTTCGAGGTGTGCTAATTCGACCTATAGAGCCTAAATTCGACCTATTTGGGCATAATTCGACCTATAAATTCGACCTATTTCGAGCTATAAATTCGAGCTATTGTCTCTGACGACAATACCTCAAATTCCGACCTATCTGACTTGAGCGTCGGAGTGCCTTCGCCGGAGGAGGCACCGGCTTAGTTTACGTGTGGTGTTGAGTGCAGGTTCCGAACTCAAAAGCTGCTTAAGCATCTAGTAGGAACTAAAGCAGTCTGACGTGGAGTGTTGGAAAGCGGACACGTATCCAGACGAAAATACCCCACATCAACACTAAACAAACTCAAGGGGGGTGCAACTTTTTGAAGTCACAACGGGGTAATTTGCCTATTTATTTTTCACATGGGATAATATGCCAATTCAACATGACACAGGGGTAAATTGCCAAAATCCCTCTTCTTAATGATAGATTTAAAATAATAATGCAAAAAATAATACTTTGACTATGTTTGATTTCGAAAAAAAAAAAAAGACTGGGAAATAGTATTGTGGGAAGGTGATTATGGATGCTTCAAAATTCCTGAAAGAAACGAGCAAAGTGTGGATCAACCCCACTTTATGACCTAATTGTGGATCGCAAACCCCTTTCCCCAATCATTATCTACTAGAGTTTTAAAGAAAGATCCAATTTCTTTTGTGCCCTTAGCAAAACAATGATAAATAAAGTTACACACTCTGAGGTTTGGTTTAATTACAAAGACCTCCCATGTGGTTTGAAAAACTAGAGACACATCGCCTGAGTCAAACGTCTTTTAAATTTGTCTGACAAAAATTTTCAAAAGACAATGATACCCCTCACAAATCTAAATACACTACTCTTACTTTTTCCACTTCACATATGGGCTTTATATTCTCTACGGCGTCAATCATAAGTTTGATTACATCGTGTTCAGTTTGAGTTTGGCTAAAGGACACGTTTGGATGCGCCAAAAAACGATGGGGACGTTCTGTATGGGGGTATCGAATTGGAGCGGTTGGTATTAATGTTATGTTCTTATTGACAATTTAGGCCTAAATTAAATTATTAACCCAACATTAACGGGTGCTTGGTTGGATACGAAACATCTACTAACCAATGTGGAAACCCCATTTTCCCCTCGATTTATGCTTGTTTTTCTTATATTAAAAAAATATCTCAAAATTGAGATTGATCTTGTAAACGCATTATCCCCTCTCTCGAGTAACACTGTTCCAAAAACCCAAAAATTGGGATTACCCCAACACCAGCCGTTCTCATGATGTCAAACAATAACACTAACACTGAGTTTTCATTGATCCGTATGGAAGCAACGCTTGAAGTTGTGAAAGACAAACCTCGCTTTATGGATTCCATCACCAACACCGAGAGTTGATTGAAGCATGTGGTTGGACAAATTTCGTCCCGTGTAATAATAACACTTAGCCTTGAAAGGTAAACCATAAAATTCCTTGTTAAGTTATTTTAATATGGGTCTTTGTTATCCAACATTACTTCGTGTCAATATTTAATTACTTAGTACGATTTTGTGGCGGAAAGTTGAGTTTAAGTTTTCCTAACATATTTTTTATGCTAGAAATTGCAAGAGTTGTTATTTGGTTAAAAATAGCATAGTAATGTCTGTTGATCTCGGTATGTTGCTTTCAGTAGAGTAATCAACATGATTTTAGTATTTACACACAAATATGTAATTAGTGTTCCTTTGCAAAGTTACGGATATTTACTTGGATGACAACCATATTAAATCCGTCTTTTTGGTCATGTGAATAACTCGTATGAACAAAATGCATTCTTGGTTAATTTTGTTATTATATTAGGGATGGAATGTAAAGTTGACAACGGATGCAAGTTGAAGACTAATCAAATAAAAACCTTAACAAAGATTAACTTAACTACTGAATTTTAGCATTTCAAAATTCAAATTGGTCAGATTTGAGCTTGATTAATCCATTAGAGATTGATTTGTTAAGACATCAGTCACATACATAAATTTAGGGATGTTAGAACATTTTCATCAAACACTTACGTGATTTACCACACTTGTCATTGTATACACCTCGTTAACATTAATTTTTCACCATCATTCCCTTGTAAAAGTGTATCAACTTAAACTACCTCTGCTAAAGCATCAATGAAATACAAATATCAATAAATTGTTGACAAACTTAGCAAATCAACCCACAAAGTAGAACGATTAAGTTATTTACAATTAGAAGTATATGGCGTTGAAATAAGATTCTTGCATAATGTAATAGAGACTGACAGAGCTAACAACCAAATAGAGAAAAGAAAATAGAAGTACAATTCATATACATTACATCGCTTCTTGCAATTGCTTTTCTCATTGTATCACGTAAATCACACTTGTCCTACACACAATACAATTTGAAGTCAATGACATTTTGATACAACAAACATCGCCATCACACATTCATTGGAATCTTAATACACATATCCTAAACTTTCTTGTCTTCCAGTTATAGTTGAAATGTGCTAAACAGCCACCAAACTGTATGTGCATATATAATTGTGTAATTTGTTGTAACTTGTGAATTCTATTACTCGGCTTGATTTCTTGTACAAAGTTGTGGAAAAATCAAAATGGGACACAATACCGAGAACCATCTTTTCATTTTGTTGTCGTATCACGCCCTTCGTCATGATGTATGTACTAACAGTAGATGGCGTTGAATATGCAATTAGGTATGTGTTGAAGATCTTTACTAAGAATGACACCATAGAGGGGTATACGGTGGACGAGATTCGTGCGAAGCTGCTTTTCATGAGAAAAACTTTTTACCAGTTCTAAAACTTCATAAAGACATCGGAACTGCTCGTGAACAACTCATATGGTGAAGTGACAATTACCCCTGCCTACGAAACACACATCCCTAAGGTTCTTCATCGATACTCCTCTCTCTCATACATAATTATTTTGAGTTCTTATTCAATACACTTGTTTGCAAAAGGCAATATTTGCATAACAATCAAGTTGTGCATTTTGAGACTAAGTAAACTCTCCATGAGTTTTAGGAAACGGTTCTCGAAGGCTATTTAAGGAAGAACTCCATGCGACATATTGACACCAAGTTCATTTTTCATTGAGTGTAAAGCTTCGCCTCTTCCCAAAAGAAACTAGATGCCATTATTCTAACTTCTTGATGCAACCTCAACATGGTGCCCTTACTTAGCACCATTTCTGTCATATGTAGGTCAAGTGTAGTCTGTATATCGTAATCACTTTTGAGTACGTCGATTTCGTTCGCTATGATGTTTTATTATGGTTGTTGTGTAATGGAGGAATATGAGTCACCGTTAACTATATATGTATGCAACACAAATATTATGTAATCCGCATGTCTTTTGGATAGCCAATTTTACCGCTTCTTTGTATTATCTCTTAATTCTATAATCTACATCTATGTTCTTGGCTAAGCAACTTATGTCCCATAAATGTTGAAAGTGGTTGTGCAGAATGTTGAAACACACAATAAATCTATATTAACTCCAAAAATTGTACTACACACAACCGTGCTTAATGTGTAAATATATATATATATATATATATATATATATATATATATATATATATATATATATATATATATATATATATATATATATATATATATATGCTAATTCAATTCCTCCAACTACCAAATAAACTGGACATTCAACCATCTCTATTAAAATATTTAATGTATCTAAATGCAATTCACCAACCGCACATTCTTATAATATTTTTTCATCTCCTTATTTTCAAGAGTTCCTACTCATGCCAATTTAATATCCATTATCTCACATCCCGCGAATACATTCAGGTAATAGGTTCATCTCCTGCCATGTCCAAAGAGATTTGGACCGAAACTACCTTTTCACATGTTACGTAGAAGTGACACGCGTGGCACTACCAACCTCATGTCTGTAAGAGTGGACGAGTAAAAAATCTACTATATAGCGAAACAAGGGAAGACCCAGGACAAAGATATGGGCGTTGCTCTGATTCATTGGCAAGTTCTTTGCCCTTTTGCCCTTTTGCTCTTTAGTTACATTTATTTTTAGCAATAAATTGCTATTACAATAAAACTGTCATGTTGAACTTTCCTAAAATTGGACATTATAAAATAGGAACATCGTTGTTCAAAGATGGGATGGGCCGATCCCGAAGTTACTATCCAATCATAGATTTTTGCTAATGGCATCCTTAAGGACACGTTTGGATGCCACATGTCCATAGTGGAGCAACAAATTGTGGTGGTATTAATTAAGAAACATTGTATTAGTATAGTGTTTGCATTACAAATAACGGTCCCCTCTAATTTTTCCACTCAACCCAAATTTGAGAAAATTGGTATTTAAATGTAGACAAAACTCCCAAAATGCCCTCATCTCCTACCCCAAAATAATCTCTGTTCTCGTATCCAATTTTGAAATCCAAAATTGCAACTCTTTCGCTTCGTAAACCCCCAGTCAAATTCTTAATTCCAAAATATTAAAAAAAATTGTAAAACCCAGCTAAATCCTAAATTCCAAAAACCTAATTTTAGAAGAAAAATTACCTGGAGCTCAACACACAAATGTGAGTATGATCTTTTTGTAGGACACGAACCCAAGAGTAGGTCTACTGGAAAAAAATGGTCATGATCACATCTTCCTTGATTCTTTCTTGAAGTTCGAGGTTCTTTGCTTAATGTTATCCCCTAGCACCTATGTGAACTTATTGAGGTTACAAGACTTTTTAAGCAGTAATTTTGGGAACACATGGGTGTTTGCTTGGCTAACGGAATGTGATCACTTTCATGATGTGGATAGCTATAGTATTCGCTTATTCATTTCAAATATTTTGCGAGAAGCTGAAGAAAGAGAGCAATCAGATTGTTTAGCTCTTGTCATGGATATGCGCAATCTAGCCACATGTCAACAGGAAAAGGAGAGCAAGGTACATTTTGAGTATGTCATGGAGGTTGATGCACTTGGTATTTTGTCCCCTTCAGACTTAGAAATGATTAGTCAGCATCTGTGTTATACACATGGTAGTTTTCTGGTTGTTCACTTGGTTAAACAACGCATGATATCTATGGGTATACTTGACTGTGATATAGGTTTGGTTCTTAGACCTTTTAGAAACCAAGAAAATGTTTATATGGAAATAGAAATGAGGATACAAGTCTTTGAAGTAGAACCTGAAACTAGCACGTGCTACATTTTGTTCACTAATCTGCACAGGCTTAGGAATAATGTTGAGTTTACGAGGATATTTGAACATGCTAACATTGTTTAAGATATATACAAATACACAGAAGTGGAAGAAATATTGATTCATGAGGTAATATGTGGTGTACTAGATAGGTTGTATAACATTCTTTCAGGGAAAGCTGAGATCAAATATTGCTTTTGTCATTCAAAATTTGTGAAGGTGTTATGGTTGCATTATTTTTCATGAATAAAACTGTAGAACCTTCTCACCACACTAAAGTACCAAATGAGTTCGAAGAAAAAAATGTAACAATTTGTATAAATTTGAGGGGGCTGATTATGGGCAGTAAAACTTATAAAATGTTGGCTTATCTTTTACAAAAGGAGTGAATTGTTGAAGATTTGGTGAGATATATTGCTTTAGTGCAGTGGCATTTATTAGCAATGAGAATAAACTTCTCGCTATGTTTATTGGTCTTAAACACCAGCTGCAACCGTTTAAGTGGACACAAAATGATGTTGAAGTATCTGGGTATTTCAACATTTACCAGACTTATCTTATTGTGTGCTACAATTTTTGTATATATGAGAACGCTTGGTTCATATATGTTAATCCGTGATGAGTACATCAAGATACCGCGTGCTTTTCGAGTTGCAGAACTTAAGACGCTTCACAAGCATATTCCTCTTCATCCCGTAAAAGTTGTTGCAAACAAATTTAACAATGAGGAGTTGCGATCCTAGAGGACAAGGATCATTTCAACGGGGCGGTAATGTCATGACCTTGACATATTAAGCAGGGGCAATATGGGAAATATATATCTTGTCAACTAGTGTAGTTTATTAATTACTTCAATTTATGTTATTTTCTTTACCGTTGTTAGTATTATATATGAAGGGTTGTAGCAAAGGAGAGGTAACTAATGAAATAGTCTATTTCTCAATATCAATTTATGCGACATACCTGACTTTCAAACCAAGATGGAAATTGATTATTGTGCATAGTATCTCTATCCCAGTCGCTCAAACCAGGATACTTTTTAGAGATAATATCTAAGTGTTGCCTGAAAATAAAATAACAAATAAAAATAATAATTGACCTTATCTTTTGAAAAAGTAAAGCATCCACTTATTTGCACTTACTCTATATAAGGCGTCACTGCTTGACTATTGAAGAGAACATACTGGTGTGCTTTAAGCCTTGTTATGTCATCCAAAACTTTTATTTGTCCCTTTCCAAGCGGTCTTCCAGGCATAGAAAATAAGGACAACACATCTGCTTCCGTACCTCCATCATCATTATTACGGGATGGCCTATTTAGTTTTGTCTCTATTCCCTCCATATAACGAGAAATGAAAGTTATACACTCATTCACCACATTTGCTTCAGCAATGCAACCCTCTGGATTACTTTTATTTTTGACGCACGACTTCAATTTACAAGATACCTATCACATGTGAGTAGACAAGTTTAATATATGGTACAACAAATACTATACACTAAAAATATATATCCTTTCATTACCTTTCTACCGGATACATGTGTCGATAATGCACAGGACCAGCAAGTCGAGCCTCTCTCGGCAAATGAACTAGCAAATGTACAACAAGGTCAAAAAATGTAGGTGGAAATATCTTTTCTAACGTGCATAAAGTAATAGATATATCTCGTTCAAGGCGCAATAAAGCTTCCGGCTTCTGGATTTTAGAATATATTTCTCTAAAAAAGTTACTTAATTCAACCAAACATGAATAGATGGTTGAGCTCAAGATTCCTCTCACAGCAAAAGGACGCAACTGCTGCATTAGAATATGACAATCATGACTTTTTAATCCATAAGTCTTCTTGTCTTTGACATTGATGCACCTAGAGATGTTTGAAGCATAACCATCTGGCACTTTGATATTTCACAAAAAATTACAAAATTTGATCTTTTCTTCCTTTTTCAAAGAGAAACATGCCGGAGGCAAATGAGTTTTGCCATTTGGACCCTGTCTTAGATGCAACTCAGGCTTTAGACCCATGACTTCTGAATCAAGACGTGCATTTATCCCATCCTTTGTTTTTCCATCTAAATTTAGTAGAGTTCCAATTATACTCTCGCACACATTTTTCTCAATATGCATCACATCGAGATTATGATGAACAAGATTGTGTTCCCAATACGGGAGCTCGAACAAGATGCTTCTCTTCTTCCAGTTGTACGGTAATTGTGGATTCACACTAGTTTTTCCGTATTCAACTTCAAACCCCTCCAACATTTCTAATATCATTTCTCCATCCAAGGGCACTGGTGCTGCTCCTTTTTCTTTGCCACCATCAAAAGATTTATCATCCTGACGAAAATGGTGTTTTTTATCTAAAAATCGGCGACGACCCATATAGAAAAATTTACCACCATGCTTAAGCCACTTAGAACAGATTTCTTTGTGGCAAGAAATACATTCATATCTTCCTCTTGTGCTCCACCCCGACATATAAGACAATGCAGAAAGATCCGTAATCGTCCACAACAATGCTGCCGCATTTGAAAATTCATCTTTGAGGAGATGTCAAATTTTTGCACACTGGGCTCCCATAACAACTTCAACTCATCTATCAAAGGTTGTAAATAAACATCAATATTATTCCCCGGTGATCCTGGTCCCGGTGTAATCATCGATAAAATTAAATTATTCTCATCCATACACATCCAGGGAGGCAAATTATACACCATCAAAATAACAGGCCATATGCTATAGGTGGTACTCATGGTTCTATATGGATTCATCCCATCACAAGCTAAACCTAGCCTAACGTTTCGAGTGTCTGCAAAAAAAATTGTATTTTTATAGTCAAATGTTATCCATGCCGAAGAATCAGCTGGATGCCTCATATAACCATCTTTAGTTCGCTTTTCGTCGTGCCACCTCATAAAAGAAGATGTCTGTGAAGACATAAATAATCTCTGCAATCTGGATATCAACGGAAAGTATCTCAAAATCTTGGCAGGCACGTTGGAACATTTTGTCGAAGAAGAATTGGAGCTACTCTCTGGTGCTACATATCTTGCCAAGTGACATTTAGGACGTTCAGTTTTGTCCTGATGCTCCTTTCGATGCAGTATGCAATCATTCGGACATACATGGATTTTTTCATAACCAAGACCCATTTGCTTTATTATTTTTTTCATTTCATACAACGAGTTGGGTAATGTCTCGCCTTCAGGAAGAACAACCTTTAGAAGCTTTAGCATCATGCCAAACGAATTATCACTCCAACCACCAAGACATTTGATATGAAATAACTGAATAATAAATGAGAGTTTGGAGTGACTTTTACATCCAGAATACAATTCTTTTTTGAGTCTTCAACGAATTTGTAAAATGTCTCGGCTTTTGCATGTGGTTCTTCAACAAAAATCACAAGTGTGTCACTTTCATCATGTCCAAACGCGTCGTGCAATAAACCCTCCATGTCTATATTCATTTCTGAACTTTCGAGATTCTGACCAGCATTGCAAGGTTCAGCGGATGCTTCCAATTCTCCATGAAAAACCCATGTAGTATATTTCTTTATAAAACCATCTGCAATCAAATGATCATATGCATCTTTGCGGGAGACTGGTAAAAGAAGCCGGCATTTTTTACAAAGATAACTGATTTTTTGCTCAAAACTTGCATTCTTGAATGCAAAGTCAAGAAACATGTTGAGACCTTTATCATAAGCATCACTAGCTATTGACTATTTCATCCAACTTTTATCCATACCTGTTCAATAAAGTTGTCTTTAAGAAATAAAAAAAAAATGACTAACCATAACCGTTATGTTAGAGAAATTTAAATGCTATAATGTCCTAGAAGAAAGACAAGATAATTTCAACAATCAAACAATTTTGCTATGATTAATTAACTGCTCTTACTCTCAATGCAAACCATAGCTAATAAGGGAAGAATATCAACTTTTTATCAGAAATAAATGTAAATGACATCTTATTTGGATGTTTTGCTTCTATACTACAAAACCTCATCAACAAGGGTCTTAGTTTTCTAATAATTCAACTCCTGAACATAAACATTATTTTATTTGGTTTAAAATGTATGGAATGATGTCAAGGATTCCTTTAATTGATTGAATCTTGTCACAGTTAAAACCATCCAGCTACAACTTTTAGCAAAAATTACCATAAAACAAGGCCAGTATGATTGGTATATAGCTATGTGATTATGTAATGCAGAAAAGTAGGATGAGAAAAGCAGAAACACAACATCTAATAAGATTATGTAATTACCCATATATCATCAGTACATAACTACATGATTATGTAATTAAGAAAAACAGGGCAGCAAACAACAGATTAACACATGAAAATTTGGCTTATTAAAAGAGGGCCAAAACCATTCATTCAACCATATATCCATGCAATCAATGAAAAATGTTTACAAACTTGTTACAAACACTATTATCTATTCGGGGAATCATTGAAACGAAGTATACAAACCTACGATTTTGTAATCAAAAGATTATGCAATCAACATAAATATTACTTAGGACGAAAAGAATGAAAATTGAGACCATAAAGTAGTGGATACATCAAAAAATTCATTATACACAAACCATAGATCATAAAATAATTCCTCAGTGTTTAACCCATCTTCAATTGGCAAAAGTAAATGTGTCAAAAATCAAGAATAGTACCTGAAGTATGAAAGATTCAATACTTGCTGAGGAGAGGCGATGGGTGGAAGAGAGGCGGCGAGATGCGGCGGCCGGATGACAGTAGATGGAAAGTTTTAGTTCTTTCTCTCTTTTTCTTTTAATTTTTCTTTCTTTTCGTTTTAGATGTTCTGTATCTCTTTTTCTTTTTTCCTTATAATTTTAGGCTTTCTTTGTTATAGATGTTTTGCCCTTAGTGAAAAAGTAAATGCCAAGTAAAACAAATTATTTCATAAATTACATAGTAATGCCACTAAAAATTACTCAGAGATGTTATTGACGTTAGTGAAAAGGTAAATGCCACTAAAATTTATTTGAATTACATGCTAATGCCACTAAAAATTATTTAAACTATATCATATTGTGACATTTTTTAAAAAGTCAACATATTAGTTTATATTGACATTTTAAAACTAAATGTCACTAGTTAATATGAGTTAATGTCAGTAATGACTTAATTACTTGTGACATTTTCTGAAAATGTCATTTTAATTACATTATTATGACATTTGGAAAAATTGTGAGCTGCATAGTGTCATTATATCTTATAAAGTATTGTGGCATTTCTTAAGAATGTCATTGTATTATTTTACAGTGACATCCTAGGACTAATGTCAGTAAATATAGTATGTAAATGTACTAATGTGTAAATTATTGTGACAATTTTAAAAATGTCATTTACTTAGTTTATTGTGACATTTGGACAAAAATGTAACTAGCATAGTGTCACTATAAGCTACTTTTGTTGTTGTGAGTGTTGCATTTATTCAATATATGGACATTTTTTGTTTCCTAATGTTGACCCTTATAGCATAATTAGCAGATGCACAACTAATTTTTTATTCATTGTAACACTATTAATCAGGTTTTGCAACTATTTCAGAAAATTATAGTTAAAAAAAGAACCATGATTACACACCATGGTCCAAATCAGTACCATAAAAACAGCTTCAAATGCGCATATCTTAACACTCTACTTCAATCAATACAACATATCACAAACCCTAAACCCTATCAACTATGAATAGCTTAAAACCAATTTGTTATAGTGCACTACAAAAAAAATAGATTTTACCTGCTTTTATTTTTATTTTTGCCTACGTTTATAAATGCAGGAGAAGACACAACCTGCGTTTTCAAAAACGTAGGCCCCGTAGGCACAACTGATGTCGGTAAAGCATATGCCTGCTTTTATGGCAATTGTTGTAGTTTGTCTGGGGAATATACCTGCGTGTCAGAAACGCAGGGAGTGCTTCAAAAAATGCAGGAATATTTAATATATTTACTGTATTATGGTTGCGTTTATGGGTTGTGACCAAACGCATGCATGTTCATTAAATAAATAATATATATTTCCCAGCCCCAGATTTATGCTACATTTAATATTATAATACATTATAATACACCAAACACCTAATAATAACAGAAAAAAAATAAGCAATCATCTTCAATAGATCTGTTGGCTCAAAAACACAATTCAAAGTACTGAAGAATTAAAATTGGTCTGTCAAATTCACATAGTAGAAAAATATACATATTCATTTGCATAGACAAATGACACAGATAACCAGAAACTTAAACTGAAAATCCTAATGTTCAATGGTTTCGATCTCAAGCCTACTCGTTACAATAAAAACAAAGGACTCGAGAATCTTTCCATGCCATACGACACTATTATTTCCTTGTTAAATGCCTTCTTTCTCCCTTGATTGTCTTTGCTCATGAAAATCTGCACAACTTGCAAAGGTGTACACTCTTCATATGTACCTAGCTACTTCAACATATTCTGCAAGTAAAGATACAATTATACGTGATGAGGTTTATTGGACAATAAACTTTAACTCAAAAGTTCAACAGCTAATTAAGAACATCACAGCTTATCGGTTTAAAACTGAATAGACATGAGAATAAAAGAAAATACTAACTCCTGATAATAAATAAGTTTCACCAAACAAATCAAAACACATAAACCAGAAGAAAAAAAAAAACATTACTTCCACCAAGATATCCAAAACCTATGTTCAATTAAGAATTGCAAACAACAATATCCGAGAAATTCAAGAACTAAAGAAAATGGCAGGCTCAAATGTTATGAAATGGCATATTGAGAAAAAGTTATGTACATCTATATGTATACATACACAATCATTCTCTCGCGCACACTCACACGTCAACAAATATTTGAGTAATAGCAAATCAACTTATAAAAGCATCAACATAAATGAAGTACACAAACAAGAGGGAACCAGCACTACAACAAAAATATCAATTTGTGACATTCAAAATTGCAACTAAATAGCCTTCTAGTGACATTTTATAATTTAATGACATTTTCAAGAAAATGTCACTTGTAGCGATGTAGCTAATTCTATAATATCATTAAATGATAGTACAGTGACATTTTTTAAATGCCAAAACAATAAGCTAAACTAACATTTATTAGTGTTACTACATCACTTATTAGTGGCATTTATATATGACACTACACATTGAATTAGTTACATATTAATTATTCATAGACAAGCTTTTAGTGACACCAAAAACGCCACTAACTTAGAGAAAAAAGAACCAAAAAAAAAAAACGTGATTTAGTTCCTTTCAGACTTTAAAGAACAAAATCATAATTTTCATTTTAATTATCATCATTATAAAAGTATAAATAATTCACCAACAATACTTTTGTGTGAACAAAAATTATTACAAATGAATTATATGATCTTTGAAGTCAAACTTTACAAGACTGAGTAGAAGTAATATTTATGGATCAAACTCCACTCCTCAATCTCTAGATTAACTAGCAAGTCATCTTCATAAATCTCCAATCCCTAATATTCATGAAATGCTGTATATTCTCCATCCTTGAACAATTCAACATTCTTGCTTTTTTTTTTTTTTTTATCGAGAACATTCTTGCTTTTATCCACAAGTATCTGCATAAGAACAAAAAAGTAAAAAATATTGTAGCAAACAACATTCAATCTCTAAGTTCTACTGTGTATGGGAAAAAAAATTAAGAAATTGATTCACAATTTGAACGGTGAAAAGAAACTATTTATGTACCTGGCATTCATGTGAGACCTCTTGAAGAATACTACAAGTAGTTGTTGAACAATAAACCTGTTGAACAAGAAGAAAAAAATCGTATCACTGAGTTTATAATTAATCGCTACCAGTTAGAGCTCCTAAGAGATTGGAATCTTTAAGATTAAATAAATATAGGATTGGGGAGATTTGAAACCCTTAAATCTCTCGTGTATTCTTCTCTCTTTCTTTAAAAAGTCATTAAACTCCACATTTGATGCTCTAATTAAACGTCATTAACAAGAGGTAAATGCTAAATTTTAAATTTCCATCTAAATAACTTTTTGTGGCATTTTAATAAAACAACCAAAGATATGATACCATTTTAATCATTGTAGTCTATATGTGGCGTTTTAGGAAATGTCATCTAACGGATAATTTGTGGCATTCTCTAATTGAATGTCACTAATGTATGCAAGCCAATGTCATTATAGGCTATTATTGTGGCACTAATCAAAATTGACACTAAATTAAAATATTGTGGCATTTGAAACAAAATGTCAATAACACAATGTCACTAAAAGTCATTTTTGTTGTAGTGCAGGGCTACGCATTTTAAACAATATGCCAAGAGAGCATACCACAAAATCCATGTAGAATATCAAAAGTTTCTTCCGAGCACTCCTACAATTTCTTTTGGCAGGTCCACGAGTTCGATTAGATGTTTCACTTGAAAGAGATTGGGTTCTGTTTTCAACCTAGTTTTTCAATATCAGAATTCCAGTCAGATATCACATGACTCTTTGAAAGATATAATTTACTTGAACCTAATTACATTACAACTGTATGTACCTGTGTTGGCAATGAAGTATCATGTGCTTGATTTTTAGTTTGTTGTTGCTTTTCCATTAAGGCTGCAACAAGAATTTTAAGCTCACGCACCTCGTTCTTCAATTCAACAAGCTCATTCTTGCTAGCATCTGTGGAAGTTGAAGCATATGGACCAAACACTTGCGAAGGTGTTGGACCCAAACCCAACCCACATGACGATTTTTACCCCGAACTACAATCATTATTTTCCTTTCAGTTGCCAATGGATCTAGCTCTGCTTCTGCGAATTGATCTGCCAATAACTCCTCGGCGTTTCTCTGTAAATGAAACAACACCACATTGAGAATGAAGCCTCAAAGTCAAATAACCAACAAATAGTTAAAAGTTATACCATAATAGTGGCTGCATCATCATCGATAAAAGTGCCATGCTTGGTAATATGAGTCGGCCTATAAAATTCTACATCACCGGTCTTTTTCCTTTTGCTGAAGAGGAATAATATGTAATAGTAATAATATTTTCAATATATTAAACATAGATAAAACAACCAAGGAAACAGTAAATCTATCATACCAGTTCATCGCGAATTACGGCAAAGCTCTTACTTCCAGTAGTATGGTTACATTTTTCATAAGATCTGTTCCTTTTGTTTGTTTCAGCTTTTCTCTGCATAACTTCAGATAATAAGTACTTGATCACATAAACTAAAAATAAGATTTAAGAACTTCTATATGGATATGAATACCTTTCCTTTCTCAGATTTCCAATATCTAACAAGAAATTCCCAATCTCGAGAACGCCAATTGCATTGTCCATTTCAGATTTATCATTTACTGATTTGCTGACCCAAGTTCCACCACAATTTGGGTAAGAGAAATATTGCTGCCAAAACGTTCATAAATCAGTAAAATAAGTGTTACAGTTGGGTGAACAAGAAAGATTTAACATCTAGTCTATAAACTAGAATACATATATTTTACCTTGATAAGTAATATCATGGTTATCTTGGTTGGTTTGGGTATATGGGACCAGTTCTCGTAGCCAAGCGGACAAAGACAAGAATTTCTTGCAATGACCCCACAAATTAGATGCAGCATGCCCTATAGGTTGGCCAATAAGCTGATTAAACTCAACGACGATTCTTTCGTTGTTTGGCTGTTTCCAAATGTTCATCATCTTTGTCCTGCCTCTCCCTCGTTTCCTAGTATTGGAGTTGCTTAGAGGCCCATTGACACCTTGTGTGTCATGGCTTACTATTGAAGGTACATTTTCTCCATTGTTATGCAATAGTGATACATTCGCTGGCTCTTCGGTTGGCTGACTAGTACTCAGAATAGTTCTATTACCTATTTTTCTTGTCCTCGCCATCTGTGAAATGCAAAAGGAAAAATAAACAACTATATAGAATATTAGCACAAGATTTTAAAGAATAAAATATTTAGTGTTAATTTATATACAATAGAATATCTACAACTTAAGATACAAATAGCTACAACATCATCTATATATATGATCAGGTTTCATATCCATATTGTAAAGCAAAAAAGATCTTGTGACAGTTAACATGCAGGGAATAAAGAACTAAATACAATAAACTGCAACAATAAAGCCTTAGCATTAGTTTGGGCGAATTCAGGAGGTTCAAGCGGCTTTTCTTTTCCTGAGTTCTCCAATGTAAACCTGGTAAACACAGGATCAAACAAAAATGAGCCCAACTGTTCATCATTTAACCAATGATCAGATACTTTTGGATTGCATATAAGGTCTTTCGGTACATCTACACCATGTTTGGTACACAAGCAAGTTTTTCGTAAAGTTCAAAGCGTTTTTGATCATTCAAAGGATGACAGAGAGTATATGATTACTAAAATTTGACAATCAAACTAAACCTCCTATGCAAATGACATTACAAAGAACGTCACAACAAATGACAGAAGCTCATAAATCTAATCTTAATTATAAATATTCCAACCGAGACTTGCTAAAATATCATTTCCAAATACTGAATGTGAGTACATCGCATACTATCAATTAGGAAAAAATCTCATAAAAAAATAGTATACACCTATTGTCCATACTCACTAGCAAATAATGCAATATTGTTGTGATTTTCAAAAATATCAAAAGTAGGCAAATAGACTTGTAACCTCAACTAATGTCTAATAATGCTAAAAAAAAAGTATATATTATGAATTGTATTTTCGTGAACTTATCAAATAATTGGACAAGCTTCTAATTTTAGTAACTAATTGAAAGAAAAAAAATTAAATTTTAGAAAGTTATAACTATAAAGTTGTTAAAATAAATCAATAATTGAAAATTTTATAAAAGATCATGCGAACTTAAATAATTGAAGGGTGAAAATAAATGAAATATAAATATGTTTCTATTGAATGAGAGAAAAACTAAAAATAATGTCTAATAATATTTTGGAAACAAATTACACAAATGCCATTCTATTTAACCATTGACTAACGGTCAAAGGATGGAGGGGGTTATATGCCAAGAATTCCAAACCTCAGGGAGGTATTTGCCAAAGTCTGAAACCTTAGGGAGGTATTTGCCAAAATCTGAAATCTCAGGGGAGGTGGATGAAAATTACCCTCTGAGGTATTGTGGTCATTTTAACCTTTTAAAATTACATAGAGTAATTTGTGTATTCTATTTTTACCGGGGTTAATATTCCTTCATGTAATAATTTAACAAAAGGAGATGTATATGTGATTAGCTCTTAATGTTTTATTCCTTTTTTTTTTTTTTTGTTGCAGATAAAAGCCAAATAACTAATGGCCATCTTAACACCGAACTGGACTGGGTGCCAGGGATGAAGAACATCAGGCTTAAAGATTTTCCTAGTTTCATTCGAACAACTGATCCTAATGATATCATGGTGAACTACAACATTTTGCAGACCAAAAATGCGTCTCGTGCCAAGGCTGTACTAATCAACACGTTCGACAATTTGGAGAATGAAGTATTGAGTGCCCTTAGGCAAAAAATTGATCATGTTTCCACCATAGGCCCACTCCAATTGTTGGAGAAGGAAATCGAAAAGCCTGAGATAAAATCAATAGGCTCAAGCTTGTGGAAAGAAGACGACGCGTGCATCGCGTGGCTCAGCGAGAGAGCCCAAATTCCATGCTTTACGTGAACTTTGGAAGTATCACGGTGTTGTCGCCTAAACATTTATTGGAGTTCGCATGGGGCCTGGCAATACCGACCAATACTTTTTGTGGATCATTAGACCGGATTCGGTTAGTGGAGAATCCGCAATTTCGCCCGAGGAGTACTCGAAGGAAGTCGAAGGACGAGCAATGATGGTGGGATGGTGCTCTCAAAAATAAGTATTGGCCCATCCTTCGGTGGGTGGATTCTTGACGCACTCTGGATGGAACTCGACTATCGAGGGGATATCCGAAGGCGTGCCTATGATTTGTTGGCCGTTTTTCGCGGAGCAACAAACGAATTCTCGGCATGCATGCACTGATTGAGACATGGGATTGGAGATTGAAGGCGAGGTTGCGAGGGATAAAGTGGCGGAGTTGGTGAAAATATTGATGGAGGGAGAGAAGGGGAAAGCGATAGGGAAGAAAGCGTTGGAATGGAAAGATAAAGCGCAGTATGCTGCTAAGAAGGGTGGTTCTTCTCGTCACAACTTAGAGTATTTGATTAATGAGATTCTTCTCAAGAACTAGTAAAAATAGAAATGCAGGACATAAAACTGAACTTACCACGGAAATGTTATTTTTTAAGTTTGTCATTTGTATTATTATTATGATTAATTTATATCGGAAATGTGCGTGTTATTATATATATATATATATATATATATATATATATATATATATATATATATATATATATATATATATATATATTTTTTTTGATAATAATGTGCGTGTTATTTGGTGCAACACTTATTGCAAATATTCTTTGTTTGGCATTATTTGACCTCTCTTATTTTGTTTCATGGGGCGGCAAATCATTTGCATGCCCCCTTCCCTGCATGCGCGTTACGGTACCTTCCTCTTATTATTATAACATTCTTATTTTCTTCTTGAACAATATAATAGTTGGCCGGCGATATTGCCAGAGCAATATTTGTTGCTGCCAGAGCAATTTTTTCAGATTTCCTAATTTACCTTCCTTAGTCAAAGGTTATGTAAGTTAAGTGTCTATAAATTTGTTAATGATAGGCTTTCCTAATTAATATCATTTATTCTTGATAGATCTTAGAGTCTAATACTTTACGTTATAAACAGTAGTTGCGGTACCTAGTCTAGACTGTTAAGTAAGACAGGTAAGTAAGACAGTAAAGTAAGACAGCAGATTTTAACGTGGTTCGGACTATGTCCTACATCCACGAGGCTTTCGCCTGAATCAAACTTCTTTCAACGGACAAAAGTTATTACACCAACTGGTTTTACTCTAACACCGAATCCCTCTAATGTTGATACCACCGGAACCTTTTTCGCGTCTACTCCGTTTGACCCGTAAGACCAAGACTCCCGTAATGATCTTCTTATGAGAATGCTTCCAAGCGAACTGCACGTACGTATAGATCCCTCTAACTGGCGCAATCCTTTCCCGTTGAACTCCCTTCAACTCTTGTCGGCTTCTCACGTTCTTGATGTAACTCAAGAGGGCGAAAACTAAGAAATCAAATAAAAGAGAACACCTAAAGATGTATATTTTGTTACACGTGTGTTCTACATTGATTCCTAGGATTTCTACTATTTATAGGATAGCTCTCCTGAAAGATATCCTTGAATCTCGGCTAGTCTCCATATCCAGTCGAGACAGGATCTTTCCAAATATATCCGAATCTTTCCGTGATAAGGCGATCCTTCCTTTTGCAACGTCTTTGTTTCCGTTTGATAAGATCTTCATGATCTTCGTATATTCTGCACATCAAAGACAAAGAAGAACTCCACAAAGAATAGATTACTAAAGGATATAGGAAAGAGTTTGATAAAGATTAACTTTCCATAAGATAAGATACTATAAGATCAAATTAAATCTTTCCAAACTCACCTAAATATTCACGCGTCTAATAACAAGATAAATACCATATAAAGCCATGTGAATAAATAAGTAAATAAATCAAAGTAAATAAAACCGAATTTTCCTTTAAAATAATTTTGCAAACAAGGAAATAAAATCTAGTTGGACCTGGCAGTCCTGACTGTTCAACCGAGTTTGAAACCTGTCGGACTTTGCGGTCCTAACAATTCTTAATTAATCAATGCATAAGAAAATAAGATCTTGTAATTCACGTCAATATTGAACATAAAAATTAGGCTTTTATTTATTTTTATTTGGTGAAGACATTCAACCACTGCTTTCATTCAGCCACCACTGCAATCTCTCTCTTTAATTTCGGTACGTGTTACCATTACTCAAATTCTGAAGTTGTAGTTAATATTAGTTTTTCTTCATTTTATGTTCTGTTTGAATTCTGATGCATACATCATTAGATTGTATTTTTATATCCTTGTTTTAATGAGATTAGTTTATATTGAAGTCCCAATCTCATATGTGTTCTTTGCTTATTGTTTGTGCAATCTATCCTCTTAAATGAACTACCAATGGTAATGAATAGAAAATCAGTTGGGGCATTGTTAGAGTGCATGAATTTTTTTAGAACGTGGTCTTTATGTCTAGTAGTGGAAAGTGGCTTTGAATTTTTTTTTCACAATTATCATCTTTTCTCTTAGACTTCTAAAATTTTGATAAATTGCTGGCTGTCTGATTTATTTGGACTCACACATTTATCTAACCTAACGTGTGCTCATTTTTTAGTTTCATCCTAGATTTCTTTCTTTCTTTCGGTTATGATTTCTCTGAATCATACGAAGAAGTATTTCTTTAATTACTCTTTATTGGGAATAGTACAGTACCTTAGCTTACATACTCTTTAAATTTTATAATGGTACAGTATAAGAAGAGAATGAGTGCCTTGTAGAAAGGTAAAATTATAATTAAACCAAACTCATATAAGCAATTCCTATGTTCTGATGATTAAAATAAACTTTTATGATAGTGATTCATATGTTCTTTCGGGATTCTAATAACATGCATATATATAATTTAATTAGATATTTTGTAACTTTGCACATATGTTTTTTCTCAATAATTATTTAAAAACTCAAATTGTTTAAACAACATCTAAAGAGGTCGTGGATGATCAATCTGGTGCTGCACACCCAAATGTTCAAACACAACAGCTTAACGAAGAAGGAGATGAGCTTCAACTCTTTGATAAAATGTTTGCAACTCGTGAAGAACTTCTAAATGCGGCGAGATGCTTTTATTCCTCAAAAGGTTATGCTTTGTCCGTTAAAAGTTCTAGGAAGGATAAGTATGTGACAATTGGTTGTGATCGAGGAGGGACTTATCGCGATAGAATCAACATTCCTATTGAGCATCGCCAACGGAACACAAGTACTCGTCTTATAAGCTGTCCTTTTGACATTCAAGGTAGAATACAAGATGGGGGCTTTTGGAAACTAGTCATGAGAAATGAATCTCATAATTATGAAGCTTCTACAAATATGTGTGGACATCCCTGTGTTCAACAATTTTCAAAAGAAGAGATATCAAGCATTGATGATATGACCAAATCAAGAATCGCACCACGCCGGATTCTTAGCTCCCTTCGCCCAAAAAAAATCCAAATCTTCAGGCAATATCAAGAAACATATACAGTATGAAGGTAAAAATAAAAAAGGACACATTAGCTGGTCGTGCTGAGATCCAAGTTTTATTTGAAGAGCTTGGAAAGGGGGACTTTAAGTTTGATATTCAGCGAGATGATGAAGGTCATTTGACTCATTTGTTTTTTGCACATCCTACATGCATTAAGTTAAGTAGAAGTTATTCAACTGTGTTTGAGATGGACTCTACATACAAGACAAATCGGTATCGTATGCCATTGCTTGAAATTATTGGAGTTACAAGTTTCAACACTTCATTTCGGTCTTGTTTTGTCTTTTTGAAAAATGAGAGGCAAGAAGACTACATTTGGGCTCTAAAGATGTTTCAAAAATCACTTGGTCAAACTCAAGAACCATCTGTTATTGTAACTGATAGAGAACTAGCACTGATGAATTCTATAAAAGTCGTTTTTCCCAGAACAGTGAATATTCTTTGTGTATCGCACATAAAAACAAACCTATTAGCCAACTGTAAGCCACGGTTCGGAAGATTGGAGGAATGAGATGGATTCTTGTCATCGTGGAATGAAGTGATAAATTGTGAGACTGAAACTAAATTTGAAGAAGCTTGGCAAGAGTTTGAACTACCGTACAAGGAGAAAAGTAGTGTACTAAGCTACATTAAAAGAACATGGCTCCCGTACAAAGAGTATTTTGTTGAAGCATGGTCAGGAAAACACTTACACTTTAGTAACAGAGTTACATCAAGAGCAGAGGGTGCACATTCAAAGCTTAAGAAGTATCTAATGGTTTCTAATGGTGACCTTCATACAGTGAAAGAGAAAATGTGTAAAGAAAACAAAGAAATTGAATAGAGACATGTATTTAAGGGAATGTATTGCAGAGTTTATTAAGTCTCAACGTGAGCAACTAGGCTATACAAAAGGAGTATTTAAATACATCTATTTATTCTTAAATCAGGCAAGGGTTCTCTAAAAAATATGACAGAACATAATTGACAGCTTGATGACAGGAAATCCTGATCAACATCTTGATTTTCGAATGTCTTCCCGTTTGAGCTCCAGAAATCACTCACTCTTCTTCATTGATTGAGATCTTGTTGTCCTTGTTATTTCAGTTTCCTTTTTCTTTCCACTGACTATTATAGTTAGAATATAGTCTGTTAATATCCTCCCGCAAACTGAGCCGTGGTTGAAGGCAAAGTTTGTTACGAAAAAACCTTAGAGCTGCTTTAGACATTGGTTTTGTGAACAAGTCAACGACCTGATTTCCAAAGGAGATATATTGAGTGACAAGTAGGCCGCGTGCAACACGTTCTCGCACAAAGTGATAATCTAATTCAATATGTTTACTTCGTGCATGAAAAACAGGATTCACTGTCATATGAAGAGCACTCAGATTGTCGCAGTGAAGTGTTGGCGGTGAAGACAATGTAACACCAAGATCTTTTAGAATGAAAGAGATCCATGTAAGTTCTGCAGCAGTGTTGGCCATGGCACGATATTCTGCTTCCATGCTTGATCGTGAAATAGTATGTTGTTTCTTGGCACACCAAGAGATTAGATTTCGGCCAAGATAAGTACAATATCCAGTAGTTGAGCGTCGTGTTGTTAGACAGCCGGCCCAATCTGAATCTGAAAAGGCAAATAGATCAAGTGTAGTATCGCCAGAAAAATGTAATCCCATATCAATGGTCCCTTTGACATATCGCAAAATATGCCGAACCATTTTCAGATGAATTAAAGTAGGAGCATGCATAAATTGAGATACAAAGTTAACACTAAATGAGAGATCGGGACGAGTAAGTGTAAGATATTGTAAAGCTCCAACAATTCCTCTATAGTAACTAGGGTCGTCTAATGGAGTACTATTTAGGAAGCTTTTGTTTTAGTTTCAAGAGGAGTACTCATCGGCTTGCAATCAGCCATACCAGAGCGTTCAAGTATGGTAAGTGCATAATGAGATTGAGAAAGATGAAGACCATGTGTTGTAGGTGTAATTTCCATTCCGAGAAAATGATGAAGAGCGCCGAGATCTTTCATATCAAACTCCCTGCTTAACAATGTAATAAAGCTTGAAACAAGAGTTGGATTGATCCTGTAAGCAACATATCATCCACGTATAAAAGTAAAAACAGTGAACCATTATCAGAATGAAAAGTAAATAAAGAAGGATCAACCAAACTACAAGATAAACCATATTTAATGAGAAATGTACTAAAACGATCAAACCAAGCACGTGGTGCTTGTTTCAATCCATAAAGTGCACGTTGTAGCTTGCAAACATATATCGGATGTTGAGGATCTGCCATTCCAGGTGGTTGTTGCATGTATAAATCTTCAAATATCAGGCCATGCAAGAAAGCATTTTTTACATCCAATTGATGAATGGACCATTTTTTAACAAGAGCTACTGTAATTAGCAAGCGAATTGTACCGGGTTTGATAACTGGAGAGAACGTTTCAGTGTAGTCAACTCCATCAATTTGATGGTATCCTTTGGCCACTAAACGAGCTTTGAGTCGTTCTAAGGAGCCACCAGGTTTGAGTTTTGTTTTATAAACCCATTTAGACCCAATGATATGCATATTAGAAGTGCGATGAACCAATTTCGATGTTTCATTTTTATGTAATGCAACAAGTTCCTCATCCATGACTGCTTTCCATCCAGGATGTGCCAAGGCAATTTTATAGTTATGAGGCTCACGGGGTATAGTAATAGATGAAGACATAGTTAGTGCATACTTGGGATTTAGTTTAACCCCTAATTGAGACCGAGTAACCATAGGATGGCCTAAAGGTGTTGGAGAATTAGGACTTTGATTGAGTGATTCAGGTTGTTCATGTGAAGTTTCTAAATCTTCATTGTGGTGAGAGTTAAGGTGCTCAATATCATTACTTTCTAGCGAAGGCAGTAAGTTAGAACAATTTGAGGTATCAAGTGGTTCTAAAGAGTTAAATGGGGTGTTCCCAGTATTTGTATTAGGTTCACTAATCAAAGGAGACTGATCTGATGGCCAAGAAGAATTTAAGTCTTGATGAGCTGTGTCATAAGTACCAATAGGCAGTGGAGGATTAAGACTTGGAGGTGAAGAAGAGGAAAGAAATCCTGCAACAAGAGTATTATTAGAACCTGATAACCATGAATCAAAAACACTAATAACATGTGACTGACTCGTTTGTCTACAAGGTTCAACAGTACGCTTATAAGGGAATATTAATTCATCAAAAACAACATGACGTGAAATAATAAATCTTTTACTTGATGGATGAAAACACTTATAGGCTTTATGTTTTTCGCTATAGCCAACAAAAATGCAGAGAAGTGTTTTAGGATCAAACTTATGATTTCTTGTATCCCAAGTGTAAGGAAAACACTTGGATCCAAAAGCCCGAAATGAGGAATAGTTTGGGTGTGCTCCATGAAGAGCAAAGTAAGGTGTTTCAAAGCCAAGTGCAGACGACGGAAGACGATTCATAAGATATACAGCTGTAGTAAAAGCTTCTACCCATAAAAACAAAGGTGTTGTTCATTAAAAAAAAAAAAAAAAAAAACAAAGGTGCACCACTATGAAATAACATTGTCATTCCTAAATCTCTTATAGTCCTATGTCGCCGTTCAACGAAACCATTTTGTTCAGGAGCATGTGGAGAAGATACCTGTAGATGAACGATACCCGTAGATTGAAAATGAGCAGATAATTTGGAGTTGATGAATTCACCTCCTCCATCTGACTGAAATATTTTTATTTGTTTGTTGAACTGTCTAGCAACATAATTCTCAAAGATTAAATATGCATCATAAAAATCAGATTTTTTATGTAAAGGAATCAGCCAAGTATACTTTGAGAAGTCATCAACAAAACAAGCATAATATCGAAATTTTGCAATAGATAAAATAGGGGCAGGTCCCCACAAATCACAATGGATTTTTTCAAAAATACTAGTACTTGAATGTTCTGAACTAGAGAAAGGTAAACGACTAAGTTTTCCTAATTGACAACTATCACAAAGATGTTGAGATTTTATTTTTCCTATAACATCAATTAGCCCTTATTTTTTAGCTTCTGCAACGCGGAAGATTGAGGGTGGCCTAAGCATTGATGCCAACCTTCAGCTGTGCTGGATTTGAAACGATGTGAAAAATATAACTGTGGTGAGGTAGATAAAACATATAGATCACCCTTGCGTTTCCCGGTTATCATTGATTGTCCTGTTCCCCGTTCCTTAAATCAAAAATCAACATCAGAAAACTCACAATTAACAGGAAATTGCTTGGTTAGTTGGCTTAGAGAGAGTAATTTTTTCGTTAGATTAGGAACCAATAGAACATTGTTAAGAGGTAAAGTAGATTTCATATTTTTTATACAAGAATCACCAACAACGATTATTGGCATGGATGATCCATCTCCTATTAACACTGAATCAGAGCCTGAGTATGCACGGATATTATTTAAAATACGTGGTTTGTCCGTCATATGATTGGAAGCTCTAGTGTCAGTTGTCCAATCTGTTTCCGAAATACTATTGTCCAAAGTGAGTGCAGTAAGGGCATGTGGTATACCTTCTGGTTGGATGGGTTTCTTTGGCACCCACCAGCAGATTTTAGCGATATGGCCTGATATGCCACGATATTGGCATTGTTGGTCACGATACTCATCTCTTTCTGCAGGTGTCATGCGACGCTTGCCCAACGGAGGTGGTCGACGTTGCTGGTTTGTTGATGATGAGTTGGTTGTGTATCCAGAACTCGAATCTGGCTGTTGTTGTGCTTGAAATCCACGTCCACTAGAGTTGAATTTTTGTGATGATCCATGATAGCCTTGAGAGGATGACTGTGAGGGCTGTTGCGTTTGTCCATAAAAGGCCATTTGATGTGTGAGTGATGAATCTGCAACATCTTTAGAGAACCAGTTACGCCGCTGATCAAAATTTTGAAGTTGAGAAACCAACTCCGAGTACGATGGCCAAGGGGGTTTCAACATGGTTGTGGTAAAGATTTCATACTGAGAACCAAGGCTAGTGAGAAGACAAAATACTTTTTCCTGATCTTGAATCGGCTTTCCGATGGCTGCTAAGTTGTCACAGAGGCCTCTGAAGGTGCGGATATGATCTGTAATTGTAGTGTGATCTTCTTTTCGAAGAGAGTTCAATTGTTGTCGTAGTGTGAACTCACGTTCTTGTAAGTTTTGAGCATATGCATTTTGAAGAGCTTCCCAAACTGCATGAGCAGTGTCGAGACCAATGACGAGTCCAAGTGTCTCCTCAGAAAGTGTTCCTATGCTTGAAGAAGGCGATCGGACTTTTGCCATGCTTTGAAATAATTTGTTAGTTGTGGTGTGGTGATTTCTGCATATTTTTCTCCAGAATTTATGTATTTTTCTGGGGCATGATCTTCATTTGTGAGATGCCCAACTAAATCTTGGCTTTCTGCAAGAGCCAATGCTTGCTCACGCCATTAGGGATAATTGTCGGCGTTAAGGCGGAGAGTAATGAAATTACTAACGTTGAGTGATAGAGTAGTCATTATGTAAAGGAGAGATTCACACAAAGAAATGGTCAGTTTTTGTGGTGTTTACTGCTGCCTAGTGCGCACATTGGCTCATGATACCATAAAGAAAACAAAGAAACTGAACAGAGACATGTATTTAAGGGAATGTATTGCAGAGTTTATTAAGTCTCAACGTGAGCAACTAGGCTATACAAGAGGAGTATTTAAATACATCTATTTACTCTTGAATTAGGCAAGGATTCTCTAAAAAAATATGACAGAACATAATTGACAGCTTGATGACACGAAATCCCTGACTAGTTGTGATTTACTGATCAACATCTTGATTTTCGAATGTCTTCCCGTTTGAGCTCCAGAAATCACTCACTCTTCTTCATTGATTGAGATCTTGTTGTCCTTGTTATTTCAGTTTCTTTTTTCTTTCCACTGACTATTATAGTTAGAATATAGTCAATTAATAATGTGTCTTATGCTTGAAAATGAGTTTAAGGAGATTAAGACACAATTAGCGAGGGAAAGGCTTCATATTCCTCACAACTGCAACATTCCATTTTTCAAGAACTTCTTACTAGAGTATCATTCTTTGCACTTAAAGAGTTAAACAAACAAATAGATATGACGAAGAAGGGAATTATGGAATTTACATGCACTGACCATTATACTTCAACCATGGGTCTTCCTTGTGCGCATATGATGAGGGATTGGATAGATAAGATATTGCCTCTTGAAGCTATACATTCTCAATGGCGAATTGATACAAGAGCAAATTTTCTCATGGAAGATGTCTAGAACGATGAACAAGGTGCTTTAGAAAAACTACTGCATGAGAACTATCAAAACTGGCCCATCATTGAGAAAGAGAATGCTCGAAAAAATATATCGCAAGTCATAAATGGCCAACAATTACTTTTCGAACCGGTTGTGCAACCTAGTAAAGGAAGACCTGCAAAATCAAGAAAAAGAAAAGCTTCAAGTTCTGCAAGACGTGATCCTTCAAGATTTGAAATTGTAGAGGCATCACAAAGTTGTGCAAGTTGTCAAAATGGAAGGCATGATATCCTTCAATGTCGAAGAAAAATGAATGTCAATCTTGTAAGTGATATTGGAAGCTCAATGGGAATTGATCTGAACGTGGTGCCTCCTTTCAATGAAGATTTTCCACGGGATATTTAAGATGTAAGTGATTAAAAGTGATTCATTTATCGTATCAAAACTGATATTATTACGTTTATGCCTATGTATTCTTTGAGTTTGCTGGAGTATGATATAGGAAAATTCTTTAATAATATTTTGAATTATTTAGTAGATTTTAACCAATGTTAAGATTAAAATTTTAATACTTATCTCGTTATTACCTTTTCAGGTTCTGAATATTTCAAGGACAAGATTTTCATGTCATTCGGCCGAGTCTTTCTATACTGCAATTTTCGGGAGCAATATTTGTGATTGAGATATAGAATAAAGGGATAATATCAGTGACACCCCCTGAGGTTTGATGTAATATCACTCACACCCCCTAAGGTTTGAATAATATCAGTGACACTCCCTGATGTTTGATTTCTAGGGGTGTCACTTTTAAAAGGACACTTGTACCCTTGAATTTAGTATTGCCAAATACTCTTCAATAATTAAAAGACACAAGTACCCTTTATTGTTCAAACGATAAAATCAAACTAGAATATAATAAATTAAAAAAAATCATATATATAAGTATAAGAAGGAAAAAAAAGGTCCCACCCACCCAAGGACGTATGCACATTGGAGCTTGGGGGGCTATAGGCCTATAGCCCTCCCAATATATTTCTGCCTATTTATTGCTATATATATACCCTCAATATATATAAAGATATATGTTAAGTATGAACAGAAAGATAGAGAGAATTATAACTAAAACTTTTGAGGCTTGTAAACTAAGATTTTAAATAAAATCCAGCAATAAATCTCAATACAAAAACTTTCTCTTAGATAAAAAGTTTTTGTATTGAATTATGAAGAGAATATGATTTTTAACCTTTTATCTAAGTGAAAGTTTTTGTATTGAATTATGAAGAGAATACTTACTGTTTTATCTCTTCATAATTCAATACAAAAACTTTCTCTTAGATAAAAGGTTAAAAAAAAAAAACAGTAAGTATTTCACTCTCTTTAGAAAAGAAAAAAGGCAAGTATCAAAAGTTTTCATGTAGTTTATAGTCCAAAAAATATCTTCAATCAAGAGGTATTTAAATAGTATAGCGTACAAAAAGAAAATTATTTGTATAAATCAATATAAATCGTTTTAATTTATGCAGGATGACCAACTATATTCTTATTTGATTTTATTATTTGAACAATAAAGGGTACTTGTGTCTTTTATTTTTGAGGAGTTTTAGGTAATATTAAACTAAAGGGTACAAGTGTCATTTTAAAAGTGACATCCCCTGAAAATCAAACCTCAGGAGGTGTCACTGATATTATTCCTAAAATAAATTATTAAATACTGTGTTGATTGGGTTTTTCTGGAGTGTATAATGAGTATCAATGTGACGCCCCACCTCTTAAAAATAAATTTACATTTAAAAACACATAACTTCAAAAAGAACATTAGAACTATTTATTAATATTCAAATATAAAAGTCTGTATAGATTAGTGGAAATTGTTTCCTTCATTAATAATAGGGATAATTATAGCTACACCCCCTGAGGTTTGGTGTAATTACAGACACCACCGCTGAGGTTTGGGAAATTACACTCACCTCCCCTGTGACTAACTTATGTCATATAAAAGACAATAATGCCCTTCATTAATTTGTTAGAGAATCTACGTTAATTATAAAAGTCTAATTGATTTTTCATTTTTCTTTTTGGTTTGATGAGCTCTCCTTATTTTTTTCTTAAGTTTTGATAATAAATTTGATACTAAAATATTATTAAATTTGCAAATCAATAAACCTGTGTTTGCTTCATTCTTTTGTGCATTTTTAATTGAGGTGAATGAGGAAGTTCTAAGCATATTGTATTCTTTTAATTTATAATATTAGGAGAAACTAATTAGTAAACATTAAAAGTAATATTATGATTTTTTAATCATTTATAATTAAATTTAAATAAATGGATTAATTAAGTAGATGTGTGTTTCTTTTAAACAAATATACTTTTTATTTTCAGTATTTTTAACAATATAATTATTAGGTTTGTATTTAAAAAGGTATTTATAG
Organism: Misopates orontium; assembly: GCA_946800315.1. Lineage (NCBI taxonomy): Eukaryota > Viridiplantae > Streptophyta > Magnoliopsida > Lamiales > Plantaginaceae > Misopates > Misopates orontium. The sequence continues at coordinate 15,859,172 of OX326948.1, forward strand.
AATTTTAAAAGATACTATTTACTTTACATAAAAAAAAAAAAAAAAAAAAAAAAAAAACTACTCAAACTTTGTATAATATCAATTGAAATGGAACAAGGGTAAAATTGGAAGTTTTCATCCAAATATTCAATAGAGGGACTTTGTTGTAAGGTTTATGCAAACCTCAGGGGTGGTATCTGTAATTACACCAAACCTCAGGGGTGTAGCCGTAACTATCCCTTAATAATATTGATATAGTTTCACCCCAAATTAGTTTATTGAATAGGCATTGACTATGAATTTTGAAGCAGTGTTCTAAACTATATTATTTACAGTAGGTGACTAGATTTCAATTCATATTCCTAACATTAACTTAGTAGTTCAGACTTTGATGATTAAAATATTACCTATGTCCCATTTCTAATTTTTGCCTTTCGACCCATAGCAAAACTTGTAATAGTCAGGACTTGTGTGTTGACCATTGATTTCCTAAGAGTTAAGCAAAGAAATGTAGGATGTAGAAGTGCAAATATGAATTGGAGATATACAAGTGGATAATAATAAGTTTCATCATATCTCATTTTCCACTTCTAGTTCCACGTAACTTAAGGAAAATATTACACATGCACCTAAAAGTTTAGTTAGGCTACGTGGCATGATATGTAAATTTCCCTCACATGCATAATTATAAATTCTATTTACTTGGACACCTATAAATAATACTTTCATGTCTTGAGTAGAAAATTAGGAAGCTTGAATAATCAATCTCACATACTCTCGGAAGACAGGTAAAGAGCAAATTCTTCATGTTCTCTTTGGATAAAATTTATTTGCCTATATTTATGGCGGTAAATTGGTGAATTAAAACTCTACCTTGTAGTATAGTTACTATATATACACACGTTTCTTTTGACAAATAATTAGTAAAAGAAAATAAAGCATGAGTTATGTTTGAATTACAATCGATAGTTGTAGGATTGCTGTAAATATATTTATGTAATTTCGGAAAAGTAAAATAAATAATTTTGTTTAGAAACTTAACTTAAAGTAATTTTAGCGGAGTGGTTGTTCTTGGTCTTTAATATTTTTGTAGACTTAAAAATAAAGGTTTTACCTAAACAGTTAACTACTTGTGATTTTAAATTCTTTACGTGTGATTTTAAATTCTTTACGTGTATATTTTAATAAAGAGTCATAAATTAGTAGAAGAGTTTCAGTTTGAGATAATAACAATACAATAAATAGTAATAGTTGGTTAATCTTATACATTATTGACTGAATAATCAGGTTTAATATGTAATTTAGACCTAGATGAATCATTAAGGCCAGACTTAGAAACTTATCTATAAAGCACTGTAACATGACTAATTAAAATAGTTTATTATTTTGGATTTAGATAAATATACAAATAAACATTTATAGTTAACATACAATGTCTAGGAGTAACTTATGATGTCTAAGATATATGCATAAATATTTCATCATAGGTGACTAGGATTTCGTGTATTGGATGAAGTAGAGTCACAACTCTTGCTTCTACGAGATAGCTACTTGGTCGAGGATGATGTTAAAATTTTATATTTTTCATTGGAATAAAAGTTATATTATATATATCAAGTGCTTTATCTTGAACTTGAAAATACACAGGCATTACCTTTTAGAAAATTGTTGTTTGCGAAGTTTACAAATTCTAAGGAATGCACAAGTACTTTTCTCTATAACTTGATTATTTATTGAATATATTAAAGCTATGTTATCTTGTTAAAAATGCATTGGTGGATTAGTGATCCATGCGTTGATGCTTCCTGTTTTAAAGCATGCCTGTATCGTCCATGAATTAGTTTCATGACTGTTATCTTATTCAATGTCACTTCGATGGTTGTTATTATGGGCCTTGACTTGATTGATGGAATATGCCTGGGTAGCATCGGGCTATTGGAGCAGTTCTATCGTCCAACGCCAATCTAACTCTATTCTACGTCTGGACGGAGCGTTCCAACGGGGTGAATGAGAGTTGAGGCGTGTTCCTGGGCACGTTCTCGTCTTTTATCCGGGTCACACCTGGAGGGGAGGCATAAGCCGAATGGGAGACATAAGACAATCATAAAACATGATTGATCTGATACGTGTTATGATTTGGCATGAGAATATTTTTAAAAGTCTTTATTGAATATTCTTTTGAAAGCATGTTTCATAAAGGTCACATTTTATTGGAAATCCTCTAAAGCAATTATTATTAAAGTTTATTATTTTGAACCTCACTGAGTCCTTTTGACTCATAAAAAATATTTTCATGATTTCATTCCAGATTTATTTGTGGATGGGCTCAGGTCGCATTTGACTTAGGTTTCGTGCAGTAGGAGGTAATTAGCAGTTGGTGCGAAGTAATTCATTGTTGAAATTAGAAATTTAGTAAATATGAATTTTTGGATATTATCTTCCGCTCTATGGTTATTTGGGTTGTTAAAATCAAGCTCTTAAACCTTTTAATATTTATGCTGTTATGTTATTTGATTTTGCTCTTTTAGATAAGCACTCATTTTCTTCTTCTTTTTGGCTTGATATATTTGTTTTTTATTCTAAAGAAATTCTTTTGTTCTAATTACTGGAAAGAAACTGAATTCATGTTATGTGCATTTTGAATACTTTGCGAATAATATAACAAGATCTGATCATATACACTGAATGATAGATATTAAAGTTAACGAATAATTGTGTTTTATCTTTTGTAATACTAACTAATGATATTTACCCTTTTCTTAAAATTTAAATTATGAATTATGTGGACTCTTTTTGTTGAAGAGAGCTATGCATATATAACTATAGTTTGAATTTTTTTTTTGGTAAGATTTGTAAAAACAGTAATAAAAAAATGAAATAGTATAATAAAATATGAATGTGTTAGAACTTAGAAGTGAGCAGTTTTTTTTATTTTTTATATTTGGAGAAGTTGAAGTCTATATAACTTGTCCTTTAGTATTCTAATATTTACTTAATTTTATTCTTCTTTAGAACTAAGAAGTAGAGGTTTGTACAACCATTTATGGTGATGTAGAGCAGTATTTAATGCAGTTGATGCAACAAAGAAATATTTCTCAGTGGTGATTTCTTCTATAATGCTTTTTGAAAAATTCATTGTGGCAAGAACAAGATATCGCCGGTTTGATCTAAATTTATTAGATTTTGTAAAGAATATCTCGTAGCAGTAAAGAGATTTTATATTTATGGTAGAGTTAAATACGTATTTATAAATTAGTAATATTTAATTAGGAAAGTCTATCATTAACATATTTATAGACACTTAACTTACATAACTTTTGACTTAGAGAATATGAAAAAATTGCTCTGACAAATACTGCTCTCGCAATATTGTCGCCCATAATATTTGATGTGACCTATCTTGTTAGTTGTAAATGTATCGAAGTCAACATTGTTATTACATAAAGAAACAATCTTATAATTTAATAATGATTAAATATAACTGATAATCAAATCTTGTACAACTTTTGAAAGGGTATTTGAAGTGGTGCATTTATTAAGTCCGAGGAGTCGGGTTGGACTTTGGATGTTAATCTTAGCTTATACTTTCCTTTCATTTTTCTTCTTAATTTTTTAGAAAGTTATACTGAAGTTTTTGTAAAGTTAAATTTGTAAAAGCTTCAAATTCAACTTTAACTACACATACATAAAAATCAGCTTTAGTAAACTCTCTAACAATGGATACCCTCAGAACGCCAAGACCGTCTAAATTGCTCATGTCATCATGTTACCGACCCAATTTGAATCTCCAGAATTGCTTGAAGAACAAGCACGGAAAGTGTGAAGAAAGAAGCAGAGAGAGAGAGAGAGAGAGAGAGAGAGAGAGAGAGAGAGAGAGAGAGTGTGTGTGAGAGAGAGAGAGAGATTAGAGAGATGTAATCATATTTTTTGCATAAACACATACTGAGCCTGAGATTCTGTTACATAGCCATGTGCAGGGCGTGACATCATGCCTATGTAATCACAAATAAAAGACTAAACTGACCCTCAACATTCGTAAAATAAACAACAAAAACGTGTAAACAAAACCAAAAGAAAACACGACTTGAAAAGTAAAAAATGCGATTTTCCCTTCTAAAGTCTTCAGCCTTCAAAAGTAAAAATTCCCAATTCAGATTCAATTCACGATCTGCAGACCTAACCCTAATTACTCTTCAAAAATCCAATCTTGATCTCAACATTACTCCCCCCTTAAATCAAAGCTTGTCCTCAAGCTTTAATCCTCTAGCCCTGGAAAATGACGTTGCAGCCATTCCCAATCCTCCCATGACGCTTCACTCTCTGACAAATGACTCCATTTAATCAGCCACTGTGCACTTGCCGCGTTACCTCTTTTCACCATTCTTTTTGCTAAGATTTTCTCAGGGATGAGCATTAACTTGTCCTCTTCATCCATTGCAGGTAGATCCGAAGAAACCATATCGGTTTGGCCTACCCTCTTCTTTAACACTGATACGTGAAACACCGGGTGCAGTTTCACCGTCGCCGAAAGTTGCAATCGATACGCCACCTCACCTATACGCTCCAACACCTCAAAAGGGCCTGCATAGCGTGGACTCAGCTTCCAAATCGGGCTTTTTCGCACTGACAGTTGTCTATACGGTTTCAGTTTGAGGTATACCCAATCTCCCACCTCAAACCTTCTCTATGTTCTGCCTTTATGTGCTATTTGCTTCATTATGTGCCTCGTTTGGTTAAGATTATGCTTCAGCTGTACAGTAATTTCTTGCCTCTCTTTCGTTAATTGTTCAACTCCAATTACTTTGTAGTCTTGGTAGGGTCCCACTCCCATCTGTGGGGGGTTTATAGCCATACATGGCTTCAAAAGGTGTCATGTGGATAGCTGAGTGGTAACTAGTGTTATATCACCACTCAGCCAAAGCCACCCACCTACTCCATTGCTTGGGTTGGCTACTTGTCATGCATCTCAAGTAAGCCTCCAAGCATTGATTCACCCTTTCTGACTGACCATCAGTCTGAGGGTGGTATGCAGTGCTTAAGTGCTGTTGTACCCCTAGAGCACTCAACAGCTCTGTTAGCATGAGTGAGGGGTATTTCAGTCATTTCAGTACTTAGGGTTACATTCCCTCATGTATTTATATGCTATCTTATGATGAATAGAAACAATGAATCTTTCCCCTACATTCTCTTTAACATGGTATCTAGAGCCACAATTTCTTAAACAAAAAAGAGCGATCCTGTGGGCCTAAACCCTAGCGCTGCCGCTGCAGCGGCGGCGGCTGTCGAAAATTTTTATTTCATGTATTTTTTTTTCTCACCCTTCTCTATACAAATTGTTTCCCCCTTTCTTGAACAAAAAAAAAAAGGAACGAACAAAAAAAAAATCAAAAACCCTAATCCGCCGCAGCCGCCGTGGATTTGGCCGAGATCTAAACGGATCTGGAGGATCCGAGATTAGATCGGAGGACTCGACGGCCTAGAGGCGAAGCGATGGTGGCGGATCCGAGCAGATCTGGAGGTACGAAGGCGGCGAGTAACTGTTCACGGCAGAAAGTTTGTGAAGGCGGATTTGTTTGTTGACGGTGGAGAACCAGCGGCGCGTCTTCTTCATGCCGCCAGTCGCCGGAGCAGGAGGAGGTCGATTTACGTGCGGTTTGTACGAGAGGCTCCACTGCCTGTAGTTTGATTTTGAGATTTTGAGATTTCAGCCTTCGTTTATGGCCGATTCTGTCTGTTTAGTTTGTGAGTTTTGGGTATTTGCATTTTGAGTCCTTAAGTATTTGCAGTTTGGTCCTTGGGTTTTTTTAGATTTTGAGTATTTGCATTTTGGGTGTTTAACTTTTGGGTATTTTGTCTTTAGCCACTTAGGTTTTATTTTGTGGCATTTTGATTGTTTGAATATGTGAGCAACGCATGGTTTGGTTGCTTCGGGGGAGTACGAAGTATTATGAAGTAGTTTATCGTGGCTTTAAGTTTGTTATTGTAGTTGTTGGTGATGAAGTTGTAATTTCGGATGATTGGCAAGTTGGCATTGCGGTCGTCGCACGAAGAGTTGACATCTGATGTATCAATCTATCGTCGTTTGTTGTTTTGTGGACCAAGTGATCCAGTTGTTGAATGATTGATGTGTTTTCCAATCATAGTCACCGCCAAAGTAGCGAGTGTTGCTTTTGACGAAGATTAGAGTCCAGAATGTCAAGTGTGGATCAAGAAGATCCATTTCAGTTCACGTTCCGCCATAGACAATCAACCGTCGTTGCAAGTTATGTAGTTAGTCAGTTTTAGTTAGATGTTTGTTTTGTGACAAGCTTAGAGCGTAGTAAGCTCAAGCTTGCGGGGGAGTGTTAGCATGAGTGAGGGGTATTTTAGTCATTTCAGTACTTGGGTTACATTCCCTCATGTATTTATATGCTATCTTATGATGAATAGAACAAATGAATCTTTCCCCTACATTCTCTTTAACAAGCTCCTTCCAGAATGCACTCACAAACACCTTGTCCTTGTCAGTGGTTATACTGCTAGGCAACCCATGTAGTTTGTAAATAGAGTCTAGGAATACTCTAGCCAAACTAGAAGCAGTGTAAGGATGTGCCAAGTTGATTAAATGAGCATACTTGGTAAATCTGTCAACCACTACCCATATTGTGTCTTTGCCTTCTGATTTCGGTAGTTGCTCTATGAAATCCATAGTGAGATGCTGCCATGCCCTATCAGGTAGAGGTAAGGGTTGTAGAAGTCCGAGGTATTTAATATTCTCATGTTTGCACAATTGGCAAACTGAGCACTGAGTAATGAACAATTTGATGTGGTCTTTCATGCCATGCCACATAAAGATCAGCTGCATCCTCTTGAGAGTGGCCATGACTCCAGAATGACCCCCCTGTGCAGCCTGAATGCATCATTCCCACCACCTTCTGTCTTAAGTTAGCAGCCTCTTCCACATATAGTTTACCTTTGTACTTAAGCAGTAGATCCTCATAAGCAAAGAAAGATACATCATAAGGGCTTAGTACACCCTGTCTAATGGCCTTCTCAACCACTCTATCACCCTTATAACTGCTCTGCAGATCATCAACCCAACTTGGTTGGATAGTGCTTATAGCCAAGTACTGCACTCCCTCTGATTCTCTCCTGGATAGAGCATTAGCAGCTCTATTCTCACCCCCTTTCCTATATTCAATTTTGTAATTGAACCCCAACAACTTAGTCATATATTTGTGTTGCATGGGTGTGGAAATTTTCTGCTCCAGTAGATACTTTAGGCTATGTTGATCTATTTTTATCGCAAATTGTCTCTGTATAAGGTATGGCCCCCATTTATCCACAACAAGTATGATAGCCAAAAATTCTTTTTCATAGACTGATAAGCCAAGATTCTTTGGTCCCAACCCTTTGCTAATATAAGCAATAGGGTGCTTTTCTTGACTTAGCACAGCCCCTAACCCATAGTAGCTGGCATCAGTTTCCACAGTGAACTGTTTCTCAAAGTCAGGTAGTTGCAACACTGGTGAAGACACCATTGCTTGCTTGAGGTTTTCAAAAGCCTCAACAGCCTCTTCTGACCACTCAAACCCTCCCTTCCTTGTCATTGCAGTCAAGGGCTTGGCTATAATCCCATAATGCCTGATAAATTTCCTGTAGTATGTAGTACCCAGTAAGGCCCAAGAATCCCCTCAATGCTTTAACATTTTTTGGTTTGGGCCATTCCACCATACACTGGATCTTTCCTGGGTCAGCCTCTACCTTTCCTCCACTAATGATATGCCCAAGGTACTCCACTGTTCCTTGCCCAAAGGAGCACTTGGATGCCTTGGCATATAGTGTAAGCTCAGCCAACTTCCCAAAAACCAACCTCAAGTGTTCTTCATGCTCTTCCATACTCATACTATAGATAAGTTTGTCATCAAAAAACACTAATACAATTTTCCTTAGACAATCCTTGAAAATAGTGTTCATAAGAGCCTGAAAAGTGGCTGGAGCATTTGTGAGGCCAAAAAGGCATAACCCTGAACTCATAATGCCCTGAAACTGTCACAAAGGCAATCTTATGTACATCTTCCATTTTCATCCTTATCTGGTGATAACCGGCTCTCAAATCCACCTTAGAGAATACCCTGGAAGGGGTGAGTTCATCCAAAAGGTCTTCAATCAGTGGGATTGGGTAGCTATTCTTCACTGTGAGTGAGTTCAGCTTTCTGTAGTCAGCACAGAACCTCCAGGTGTTGTCTTTCTTCTTCACTAGTAGCACTGGTGAGGAATAAGGGCTATTACTGGGCTGAATGATCCCAGTACTTAGCATTTCCTGCACTAACCTCTCAATCTCTTCCCTCTGTACATAAGGGTACCTGTAGGGAACTTGCTTGAAAGGTTCTGGCGCAGGGAGCAATTGTATGGAGGGATCTTGCTCTCTGTCAGGTGGTAGTGTAGTAGGCTCCTTGAAAATCTGGGCAAACTCATGTAGCAACCCTCTCAACTCATCTGGGCATTCTACCTCCTTCCCTTGTTTCTGTCCCGTGTCTACCATGAACAAACAACCCCATAGGCATTGTTCTTCCTTCCTTGCTACTTGAACCACCTTCTCTTCACTGATCATCCTTAGGGAAATATCTGAGGAAGAGGCCCCTTTGCAAAGTGTGCTCTGGCCTTGGTGGTCAAACAACAACTTTTGTTCACTGAAATCAAAAGTTACAGGGCCTAAAGCACTCATCCAATCCACTCCCAAGACTAAATCAAACCCTCCAATAGTGATTATCCTTGCACCAGAGGTGAAATGATCTCCTCCCGTTTCCCAACTCAGCTCATTGCACTTGGCATTACAGCTGAGTGTGCCCCCATTTGCCATTGTAACAGTAAGGGGTGTGGTATACTCCAGCTTGCAATCCATTCTTCTGGCTGCTTCAACATTTAGGAAAGTGTGAGTGCTCCCACTGTCCAATAGTATATTGATATCCCATTTTTCTGTTCTACCTATCAACTTCATGGTCTTTGGTACCCTCTTTCCAGACAGGGCATGAGCAGAAATTCTGAAGAGTTGTGGTTCTTCTACCACCTCTTCAACCCCCCCCCCCCCCCCCTCCTCTTCACATTCCTCCCCCAGTATCATGAACAATCTCTTGCACTTGTGGCCAATGTGATAAGCCTCATCACAGTTGAAACACAAGCCTTGTTTCCTTCTATTCTCCATTTCCTCCACAGACAACCTCTTAATGGGTGGATATCTTTCAGGGGTTGTATTTGTTTTGCAACTTTCATTAGGGCTGCTGTTGGGCAGTCTGCCCTTGAATGGTATTGTTTGGTTTCTTTGGGGCTGTCTATGTTGCTTGTTAATAGCCTCTAGCATCACTTCTTGCTTCTTAGCTGTGTGAACAGCTTGTATGAGAGTCATAGGGTTAAGCATTTCCACCATTAGCCTAACCTCATCCTTCATCCCACTAGTATAACTTTTAACAAAGTACTCCTCATCTAAGTATCGGTTCTTGTGACTCATATAGGATTTCAACTCCTCAAAACGTTGAGTATACTCCTCAACCCCCCCCACTTTATTTTAGTTTATTGAATTCTTCTATTAGCTAAGATAAATCTCTCCACCACCAAATCAACAAATGGTAACCATCCCATACTCTCCTTCCCCTCTACAACATCCATAAACCAATTCTCAGCCAACCCATCCATGTGGACTTCAGCAGTTAATATTTTATTATAGTCAGACATTGTGTTGATCATAAAATACTTTTGACATTTTCGAACCCAACCCCTTGGGTTTGATCCATCAAAGCGTGGGAACTCAAAGCGAGGTCCCCTGATCATCGTTCCTTTAGATCTTGAGTTAGGAGGTGTGAGAATATCTGGATCAGCAGATGTTCTCACTGGGGTTGGTGCGTGGTTTGAACTGGCTTGACCTGTTTGTCTATTCTCCGTATTTTGTTTGCGCAGGAGTTGAGCCACCATCTCTTTCAGCTCCTGCATATCTGCTTTCAGTTCAGTTTGCCCATTTCCTAATTCGCCAGTAGTGATCTCTAACTCATCTATTCTTGTTGTGTTGTTAGGTGCCATTGATTGATCAGAGTGTGCCAGAAAACCTGCTCTAAGGCCAATTGTTACCGACCCAATTTGAATCTTCCGAATTGCTTGAAGAACAAGCACGGAAAGTGTGAAGAAAGAAGCAAGAGAGAGAGAGAGAGAGAGAGAGAGAGAGAGAGATTAGAGAGATGTAATCATAATTTTTGCATAAACACGTACTGAGCCTGAGATTCTGTTACATAGCCATGTGCAGGGCGTGACATCATGCCCATGTAATCACAAATAAAAGACTAAACTGACCCTCAACATTCGTAAAATAAAGATACCAAATGCGACAACAAAAACGTGTACATAAAACCAAAAGAAAACGCGACTTGAAAAGTAAAAAATGTGATTTCCCCTTCTAAAGTCTTCAGCCTTCAAAAGTCAAAATTCCCAATTCAGATTCAATTCACGCTCTGCAGACCTAACCCTAATTACTCTTCAAAAATCCAATCTTGATCTCAAAACATCAATTATCACCAATAAAATCAAATACTATATTTGGATTTCGGACAATTACATTAGCACTGATTAAAAGTCAGAAAGATAGAAACAGGTTGACAGGCGGTAGCAATACTTGTATTGGAAATTTTATGGTACTAAGAAAATTTAACATTAGAATTATATCGTAATACTATATATATATATATATATATATATATATATATATATATATATATATATATATATATATATATATATAAGGAAACACACTATCTACTTTTCCATCACCATAAAGGAAAACTAGAAAATCAATTCTTGTATTTCCTTTCTATATTAACGTACGACTGCTATAGTTCTACTTCTATATATTTAACAGTGGAGTTTGACTAGGTTTCAAAATCGTAAGATTCAATAACTCTGTTATTTTTCTTTTCGAATAATTTGATACTCTACTACAAATACTACGTACTTTTATAGTTTAAAAGTTTACAAACAAATGCCGGCCTATGTAAAATGCCAACTTGCTACATTTGTCAAAATTATTCCAAATGTTTAATCTCCAAAATACATGATATACGTATGACACTATATTTGTTGCGGATTATTTGGGCCACGGCCTTTGAATTGTTTGCTTGAGAGTTGAGAGAATATATACGTGCGTAAAAGAGAGAGAAAAGAGAACACTTGAAACAGCTAAACGTCCAAATACATGAATATCTTGCAAAAGCTACCTCGTTAGTATTGGCAAATAACCCCTTCTACAACTTTTTATTAGCAAATACTCTCTGTGAAATTTAAAAGTTAACAAATACCTCGAGATTGTTATATTATAAGTTGATTGAACTAGTAGGTAAAGATTTTTATGTATTTAAGTTTTATATTAAATGGGTTTTTATTCAACTAAACATTATAATATTTTCCAGATTCTTTGAATCCCTTAAAGACATAATGAAAATAATCAATATCGTATATTTACTTTTACATATCTTAAAAGTAATGCTTTGTTTTTCAATTTCAAAAAAATTATATAAAATTCATTTTAAAAAATAAATATTAACCCTTTATGCATCAAATAAGTACATTAAAATCAAGTTTAGCTATCAGTTTTAGAATGTGTCAATCAATTAATTAATGGATTAATTAAGAGGTACTTGTTAATTTTAAAAACTTTAGAAGGATATTTGTTCATGAAAATTACAAAAAGGAATTAATTTTTTGCTAATTCTGATTAACAAATGGGCACTTTTTTGCAATTTATTCTAGTACTTAAGCTACCAAGATTCATAAGCTACTCATTGTAGGAGTTAGGCGGACTTTCGCATCCTCAACTACCCTTCAACGGATCTTCTTTCACATGTGTAAGACCATAAAATAAAAACACGGAATCCAAAATCTCACTTTTATATTCTCCTTGGTCAAATAAAACACATTTCTTAAAAAGAAGACAAAGATTAAAAAACCTACTTAGTAAATGCTAACGACAACAAAGCATATGCACGAGAAAATCACATTTTTGGTGCCTTAACTTGGCACAAGTTCGTTTTTGGTGCCTTAATTTGGCACACCACGTTTTTGGTCCTCCAATTTGGCGTTTTTTCAATTTTGGTCCTCCAATTTGAATTTGTCGCCGGATTTTGCCACGGTGGACGAATTTTGGGGATTTTGACCCAGTCAAGATGCCACGTCACCCAGATGCTTAGTTGGCACGCTATGTGGACTTTTCTAAAAAAATGTTAAATTACAAAAAAAATTACAAAATTAAAAGATATTATAATTTCAAATTGATGTAAACTAAATAAAAAATAAAATGTAATTATAAAAGGTTTTTCTAATTTAATAAAATTAAATATTAATCAAAAAACAAAAAAAGTTATGAAAAAAAAAAGAAAATAAAGTCTGGAGGGTTTGACGGTGGAGGAGGAGAAGATGGGGGAGGTGAAAAGAAGATGAAGATGGGGGAGTTGAAGGGGTGGTTGACGTTGGAGGAGGAGAAGATGGGGGAGTTGAAGGGTTTGACGGTGAGGGGTTCGAGGACGGTGGAGTAGGAGACGATGGAGGAATTGGAGATTTTGGAGGTGCAGGCGACGATGGGGGAGGAGAAAGTGGTGGTGAAGGGGCAGTGGTTGGTGGTTGTGGTGGAGGAGAAAGAGGTGGTGAAGTAGACGGTGGTTGGAGGAGGAGGAGAAGGAGTTGGTGGTGGAGGACTCACCGCCGTTCTTTTTCTTTTTTTTTTTTTTTTTTTTTTAAATTCTTTTTTGTTTTTTTTAACTAATATTAAATTTATGAAATTATAAAAACCTTTAAAATTATTTTGACATTTTTAAGTATTTTACATTAATTTGAAATTTTGACATTTTTAATTATTTTACATTAATTTGAAATTAGAATTCTTTTTTAGTTTTTTTGGTAATTTTGAAATATTTTTCTGTAATTTTTATTTTTTTAGAAAAGTCCACGTGGCGTGCCAACTAAGCATTTGGGTGACGTGGCATCTTAACTGGGTCAAAATCCCAAAAATCCGTCCACCGTGGCAAAATCCGACGACAAATTCAAATTGCCGCCGCCGGAGGACCAAAATCGAAAAAAAAGCCAAATTGAGGGACCAAAAACGTGATGTGCCAAGTTAAGGCACCAACAACGAACTTGTGCCAAGTTAAGGCACAAAAAATGTGATTTTCTCGCATATGCACTAATAAAAGGTGGTATCAATTGAGAATAATCTCATTAATTCTCCAAATTCTTATACGAAGTCCCGCCAACTACCCTTCAACGGATCTGTCTCCATCTTCTTTCACATGTGTAAGACCATAAAATAAAAACACGGAATCCAAAATCTTACTTTTATATTCTCCTTGGTCAAATAAAACACATTTCTTAAAAAGAAGACAAAGATTAAAATGCAAATTAATTTAAAAAACACCGTGAAACTCACTATCATGGCCACAATAATTCATTATTATCTGAAGTTACTTAAACCCAATGTTTTCAGAACCGGACCGGACATAGAACTGGTAACCTTACTGGTTATAGGTTCGATCAGTTTAACCGGTTAAATTACCGGTTACATTTATTTTGATAAATTCAAATCACAAATATATATTTTCAGAATCACCTCAAAGTGTTAAATCACATACATTAAATAATATATCTAAATCCAAACACTAAATGATCACATCAAATATTAAACTAAATTAATTTAATAAATACCTTTTATATCACATAAATACAATTTTTGTTCAATAAACTTAAAGAAATAAAATAATTGAAGTAGCATTAAAGTTTAAACCCACCATTGGTTCTCATGCTTTTTATTTATTTTAAATTTTTTTTGATTTCTTTCAATTCTATTATTCAAGGCACCTACTCACTTTAATTTTAATATGACTCCGACAGTTTCAGTTCGAGTTGGGTGCATCTTTTGTATGGATTATATGAACTGTAAGATTGATAAATAGAAGTTCATTTGGAAATGAAATTATCTTCTTCATTCTCATATGTATTTCCGCTCTGAGTTCGGTATGCTATCCACAATTTCAGTGTTGTCTATGAATTGAATTGAATTTGCATGCCTTAGGAAATGATTTTCTGGATTATGTAAGTGGTCAATTTGTACATAATATGACTGATCTTTTTATGCTTTTTCTTATCTGTGTAAAGATTGATCTGTTGTTTGTTCTTTGAATTATTGGATTTTGCTGGCGTGGTGTTCGATATAAGTGATCATACAACCATAATTGTGTGTTTCTATACTCTTAGCTTCTTCTTTTGCTTTCTACTTAAACTCCGATATCGTACTCATTTGCCTCTAAAATTGCAGGATTATACCTTCACACAGTCACAGGCACAATGCTTGTGGTAGACACTTCGAGGGGAGGGCAATTGCGCATCAATGTAAATTGAAAAGAGATACCTTGGCTGTTTAAACTAACCCTATTGTTCTCAACAAAATGACCTTTCGCTTGTCCTATAATTTATGATACAAGCTCCTAGCTCAAATTTGTAAATATGTAGATCTGAATCTTACTCTTTTATGTAGTGTAGTGACCCCAAATTTGGCCATTGAATTCCTGTCATCACCTGTTGTGAAAAGTTTATCTCCCATAGATTAGCTAGTGATGCACATTTCCCTGGTTCGAGTAATAATTAAGGAGATTTACCATATGCACGTCTATATTAAATGCATTTTGACGTCACTTTTACCATCATGCATCTTAATTCACGTGCAGTTTGATGTCACTTTTCCTGGCGTTCCATGTTCATTGCCGAGTCTTGATGCCATGGATATCAGTGGAGAGCGGCATATGGACATAGTATATGTAATGCATTTCACTCTTTCTATTGGTTTTCGTCGGTTCACAAATTTTGCTTATTGAGACAGGCTTCCTGCTTCGGTTGTTGTTTGTACTGCAAACAATAATCACGACCGTGTTTCACTTCTATATCATGTCTGATGTATTTTGTATCTTGTACATCTTTAAACTTTCAGAGACATGATATATTCAAGAAAAGAATCGATTCTCACGGCAATGTGATAGAAGTGAGGCAAGATGGAATTGGTGCACCAAAGGTCTGTTTGACTTGATTGTTTTCTGTTTCTATTCTATACGATATTCATCTGCATTGTACTTTTAGTGGCCAATTAGGATTAAAATATTTCCCCCTTATTATATTCTTGGACCACAAGTGTGGCACTTCCCATTTGCTTTTGATTATGGGCAAGTGAGACCTTTACTGGAAGTTGCTGAACAATAACACATGAATGGGAATGTAATAAACAAAATGTGATACTTAAATCGCCTCTCCTAACTTATAATATACTATACAGTTGGAGACCTGGAACTGTTAATGAAATGCAAAGGATTGCCACATTATATGTTCACTGGTCCTTATGCCCAGCTGGAAGATAATATGTTCTCTCATGCCATGTCGATTACCTCCCGAAGGCATGTAACATTATATGCATTGCTAGTTCATAACTCACGCTGGATACTTATGGGTATAGGGTATGAACATTCCTCTGGTCTAGCCTGCTAGATGCAATGAAATTAATGCTTATGAGCTTCCCTTCCGTTGATCATTTAGGCCTTTGATGCTTAGGTTTATATAAAATGGTTTATTTTATTTCAATGCTTCTGATTAATAGTTATTTATATGGCTTTAGCTGCCTATTCTTTTTCAAGATTCGTATATTAGTCAGCCTATTTGTAGTACAGGTAAAACCTAGCAAAACATATAGCATACTTATTAACTGTGTCATATAAATTCTTTAAATTAGGTCGGAATCTTCAAGTGATCAAATGCTCTTTTGTGAATCCTTTGCTTTCTCTCTCACTCCATTTCTTAATCTATTCATTTCAGATTGAGAGGCCTTTACAGAGACATGGTGGTAGGCTTGAACACAACGAGACATACCGTGGATCATGTTTTGGTGCAGAATCGGTATTGCTGTCTTTTTGAGTGTCTTGTTTTATTGGTTGCTTATGATAATTAGGACAATCTACTAAAGGATGAAATGTCGTTGACTTATTCGTTTTGATGATACACCATATGAGAGTCAGCAAGTTCAACCAGATACGATGGATGCTTTTCATTTCTTAAATTTTTTGTCACCATCTTTAACCAATGATTCGCAAACATTTGATAGGGGTTTGCAAAACCTTAATTGCGTAGACTACTTGGAAACAAAAGAGAGAAGGAAACTATAGACATCAATGAATAGTTTAATTGTATTGTTCCCTTGCATCTATCTCCGTTACATTTCCTCGTTGATGATTCAGTTAGCATATAGTTGTGTAGATAATGGTGCACTAAAAATGGGAGAACTGAAATTCCTTTTCTATGAGTACAAAAATTCCGATTTCATGAGTGGTTCTATTATTTTGTCTGATATTTTTGGGTCCGCTTCTCGGTGTCTGGAAGGGTTATGCATTGGGTATAGGGCATGATTGTAATCATGCATGTTTTGCAAGGGATTTCTCTCAACTGAAAGCGTAATGAAAGTTTTCACTTTTTTGCAAGCTTTTATTGCCCATTTTGTCAGATTATAATATTTTTTAGAGATTAAAGTTAAATGTTCCTTTAAAAAATATTGCTTCTTATAAAACAAAGTATTAACTAGATTGTTACAGAAATAATCCTTAAAATAAGGCTTCCTTGAAACTAAAAATTAGTTCTTGGGTCATTGTTGTTCTTAGTCCTACGTTTCTTAGACTAGAGTAGATCGATGTGGACTGGTTTTGAGGCCAATCTGTAACTCTTTTTTTTTTTTTTTTTTTTCCTTTCTCAAATACGTCTTTCTTGTCTCAGTTAATTTGAAATTTGGTGTCGTGTGATTCTTTTGTTCCATAATGTGACATTTAGTTATGTTTAGTTATGGAACCAAGTATGTCTGTAAAAATATATTTGGTTGTATGTATCTATTAACGTCTGGATGTAGTTGTTCTATCAATAGCATGCTCTTCTTTATGTTTTTGTCGCTCTTCTTCTTTTGTGCAGTGTTTTTTGAAATGGTCAGCAGTTGTATTTGCCAAGGGATTATAACTTTTGCCGTCAGGCTTTTGATTAAATTTTTATATTTAACTAGCTTTTGCTGACACAATCGCTGCTAAACTGTTGTTCTGACATTCTAAGGAATATATCCACGCCAGCTACAGCACAATGGGGGTGGGGAGGTGGGGGCTATATTGCAAAACGTGCTAATTAAGAACGTTTGAACACAACAGAAATATGCTAATTAGCTATTCGTGAAATAATTAAGAGTTAAGCCGAAAAGCTTATCGGCCATTCGCTTTTTGATATTTGTTTTCCCAGGAAGACATTATGCACAACGCTTTACTCTGTGTGACCAGTAACTATTTATTTGGTGGACTATGCTTTTCTTTCCATGAAGATCGGCTAGAGTAGGTTGCAAATGCTTCATGTGTATAGTGAGGGAATATGTTCAAATGTCATTTTGAGAACCAAAGAAACAAAAACACAGTTCCCGTGCATTCTGACCGATTCTTATTTGTTATGCTTAAATAATTGCTCTTTTCTCATAAGATCTTTTATTGATATTTAGTGCAAAAGAGAAGGTTTTGTTGACAAAGTAAAAGCAGAGGAGGGTGAAGGATGTAATATACATGGATCTTTAGAGGTTAACAAAGTGGCTGGAAATTTTCATTTTGCTACTGGTAAAAGTTTTCACCAAAATGTCAACCTGCTAGAGTTGCTGGCTTTACAAACAGAAAGTTATAATGTAAGAAATTGTTAAACTTCGTCACTTCAGGTTATTGTATTTTTTATTTTATTTTATTTGTGACCTACCCTCTCTCTCTCTCTCTCTCTCCATGGCTAATCTTCTATTCATATTTACTTCTATGCCATGCAAAGAAGCCACACAATCAACAAATTGACATTTGGAGATTCTATTCCTGGAATTGTGAATCCATTAGATGGGTAATCTCTCTGCAAAATCTTCTGAACAATGGTGTTGTTGAAGTTTTCAACAATTCATCCTTAACTTGTACTTTTGTTGGTGATGACCATAATTCTTTCAAGACATCCATGTATAGGACCTTTTGGGTTCATAGCATTTTCGTGTAGTTGTATAATATTGAGAAAAAGGACTCTCACCAAACCCTAATCAAATTAGTGAAGTCTTTTTTGAGAAATGGGTGAATCAGAAAGATTTTCTTCGTTTTATTTTCTAGTCTTGATAAGTTTTTCTCTGGCTTTCAGGAGTCAGTGGGTGCAAAAATCGCCAAATGGAATTTATCAGTATTTTATCAAGGTACTTGTTTCAAGTCTTCCTATTCATGTCACTAATCTCCCCCGCCCTCTTGTGGGTCTCTCTCTCTCTCTCTCTCTCTCTCTCTCTCTCTCTCACACACACACACACACAAAACCAACTCTGGTGCTTATGGAGGATCCTTGTTATATGTAAACCTGTTAGTGTAATGGAGCAAACTATTTATGAGCCCTTTGTGTTCACCAATCAGATGACATTACCTTTATTTATGTCTGAGATTGCGATGAGAAAATTGGCTTGGTGTTGAAAGAATGATGTGGATGGTTGCTTTAGCGTTGTCGACCGGCAAGTGGGAAATTGATTGATTTCTAAGCAAATGTCATCATATTCCTTTTTTACTCATCTTCATGGACACCCTGTTTCCCCTCTGTTTTTCTGTTCATTTTGCCTTTAGAGTTTTTAAAATTGTCAGCATGTCATGTCTTTCTTCAGTCTATTTAGCTTCCTATTCGACTGTATCCATACATTGTCGAACTGTGGTCCAACATCTGATTAGATATAAAAACGGGTCAACTTTGGCATTAACCTAATGGAGATGTTATGAGTGGGTATAGTAATATTAGACAAGGAGACTCTCTGTAGGAGTAGTTCATAAAAGATTGGGAAGAAGAGCTCTATGATCGATTTTATGAGAGAGTCTAACTCTTCTGTCTGACTGCAGGTTTTATGATTGCAGGTGCTCAAAAAATTTAGGTGAAGGGGGAAATACTGATGGGGTTTATTTATGATAGTAATCTTTCAGAAAATCCTGCTTCATAATAAACCCACCGGGGTTGTTCCTTCACCAAGAAAGCAATTACAAAATATAAATACGGTAGCCCAACAATAGTTGTTTTTTTTTTTTTTTTTTTTCCGAAAATTGCATGTGGTTCTCTTTTTCTTATTTTCTTGTATCTTCCTTCTCATAGAGAGAGATGCCCCTTCGTTATTGTTGCTCTTTAACTTATTCTCATTCCCATTAATTCCTGGTTTGGCAACCCTGTCACCTGCCTTGGTTGTGTCAGTTTTTATGGCTTATCTGCTTTGATCCTTTGTTTTTCAGTGCATATTGGGTGTTCCAAAAGTTCTATAAGCTGGTGTTTGTAATTGTTTGGATGAATTTTGCAGGTTGTTCCAACCATATACACTAATATCAGGGGACATACGATTCAGTCGAACCAGGTACTTACGACTCGATCACGATCAGTAATTATGCTTGTCACTCACATGCTTACGACACTACCTCTCATATACAGTTCTCAGTGACTGAGCATTACAAGAGTTCCGAAATGGACCAGTTCAGATCAGTTCCTGGAGTTTTCTTCTTTTATGACCTTTCACCGATAAAGGTTAGTCTCGTTTGCTTATGCAGAAGTCGTCAAATAGCCTTCTAGATAATTTGGAAAGAGAACTTGTCATGACAAATTGTATACCAACCCTATGCGCTCTCTAATGTAATGTATTTGAAAGTCTTGGAAGTCTCTTCCTTGAATATGCATTTTTTAGAACACTGGTTCTGTAAGATGAGCACAATATCTAATATGAATTTATATTATAATGTGTTTGCTTGTTACAGGTGACATTCACAGAGGAGCATGCATCATTCTTGCACTTCCTTGCACATATATCCGCCATAGTGGGAGGTATCAATGTTGTTACATCGTGCAATTTCAATAGTGTGAAAGTACTATGTCATCTGTTACTGAAGTTTCATGCTGACCTGAGAATAATTGTTCATGCTCTTTTTTGTTTTTTGATGCATACCAAAGAAAGAGATGTACATAAGACATGAGATATAACTTTTTTTTAGGAGTGGGGGTTCAATGTGTTTGTTTTTTATTTTAGCTCCCCCTAATTCATGCTCTCCCTTTTTTCAGGTGTTTTTACTGTTGCTGGAATAGTGGATTCCTTGGTTTACCATGGTCAAAAGGCAATAAGGAAGAAATTTGAAATTGGGAAATTAGGATGAAGGCTAAACTTGCAATGGAACGAGGAACAGGAGCAAGTGGTATTTCACAATATGTGCTTTAGACTCTAAATTTCAGATGCACATAGCCAATGAGAACCTCACTGATCCGACGAGTCGAGAATGCAGACTTGTATTTTAACTTTCAAAACATGTAACGAGCTTGATTTGATGCTATGAGCATGTTATTTTGAAAACCCTGCTGCTGAGTCATCATAGTTTGCTATTGTGTCATGTTGCTGGTACTGCTCTACAGAAATTTCATTTTGGCATTATAACAACATAAGATTCTGCTGTATTTATCTGGGTATAAATGGCGTAATCTTCAGGTTTATAACAGGTAAATTTTAAATTAAATTGAGATGCAGTTTTGTTCATTAGGAATATTCAGTGGCGTAATGGATGTAAGTAATGGGTTGTTTTCATTTGCAGTCAAGATCTAACAACAAATAAAGTGAGAATATCAACTTTAAAATCAAGTTGAATTTTAGTCTCGCCATTTTAGTTATACATAAAAAGCCTTGTACTTCGTTCATCAAAAAAGAAGTACGAAGGGTGAAAACTTTAATGATCGTTAATTCCCTATGTTGTGTACTTGAGGTGGAATGTTGAATCAGATAGTTTCATCAACATCTCTGATTCAGCATTCCACCTCAATTACACAACATATGGAATACAAAATGAACTGAAACTCTTTGGAGAGATGCACGAGTTTGGCAATGAAATTGTAATTCATTGCTAATCATCCTTCATGAGATTTATCAAACGCATGCCAAACCAGACGCAATAAAAGAGATTAAACTAGACATTCGTAAATTAAAAGGGATTTGGGTACCAAATATTACGTCTAAAAATTGACGATATAAATCAATATTCAAAACTGCCCTATCACCAAAAATGCTAGCCCTCACATGTAACTCCAATAAAAGATCTGTTAGACATATGTCAAAGGCACAATTAGATTAGATTAAAAAATCCATTTATAAAAAGAGACTACCTATTGAAATACAATTGCTTCTAGAAACTATATCTTTCTCTTCACCTTTTGATGTATGAGAGGAAAAAGAAGAAAAAAAGATGAGCATAACAATCTATTTACTCTCTTCAAGGAACTCTCTTCCGGCAACCGACAAGCCGGCAAGCTCCAACTTGATGGCCTCAAAATCTGTATTTTCTCTTTCTTCTTTCGACAACCATGATGACAAAGATTGGTTGATGAAGTTGACGGGGCTGCTTAAAGGTGAACTGGTTTTGGAAACCTTCGCCTTTGAGAATCTCATAATGTTCTGAAAGTTCGACTCTGAGGGATCTTTGATGTAGTTTTTCAGGATGTCTTGGATGGCGCTAAACCAGATTGGTCGAGCTATTTTAAGGAATTCATGCACAGCTGGCATGGGAACATTTGTACTTCCCACATCAGACTCATGCTGTCCCCCTCTGCCGTGATAATCAGATCCACCGAGTTTCAAACGATTGTGAGAATCGGCATAATCACTGTACACTGCATGCATAGGCACAGTCGATCAATACATAATCACAATGTTGTTACAAGAATTCAGCAAATGCACGTAGAAACACTATCAACACCTATGATAATACTCCACCATAGACATACCACCGAAAGGAAATTTGCAAAGTTTTCTTAAAGATTAAAAGAGCTGATCATATCAAATCATGATAGGCAATGAAGGTGCTGCAAAAAATCATTGACCACATTTTCGGTCTTCTGTCCTTTTGCGTATGGGGTGACCAGAAAGCCCCATTTGCTTTTTGCAAACAAGAAGCAAAACCGATTGAAAAACATCTATCAACATGGTCTTCCAAATACCAAAACAAAAAGAAATAGACATCTTACATGATAGTTTTCCATCACTTCTATAAGCCTCTAGGCCGTGTAAGCCCGCTTCCTTCAGTCATCTGATTATAGCACCAGGATTTTTAAGTGCCCATGGATGTGCTAATACTGCAACACCTCCTGTTGCACGTATGAACTGCACCGCTTCCTCAGCAACAGGCTCACTTCCCCTGCAATATACAAGTCACAAATAGTTAATTATCCATATAAAAAAAAGGGAAGCTACTTATCCATTTTTCACCAACAAGATAGTTCCCAATTTAGCGAAGAAACTAATTTAGCTATGTAAATAATATTACGTGGAGTAAGCAGGTCCTACATCATAAAGATAACGGGCAAAAGCCTGTTTCAAATTTTCCACATGGCCAGCTTCAAGCATAGCACGAGCAATATGTAGCCGTCCAGGAGCAACACCTTTCCCGGCAATTTTTGTAACATTGTCCCATTTAACAGGCAATTTTAGTTTGCTTAGCTTCAAGACAATGTTCTTGGCACGTAGGAAGCGCCCTTCTCTGATATCGCCTAAGAACTTCTCTAATGCCACAGCTTCTTTTGGCCCACAACTGCTGTAGTATGCTAGGATGTGAACAGGTTCTTCTGGACCTGAGTCCCCTCTGCATCAATTTACGAAACATCAAGAAGATAATTGTGAATATAAAAAGGGGATTTCTGAATATGTTCATGTTAGATTACGAGCGTGGCCAAATCAAGAAGTGATAAATGAGCACAAAAAAGCTACACGGAAAATAAATGGGAAGAGGAAAGAATGACAAGCTATAACTTTAGATTACGAGATAGTGTCAAGGGTCTCCAATTTACTTCTATGTAATTCAAACTAAGCCAATTAGCCGATATGTTAAAACAGAAAATGTGAACCAAAGGCAGGGAAGAACCTTGAGTAGAAAATTGTACTGATTTCAACACCAGGAATGATTTTGATGCCAAATCTGCGACCTGGTTCTATGGCTCAGGTACTCCGGACATCGTATCTTGGTCTGTCAAAGCAAGGACTTTCACCTGTTATGGACATACCTCAAACATTAAAACTCTTTCAACCCTATTCTATGAGATCTCATAAGAAAAAGGTACCAGTTCTGATTATTTTGTGATGAGAATAGAAAATGAGCAAAAGAAATGCAACTTGGTAGGTTCAGGACTATGAACTAAACTGTGAGAAGAAAGGGACAAAGGAGGATTTGATCCTGCCAAATCTTTAAGACACAATTTACAAAAACTATATAGCTTTGGCAGGACTACACAACTAAATCGAGCCTTTGTCACTTTCTCAATTTGTTCTTTATTGCTTCCCAATATGGCGCAGAGGTTAAAAAAGAGATTCAATATACGTGTGACAAAATAACCGAATCTTTAAGTCTTCATGATAATCCAGCGAAGTGGTCCTCTTTAAACCTAAGCAACATAAGCAGTGTACACGAACAGGTTCTTATAGCTATTTCACTATCCACACAAGCCATCTGCAGAACTATGACATAGTAAGGCAACAAAATATACAGTATTACCATATTCGTAAACGCTGTGTATCAAGTCAAACCGACGAATATTTGTTCTTTCCATGTCAATGATCCAGTTAAAGAGAATTTTGCTAAGAATAGTGGTAGATATTCCATAAAACAGAGGCTGGTAATAGACGAAAACGTGTGGAGAAGAGTTCATTTTTATGGCCCCAGACAGAATAACTAATACTGTAACGAAGTAGCACATAAGAGTTTTGTGCACAGAGATGCTCATTCGCTGATCTTTACTTTCATACATAATATCCTGTTCAAACACATGAAGACAACTGCTTAATACACAATGAACATGCCACTAATATTTGTCTCACATGTGAAGCCCATAAACAATAACTACCAATATAACCAGTCATCACCGCATCGACTTCCATTCACCTTTCCACCTAGGAAGACAACTAAAACCTTTAGACCAACTTGGCAGAGCTCAATAAACATCAATCCACAAAAGATAAAAATCCAATCTTGAACCACTAAAACCATCAAAAAATACTCATAAACACCATATGAATTTGTCATAAACAAAATGAGAAAAAACAAATGCAAACAACCACTAACCAAAAAGACCTCAAAATTTCAAAACAAAAAAGCTCACCCCATTTTGATGTGCTCTCTCAACAAGTTTTGTAGGTGACAAATACCCATCACTGCATGTGGTATGAAAATGAAACTCAAAGACAAGCTTCTCCTTAGGCTGATACCACTGCACACCAAAATCATCCAAAAACCCATCGACAAAATTCATCGAAGAGTCACTCGATTGGTCCAAGAAAACCCACTCAGTAACGGCTCTATAAGCCACAGTTTGCTCAACGGTCATTTTCCTCCCCTCTTTGTTTTCTTCTTTTTCTTGTTATTATTATTATTATTATTAACATTGGGTTTTTTAGGGCTATCTTTATCAATCATCATTTCGAAAAAGAAAAAAGATCAAATCTTTTCAGTACCAAAGAGAAGCTAAGAAACAGTAAATTTGTGTTTATTTTGACTGAAATAGGGTCCAAGACTTCGATCTAAGTTTATAGGGTAGCAACAGGGGCACAAGCGGGAAGCGTGTAATAGTGTAAAGAATATATTGTTTCAGCGCATTATCTTTTACATATTTACACATAGAGGCCGCACCTGTTTTTCATAATTAAATTGGACACATTATAAATAGAACCAATGCATGACACGAACTATATATTTAATATGAGTTTTTAAAAAAAGGAGTACAAATATATTTTTAATACTCGATCTTGATCCAAATAATAGCTATAAACAAAAAAAAAAAAAAATTAACATAAGTCAGGAATAAATTACCTAATCATTGGAGCATTGAGTATAATAACTAAAATCGTTCCTGCACATACAAATAAGGTTTTAAAACAAAGGGAAACATAAATTCCCAGAATGAGAAAGTGAATGAAATCTGCAGGTTACCTTCATATATAAGATGTGACTTGAAGCCATCCAACCATGATCACTGAAATATCTGCAAAAAATCATTGTTTAAGCCTTTAAGTAGCATCATTTCATATTATATTATGTAAAGCGCAAGAAGCAAAAAACAACCCGTTTTAGCAATTAGCACAAATTATTAGTGCATGGAAGAGAAATGAAAACTGCAGAAGAGTCTGTGGAGAAAAGCGAAGATAATGAACAGTTGATAGAAACGTGGGAATGGAAAAGGAAGTGGGTCATACGGTTAATGACAGTAATTGACAATTCAATGCAAATACTAATTTACATTACTAAAATATATGGGGGTAACACTTTTTTGGTACAACAACTACCAAAATATTTCATCTTTTTCCAACATCGTCCCTCGTTTTTTCAATTTTATTGGCTGAGTGTAAAAGTAGAGGGATAATTTTGTAATTGTGTTTAAATAACTTCCATTTTGTGAGACAAAACTTATCCCCTTATAATAATATATATATATATATATATATATATATATATATATATATATATATATATATAGAGGGATAATTTCGTAATTGTGTTTAAATAACTTCCATTTTGTGAGACAAAACCTATCCCCTTATAATATATATATATATATATATATATATATATATATATATATATATATATATATATATATATCTTCTATTTTATAATGTAACTATACTATAAAGTTGAAAATCTCTTTTGTTCTAACTTTCGATTTTCCCATTTCTGCCCCTTGGTTTCCTTAATTTTCCAATTTCAACCTCTTTTGTCATAACTTTCGTTCTCCCATTTTTGCCCCTAGGTTTGTTCTTTTTTACGCTGATCTCCCTCTCTCTCGTCCGTCAATTTCCATCCCAATCCTCCCGACCCGCGGCTCCAGTTGTTCTCCATACGCCGCATGATGAAATGCACCTGTCGTACAACAACAATGAAGGCTCATTTTGTTTGGGAGTTGAGGATGTGCAATTAGGGTTATTTTGGCTTTCTCGAATTAATAGAACGAGATTCTACCGCTGATTTCTACGAATTGGATATGGATGACGAGGTTAGGGCTCTTCACTCACAAACCTTATCTTTATTTTTTTGGCTTCTTTCATAGTAATTGGATATGTATGGGTTGTTAGAACTTGCCCGGTGGATTTCCAATACCCCAAGTTACATAGTTCCTGGAAATTGAATTCGGGTCAATTAATATTTCAGCTTTCACCTATTATATATATGTAGTCTACGAGGAAACTTGGATTGTAAAAAGCATTCCATCGTTGTTTGGGTGCCGCCTCATACTATTTCTTTCATTTTTCTGTTCGTATATATTACTTGTTTGCTATTTGAGTATATTGTATGTTTTGTGGTGAGAGCAGTCATGATCTAAAAAAATGAGATAATTTGTACAATTGCAGCCTATAATACTTTGATGTTTCTCATGTTTTTGTTTTTGCCTTCCTCAATTTCTAAATTGTTTTTGGACTGTTTGTTTATTTCAACAAAAGTTTGGGTTTTATCTGATTTGTTGTACTTTTTGTTAACTACTACATATAGCTTTGAATTTCTTGGCTTGTATTATAATTGACTCCGGATTTCTTATTCAAATTGTACGATTTTTGTGTGTTTAGATTTGCGGCTGCACTAATTTTGAATCATGGACAAGAAATACATGTTCATCCGTGATATTTTCAATCACAAGTTGTAGTGGACAATAAAAGCGAATGTCACACGAGATTCGGGAGTGTAGTGGTCAAAAGATGAAAAAACCATGTATTGAAGGGTGACCTTGTTGGACCAAAAGGTATGTGTCCATTGCCAACTTCTTGTCCTTGGCTTTGTTAGTACTTGAAAGTATTTTATAGTTGCTACTTGGAATAGCATGTGAACCTGTGTGTGTTGTAAATTGATAAGGTTTGAAGTCACTGTTCTAGAGAACTTGGAAGTATTTTGTAGTTGCTTGTGTGTGCTGTAAATTGATAAGGTTTGAAATCACTGTTCTAGAGAACTACGTTCCGTTGGCAGAAAAATATACTAATTTTCGTACATACTAAATAAGGTAGGGCTACAATTGAAGTTGGTGTGAGTTAAAACTGAAGAATGCTTTCAGACATTCACTAAAACCTGGGAAAAATATTTCTTACTAATTTTATGTTTCCTAAGGATAAGATCATCAGGCTTTGAACCCTTTGACTCTGATAGGGCACGATGATCCATGCTACAATTTTCAGAGATCAGATGAAGTTGTTTGAGGACACTTTAAAGTGCAACAAATGGTATTATATATCTAGAGGAAGGTTGAACAAAATCAGATCGGAATTCAGTCTCGAGGTAGAGCCAGAGCGCGATATACATCCGGTTTTGAAGAAATGCACAAAAATTGAGGAGGCCGATGTGGGTGAAGATGGCAGCAGTAACATGCCGGTTAAAAAGTTTGATTTCCTGCCTCTCAAAGACCTTTCCAAGCTATCATGCGACCAACAACATATAGGTAAGTACAACTATTGCTATAGTTATTTCTTACATTATTTGGTTAATGTGGGTCCAACAGTTCTAAATTTGGACTGATATAGTTGCCGTGGTCCTCAATGTGTCTGCTAAAGAAAAAAAAGAAAAAGAAAAAGTAATTTTATGGATGTTTCGCTTCGTGAAATAGCCCTTACAGATTCAAGGTAGGGTTATGTTGTGTTGAAAATCTGAAATTATGCTTTTAGTCTCCAGTACTAGTACTTTGTCTGACAACATATAATCCCATTGTTCTCTCAACTTGGGGTGGCTTTATCGCCAGTGCATGCGAGACAATATCTGAGATGTTAGCATCTATGCCGATTATTGTGGCAACAAATCTTCCCGTTAAAGAAATTTATGGTACACTTAATTGAATATTGCTTTTTAAAGTTGTATTAGGCACCCTATGATTTTTGTAAGTTATGAGTTTGCTATTTTGCAGGCACAAAACTATTGTGCACTACTGCAGATATGGATATAACAATCAATCCATATATTCCAGAAGCAACAGAGCTCGAGATATGGTATTGTACTATTGCAAATGATTGATTTATTTAACATGTGTTTGAGTTAATTTATTAGTAAACTATTTATGAAAGTTGCAACAATAGTTTTATAGGTTATGCATCTTAATATTCTGTTGTTGTGGATGGGACCTCAATATATATGGTAGCCTGCCTCTTATGGATCAACTTGAATATATAAAAAGCTTATTTGGTTTCTATTGTTGTGTTAATAAGGACTAATTGATATTTTCGTGCATATATGCTATTAAATATGACAAAAATCTCATTTATCATTTTTATTTATTGTTTATTGTAGGAAACTTAGTTCCAAGCATGAACTGGAACGCTTATCTAAGGAGAACTTCCACATCTCTATTGTGGACAATGCTGTTACTATTGAAAGCCTGTTGAAATCTACGAGTTGGGTACACGAATTGACTTTCTTTTATATTATGTTTTATTACATATTTGAAAGCTAATATTGTAACTAATGTTGGTTGGCATGTGAAGAATTATACGCACTGCATTAAGGCTGCCATTGTCA
The DNA here is from genome assembly GCA_946800315.1 of Misopates orontium. NCBI lineage: Eukaryota > Viridiplantae > Streptophyta > Magnoliopsida > Lamiales > Plantaginaceae > Misopates > Misopates orontium. The sequence continues at coordinate 15,887,752 of OX326948.1, forward strand.
ATATTTTGCCTCAAGAACGTTCCTGGTATATGGCATGCAACAACTGCAGGCGAAAAACATCGGCATCACATAAATCTGTGTTTACGTGTGAGTGTTGTCACAAAGAAAATGTCTCTGCGGAGCCTTGGTTGGAATACTTACGATCATTTACTGAATGTCGAACTTTTTTACCGGTTTGACTAACACCGCTACCTGACCTCCATTTTTGTGTTGTTCAGTTTTTGTCTTAGAATTGAGATTGGTGATTCCACTGGGTCAATTGAGGCTGTAATTTTTGGCCAGCAGGCTGAAAAAATTGTGTCGTGCAAAGCCGAGGCAGTCATGAACCTTGGCCTTGAGGTTGTTAATTTTTACCTTTTATATTATTGTTTGCCATGTTATATGGTCTGGTCTGATGTGTGTGTGTTTTCGGTAGGAGCATTTTGACTTCCTTGCCAAAATCATGAAAGAGTGTGTGGACATTGAGCATGTGTTCTTGGCAAAATTGGTTAGCACGAGGAATGACCGTAACCTGCGCATAATAGGAATTCGCGATGAAGAATGAGGTTGGCTTACCGACAACTTCAAATATAGATCATTTGTTGGCCGGGTGTGTTTTGTTCTCTTTTATATAATGCTTGTATAAAGTTTCACTTTGAGTCCGTGGGAATAATTTTGTGATGCTTTGGTTGTTATGGCCATAGACATGGCTGTGTACCTCCACAATAGCCTATATTGTTCTTTCTCACTTCCGACTGTCATGGTTCTTGCCTTCCCTTTCACCCTATACATTTGAAACATGTTGAAGAGTAACTTATTCTGAGTCTGCAAGAAAGTCTGCAATGTGTCTACATTCCAATCTGAATCAACCCTCAACACATCCATATGTTTTTTGGCCAAGTATGTTGATGTGCATGCTTTAACTCTCTCAACCCTACAACACTCATGCTGGTCATTATGAGTTTTAATCTGGAATGTGTTCCCACCCACCATTTCCGATGCATAGATTGTCCAAGGACATGTAGGGTGTTTACACTCTCACTTGCACCTTATTTCTGTCATTTTTTGTGAACTTCAAATCTCTCCCAGTCTTTATAGAGTGTTGTCTCACTGCAACTCTGAATGTGGCAGCATCATCAAAGCACAAACCAGAAACAAAAGCAGGGTTCTCCACGTCAACTTTGGGATTAAAGACATAAAAACCCCCAAACACAAATTGGTTTTTCTTTGAGCTACCCACTGAAGTTATATCACTTGGCTTAGTGACACTACACCCTAAACCCTGTAAGACACCCCCCTGATTGCATCCTCAGAAGTCTTCTCATAAACTGCCTCATCATCTGTTACATCACAATGACTATCAACTAATGCATCTGAGAACTCTGAGTCATCTCCCACAGAGTTATTATCATATTCTCTCTCACTATCCTTATCTTCAATTAAATCATCATAAACTTCATTCCCATTGTCAGATGCTACATCATCTGCCTCATTCTCTCCTACATCATTTTCCTCATTCTGCTCTCCAACATCTCCCTCATTGTCACATCCTCTCTCTAAATCATTTTGTGCTCCTTCAGCACCCTCATTCTCTCCTATCACAACTTCCTCATTCTTCCCTAACATACTTTCATCATTCTATCCTACCACGGCTTCTATATTCTGCCCTAACACATCTTCATCATTCTGCCCTATCAAATCTTCCTCATGCATATTATTATCTACCTCCCTTCCTCCCTGATCAACACTCAATACCTCATTCTGTCCTATAGTGTCAACTTCCTCATTCTCTCCTACATTAGGCATTTCATCTAAGTTGAAACTGCTCTCCCTAGAGTTACCACTCTCATCAATATCTTCAGGGCCAACAACATATATAGCAACTATTCTCTCTTCATTTACAAAGTTGTAAAGGTTGCTGGCATCCAAATCATTCGTCATAACTTCTAGATTTACTGGATAATCTATATCAGTTGTAGAATACACAAACTCTAAATTAATCCCCTCGCGGTATCCTAATAATGCACCCATGTCTTCTATTTCTAACATGCTCATCTTGTCTCTATCACAGAAATCAAAGTGTGATATCTTACCATTTGCATATACATGCTATCCAGTTTCAAGAACTCCCTATGGTGGTGCATTCTGATGGTGAAATATTCAGTGTCACCACCTACATTGTAGAATAAAATGAGTTATTCTTATAATCTTCAAAAAATACCAACTTTACATGTTTAACTTAGCTTTTTTGGGGCAAGACTGATGTAGTAGTAGTAAAATAAGATACAAACGTCCGAAAGATCGATTAAAATAGTGTTAAACCCCTCAAAAAACGACAAACAACACATTCGGGACCACTATGTGGTCCAAAACACTAAAATTCACTTAAAAATTGAAATAATATGGGGAGAAGAAACAAAAACAACACAAAAGTACATTTTTTTACTACATTTTTGTGAAAAAAAACAAGCTTTACGCAATATACAAAGGAATAATAGAAAACAAAGAAAAACCGTACCATAATGAGGCGCATTTTTCCCCTCCGGCATCTCTACGCCTTCTTCCCTCAACTCCCATATCATTTTAACCTTGATTCGAACCACAATCGACCCTCAAAGTAACAATTTCAACAAAATCAAAGTAATTTGTAAACCCTAATTTTTCCCCCAATTCTATTTCGTGTTAATCGAACTGATGAATTTTGCCCCCTAATGTTTTCAAAATAGAAGGTGAAAGGGCGGGAATAATGTGACGAAAATGCCCTTGTACTTTGGATGGACTAACGGAATATTCCGTTAAAAATGGATGGAAGTTTGACCAGGGGGCAATTCACACGTTTTTGGATAGGTTAGGGTGGTTAATGCTAAAATTTAAAGGTTGGGTGGCAATATGTAAAATGGGGCAAATGTTGGGGGGTTTGATGCTTTTAGCCCTATTTTAAATTTTGTAAAGATTGATGTTGAAATGCCATTGTTGTTATGTGGTCAGCAATTTACTCTCACCATTCTCGTTGCAACAACCTCTTGTGTTGCCGCCATAAAGGAAAATCTCTTGTTGCCAAAGCTGGTTTTGGATCTCTCTTTATTATGATTAACTTATTGTGTATACAATTCATTCATTTTTACTTATCAGGCAGGGTATTCATCACCTACTCAATCTCCCATAAGAGAAGATGTCAACTTATCTCTAGCAGAGGTTTGTCATGATTACAGTACAATCTACATCAATTGTTTAATACATACTTGAATCATGTTTCTAGAATATTGTCCCCAATAGTACTTCAAGCAATCTTATGTCTTGCTCAGCTTTTGCTTGAATTAAAAGGTCATAGTATCAATTGTACCTAATCCGATGGCCCGTGTTTGCAGTACTCACTGTTTGGCTCCATATTGACTTTTGGAGCAATTACTAGTGGTAAAATTGCTGACTACATAGGCCGCAAAGGGGTAAAGTTTGCAGCATTCAACAAGTGAATATAACAATCATCATCCTAGACATTTTACTAATTATGGTGTTTGTCATTTTCTTGTTTTGAAAATGCAAGCATTGAGCAGCAGGGTGGCTGGCCATTTACTTTCCCAAGGTTTTGATGGCACTACTACTCCATTTCACAAGCATACACATACATGTTGGGTCTTTGGGATATAATTGATAAGATATACAAATGTTTGGGGCTAAGAAACAAAACTTGCAATGCTTTAGGAATCTTTTTGCAATATATTATTGCAATTTTTAATAGTTGTACAAGGAACTCTCAAATGCTCTCACACGGCTAATGCTTCTCTGCACTTATTGTGCTTCCAACATTAACACTAATTTATAATGTCTCAACCGACCTAAGCTTGTGGTTAATATATAATGTTATTAAAATATTTAAATATCTTTCAATCATATAAGGTATCTTTGAAATATCACACCAACCGTGAGGGACTAGAGTTTTCTAAACTCTTCAGCATCATTCTACATTCTAATATTTTAAGCAAATTTGTGGGATTATTCCTCAAGATTTTTCTACATTCTAATATTTTAAGCAAATTTGTGGGATTATTCCTCAAGATTTTTTATTGCAAATTATATTTTAACACCCCTCTCAATTTGCAATGCGAACTTCATTCCGTAATTGTGCAATCTTCTCTGCGGTTACTGCTTTTGTGAAGCTATCCACGAGTAGCTTATTAGTGTTGACAAACTCCATTTTAATTTCTTGATCTTGAACAAGATTGCTGATGAAATGATGACGAAATTCGATATGCTTCGATCTCGCATGAAAAATTGGATTTTTCGTCATTGCAATAGTCGACATGCTGTCGCAATAGATTGTCATAGGGGATTCTTGCTTCTGCTGAAGATCTTCAAGAATTCTTCTTAGCCAAACTGCTTCACGTGCAACATCTGTTGCAGCAATATATTCAACTTCTGATGATGAGAGCGATACGGTCTTCTGCTTCTTCGAAGTCCATGATATTATCTTTGATCCAAGACAGAATATGTATCCTGATGTACTTTTGCGATCATCCACTGATCCAGCCCAATCACTGTCAGTGTATCCAATGAGATTACTTTCTTTTTCTTTCACATACCTGATGCCAAAATTCTTCGTACCTTGGAGATATCGTAATATTCTTTTTGCTGCTGCATAATGCAATTTACTTGGATTGTGCATAAACCTTGAGATCAAACTGACCGGATAAACAATATCAGGCCTCGTATTCGTCAGATATATCAGGGAGCATACTAAACTCCTGTACATTTTTTGATCAACTTTTTCTGCTCCATCATCCATCATCCATTATCAGTTTATCATTTACTGCAAGTGGAGTAGATATCGGCTTGCAGTTCTGCATTTGGAACTTCTTTAGAATTCCTTCGAGATACTTTTCTTGAGAAATGAATATTTCTCCTTTCGATTGACGAACTTGGATTCCAAGAAAATATTTCATTTGGCCAAGATCAGTCATCTCAAATTCTTGCATCATTGCCTTTTTGAATTCTTCCATCATTGTGGGATTTGTGCTTGTATATATTAAGTCATCTACATAAAGACAAAAAATAAGAAAATATTTTGTACCTTGTTTCTTCACGTAGAGTGATGGTTCGCTTTGGCTTCTCGCAAATCCATTCTTTTGGAAATAGCTATCAATTTTGCTATTCCAGGCTCTTGGTGCTTGCTTGAGTCCATATAGTGCTTTTCTGAGTCGATAGACCTTATCTTCTTTGCCTTTGATGATGTAACCTTGAGGTTTCTCGACATAGACTTCTTCTTCTAAATCTCCGTTTAAAAATGTTGACTTGACATCCAACTGATAAATTGGTAACTCAAGTTAAGCAGCTAGAGCTAGCACGGGCCTTATTGTCTCCATTCGTGCAACTGGAGAAAATGTTTCATTGAAGTCAACGCCTGGCTGCTGAGAATATCCTTTTGCGACTAGGCGTGCCTTGTGTTTTGGGATTGAGCCATCTTCTTTGAATTTTGTCTTTGTTAGGACCGCAAAGTCCGACACCTTTCAAACTCGGTTGAACAGTCAGGACTGCCAGGTCCAACTAGATTTTATTTCCTTGTTTGCAAAATTATTTTAAAGGAAAATTCGGTTTTATTTACTTTGATTTATTTACCTATTTATTCACACGGTTTTATATGGAATTTATCTTGTTATTAGACGCGTGAATATTTAGGTGAGTTTGGAAAGATTTAACTTGATCTTATAGTATCTTATCTTATGGAAAGTTAATCTTTATCAAACTCTTTCCTATATCCTTTAGTAATCTATTCCTTGTGGAGTTCTTCTTTGTCTTTGATGTGCAGAATATACGAAGATCATGAAGATCTTATCAAACGGAAACAAAGACGTTGCAAAAGGAAGGATCGCCTTATCACGGAAAGATTCGGATATATTTGGAAAGATCCTGTCTCGACTGGATATGGAGACTAGCCGAGATTCAAGGATATCTTTCAGGAGAGCTATCCTATAAATAGTAGAAATCCTAGGAATCAATGTAGAACACTCGTGTAACAAAATATACATCTTTAGGTGTTCTCTTTTATTTTGATTTCTTAGTTTTCGCCCTCTTGAGTTACATCAAGAACGTGAGAAGCCGACAAGAGTTGAAGGGAGTTCAACGGGAAAGGATTGCGCCAGTTAGAGGGATCTATACGTACGTGCAGTTCGCTTGGAAGCATTCTCATAAGAAGATCATTACGGGAGTCTTGGTCTTACGGGTCAAACGGAGTAGACGCGAAAAAGGTTCCGGTGGTATCAACATTAGAGGGATTCGGTGTTAGAGTAAAACCAGTTGGTGTAATAACTTTTGTCCGTTGAAAGAAGTTTGATTCAGGCGAAAGCCTCGTGGATGTAGGACATAGTCCGAACCACGTTAAAATCTGTTGTCTTACTTTACTGTCTTACTTACCTGTCTTACTTATCTGTCTAGACTAGGTACCGCAACTACTGCTTATAACGTAAAGTATTAGACTCTAAGATCTATCAGTCTTGTAGACCCATTTTAGCCCGATTACTCTCTTTCCTCCGGGAAGATCTACAAGCTCCCATGTTTTGTTCTTCTCGATGCTAGCCATTTCTTCATCCATTGCATTTAGCCATCATTCTTCTTTTGCAGCTTGTGCTTGGCTCATCATGTTCCACGACTGCTTTTCATCGAAGATAACATCTCGAGAAATGATAAGTTTATTTGTCTTTGGGTTTAGTAAATGATATCCCTTGGATTCGTCACTATAACCGACAAAGATTAACTTTTCTCCTTTTTCATAAAACTTCTCACGTTGCTGGCAGGAATATGAGAATAAGCAACGCATCCAAAAACTTCGAAATTATTTACCTCTGGTTTTCTGTGAAACCACGCTTCATATGGCGTCTTATTTGGAACGGCCTTTGTCAATGACCTGCTCAGCATGTAGACTGCTGTATTTACTGCTTCAGCCCAAAAACTTTAGGAAGTCCTTTTCCTGCCATCATGCTTCGTGCCATTTCAGCGATCGTGCGATTCTTTCGCTCAGCAACTCCATTTTGTTGTGGGTTGTAACGAACTGTTAACTGTCTGTGGATGCCTTTCTCCTTGCAGTAGTTCATGAAAGCTTTGCCAATGAACTCTCCACCTTGGTCCGTTCTGAGTGTTTTAATCTTTTTGCCACTTTGATTTTCAACTTTTGCTTTGAACTCCAAAAATTTAGGGAATACTTCTGATTTCTGCTTCAGAATATAAATCCACATCATTGTGGTACACTCATCAACGAACAAGAGGAAATACCTGTTGTCGTTAAGAGATGGTGTTTGAGTTGGTCCAAATATGTCTGCATGGACTAGCTCAAGTGGAGCTTTGGCTCTGAATGATATCTTCGGAAATGGTAGGCGATGCATTTTTCTGAAAATATATCCTTCACACGTCTTGTCTCGATCTGGAATATCTGGGAGGCCAAGAATCATATTTTTCTTTTTAAACAAATTTAAGCCTTTATAACTTAGATGTCCGTACCTCAAATGCCAAATGGTGTGATCATCATCTGTAGTACTTTGAAGTACCATCTTCTCAGTTAGTGGCAAAGTAAGAGGAAATACTTTATTTGTACTCATCTTTACTTTAGCCATAACTAGATTTTTCTCCTTATCAATAATAACACATTGGTCATTATTGAACTCCACCTTGTAGTTTTCCTGCAGTAGTTGGCCCACGCTTAGTAAGTTTTGTATAAGACCTGGAATATAGAAGACGTCTTTGATGAAATTTGTTTCGCATTTTCTTGTCTTCACTGCAACTGTGCCTTTTCCATCGATTTTGTATTCTTTGCCATCTCCAAGCCTCACTTCTAATGAGTATGAGTCATCGATCTCCACGGAAATATTTTTGTTTCCGGATATGTGATTGCTGCATCCACTATCCACATACCATATATTCTCAATTTTATGCTGAGAATTTAGGCTGGAATAGAATACCTGATTTTCGTCTGGTTCTTCGGTGAATTTTGCTTCTTTCGTTCTTTTCATCGTCCTTGTACCAGCAATCTCTGTCTGAGTGATTTGGATTTCTGCACCTCTTGCACTTGAATCGGCAGTCTTTTGTGGCATGATTATTTTTCTGCAAATTCTGCAACTTGATTTTGAATTTTGAGTCTTGAGAGTTACCTCATCTTTCCGAATCACGTCTGCGGAAATTTTGATATTTGGCGCGACCTCTTCCTCTACCCCCTCTTGATGTTGAGGCATTTCTTTTGTCCTGTTGGCTTTCATTTTTCTTATCTCCTGCATTAACTTTTACTTGGAAAGCTTGTTCCAAGTTTTGGTTAGAAAATCGGCTCATTCTTTTTTCATGAGCTTCGAGTGATCCCATGAGTTCATCTAAAGATAATTTTGATAAATCTTTAGATTCCTCAATGGCGGCAACTATGTGCTCAAATTTCACCGGCAGGCTCCTTAATACTTTTTCGACAATTTTCTTGTCTTCGACATTATCTCCATATGCGCGAATTTGATTAATAATAACAATAATAACAAGTTATCAAAGTCACGCCATAAATTTTGTAATTTAATGGAGATAAATTTTTCATAGCCACCAAATTGTTTTCTTAACATATCCCATGCTATCTTTAGAAGTTCTAACACCCATTATGCGCGGAGGTATGGAACGACTTACCCCTTGTTGTATAAAGGACAAGGCTCTTGCATCTCTGGTCTTGTTATCTTTATACTCTTTCTTCTTTGGTGCCGTCAACGTAGCTTCTTCCTCCGATATATATTTTGGATAGCCTTCTTCGACAATGTCCCAGAGTTCATGGGACTGGAATAACGTTTGCATTAAAACGTTCCATAATTCATAATTTTGTCCAACAAAGATTGGAACACCTGGTTGGAAATATGCGAAGGCGTGCTCGTTGTTTGGGATCGGATTCATGTTTACTTAGGAAATAAATATCAGGCCAAGGGGTGGCTCTGATACCACAATATGTTGGGTGTTTGGGATATAATTGATAAGATATACAAATGTTTGGGGCTAAGAAACAAAACTTGCAATGCTTTAGGAATCTTTTTGCAATATATTATTGCAATATTTAATAGTTGTACAAGGAACTCTCAAATGCTCTCACACGGCTAATGCTTCTCTGCACTTATTGTGCCTCCAACATTAACACTAATTTATAATGTCTCAACCGACCTAAGCTTGTGGTTAATATATAATGTTATTAAAATATTTAAATATCTTTTAATCACGTAAGGTATCTTTGAAATATCACACCAACCGTGAGGGACTAGAGTTTTCTAAACTCTTGAGCATCATTCTACATTCTAATATTTTAAGCAAATTTGTGGGATTATTCCTTAAGATTTTTTTATTGCACAATACAAACACGCACACAAAAGAAAAGGTTCGTGATGCAACTTATTATAATTTACACAGGGAGCTTGGCTTCTGGACATAGGAAGATTGGCAACTGGATAGGAATGTAAAATTTCTTTACCCTGCACGGTAACTACTCTCTGATATTCTGTACTGGCGTATCTGTATCCTTCATCATAGGCACAGTACTAAAATGGAGAACTTTAGCATTAATAGGTTAGTTATGTCACATAGTCTAATTAGATTTCCAGTTATTACAAAAAACTATACTTTATTTTTACAATCTGGAGAAAAAGGTCGACTCACTTCTGAGCTGTTGCAGGAAAAGTCTCTTATGCTGTGCTTATTTTAGGACTTGTTGTTGGCTGTCTGAAGTTCATTCTATCTAAAGGTAAACAAGTAATAATTTTCATCTTGTTTAACTATTAAGTTAATTCGCCCATAGTCTTTCATTGTCGAGCTGGAATAGGAGTATGGATGAAGCAGCTCCAGCACTTGTTGTTACAGGCATATTGGTAAGTTATTGTCTGTGCATTATTATTGAGATAGTTAGTTACATTCTTCAGGGGCTTTTTGTTAGTTTGTTAGTTGTTAGTGAGTTAGTTATGTCCCGCTAGTAGTTAGTTAGCTGCTAATTGTATTTAAGCTTTCAGTTGAGCTAATATGAAATGAAATACTTTTACATTCTCTCTCGATCTATACATACAAATTCTACAGTTATACTTCTTTACCAACTAATAATCAACCCCACAAACACCTTCCTACCCCCAGCACACATACAGACACATTAATCACACAAAAAACTGTATAGTATTAACAGATTTAGAAATATAACTTCATCTAGCAACATTATTCGTGGACCTAGATACGGCACAAGGTTAAACCCACCATCTCTATTTTCATCTCTTTCTATTCTTTATTTGCTCATCTTTAGATTCAATTACATAGCTTGATCACTGAAGCGTCTAAACTTGTATCACCTGATATGTAAATTGAAATAAAGGTTACACTACTACAATGTTCTTCGCATTTATGATCCTTTCTTAGTGAAATAATGACTAAACATAATACCTATTTTCCTATCGTTATTTTTAATTTTATACGACTCTTTTCATTCTGCTGAACTCAATAACATTTGTCTTAAAACAACGATAAGCAGAATACCCAGTGACATTGACAAACTCTATTCCAGGTAAGAAAGTCATTGACCTAATGCCTAATGTGCATGGTGAACCCAGAAACTGATTCACTATTCTTCTTTCCATATGATACACAATGAGCTTTAAGTTTGTATACCTTTATCAGTTAAAGTAACTTTTTCTGCTGATACACATAAAAGATATTGGTAGACTTTCCCTCGGGCCTCCAAGATTCCTAGTCATGCGCATTCAAGTGGGCTATCCAGGAACTATAAGAGCGGAGAAATTGCATTCAATGTTAGTTACACATGAATATGAGCTAAAATGGATATCCTTCACCACTTTCTTATTTATCTGGAGTTTCTTTATACTGTATTTTGTTAACATGTATTATTTCAATTGTTCAATCAATCTATGCGTGTAAACTGGATTTTTCATTTAAAAAAGTTGTGGTGTTATCTTGTAAGGAAGGGAATTACGACACTTTATTATGATTCATAGTCTCGAAGATCTTGAATCATAAGGTACGATTTTCTAAAAGCAGTTGGTGTTCTTTAACTTTGTGAAGTGTGCATTAAACTTGACGTGTGCTGGTCATATTTCTATTTTACCATTTCGTTCTCTTTCTGGTGAATGCTTTGGTGATTCCAGGAACTGACACTACAAGAATTTCGCTCAAAAGAGACCAACTTTTACAAACGGGCAAACATCCGTTTGTAAAAGTCGGTTTTTACAAACGGATTTTCCGTTTGTATAAGTAAAAAACTTATACAAACGGAAAATCCGTTTGTAAAAGTGCGAAAACTATTAGAGACGGAAAATCCGTCTCTAATAGTATTTTTACAAACGGAATTCCCGTTTGTAACTATCAGAGACGGATTTTCCGTCTCTAGTAGTTTGAGCGCCAAAAAAAAAAAATGGCGCCCAAACGTGTCTCGGGAACCAGAAACGGGCTGCCCGTTTCTTGTGCCCGAATATTACTAGTGACGGATATTCCATCACTAGTGACAGCAAAAGTGACGGAAAATCCGTCACTTTTGCATGCCGTTATTACAAACGGACATTCCGTTTGTAATAACGTTATTACAAATGGAATATCCGTTTGTAATAAGTTATTACAAATGGATATTCCGTTTGTAATAACTGTGGTATATAAAACGGATCCTCTCCAAAAAAACGCGATTTTGCCCTCCCAAAACGCGATTTTCGTCCGTATAAATGCGATTTCATCCGTATAACTCGTAAGGTACGTTATTTTAACCGATTAAATTATGTTTTTTTACGTTTTTTACCGTTCGTATTATGTATTTATCGTGTTTTCGAGTTATTTTCACCGATTAAATTGTGTTATTTACGTTTTTTACCGTTCGTATTATGTGTTATCGCGTTTTGAAGTTATTTTCACCGATTAAATTGTGTTATTTACAGTTTTTATCGTTTGTATTATGTATTTATCGCGTTTAGGAGTTATTTCATGTGATAAATTGATATTTTAGTGATAATTATACGGTCATAGTATATATAGTCGTTAAATCGTGTTGATATTATCGTTTTAATTGTGTGTTATCGGTTGTTTATGTAATTATTCGTGTATGTTGCATGCTACGACATTAATGCTATGTAATTAAATGGATAATGCGTCACGTATGTTGTTTGTTATGGTTTTTATCGTTTATATTGAGTTTATGATGTTATTTAATTAGTACGTACAATCAAAATTTAAATGTCTTAATATGGTGTTCTGCATTCTGAGTTGGTATGTTTAGTGTTTTAGGACGAGTTTTAGTTGTCGTTTTGATAATTAGCGAATTAGTTGTCTTTTTGATAATTAGTGAATTAGTTGTCGTTTTGATAATTAATGAATTTATTACTGTTATTGATTAACTTTGTATGTGAATGTTACAGATGGCAGATCAGCAGTCACCACGTGACTCTGGTTCCGCCGGAGCGAAGAAGAAGTTGAAGATCACGACGCGTAGACAACAGTCTACTACTCCTGGCGGGGCAGATGGACATGGACCGAGCGATGCATCAGGACAGGCTGTCCCAGGAGCAGCGCCTCGCAGTCGGTCTTCTCCCAGTGACCAGTCTGCGTCATATGTGGCCACTTCGCGCTATCGGACACCGACCGGGTCGACACCTCCACTTCTACCGGCCTTTGTTCCCAGCCCGCCTTCCAGCGCACCTTTTGGGACGGTGTCCGCCCCTCGGCCACGTCGATCAGGTGCTCCATCTCCTGTAGGGTCAGCAGGAGGATCCGTTGGGGCCCCTGCCGGAGGATCGGTTGGCACACCTACAGGGTCTCGTATATCCCATGGTCTTAACACGGCCGATCTGGTGGGATCTCCGACATCATCACAGGGAGCTGCTCGTGCACCACGTCCAACTGTTCGTACTACATCAGCAGGCCCACCACCGATTGTCCCTCCTCTGGTGACCCCTGATGTAGCTGGGCCCTCACAGGCACGCCGCGCAGATGCAGTTGGCCCCTCAGCTCCAAGACGACCCGTACGGGGTATGGCTGTAGCCAATCAGCCTGCTAGACGTCCAGAGGACAGGATCTGGATCTCCAGGGATCAGTTTGGCATCTGGAATGATCGCCAGAGAGTGGTTCGCACGATCAGCAAGACGGTGAAGAGTTTGATGACCGGACATTGGCTGACCTACTCCGACATTCCAGATCATGACAGGGCGGCATTTCGGGATCGTTTTCGGGTAAATATATATATATATATATTTATATATATGTGTGTCTAATTAACTTGTATATTTATTGTTATGACTAATTAAAGTGTTATTCTTGTTATCTAACTGTTTATAATTGTTTTGTAGTCGATCTATTAATGGGATCCCAGCCAGACTGATATGATTTACAGAGGATTCACTGCGATTGCGCGCAACCGTTTTAAGGGCGAGGTGAATAGGGCGAAGACGTGTTATTACGCCAGACGACACGATCCGCGCTACCAGGATAACCTCTGTTGGATTCCCCCGTATTCTTCCTTGGTTCATTGTCCATTGGGACAAGACTGAGACGAAGGAGAAGTCGGAGAAGGTGAGGGCAAACAAGAAGAAGGGGAACGAGAACAATTATCATGGGGGCTCTATCAGCACGCAGGATCATCACATGAGACGGGTACGTTTGCGTTTATATTAGTCTTACTTAAGCAAATATGAGTTAGTGTAGTTATAAATGATTACAATTAAGATTATTATTTTGATAATTATATTGTTATAATAGTTGACTTTATGATAACTAGTTTATCAATATGATTATGATTTTGATTATGAATATGAGTATGTTTTTCATTATGAACATGATTATGATTTTGATTATGATTTTGATTATCAATATGACTATGGTTTTCATTATGAACATGATTATGATTTTGAGTCTGAATATATATGAATATTATTACGATTTTGATTATGATTGTTACTCGAATTATGCATTTGGATTTATGATAATCAAACTTGGGATTTTGTTAATTGTCATTGAGATGCTGATATATGGTGATTATATTATTTTGGGATCTGAATGAGTCTATTTGTATTGGTTTTGTTATTAACAGCAAGCAGCTACCCCGGATACACCTGTTTCTTACCTGGACGCGTGGCTAGCGACCAGGACCACGAGAAATCCCAATGGGTCGCTTCATTTCATAAACGACCAGAACCGGATCATATTTGTGAGTTTCGCATTTACAATTAGTAGTTAACATGCATATATAATACATATTACTTACTCCAGTTTCCCTTTTGTTATAGGAGAACTATACCCGACACTGCCTAGAGGTGCATGGTACTGACAGGTCGAAGTGGCCCCAGTTTGACGTGGCAGTTTGGGCGGATGCTCAAGGAGGGCCGTACAAGAACAGGCTGAGGTGACTTGGCTATGATTTGGATCCTGAGGCTTTCGGTGTCCCCTTTCGCAAGGAGTCCGCGAAGGGGAAGAGCATAGTTCAGGATGTGATGCGGGAGAACAGTGAGCTGAAGGCGCAGTTCACTCAGATGCAGGCGCAGTGGACCCAGATGCACCAGCAGTGGAGCCAGATGCAGCAGCAGGGCCCACCTCCTCAGGCAGGCCCATCGACTCAGCCTGGTCCATCTTATCAGCTAGGTCCATCGTATCAGCCAGGTCCGTCGACTACTCCTGGACCTGCGGTCGATTTAGGAGCCACTCAGAACGTGGATGATTTTGCATCGAAGTTCACCATGGACCAGTTGCTGAACTCATGCCATGGTGTAGGTGACCGGGTGGCTGCAGCTCTAGGGACTGTGCCCAGTGGACCTTTGCCCGCCACTCTCGACCCCGAGGATTTGATGTCAGATGATGAGGAGAGTTATGATGAGGAGGATGAGGCGTAGGGGTTGATGTTTTAGCTGTAGATTTTTTAGCTTTTATCGGACAACTTTTTATTCGTTTCATGTATTTCATATTCAGTAGTTAACTTGTGTTTGAACGATTTTAATTGTTTGTTTGCAATCTAATTATTATTCAGTTGCTGTCGTTTATGATTATTAATATGCGACTCTATATATGACATAGTCAATTAAAATTGATCACGATTGCGTCCAAGATAATAGACAAACACCAAATTAATAATAGTAGTTCAAATAGACAAACAACAAATTAAAAAAACTACTGATTATTACAATCTTAATCATCGTCATCGTCTGATTCCTCGCTATCTACTGGATCTACTACTTGAAGTACTGTATCAGCCAATGCAATAGGTAGATTGTAATCGTGGCTTGCATGAGGATCAACTTCGATGGCCCGACTTGGTTCTGCATCTTGAAGTATCTCGGTCTCCACAGTAGTATCTTTTGTTTTGCTTGCATTCCCTTCGAGCAGTGCAGTAGTGTCAATGATATATCTCGCTCTGGTTGTGCACACTGCCCACCATCCCCTACGAGCTGCAAAATGGCTTGCAGATGGGTATGGTGTGTAGTAGACCTGTTGAGACTGATTGGCGAATATGAATGGCTCGTTGGTCTGTAGACATGATCGAGGATTGATGTCGACTAGCCGGTAACGGGAGTTAAACGGAGTTGACTTGGGAATATCATACCAATCGCACTTGAAGTACACAATGGTTTGCTGTCTCCCGTAATCCCAGAAATCAACTTCCAATATATCTTGGATCATGCCATAGAAATTAATGTCCTCTTCTGATCCCAGACTTGCCTTCACACAAACACCACTGTTCATTGTTGCGCTCCCAATACTGTGCGACTCCGTATGAAATCTAAACCCATTGACTTTATACCCTTTGTATGTCTTGGCCATAGCCGATGGCCCCTGAATCAATGCATTTAGCCGTGTGTCAACTTTGTAGTAACCCGATCTTGCCATATTCCTGAACCACTCAACGAAAAGAGCATTCCGTTTAGTTTGAGTTTGTTGTTCGTTCAGGCCCTGACACATTTGCTGTTGAAATAATCTGCAAAAGATATAATTTTTAAAGAGTTATATTAGGAAACAAGTAGATACCACATGCTTTTCATTAGAAAATGTATAAATTTAATTAACTCTTACATGACCCAGCCATCCACTTCGGGGCAGTTCAAGAGTGTATACAACTCAATTAGGCTGAATTCTGATTCAGTTAGGTATCGCTGCTACTGAACGGACCCAATTGGTTTGCCTTGCTTATGAAAGATTGATAGCTGTCCATCATAGTCAGCTATCAGTGCAGTCTCATTCCTATTTAGTCGATTGTATCTAGTTTCTACTCCATCACCAAAATACTGAGAGACAATGTGTGTCATTTCGGACAACAAAAATACGTGGCAGATGGAACCTTCCACCCGGGCTTTATTACCTGGTGATCTTTTCAACTCAAACATTCGCCTGCAATTAAACAATTTACAGTTAAGAAAACTCAAATAACACAAACAATAATTTATTTCAATTAAGAATAGAACTTACCTCTCAAATGGATACATCCATCGATATTGTACGGGACCTCCCACTTTCGCCTCGTATGGGAGGTGAATGGCTAAGTGCTCCATTGAATAAAAAAAGGCGGGTGGAAATATCTTCTCCAGCTTGCACATTGTTTCTACGATCGAGCTCTCTAGTCTTTCCATATCCGACCTCCTAATCTTCGACGAACATAGTGTTCTGAAGAATATACTGACCTCAGCTAGTGGACCCCAAACAACATCAGGTAGAAAATCTCGAAATGCAATTGGTATTAGCCGCTGCATGAACACGTGACAATCGTGACTCTTGATCTGGGTGAGTTTGAGCTGCGGCATCTGAACACACCTTGAGATGTTGGAAGCATACCCATCTGGAAAGCGAAGACCTTTCAACCACGCTAGAACTAGCCTCTTTTGATCTCTGTTGAGACAGTATGTTGCCTTCTGCTTATAGAATTTCCCATCTGCACTTTCCTTCAAGAACAACTCTTTTCGCCTCGTCATGATTCGTAAGTCTCGTCTTGCATTAAAATTATCCTTTGACTTATCAGAGTCATCCATCACAGTGTTCTTGATGTTGTCAAAAAAATTCTTCTCACAATGCATGACATCAAGATTATGGCGTATTAAGTTAGTTTCCCAGTACGGAAGTTCCCAGAAAATGCTTATACCACACCAATTATGTGATACCCCATAACCCGGAATGTGATATCCAGGATGCATGTCCTCTGGAAGATCATCAACAATAGCTCTCATCTCAATACCTGACCTCCTAGAAGCAGGCTCACTAAACTCCTGTCTTCCCTTGATGAAATCTCTTTTTGTTTCTCCTCCAAACATGATCTGGAGGTAGAAATCGACGATAACAGTCAAAGAAACACGTCTTTCGCCCATGCTTCAACTGGAAGGCCTGTGTATTTTCCATGCAATATGGACAAGACAATCGACCTGCAGTGCTCCACTGCGACAACATGGCATATGCCGGATAATCACTGATTGTCCATATTAGCACGGCAAAAAGTCAAAAGTTCTGCTTCAGATGCTTGTCATACGTGTCCACACCATTAACCCATAACTTCTTCAAGTCATCGATTAACGGGCGAAGCAACACGTTAATGTTCTTTCCTGGGCTTTTTGGTCCTGATATAATCAAACTCAAAAAGATATACTCCTGACGCATGCAAAGATCTGGTGGTAGATTATAAGGAGTAACGAACACGGGCCAACAAGAATAGGGGACCGATGAACTACCGAATGGAGTAAATCCATCGCTACAAAGTCCTAGACGAATGTTTCGAGGTTCTGAAGCAAACTCAGGATGAACACTGTCAAAGTGTTTCCATGCTTCACCGCATGCTGGATGAATCATTTTTTCATTCGAACCACTACATTTCGCATGCCATGTCATAAGCTGAGCAATAGTCGCAGACATGTATAGACGCTGAAGGCGAGGAATTATAGGGAAAGTACCACAACTTTTTACGACTTATTGGTTTATTCTTACCCTAAATCACATAATTCTTCCCCACCGGTCAATGCACTGCGCACTAGTCGCGCTCTCGCAAATTGAGTGCATGTGCTCCGAACTGAGACGATTTATGAATCTTTATATCTCGCACTAAGAAATCTTAGTTCTTGTTACGAGAATTCTTATTTTCCGCACATTCAAGTCTACATTTTGTTGCACATCTAATGTACTCCATATGTCTACTGTCTCATCTTTCGACTAGATTGAAGGAATAATAAGACAAATAAAACTAGAGAACAAAATAATTGCAAAAATTGAGAGCTGGAATAAGAGTGAACAAAACCAAGTTGTAAAATGAAATAATTGCACAAAATTAAAGAATATTATAGAAACAAAAGATTGAACTAAAGAATCGTTTTAACACTTCCACAATATTAGTATTGACTTAATATGTAAGAATATAAAATTAAAAGAAATTAAAGATTTGAAATTAACAAAAATATAGAGATGAAAGGATTGAAAGAGGAAACATAATATCAAATGGATACATTATCATGCTTTGACTAATAATACTAAAAATAGGAAGGAGAATGAGAAAAAAATGAAAGAAAAATAAAAGATACAACCACTGACATTAAAAATCAAATTCATGTCTATCTATGAATAAATAAGTATACAATGACAGATCATATATATGTTTAATATAATTCATTATAATTACTTATTAACTATATTTATCATTTATATTTATATAAATATATATTTTTTATTATTTTTAATAAACGCAGCAAGGCGCACTCATACTTATGAAATTTTAAATTTGACGCACTGGCACACACTCTCTCGCACACGCACTCGCACACGCATCCGCTTTATGTGACTTAGTTCTTACCCATCTTATATCTAGCCTCACCGCATTCGAGACATTCTGTATACTCGCTACTTTCAAAGTCTCCGTAGAACAAAAAACAATTGTTGACACAAACGTCATATGTTTTGTACCCAAGGCCCAAACCGGACATCATCTTTTTCAACCCGTATACATTATCAGGCAACCGACTATCATCTGCAGGAGGGAGGTTGTCCTTGGCTAGTTGTAAAAATTTATTGCACACGGCAACGGGAATATTATGAACATTATGCACGGCAAGAAATTCCGCCACCCACTGTAGCACAGTTTTATCTTTATCACTTTGTAAGCGCTCCTCTGATTGCCTTAGTAATTCATAGAACTGTCTAGCCTCAAGGTTCGGTTCCTCTTCTACCGAATCTCTATCTACTTGAAATGCATCGTATACCAACTCACTAAAAGGATTTTGTTCTTCATCACCCTCAATATCATCTACTATGGTTTTGTCTGATGTCTGTCCTACCCCGGAAGTCGATGGGTGAAAGACATGACTAGGTTCACCATGTGCTACCCAAGTATAGTACTGAGGGACGAAACCCCATCGACATAAGTGAATTGAAATCTGATCGGGGTTCAAAAACTTTCTATTGTCGCTTTTCCTACAGTGACACTTAGGATAATTTTGCAAATCAAGATTACTTGGCATAAAGCAAACTCCAGAAATTTTTGCACACCGTATGCGAAACTATCCTTCAAATCACCATTATCGTATTTCATATCATACATCCAACTTCTATCATCATGCGAATACATTGAGTTTATATGCTACAAAACTGGATGAATTTAATAGCTGGGCATATATATGATCAAATGTAGGACATACCGGAATTTGGTGCAGGTATTTCAACTCACAGGCTCCACACCGCGATGAATTAGTGATTTGGATCTACGTAATAAACAAGATAATTAAAATAATTAGAAGAGTTCATACATATAGCAAATATTAGTAAAAAAAAACGAATAATGAAAATTACGGAAAAATATTAATTTGAAACGCACCTGGAGAATAAGGTGTAAGTGATTGTGAAGGAGGATGGAGCTGCTATTTATAGATGCAGATATAGAGTTTTACAAACGGATATTCCGTTTGTAATAATGCAAAAGGTTCACGGGTTGAATAGTAGAAGTTTAAGAGATAGAATCAAAAGAAACGGAATTTCCGTCTTTAATAGCTCTTTTAGTAACGGAATATCCGTTTTTAATAAAAGAAAAATATTACAAACGGATTTTCCGTCACTAAAAATCACTAACAAGGTTTTTACAAACGGAAAATCCGTTACTAATAGTTCTCAAACTATTAGTAACGGAACTATTAGTAACGGATTTTCCGTTACTAATAAGCAATACTAATTAAAAAAAAGTAATTTTATTTAAAAAAAAAGCGGCTTTTAAAAAAAAAATTAATAATACTTTTACAAACGGAAATTCCGTTTGTAAAAGGTCATGGCGGGATTTTCAAAATTCCGAAAACCTTTACAAACGGAATTTCCGTTTGTAAAAGTGAAGGCGCCAAAATAAAAAATTTTGAAAAGTTTTACAAACGGAATATCCGTTTGTAAAGGTTGAGGCGGGAATTGAAATTTTTGAAAAGTTTTAGTAACCAAAATTCCGTTTCTAAAGGGTTATTAGAAACGGAATTTCCGTTTGTAATAATGTATATCCATCTATATATAGTTCCACCCTCTTCACATTTTCACCAACAACAACACAAATAATTTCTCTCCAAATCATCTCTCATCTACTCTTCTTGTTTTTTTCTATATAAATTACTTTTCTTGTTTTATTTATATATATATATATATATATATATATATATATGTATATATATATGTATATATATATGTATATATATATGTGTGTATATATATATCTTAATATATTATTGTTAATTAAATTAGTTTACATCTATAGTTATTTAATTATAATTGTATTATTATAGTTGCATAATATATAGTTTATAGATTTATTGTTAATTGATATAAACTTCTAATGTTGTAATGTTTGGCTAGAGTTTTTTTAAAGAAATTTGTTATTAATAAACATTAAAAATTGTTATAATCAAATATTTAAAAATTGGCAGATTTTCTGCCAATTTTTTTTTTTAAATTTCGAAACTAAATAGTGACGGAATTTCCGTTACTAATAATTAATAAATATTAGAAACGGACATTCTGTCACTAAAAGTTTTAATTTTCAGAAACCACTATAATCCGTTTCTAATAATTTCGGGCTTTAGTAACGGAATTTCCGTTACTATAAATCCTCTTTTTTTTTTTATAAAAGTTTTTTTCCGCGATTTTGATTTTCAACAACCGATTATCCGTCTCTTAAAGTGTGCAATTTTCCAAAAATTTGGCTTATTACAAACGGAATTTCGGTTTGTAAAGACGAAGGGCATTTTCGGAAATTCAGGTATTACAAAAGGATATTCCGTTTGTAATACTCCCTACTTTATAGAAACGGATTTTCCGTTTCTAATAATGTAGGGATATTACAAACGGAAAATCCGTTTGTAAAGGTTATGGGCCTTTACAAACAGGCGGTCCGTCTCTAAAAGTGGCGACGGATCCCGTTTTTCGTCACTAAAAGTCATTAGTGACGAGACCAGTAGTGACCACTTTTAGTGACCAAAAATCCGTCTCTTCTGACTTTTAGTGACGGATTTTCTGGTTTTACAAACGGATTTTTCCGTTTGTAAAAGTCAAATTTCTTGTAGTGTGAAAATGGATTACTGGGCCTAAGGTTGTTGGATGGTCAAAAGGCTACATAAGAATGGAGCCAAAACTACACTGCATTAAAGCTTTGGTATTACCTTCTTCAAAAATAGTAGATAGCCATACATTTCGATTGTCACTGCTGGTATAACTATTATCTTGTCGCATTTCTAAGTAAATTGTGAAAAATATAAAATCTTATCTTATTTGGACATTTACATGCTTCAATGTTATGATATGTTATTGACGGGATATAGAATTTAGAGGAAGCCAAAAAAACTATGCATGGAACGGTTTTCTTTTCTTATATTATCTTGCTGTAATCGGCATTCACCATGGAGAATATCGTATCCAGCGTCCAGCTCCATGTTGCTGATCCTACAGTGTTTAGAATTGGGACATAAGGTCTCTACTGAAGGCATCATCTTCACACGCTTGAGCTAGTACGAGGCGTTCTTCAACTAATGCTTTCAATGTTACTGCTGCCTGTGAATGATTCAAAGGTGCTCGTTTTGCTACTATTTGAGAGGCTAAGGTTTTGGGAGTTTGAGGATGTGATTTGTCTACATTGCCGACCATGAGTATCGTACTTGTGGCTTTGCTGCTTCAAGATCGTTGTTGATTATTAGTTTGCTAGTATTTTTTTCTTCGTCATATTTTCCCACTTTTTTTTTTGTTTGTATGAAGAGTACATTTAGCATATTCCATATATACTCTTGTGGCATAAGCTTTGTAACATTTTTGTGAATAGAGATATGATCATACCCTCATCTTTGTCTCTAATCTTGTTAATGGAAGTAGGTTTTGTATGGTAAATTTACCATTTTTTCTATTTGTAATGAACTTTGGGAGACTTCGCAGTTTATGAAATGGTTGCAAGTGATATTATTAATATTTTTGCCGTTTCAAAGATTTAAATGCAAAGGATTTGAGAATCTGGCGGAAATATGAACTCAATGTGTTTTCTGTGAGGCGGCGCTACGTTTTCCTCTTAGTTTCACGGCCTAAGTTCCCTTGAATCAAGTTCGATCTGCTGCTTTATCGGCACATTTAGTGAAATATTCAGTAAAATATAACCCTAGGTCACACAAGGGTCAGGATCTAAGGTGCTTTAAGTTTTCTTAATTAACGAATAAGGAGATGTGGTGTTGCATCAGCAGAGAAGAAAAGTACACACACATGGAGAGAGAGAGAGAGAGAGAGAGAGAGAGAGAGAGAGAGAGAGAGAGAGAGAGAGAGAGAGAGAGAGAGAGAGAGAGAGAGACGCTTCCACAGCGAAATGGAGAAATAGAGAGCGTCTATACATGGATTAAAGTTTCGGTTTCGATGTATGTTTCGGTCTCCTAAATATTAGAAACGTTTCGTAATTTTTTGGAAGCTTTTCGACATGTTTCGAGAATTTCGTAAAAGTTATAGTTGTAATGGAATTGGAAGCGACATTCAGAATTTGAAGATAATTGCTATAGGACATCAATATGTTAGTTTTATTGACGACCTTATAGTCGTAGTTCGTTGACAACGTTGGAACCCTTTTTTCACTCCACTTTAATCATGTCTCGTTTGAAGAGTGGTTTTCCTAACCTCTTGATCACAGGGTTAAACTATGGAATGATGAAATTTCTGGTACTAAGAAAGTACTATTGAATTTCTGGTACTACGAGTGTGAAGCCTATTGAAGTCAATGCTCCTACCAGGGGCGGAGCCCAAAATATGACGGGGGGGGGGGGGGGGGGGGACATGAAGAATTAATTTTTATAGATATAAATGTTTTACTGGTTTTTTCTTATTTCAAAAATAATAAAGCATCGTCAAAATATAGATTTTGGATAGATTGGAGAACAATCCACACATTCTAATAGGTTTGTGCGCTTTGCTAATGACACAATAGATTGGGGGTTTAAATACAATTAACACTATAAAACAATTTTAAAAAGTAACCCTAATTGAACAGCTAAATTATAAATAAATAAATAAAAAGTATATATAACCACATATAAAATACGTAATAAGAAATAGAGATGTTGTACGCGCTTCTAAGAGTTTTATTATATATGTTTAGTTATACGTATTGTAATTGTAAATTATGAGTAAATTAAAAACAAAGTATAGAGTAATTTCTTAATTAATGTGTATTATGAAAGTAATATTTAAGAAAGAATCTTTACTTTTGATCTATAACTTTATTTCAACAATTTTCTTACAAAAGAATACACATGTCATTTTAGAATGTTATGAGGAGTTATCATCCTAAATTCAAATATGTACTCAAATACAATCATTAATGAGTATCTTTTATTTAATTTAATACATGAAAAGAATAAGAGAATACTAAGTTAACCTTAGAAGTCGTAAAACAAGTTATGAATAAATTATTATGAAATTAAACAATTAAATAAATAATAAAAAAATATTATAAAAATATTAAGAATTTCAAAATATAGTATTGCACACACACACACACACAAATATATATGTGTGTGTATATATATATATAGACACTCCCACACGCACTAAACACATAAAGAAACCAATGTTTTTTATACTTGAAATTGTTGTTGTTTTTTTTTTTTTTTCGATAAGGCAAGGGGAGCTTAATCCCTTACAAGAGGATGAAATCAAATCAGAAAAAGCCCCAACTGTGGCGGCTTAATCCTTAAATTTCCCAAATCTCAACTTTGCCAGCTTTTTTTGTTTTTATTTTTCGGCAAATTTATTTGAACAGATTAAGTGAATTCCTTATTATTGAGATAAGATCGTTGTTCATACCATAACTTAAACGATTTTCATTTTCATACCTTAATTGGGCACTCATCAATTTGCTACCATAAGTAGGACACTTTCTTCGCATTGAATACTTCGATGCAAGAAAAGTACGTGCACTTGACATAGAATATGCTTTGGTGTAAGGTTGGAATCGGTCTAGATTGGTCTAAGTCTCCAAATTCGGGTTCACCTGAAGGTACCTTGTATATTTTTGGCGTAAGAGTACCCAATGTGAAGAAAGTGTCCAACTTATGATATGCAAATTGACGAGTGTCAATTAAGGTATGAAAATAAAAATCGTGTCAAGTTATGGTATGAAGAACGATTCTTACCCCTTATTATTTATTAGCAAGAATATATCTTTACAGAACTTAAAAGCTAATTTTCAGATCTCTCCTAGTCATTATATAATTCCAAAATGATTATCTAATTAATATTGATGGAACAAAGCTTGAAACATTTGAACGTTATGGTGGTATTCTAGCAAACTTAGTTGTTATTACACCAACAGTTTCACATGCAAGTTTTAGAAGTTATGACATAAGACAAGCTTCTAATGGATTTCGAGCTCATAAGACGTTGAAAGGATTTCGTGCTTTGGAGTTTCTAAAACTGTCAAGTCGTGGTATTGTTGAGGTTAGATCCTAGTCTTTTAGGACTTTATTTGCTTTCTGCATATGAGATAATCTGAAGTTCTACCAGGCAATTTTTATTTCATAAATGTTGGAAACAAAACATTGGTAAACAAAGATGAAATGCCATTGCTAACTTTGAGAGTGCAAATATTAATATTAGGAGCTTAATAATGAACAATATTAGTTTTTTAAGTGGGGGACGTACATTTCCCTGGTGATGACAATTCTTCAACGATCTTGATGCAAGAAGCATCCCGTCTCTCCGATTTCACTGCATTTTTCAAAATAAAATTTGCCAAAGTCATCTCTTTATCTCTCCAGTATATATATTTTTTTTCTTTGATCAAACAAAGAAATTAATAAATAACGATGAGTACAAGGGGTACTCGTCCCAGTACAAGAGAGCTCAATCAATAAATTCGATCACACAAAGAGTCACAGCTCCAGACAAACCAGAGGTGAAGAATACCAATCGACAAAGGAAAAAGAAAAATTTTTGATTCTTGCTTTGGTCCACGCCCACGTCCTTGCCTTGAAAAGATCAACTATTTTACAAACACTCGCTTCTTCATTCTTATAAATACCATATTTCGAGCGCTCCAAATTTTCCAGACACACATACACCAAAACCCCTTCCAGATTTCTGCGCCTCTATTCTTGGGAACGAGACCCACAAACTGCCGAAAATGAACATCGGGGTAATTTGATAAGCAGCCCATTCACAGACACTTTAGAGGAGAAATCACAAGTGAAAAATAAATGTTTTGTGTCTTCATCCACAAGACCGCATAAACCACATTTATCCGCATCTCGTATCCCCAAGACCCCTCTGCGGATCAAATTTTGCTTCGTTGGGATTCTATCGAGCAGCAAACGCCAAGAGAAAGCCGTCATTTTAAACAGTGCTGACTGATCCTAGAAAAACTCAAAAAATGATTCATTATCCCCCATCTGTTCATTAATGATACCTTTATACGCTAATTTAAGCGAATAAATTCCTGAGGTATCGTTTTTCCAAGCCCATCGATCAATCAAGTTTGGCATAGGCTGAAAATCTTGAATAACTTGCTGAAGTTCGACTAGTGATTGTTGTTCCCACTTAAACAATCGCCTTCTCCATCTCCAACGCCATGTCCACTCTCCATTGATCCACTCTCCCATGCTGCCAATGCTTGTTTCTTTGTCCATGGAAAGAGTAATCAGTCTATTGAATCTCTCCCTTAGCGTCATATTTCCCCTCCACAAATCAGTCAGGAACTTTGTGTTATCACCATTGCCAACGCTTTTCTGGATACCCTCTTTAAACCAGTCCCGACTTGAGCCCCTCTTCTTGATATTGATCAGATCGCTCCACCAAGTTGAATGATCCCTGCTATTACCTCCTCCATCCCCAGTATCTATTTACTTCCTCTGAGTGAGATTTAATCATTATAGTCATATTCCTCCGCATCATAATCATAATCATTATAGTCTTTCGTCTAGGTTAAAAAGATAAACCGAAATATCCCTATTTAGTGAAAAACACTAAAAAAAAGAGAAAAATAAAACTAGGCTTATAAATTTCAGAAATGGAACCGCATGAAGTAACTCTGAGTTATGCTTTAACTGTACTAAAAGAATGTTTAACAAGTGGTTCCATCTTGTAATACTTGGGAAGAGCATGCTCTGGTTTTGATAGAGCGATAGCCTTGGCAAAGATAACACAAAAAACATAAGTCCATTTACGAAGATAATGAAATCACTATCTATTGCGAAGAAAAACAAGATTAACTGAGAACTCGTCTCTGCCACATTATCTGATAATGCCAACTCTTCAAAACTTACAAACCCGTTCATTAGCTCCTGAATCTGTATTCAGCCAATTTATAATTAATAGAGAAAACTGAAACATGACAGAATTTCATGAACAACCATAAGATTCAAAATTCAGAAGACTACATCTGGCAAATCTTGAATGAGTAGTCATTAGCACGAACAGAAAAGGGTGTCATAGATGCAAATATAGTCATTTTAGAAGCATAGGTTTCCACAAACTTCACATATAACCATTTGAAGCTTGTTAGGACCGCAAGTCCAATACGATTCGAACTTGATTGAACAGTCAGGACTGACAGGTCCAACTCGATTTATTTCCTTGTTTGCAAAATTATTTTAAAGGAAAATTATAGTTTTATTTTAGTTTGATTTATTTACTGAAATATTCGCCCTTGATTATATGGTAATTATCTTGTTTAAGCGAGTGAATATTTGAGTAAGTTTGTAAATATTTAACTTGATCTTATAGAATCTTATCTTATGGAAAGTTAATCTTTATCAAACTCTTTGTTTATATCCTTTAGTAATCTATTCCTTGTGGAGTTCTCTTTTGTCTTTGGTGTGCAGATTCACGAAGATCATGAAGATCTTATCAAACGAAAACAAAGACTTATCAAAAGGAAACGACGCCTTATCATGGAAAGATTCGGATATATTTGGAAAGATCCTGTCTCGACTGGATATGGAGACTGGCCGAGATTCAAGGAGATCTTTCGAGGAGAGCTATCCTATAAATAGTAGAAATCCTAGGAATCAATGTAGAACACTCGTGTAACAATATATACATCATTAGGTGTTCCGTTTTATTTTGATTTCTTAGTTTTTATTAATTGATTCAATTCAAGAACGTGACAAGCCGGCGAGAGTTGAAGGGAGTTCAACGGGAAAGGATTGTGCCAGTTAGAGGGATCTATACGTACGTACAGTTCTCTTGGAAGCTTGATCATAAGAAGATCGCAACCTTCGTTGGATCTTAAGGAAGCAAACGGAGTAAGCGCGAAAAAGGTTCCGGTGGTATCAACATTAGAGGGATTCGGTGTTAGAGTAAAACCAGTTGGTGTAATAACTTTTGTCCGTTGAAAGAAGTTTGTTTTCAGGCGAAAGCCTCATGGATGTAGGACATAGTCCGAACCACGTTAAAAATCTGCTGTCTTTATTTACTGTCTTATATACCTGTCTAGACTAGGTATCACGACTACCTGTTAAAACATAAATTTAAAGACTTAAAGATCTATCAATTGGCATCAAGAGCCTGTCACCTACTTACATTGGTGAGATTCTGGTTTTATTTAGATCTTGCAAATTTGGTGGCACAAAACGTGGAAGGATCATCATCATCAAAGCCACCGCTTTTGAATGAATTCAACTACTCATACTGGAAGGTCCGCACGAAAGCTTTCATCAAACGGGAAAATCAGAAAGCGTGGAAAAGCATTCTCAAATGATGGTCTCCACCAAAAGATAAAGATGGAATGCCAAAACTCGAGCTCGACTGGTCTGCCGCAGAAGATCTAGAAGCGAGTTACAACTCCATTGCAATCAATGCAATACTTAATGGAGTCGACCTCAACCAGTTCAAACTTGTTTCAAAGTGTGAATCGGCTAAAGATGCATGGAATGCCCTTCGCGTCGCCCATGAAGGTACCCCATCCGTGAAAAGATCCAAAAGACAAATTCTTGGTACACGGTTTGAGGAACTCAAGATGGAGGAACATGAAACAATAGCTCAATACAATGCCAAACTTAGAGACATTGCAAATGAAGCCTTCCTCCTTGGTGACGAGTATAGTGAGTCCAAACTTGTTCAGAAAACTCTTCGCACTTTGCCCTCAAGATTCGATATGAAAATTGAGGTGATTGAAGAAGCAAGAGATGTGGAGAACTTGTCACTTGAAGAACTCATGGGTGCACTTTCAACATTTGAGTTGAAAAAGAATTTGAATGGAGTCACTTCAAAAGGTGTTGCACTTAAAGCTAAAATCAAAGACAAACCTCAAAGTGACGACAAAGACGAGTTCGAGAAGTCTGTCGCGTTTCTCTCCAAAGGACTCCGAAAGTTTTCCAAATGGAAAAATAAAGGAACGAACACTTTCTCTTCAAACTCTGATAATTCATTAAAATCTTCCGCTGCTAATGATCTTAGCTACAAAAGAAGAGGAAAAGGTGTTCAATGCAAGGAATGCCAAGGCTATGGTCACATACAAACTGATTGTGCAAATCTTCTGCCGAAGAATAAAAACAAAGCCATGGTGTGCACCTGGAGTGATGAGGAGTCAACTGAAAGTGAAGATGATGCAGAAGAAAGAGCAAACATAGCACTCTCCTCTGTCATCCGACCTGACTCTCTATCTGTTGCTACTGACCAGGATGACTCTGAAGCTGTTTATGAAAATAAAACGATGATATCCACCTGCAGTGATGACGAGTCAGATTTTTGTGATAACAAACCTGAAGAGAGAACATTCTTTGCATTTTATTCCATTATTAGTCATGACTCACCACCTGTTGTGACTTCTCAGGAAAACAACGATGTTATAACAGATACTGAGGACGAAGACTTCCCTGATCCATTCTCGGAAATCAAATCTCTTCGACATTTGGTTGTTATAGAAATGCGAAAAAATTATGAGCTAAGCAGAGAAGTCAAATCTCTCAAAATTGATGTTCAAAGTGTAAAAGAATCCATTACAATTTTCGAGGATTTACAAAAGCACTTCCAGGATGTTCTCAAGGTTCTTGAAAAGGCTGTTTCAGACAATCGGGATGATGAGTTGGATCATCAAAGCCCTCATTCCAATTGTGCTGCCTAGGTTACCATTCACCGATCCAACCAAACAGGGAGAATTTCTTTTCTAGTATTGATGAAGAAAATCTCAGATTAGAACGTGCTCTTAAACGCTCACAAACTCATTTATTTAATCGCAGGTCTAGTCCAGCTAATAGGACCCGTACCGTTTGCCGGTCACGACCAGCTCGCAAGTCTAGCCGAGTTTGTTATCATTGTGGTGGTAAAGGACATATTCGTTCACGTTGTCCTGACCTTAAGCAGAACTCATCGAAGAACCACCAACACCTGTTGAACCACGAGTCACAACAGCTCAGGAGACTCAAAGAAAAACAGTGTTAGATAACTCCGATGACGATTCTGAGCCAACCAATCAAATAAAGGTGAAATGTTCTAATCATAAAAATATCTATTTTGCATTTTCCTCTGTTGAAAACGCCTCACCTGATTGTTGGTATCTTGACAGTGCATGCTCACATCACATGACAGGGAACAAAAACTTTTTGACTAATTATATTACTGGCCCAAGTGGAACAGTTCAGTTCGGGAATGGCAAAAAGGGTCAAGTGGTTGCAGAAGGAACACTCATTATCAACGGGTGTCCTAAGCTTATCATTGTGTTCCACGTTGTTGGACTTGAGCAGAATTTGATTAGCATAAGCCAGTTATGCGATCAAAAGATGGTTGTCACCTTCTCACAAGATAAATGTCATGTTTTTGATAACCAAATGTTTTGTGTTTTTACAGGAAAGCGGACTGCTGAAAATTGCTATACTCCAATGCAGTCACGACTCCTTACAGAATAGTTCACAAACTCTGGTTCAAATAGATCCAGTTCTCCTAAAGTTAGTGAACTAATTTATTTCTATGGTTCGCAGGTGAGTCAAGGAGCCAACAGATTGGTCATCGATCAATTCAAGTGTGTTCAATATCCTATCATGGAACTTGACCGTGAAACTGCTGAACAGATGGTGATTCCTGTGACAACTCCTACATGGGTTGTCAATGAGACAAAAGGCAACTCCATAGACCTCAGTTTCTCCCCTTTTGGAACAGGAAGTCATCTCTACCTAACTAAACATAATCTTGTCATATTACTTGTTGTTAGTTGGGTTGATCATATTACTCCATAGAATTTTAATTTTGTGCAAAGTGATGTTTTGGTCTTTAGTAACCACAACTGTGCTATTATCATTGCTCACAATCATGTTAAGCACTTATGCACACAGCACACGGATATATGGCACCATCTCATATGTGATTTGGATGATAATGAATGTGCAGTCATTAAGCATGTCGCGACTAGAAGACAAACTGCTGTTATTTATATGAAGGAACATGTTTCACAAAGCTTTGAGACCCTCAGAAAGTCTCTCAGCATCTGTCTTCACTAAGCGATGGTCGCGTGCCCGATTTAACTGAGATGTTTTTGTTTGTTGAACTAACTGTCATGACTTACTTGCAGACTTGTTGGACAGCCGGTTCTAGAGCGTACTTAGAACTGCATTGATACACAGTGCACATCTTTCCCTCAGTTAAATCAGTAAAATCGAAGGATTTTGCAACGGGCAATTTTTTGTTTTTAATTTGTTTTTATTATCTCTTTGACATGGACTTTGTCCACTTTTGCTACCTCATCACATCCAAAAACAGAAGGATTGAGCATGAAAAGAAAAGTATGAGTGTGCAAAAGAGTTGTGTAAAGAAAAGAACAAAGAGAGTATGAGCCAAAAGAAAAAGTGCTTCAAAAGAAAAATATATGTAGGAAAAAGCTGCCTAAACTCAATGACTATGTGTGAAAGCATTCAATTCATATCTCACGGTCATCACAAAATTGAAAAGAGCTACCATATTCTACATAAAGTTGTGAGCGAAAGCTACCTCTATGCAAAAGGCTCAAAGTGTGTGTACATGGTGCAATTGTATTGTTTGAAAAGAGATATCTTACAAAACGATTTTTGCCCCTTTCAAATTCTCTTCCCTTTCATCTATTTATCATATGAGAATTCACACACACACATTTTAATGTATTCATCTGGTTCATGAGTATTCTTCAGTTCTAGCTGTTCTATACTTAGTCTTACGGTCTGTCATGACAGGGTGTCTCGACATCCACTTACACCAGTTGAATCGGTACTCGGTGAGTTATGTGTAATTTGCTGAGTTACTTTCTATTTGTTTCTTTTAATTTGTGTTATTTTAGCAGGTGCAAAATTTAATTTTTATTTAAATTGTCTTTTAGCGCGAGATGTTTTTGATTTTGGCATGTTTTCCCGCCTATATTCTTTGCCGCGTTTTTTGTAGAGATTGAGTTGTGTGTAATCTGTTGGAATCTTTCCTTGATTAGTCTTGGGAAGAGTCCTATCTCTTATGGGAAGTTGTGGATAATGATTATGGAAGATATTGTGTTGATTTGATCATATCTTTATATATATATATATATATATATATATATATATATATATATATATATATATATATATATATATATATATATATATCTTTTGCTTCATATGTCACGCCATCCCTACTCTCTCTCATGTGTTCATATTTTTGTGTGTGGTTGTATGTCTTCTTTCTCACATTCACTTCTAAAGAATTTATTTAACATGGTGAAAAACAAGTCTATCTCAGGTGAACCATCACAGTCGACCCCACTGGTTGACTACGAAAGTGAATCCTCCACGGATAACAGGTTAGCCGTTGTCTTGCAACCGGAGCCGTTACTAATCTGATTTCCACCGGATTATGTTCCACCGCCATCATCCGATGCACCACCACTGCCGCAAGACACCACACCACCACCACCGGCAACAGAATCACCACCACGTGCCACACCATCTCAAGTACAAAAGTTTTCACCAGCCCTCGATGACTCTCATTCTATTCTGCCGCCGGAAGACGCTCCGCCGTCACCATTGGTTCCGTCTTCTTCATAGACACCACCTGCACCTGCACCTGCATCCTCACGCCGCCCCTCTGCCGCGGCTAAAGGGAAGCAGAAGGCTCAACCTCCAAAGCGCACCCCATCTGCTCGTCCAAAGTCCTAACCTATTGCAGACTTCCACTCACAAACGCCCCCGATCTGTTGCTGCTGCTGCTGCCTCGGACTCTGCTCCAATCGAAGTTTCTGATACCGATTCCAGTCCCGTTTGAAAATAGCAGAAACGGCCAGCTAAGTCCTCGTCTGATGAGGCAAACCAGTCTGATGACAAGTCTGTCTCTGACGAAAGCAGTCAAGTCCAGTCTGAAGAAGCTGATGGAGGTTATGCCGTCCCTCCCAGAGTTCCACCGTCTGATGAGCCTTTCCGGGTTAAGAATGCTATGTCCGAGAGGTTCTACACGGCTCATGCCAAACTCAGGTATCCCACTCTTGTCGGTCGTATTCCTGTCTCTGAAGTTACACTTCATGTTGATTCATATGTGGGAACGGGGATAGTAGAGTTTTTGGAAGGGAGAGGTTTTCTTGAATCAACTCGCAGGACCAAACCGTTTGTCACCCAGATTGTGCACGACTTTTATGCCAATCTGGATACTCAATTTGGCGTTCCGGGCTCAGCCAAGGAACATTCAGCATTCGTGAGGAACCACATATTCCAGATCAGTCCTCAAATCCTGAACTTGCAATTGGGCTCTCCTGACGTGCAAACCGGTCGTGACTCCGAGATGGAACTGGAGGAAGATTTGAATGCAGTAGCTTCGACCATCACTGGCCAACTTATGAAGTGGCCCCAGAATGGCAATATCCAAAGAGGCGCACTTACTCCTTGGTATGGTCTGCTCTATGGAATCATGGTAAGAAATTGGTTTCCCATGTCTCATACATCTACCTTGAATCCATTAACTGCTTCTGTTCTCTTCCGAATTTGTTCGAATGCCCCCATTAATCTGGGGAAACTAGTCTTTGAGCGCATACAACTTGAAGCATTTGACCAAAAGATAAGATGACACGCCGGCCCAATCCTTATCATGCCCCAAGTCACATTGTTCAAGCACTTCTTGGTTCTCCAGTCCGGCCCACTGTCCCACCTCCTGGTGATAACGAAGTTGGTCCATCTGTTCCCCAGGGCAGTCTCGACAACTTACAGTCGCAACTAGCCCATGTGATTACATTGCTCGAGTCCATGAACGAGTCCCTTTCCCAATTAGCGGCAAAGCCTTGACTAGTTCTGGCAAAATGGGGGAATAAGCAGAAAATGGAGAATGGGGGAGATTGAAGAATGGGGGAGATCTTCAAGGCTGTTGCTGTTTATCTTATGCTTTTATTTTATTTTGTTTTATGTTTTTCCGCTTAAGAACAATTATTATTAACTGCTTATTTTTAAGTTGTTTTGCGGAGTGTTGCACTGCTGTTGCAACAAGTTTTCATTGCTGTTAAGACTCGTTAGTTGGTTTATTAGCCTATCTCTTACTAACTTGTTTTATTTCAGCATGTCTACATTTTCCTTGGGATTCAAAAGTGTTTTTGCCAAACAAGTCAATTGGGGGAGATTGTTAGGACCGCAAGTCCAATACGCTTCGAACTTGATTGAACAGTCAGGACTGACAGGTCCAACTCGATTTATTTCCTTGTTTGCAAAATTATTTTAAAGGAAAATTCTTGTTTTATTTTAGTTTGATTTATTTACTGAAACATTCGCTCTTGATTATATGGTAATTATCTTGTTTAAGCGAGTGAATATTTGAGTAAGTTTGTAAAGATTTAACTGGATCTTATAGAATCTTATCTTATGGAAAGTTAATCTTTATCAAACTCTTTGTTTATATCCTTTAGTAATCTATTCCTTGTGGAGTTCTCTTTTGTCTTTGGTGTGCAGATTCACGAAGATCATGAAGATCGTATCAAACGGAAACAAAGAGTTATCAAAAGGAAACGACGCCCTATCATGGAAAGATTCGGATATATTTGGAAAGATCCTGTCTCGACTGGATATGGAGACTGGCCGAGATTCAAGGAGATATTTCAAGGAGAGCTATCCTATAAATAGTAGAAATCCTAGGAATCAATGTAGAACACTCGTGTAACAATATATACATCATTAGGTGTTCCGTTTTATTTTGATTTCTTAGTTTTCATTACTTGATTCAATTCAAGAACGTGACAAGCCGACGAGAGTTGAAGGGAGTTCAACGGGAAAGGATTGTGCCAGTTAGAGGGATCTATACGTACGTACAGTTCTCTTGGAAGCTTGATCATAAGAAGATCGCAACCTTCGTTGGATCTTAAGGAAGCAAACGGAGTAAGCGCGAAAAAGGTTCCGGTGGTATCAACATTAGAGGGATTCGGTGTTAGAGTAAAACCAGTTGGTGTAATAACTTTTGTCCGTTGAAAGAAGTTTGTTTTCAGGCGAAAGCCTCGTGGATGTAGGACATAGTTCGAACCACGTTAAAAATCTGCTGTCTTTATATACTGTCTTATATACCTGTCTAGACTAGGTATCACGACTACCTGTTAAAACGTAAATTTAAAGACTTAATGATCTATCAAAGCTTATTGGTATAAATATTTCGAGGATAGGGAAATTTGATTTCAACACATCAGAACTAAAAACCTCATTCTAAATCTTGCCAAGAACTTCAAAGGTGATGGAGAAATGGAACAAATCTAATTTTATATTAAGAATGTTGCTACAATGTAAATAGATGTTCACCTGTTAATAAATGTCTTTCCACCATCAATTTCAATTTCGTAAATATATGTCCACTTGGATTTTAGATCTTTCCACAAACCTGATGTTCTCACCGCATCCTTTCGAGGGTAGACAGGAAAGAATGTCAGAAATTAATATTTTTGGCATATCATTTTTCGAAGCTCAGTTTAACATTTGAATCACAGTTAGGTGTTTGTAGGGAGTAATGAGTTAAAAGGAATATGCTTGACAAGAAGTACAAAAAAGCGACTACGTTTTTTTGGTTGTGTTGTTTTCAATTGCATAAAATGACATAAACACTTGACAGACAAGTAGAATACAGGCATACCATATGAAATATCATTAGGAGTTTAGTAATCAACATGAAGCTTTTAGAATCCCAATACACCTAATGTTAGGGGGAGGGGGTCTACATTTTCGAAGGGCCAAGAATGGTCAAACAAGTTGAAGCTTTCGGATGTGTGGACAATTTTCTCGCAATCTTCTAGGAGGCAACATGCATCCTCTTCAGTTTTATTGCATTCTTCAAAATAAACTTTTCCAATTCCTTCTTATGAGTAGAGCCGTCAAACTCTACTTCCTCCAAGTTAGATACACATGACGGCACATATTCCTCCGCATCATAATCATAATCATAATCTTCCCAATCTTTCATCTGAAAAAGAATGAACCTGAGATATCCCAATTAAGTTTAAGAACACCCAAAGAGAGAAAAAGAAAACAAGAACTAGGCTTACCTCATATAAGAGTAGAAACTTTAGAAATGGCGCCGCATGAAGAAACTCAAGTAACACTTCAGTAGACGCACTCTCATTTTTGAAAATCAACTTTCTCTACAGTTCCATTGTATCCAGTTCTGCACTTAGAGTAAAAAATCCAACAAAATACTTTGTTCTTTTAGATGCAATTCGAATTTGGGGGCGATAAATTAAGAGAATAGAATAGAGAGAGAGAAAGGGAACAGAGAAATGAAGTAGGCGCGGGAGTTTGAGAGTGATATATAGGTTAATTACAGAGACGCACTCTCATGTTTGAAAAATTACACAAACTTCACTTGATGTTAACTTTAGTTCGAAATTTGTCAAATTTTGTTTAATGTAAATTTGTCCAACTTGTTTATTGTGATAAATGAAAAATGAACCGAAATTACCTAGAAAAATACAAGATAAGTCTCATTTATTCTGTTTTATAAAATGTATAAACATCTAAAATAATGTGTATTTTCGAAAGTTCCACTAAATTATTTATCACATTGTTTTTCGTTACTAAGCTTGTCTGTGAGATTAAATATTCACTACAAAGAGGACGCTTGTATAATGAGATATACACTACTTAGGTGCTTGTGTAATTTTTCAAAGATGAGGAGATGTCTATGTAATTAACCCATACCTTAGGCGGTGTTTTCTATAATTCTACCTATATGTAACGATGAATTTGGAATTATAAGATAAATAAACCATATCAAAATATTAATTCAATGTTAAAAGTAAGGATGGCCAAAAAACCGAGTACCCACACCCGAACTCGTCACAATTGGGTATTTTTCCGTTAGAAACGGGAGCGGGTATGGGTATCCTAGGCGAGTACTTGCACTTAGAGAGGCGGGTTGGGGATTAAGAATAAGCATTGCCCTTTCAGTTTCAAATCTATGGGGTATATATATATATATATAAGTATTATTGCAAGTTTGTAATTATAAGTATTGGAGTATGGGCGTGGGGTTTTAAAAAAAAAAAAAAAAAAAAAAAAACTAGAAAAAGATTGGTTATCTTGAAACAACAATTGTTTCTTTTACAAGATGCTTTTAGCTCTACTTTTTCCCTAAAAGTAAGTAAACCTTAACTAGAATTATTATATTGCAATGTATTAAATTCGTGTGACTAATTACATTCGAGAATCTCAGATTATTATCTTGCAATGTCGGGAGTTAATATTTAAGTATTCAATTGATTAAATTAACGTGTCCCAGGCTTTAAAATATACAAGTGTAGTCTGTGTAGATTCTAGCTAGTGCAAATTTCTTGTCCGTGAGCCACTGATTATTATATGAAGATTTTTTTTATTTTTTTTATTTTATTTTTTTGAGAAAAAGTTACATGTAGAAGTTCGGATTCTTATGGTCGCCGCCCTCCCTTATCCCAGCCGTCGCCGTCTCCGCCCCTCCCCTTATCCCAGCAGTCGCCGTCGATCCCCCCGCTGCCAGCTTTCTCTTCTGTTGCGTAGCTGATTCGAGGGTTAGGGCTCAATTGGGTTAATTGATTTGGGGCAGATTGGGATTGGTTTTGAACAAGAGAAAAAGAAATTGAAGAAGAAGAAAAAGAAAAAGAAGAATAAACAAGAACCATCATCGTCATCTGATGAAGAAGAAGAAGCGGAATTGGAGGCACAGCCATTGGGTGATGTGTGTGTGTGTATATATATATATATATATATATATATATATATATATATATATATATATATACTGGTTTGAACAAGTACCGGTCGAACCGTGAACCGGTAACGTCACCGTGTACCGCTCCGGTCCGGTTCTGACAACACTGTATGGTAGTTAAAAACTAGACTTGCGAATTTTCTAGACTTGAGCTCAAAAAAAGTGTCCATTTTCTAACTTCAAAGCTGGAAAACATGGGGAACGGGTACTCAATATCCGCCCCCCATGGACACCCATTTATTTTGGGGTAGTATCGGAAAATGACATTCCACTATCCACTGTGGCAGAAACCTGCTAATGTCCACCCCCTCAATTGAACCTAATACTCCTTATTAGGCTGTATATATACAAAGATTAAGCAATAATCAACTAGAGATGAATGCATATCATTTTTGGAAGCTCAATTTAACATTTAAAACAGAGATAAATGTTTTCAATACATCTGATCAGTTAGAAAGGGATATGCTAGATTAGATGAACGAGAGGGCAGCTGCTCCCACCGTAATTTGAAACTACTGTCCTCAAGCAATCTACCCAATGTTGAGTGGGGCAGGGGGAGGAGGGGGTCTACATATCCGTTGGGCTGACAATGGTTAAACAAGGTGAAACTTTCGAATATATCGATAATTTTTCCGCTATCTTCTTGGACTCAACATGCATCCTCTTCAGTTTTACAGCATTCTTCAAGATAAACTTTTCCAATTTCATCTCTCGAGTAGAGTCGTAAAACACTACTTCCTCCAAGTGAGATACGATACATGATGGCGCACGTTCCTCTGCATCATAATTATAATCTTTCCAATCTTTCATCTGAAAAAATATGAACCGGAGATATCCAATTTAATGAAAGAATACCGAAAAAGAAGCAGGAGAAAGCACAACAAGAACTTGGCTTACCTCATGTAAGAGTAGAAACTTCAGAAATGGTGCAGCATGAAGTAACTCAAGTAATACATCAGTATCATCAAAAGATTTCATTACTAGTCTTTCCATCTTATAGTACTTGGGAAAAGAAAGTCCTGCTTTTGCTAGGGCAATAGCCTTGGCAAGGATAACAGACAAAAGTGAAGTCAATTTAATAAGAAAACGAAATCATGGCATATTGTAGAGAATAGAAATATTTACAAACTAACCTTTGCCACAGAAGTTGATAATGCCAACTCTTTTAGAGTCAAGAATCTATTCATTAACTTTCGAATCTGTATTCCACCATCTTCAAACTAATAAAGATCTCGACAACAACAATTCAGATCCGCATAAACAACTTCTGATCCACCAGATAAAATGATATCTTCTGATAAACAACCACAAGCCTCAAACCTCACGAGACTCCCTCCAGTAATATTGAATGTATAATCACTAACAACACCATCATGAGAGGTTATAGACGTGAATGCAGTCATTCTAGGAGCATCTATTTCCACAAACTTTACATTCGACCATTTGCATCCATATCAGATGAATGTTTCAAGGACAGGAAAATTTAATTTCACCACATTAGAATTTAAAACCTCAATCCGAATCTCAACACCATCAAGCATCAAATATGTGAGGTAAGGAAAACAAATCTTGCTAGGAACTTTAAGGATGCTAGGAGTAATGGACAGTTCCAATTTTCTCAAGGAGTAGCATTTAAGAAGGTTGCAGGGCAAGATTATGCCCCCGTTATGATAATTTATATCTAAATTACGAACATTTCGACTTAATGCGGCAGATATCCACGTTTTGATGCTAATTAAGTCATGCTTCTTCCAACACGAAAGACGGAAACTTTGCAAATTATTGTCGGCAAATGGACAAAGGTTCATGCATGCACATGCATGCATGAGGTGTACACTAATGCCATTTAAGGCATTGTTGGACAACTTGTATTTGTGTGGATAAGAAAGACACAGTTCCAACCTCTCATCATCAATTCAACATGGTTTGGGTGGGTTCTTTACTATGAACTTTCCCTATGAATTGAAAAGTCTGTGGAAGAGCAAAAACACACCAAGAGTGATTAACACTAATCTTAATTCCTTTGAAATATAGTCAAATACTTGTGTAAGGTGTAGATTAGGACTGTGCTGATGTAAATGCTCGGTGGGTGTCGTTAGGGATGAGGGTGATGAAAAGCTATGTAGTTGTAACAATTTTCTATATAGTGTGATTTCACTCGGTTCCCATGGTTTTTTCTCCGGTTTAAAGAGTTTCCACGTTAAATCCCTATGTCGTTACTTTTATAGTTTTTATCCTTTTATTTTCCAGTTTTCCACAAAGGGCAAATCCTGGGGACGGGTATTTGTCGGGTTCAAATACCTAACAATTATGTGATACAAGAAGAGTCCTATCGACAAGCTTAGCAAAATCGGCACTTCTTTCTGGTAACTTAAAGAAAGTGTCTACGAAATTCTCATCATCATTAAATATCACTTGTTCGTCAAGTTCGAGGTTCTCACTGCGTCCTTTGTGGGTAGGCAGGAAAGAATGTGAGATATAACACAATCAGCAAATCACTGATGTAATCAAGTTCAGGATGGACAACTTCTCGAGATTTTTTCCGTTGGTTCCCACAAATATGAGTGCTTATACTCAATATTTCACAAATCAACCTGAAACTTTACAAAGTAAAGTATAAGGGGCCTTAAAATATCAGAAATCAGAACAATGTCCCTTTGTTAATCAATCACTAAAGGGAGAAAGTATAGCAATGCGTGAAGAAAAATATTGTCACATGTATAAAATTCGATTTCTTATTGATCATTAAACATATATACTTAGAGTAAAATTATGATTTCTTTTGAATTTTAACTATACTGTAATTAAACATGGATCCACAAACATAGCAAAAGCAACACCTAATAACTATAAAACGAAATAGGATATACATGAACTCATGAATGTTATATATGTGATGTGGGTGTTACCTTGTCTCATTAGTTTTTTTTTTTCACGGCGTCAACTGATCTGTTCCTTCAAATCAACTTTCTCTACAGTTCCAATGTATCCATTTCTCTCGCACATGTAGTGCAAAAATTAAGAGAAAAACCTAGAGAGAGAAAGTGAAAGAGTTGAATATTCCCGCCCTAAAACATAGCAAACGCATTGTCACCATTATATACTTCTTTTGTCGGGTTAAATCATTCAAGCCCACAAGTCACGAGACTTCTATCATTAACTGGCCCATCTGAAAACGTTATTGGGCCTCTCACAAAATTATATTTATTTGTACTATTTGAGCACCGCTCTCTATTACATAAGTCAAGATTGTAAGTTAATGCCTACTTGTATTTTCAATCTTTCGACAAAAAACACTAGTCTGCACTGAGTTTCTCGCAAGTTAGGCAGGACAAAATTTGAGATATAACATAGTCTGGTAAATTACTAATACGTTCTCCACCATTTACCCTACTAATCATTTGAGCTCCGACTTATTGAAGATTCCGTAAAAGAACTCTCAATCAGTCTCAAATTTCGCAAACAAGACGGAATTATTTAAATGAGGTATGTTCAAAATGTCATGGGAAAAACGAATGAAGGAGATGATTAGATTTATAAGTTGGAAGCTAAATCATGTATTTTAAAATCTAGTCATTGAACAATTACATAAAGAACCTGCTTGGAAATTAAATTAGGATGACTTTCACTACAAAAAAACTGGTCTAATGCAACGTACATACTGCAACGGATTTTGAATCCGTTGCAGGAAATTAGCTGTACCAACGTCCAACGACGTTGGTACAGCTAAAGTAAAAAACAAAAATACCTGCCAACGTCATTGGACGTTGGCAGGAAGCTGTCAGAACGCAACTCAAGCAGCAACGTCCTATGAACGTTGCTGCTGATGTTTTTTTGTTTTTTTTATGTTTTAAATGTTACCAACGTCTGAAAAGGACGTTGGTAACTGTTTTCGTGGTTTTTTTTTAAAATTTTTTTTTTTGAGTGCAGCAACGTCTATGTAGACGTTGCTGCCAGCTGAAAGAAAGGCACCAATGTCCTGGAGACGTTGGTGCCATATGCATGCCGTGCAGCTTTGTGTCTGCTGCAGACACAAAGCTGCAGCAGCATTAATCGATACGGCACCAACGTCTCCAGGACGTTGGTGCCATATATATATGGCAAATTCGCAGCAGATTTCTGCTGCGAATTTGCCATTGCTGCTTCTTAAAAAAAAAATTCACTCATTTTCATTCCAATTCACACAATTTCAGCTCCAAATCTCTTCTTTTTTTAAGGTATGTGTTCAATGTCTTCAAAATTACGATTATACATATTTTTTTTTTAGTTTAATCGGTTAGATTTTTATTATTTTGCATAAATATGATTTTTTTAGTTGATTTGATGATGTATTTGTGTTAATTATGTATGATTAATTAAGATATTAGTCGATTTGATGAAGTAATTTTGACGATCTATGTGTATTATGTTTTTTTTAAATTAATGGTTAGATTTGTGTAATTAGATTATTTGTGATGTAATTGTTGATTTTAGGCATATTAGTGTTAATTATTTATGCTTAATTAAGGTATTAGAGGTAATTATGTGACGATCTATGTGTATTATGTTTGTTTTTTTAAATTAATGGTTAGATTTGTGTAATTAGATTATTTGTGATATAATTGTTGATTTTAGGCATATTTGTGTTAATTATTTATGCTTAATTAAGGTATTAATTAGAGGTAATTATGTGACGATCTACGTATATTAATGTTTATTTTTAATTAATTTGTTAGATTTGTGTAATATTATAGCATCATAGTGTTGTATTTGTTAGATTTGTGTAATTATGTATGATTAATTAAGATATTAGAAGTAATTTTGAACGATCTATGTGTATTATTATTTTTTTTTTTTAAATTAATGGTTAGATTTGTGTAATTAGTATTTGTGATGTAATTGTTGATTAGATAGTGTATTTATATATGTTAATTATTTATACTTAATTAAGGTAGTAGAGGTAATTAATTATGTGACGATCTATATATGTATATTAAGGTTTAATTTAATTAATCGGTTAGATTTGTGTAATATTATCGCATAATAGTGATGTATTTGTTGATTCGAGTGTATTAGTACTGTTAATTATATATATATATATATATATGTATGCTTAATTAATTAATATTAGATTTGTGATTATGACAATATAGCTATGTATTTTCTTTTTTTTTTTTGTAGAATTTAATCGATTAACTTTGTATTATATAACATATATAATTATGTTTATGTTAGAACGTATTTATGTTAATTAGATATGCTAAAAAGGTTAGTAGCATTGAGAAATTATATATTTGTAATAAAAATATGGGAAATATATTTTGGTTAAACTTGTTTATATGAACATGCTATGGTGTAATTATTGATGCTTGATATAGATAGAGATATATGTAGAAGATGTAGTTATTTTGTGACACGTCCGTACGTGATTAATTGTTGAATACTTTAATTTAATAGTATATATATCACAATGAGTATTGAGCTTGCTTAATTGTAATACATTTATTAGAAAAATTAGCGGAGATTTGTATAATTTAGACGTAACAGATGTATATATACTTAATTAGTCAATTTAGTAAATGAATAGATAGTATATATTGTCGTGTATCCCTTTTATATTAATTTGACCATTCTAAATATTTATTTATCAGATGGCCGGCTCGTCAGATCAGGGTAAGGGGAAAGCAAAAAAGAAGGTGTCGAAGAACCAGGTGCCATACCCGGAAGGGGTACCTCGAGGATCATTCTCTTCGCAGCCTGATCTTGGTTCGATGGGATCACTTTCAGCGGTGATGCCGATGTTTCCCGGAGGATCAAATGACGCAGGAGCCCGCGCTAGTGGGCCGTTTACCAATCAATTGATGGGTGTAGGAGCGACAATGGGGGGTGTATATGTTGGGGGTGGTTATGGTGGTGGTGGATTCGGTGGGGCTGGCTATAGCGGGGTTGGTTATGGTGGGGGTGGTTATGGTGGGCCTGAATTGGGTGGGCCTGGATTTGGTGGGCCTGGATATGGGAGTGGAGCTGGGTTTGGTGGGCCTGGATATGGGAGTGATGCTGGATTTGGTGTGCCTGGTTTTGGGAGTGGAGCTGGATTTGGTATGCCACAAACACCGCTAACGAGGCCACAGCTACAGGTTCAGGGGACGGGAAGTACTGCTGGGCCATCATCATCGGGCTCACGGGGTTCAGGCTCACGTGGTTCAGGCACACGAGCTTCAGGCACACGAGGTTCAGGCTCACGTGCTCATGGCGTTTCTGAGGAGTTAGACGAGGATGAGGGGGGTAACAATGATTCAGGAGACGATGGTGGTATTACTAGGGTTGCAGTGCGAGGACAATCTAAACCTCGCGAGCCCCCGGCAAGTCCGGATGACAGGGAGGTACTTGAATTATTCTTTGATGGCTCAATAGAGAACCCTTCCGCGGTGACCACGATCGGTACAAATTTGAGGAACATGATGCAAGGGGCATACTTCACGTACGGCATGTGGCCAGAGGACGAGAAGGAAATGTGTTGGA
The DNA here is from genome assembly GCA_946800315.1 of Misopates orontium. Lineage (NCBI taxonomy): Eukaryota > Viridiplantae > Streptophyta > Magnoliopsida > Lamiales > Plantaginaceae > Misopates > Misopates orontium. The sequence continues at coordinate 15,931,822 of OX326948.1, forward strand.
ACAGATTTAAGGTAAGGAATTAGCTTGACTTCTATATTTATTAAATATTTATAAATATTTGTTCATTATTATTCATTTATGTGACCAACTTTTCTTTATGTCTGTATTAAATGCAGCACACTTACCAGTGGGATCCTGCCATAGAAAATGCAGTCAGGGAATGGTACGATAGGGTCGCTACTGCGAGATTTGCAAGTTCAGTAAACCACGCCAAGAAATGGTGGTTGCGCTGCAAAGTTGGCCCCACCTATAGTATGAGTCACAATTGTTGGATTCACGAAGACTTTCGGCAGGCATTTTATGATTATTGGGAGCTTGAGCCCACGAAGGGTCGTTCGGAGCAGAACGCTAAAAATCGAGATAAGGGGAATACGGTAAACTATAGGGGTGGGTCTCGCAGCACGAACAAGCATAGGATAGATCTGGTAAGTAGAAAAATATGATTGGTTATTTTTCAAATATCATCATTGATTTAATAATGTGATCTATATTTGCTTTAATGAATTTTCATATTATGACAGGCAAAGGAAATGAATACAACGCCCGAACCCTGAGGACAAAGCTAATTACGTGAGTATAATATTTTCATATTATGACAGGCAAAGGAAATGAATAATGTGATCTTTATAAAGACTCGTGCAAAGAAACATGACGACGGAACGGTTGAGTGGCCAAACCCTGAGGACAAAGCTAATTACGTGAGTATAATATTTTCTTTCATTAAAGTGGTGTAATCGTCAATAATTGTTGTTGTCGTAATAATACTTATGTTTGTTACAAAAATATATTTTGAATCATAATATGTTATATGTAGGATGCTTATGTGGAACACTGCCTGAGAGAACATGGGCCAGATATGAGCAAGTGGCCGGTCTGGGACGTTAGACCGTGGGTGGAAATTGCCGCAGCCGGACGTGTAAAGAAGAATAGGGTGGTGGGTCTGGCGAGCTATGGTGAGCCTGAGCGCGTAGGATTCAAGGCTCGAAGACATTCTAGGTTCGTTGAGACTGGCTCTAGTCGCGTGGAGGCACTGATGGCCGAAACAGCTTCTCAACGGCAGGAAATCACAGGTTTAAAGAATGTTCTCAAATACTTTGTGTCAGAGTTCAATATGCCGGTGCCCGATGAATTGTGGGGGTCAGGGCAACAACAACAGGGGCAACAACAACAGTTTAACAACTTCCCGGCAGTTTTCCACCAACCATTGCAACCGACGAACACGAGTTTCGGCAGCGGGCGGTTATCAGGGGATCCACTCTATCGACCACGGTCACATTCTACCGATCAGGAGGACGAAGGGGACCAGGAAAGAAGTTCGGGTGGCAGTGCTAACGACACTACTGGCTTGGGTGATATGTAATTTGCCGAGGATACTGAAATTTAGACTGTTATTTGCTACTTTTATTTGTATTTGTATAATTATGAACAAACGTGGTTTGTTTTAGCTTGTTTTTATTTATGTTTGCACCTTATATATATTTATGTTTTTATTTATATTTATAATTTACACTAGTTTAATATATATATACATATATATATATACATATATATATATATATATACATATATATATATATAAACGTTACAATTCAAATAACTCAAATATTACAACTCAAGCTTACATATTGCAAATAAACCACTGTTTAAGTTCACGAATTCTTACTACATAGGCATACATATTGCTTAGAACATACATTACGTATAATCAGGGTCATCGTCGTCACCATCATCATGATCTTCATCCACGTCATCGTCGGCGGATGTGTCGTTATCATCAACTTCCACAATATCATCGTCTGCAAGCCTGATAGGTGTATTGTCGATATTGTTGATGTCATCCAATCTTAACTGAGGTGCGGGCTATCTTGGTAAATGTCGAGATTAGCCACTGCAGTTGTGTCAACGAGGTATCTCGCTCTTGTCGTGCAAACCGCCCACCATCCTCTCCTACTGGTATTTTTTTGTGAAGGATACAGACTGTAATAGACTTGTTGCGCCTGACTTGCTAGGATAAACGGTTCAGACGCTCCTGTCCCGAGTCGCATTGTTGGATTAATGTCAACAAGGCCATAAGTCGGATGAGTTGTTATTCCATTATACACGTCGTACCAATCACATTTGAACATAACAATTTGTTCCAAGTTTCCACTGCCCCAGTAATCAAGCTGTATAATCTCTTGAAGCATTCCATAGAAATTACGTGCGTCTGGGTCGCCAGTGTCGCCCTTCACATAAACGCCACTGTTCATTGTTTGCCCACCAGCCCCATATGCTTCTGTATGAAACTTAAATCCGTTAACCGTATAACCATTATAAGTTTTTGCTTTCAAAACAGGACCCCGAGCAAGACCGCGTAATCTAGGATCCACACTGTAACTACCAGACACAACAACTTGTTTGAATCAGTCGATAAAATAAGTTTTACGTATCTGATCTTTATTAGCTTGCGGATATCCTGCGCACATCTGTTCATCAAACATACTGTCACAGAAAGAAGCCGTTTAAAACATCAATTGATATATTAGCAAGAATACATTGTATGGCAATTAGTAATCTTACCTTAACCAACACTCGACCTCTGGGCAATTCAATAAGACATATAGATGAGCCGCTTTGCACTCTGCGAGAGACAAATTTCTGTAATTGACACAACGCCCCATTGTTTTCCCTTTACTCTGGAATACTGATAATTGGTCGTTGGGGTCAATAGATATTGGAACTTCGTTCCTGTTCAAACGGGTTGCTCTTGTTTCAATATTGATGTCAAAGTAGAGTGAGGAGAAATTTGCAATTTCTGCGTAAATGTACGCCTCAACAATCGACCCTTCTATGTGTGCCTTGTTACCCCTTGGTCTCTTAAAATCAAACATCCGTCTAACAAAGAAAAAAAAAATTAACTAGTCATATTTTGAACATTGTATAGTTATCAATATAACAGTAACTGGTATTTACCTCTCAAATGGGTACATCCATCTGTATTGTACGGGCCCACCGACCTTTGCCTCCCAGGAAAGGTGTATCGCTAAATGCTCCATGGAATCAAAGAACGATGGAGGAAAGAATTTTTCCAGCTTGCACATAGTCACCACAATCGAACGTTCTAATAAATCCATGTCATTATATCGGATGTCAGGAGCTGACAAAGCTCTGAAAAAATTACTGATCTCCACGAGCGGCCCCCAGACATTCTCTGGCAAGAAGTCACGAAATGCTATCGGAACCAACCTTTGCAAAAAAACGTGACAATCGTGACTTTTCATTCCCACTAGACGCAACTGTGGCATTTGAACACAACGCGAAATGTTTGACGCGTATCCATCCGGAAATTTGAGATTGCACAACCACTCACACACTTTAACCTTTTCGTCCTTACTGAGACAGTACGATGCTTTACGTTTGTATAACCTACCTCCCGGTCCAGTCTGTAGAAACAAAGATCTTCTGCCCGTCAGTAATTGTAAATCTTTGCGAGAGTTCATATTGTCCTTGGTTTTCTCAGGGTCATCCATCACAGTGTTCTTAATATTGTCGAAGAAGTTCTTTTCACAATGCATGACATCTAGGTTGTGGCGGATTAGATTATGCTTCCAATACGGAAGTTCCCAAAATATACTTCTACGACACCAATTGTGATCCAACCCAAAGCCCTGAACAAATTCTCCGCATATACCAAATCCGACTGGTGGAAGACGTTCAACGTGTCTCAACATGTCTATCCCTGATCTTCTTGGTAGAGGTTGATCAGTCTCTATTCTACCTTTCGTGAAGTCAGTTGTGTTTAGTCTCCATGGATGGTCCAGAGGCAAGAATCGACGATGACAGTCAAAGAAAGAAGTCTTTCGACCGTGCTTAAGTTGGAAACTCTTGGTTTCTTCCATACAGTACGGGCAAGATAAACGACCATGTGTGCTCCACTGTGATAGCATGCCATACCCTGGATAGTCACTAATCGTCCATAGCAATGAAGCTCGCATCTTGAAATTTTGTTTCCGAAAACTATCGTATGTTGGCACACCCGAATCCCACAGTGACTTAAGTTCATCAATTAGGGGTCTGAGTAATACGTCAATGTTCTTGCCAGGACTCTTCGGGCCAGATATCATTAAACTTAGGAAAATATATTCTTGCCGCATGCATAGGTCAGGAGGGAGGTTATAAGGGGTCACAAATACTGGCCAACACGAGTAAGGAGCTGAGGAGTTCCCGAAAGGATTAAAACCATCGGTGCAAAGTCCAAGTCTAACGTTTCTTGGTTCGGCAGCAAAATCGGGAAATATCATGTCGAAAGATTTCCAGGCCAAACTTGAAGCAGGGTGAATCATTTGATCGGTATCTGCCTGACACTTCAAGTGCCATGTCATGTGCTCCGATATTTTGCGTGATGTGTAAAGCCTCTGCAATCGAGGCGTCACTGGCAAGTACCACAGCTTCTTACGTGGAACAAGCTTCTTCTTATTGGTGCATTCCTCGTACCTAGCTTCGCCACAATGGGGGCACTCGGTCCAGCTCTTACTTTCATACTCCCCGTAATAAAGGATACAAATATTAACACACACAGCATATGTTTTGTACCCAAGTCCTAAACCTTTGATGAATTTCTTGACTCCGTACCAATTTTCAGGCAATCTATGACGATCTGCAGGACTCATTAATCTGCGGGCCGCTTGTAATTGATTGTCAGCAGAGGCGTTTGTTGTGCCATGACGAACCTTGTCGGCAATAAATGATGTTAACCACTGCAATGGTGTTGTTTCCACATCTACGCGTATTGGCACCTCGGCTTCCCGTAGCATTTCAAAAAAGTCTTGTGCCTCACGGTTTGGCTCTTCTTCTATATTTTGATTATAGTGCGTGCCTTCAAACTGACCTCTGTATGCATCATTGACCATATCTACGTAACCACTTTCGACATTATCATTATGAGTAGATGACTCTCCTGCGTATGTGTAATTGCCAGAAAAGTTGTTCCTTTCTCCGTGTGCCTCCCATACGTAATAATGAGGAACAAAACCGTACTTCAATAGGTGTTCCTGAATCAAATCCCTCTTTTTGCTTTTGCTAAAACCACACCGAGTGCACGGACACTTAACTCTTCGATGACCTTGAGAAAATGCAAATTCTAGGAATCTGTTGACGCCATCTACGAAATAAGGATTGATATACCCCTCATCAACGTTGCCTCGATCGTACATCCAACTCCGATCTTCGTTGTTATACATTTTTTATCTAATTAAATCAAATTAACAATGCATCAGCACGAGAACTGACTATTTAATCACGAAAGTAAGGCTAATTAAAACTTATCATCAAATACTAACAGTGTGAACAACTAATTACACACATGCATATAAATAGCATACTACTAATCAAATCACGCTTAGATCTCAGTTATTCTAAATATGATGAATAACAAGTATTAATATTACAAAAATCACTAAATTAAGCAACAACATCAACAATATATATATAAAATTAAGCAACGAATTACGATAATACTGAAATAGATACCTCTCGTGGAGTGAGCTTTGCTGAGAATTACGTACGCTTTGTAAAAAAATCACAGGGAAGAAATGAAATTTTGCTGAAAAATAGAGAAGAGAGGGGGAAGAAATGCAGTAGATTTTGGGGAAGAAACGCAGGTTATGGATAATGAAATGTGTGGAGGAGAGGATATAAAGCTGATAAATCTATTGCAAGGTCCAAATCCCTTGCTGCTGTAAAAACAGCTTTTCTGACACAGTTGCAAGGGAAAAAGGCCCTTGCAGTAGCCTTTCAGCTTCAGCAACCTCCTCTTCTTTTGCAGGTTTTGTTTTACTTATTTTTTAATATAATAAAGCTGCATTCTTCATTCTTTATATATATATATATATATATATATATATATATATATATATTTATTTATTTATTTAACAAAAATAAAGAGTAGTTTTCCTTGTATGTAGTTTAATTCGTATGTAATTAGGAGTTGTGCATTCAAATAACATCTATTCATAACAAAAATCAAGATTAAATCTAAGTAATTTAGTTCTTATGTAATATTCGTTCAATTAAGTTAAACTGATTTGACAAAAGTCAAGATTATTTTTGTTTAATTAGTTCAATTCTAATGTAATTATATGTTGAGTTATAAATTCCATTCTTAATTAATTCAACAAAAATAAAGAGTTGTATTCCTTGTACGTAGTTCAATTCTTATGTAATAACACTATTCATAATAAAATCAATGTTATTAAATCTAAGTAATTTAGTTCTTATTTAATATTTGTTCAATTGAGTTAAACTAATTTGACAAAACTCAATGTTAGTTATATTTAGTTGATGCTTATATATTTGTAGTTAATTAGGAGTTGTCCATTCAAACAAGTTCAATTAAATTATTAAAATTTAATTAAGATTAGTTTTGTTTAATTAGTTCAATTCTAATGTAATGTTGAGTTATCAATTATATTCTTAATTAATTCAACAAAAATAAACAGTAAGTTTTCCTGTACGTAGTTGATCAATTCTTATGTAGTTAAATATTGTTCATTCATATAATTTCAGTTTATTTAATGAAAATCAAGAATCGTATTTGCGGTCAATCATAAATTTTTCAAAAGGGGAAGGACTAAATTGTAACTTTTCAAATCTTTTGGGGTCAAAGTCATATTTTCAAAAAGAGTTGTATTCCTTGTACGTAGTTGAATTCTTATGTAATAACACTATTCATAATAAAATCAATGTTATTAAATCTAAGTAATTTAGTTCTTATTTAATATTTGTTCAATTGAGTTAAACTAATTTGACAAAAGTCAATGTTAGTTATATTTAGTTGATGCTTATATATTTGTAGTTAATTAGGAGTTGTCCATTCAAACAAGTTCAATTAATTTATTAAAATTTGATTAAGATTAGTTTTGTTTAATTAGTTCAATTCTAATGTAATGTTGAGTTATCAATTATATTCTTAATTAATTCAACAAAAATAAACAGTAAGTTTTCCTGTACGTAGTTGATCAATTCTTATGTAGTATAAATATTATTCATTCATATAATTTCAGTTTATTTAATGAAAATCAAGAATCGTATTTGCGGTCAATCATAAATTTTTCAAAAGGGGAAGGACTAAATTGTAACTTTTTAAATCTTTTGGGGTCAAAATCATATTTTCAAAAAGCATTGTATTCCTTGTACGTAGTTCAATTCTTATGTAATAACACTATTCATAATAAAATCAATGTTATTGAATCTAAGTAATTTAGTTCTTATTTAATATTTGTTCAATTGAGTTAAGCTAATTTGACAAAAGTCAATGTTAGTTATATTTAGTTGATGCTTATATATTTGTAGTTAATTAGGAGTTGTCCATTCAAACAAGTTCAATTAATTTATTAAAATTTAATTAAGATTAGTTTTGTTTAATTAGTTCAATTCTAATGTAATGTTGAGTTATCAATTATATTCTTAATTAATTCAACAAAAATAAACAGTAAGTTTTCCTGTACGTAGTTGATCAATTCTTATGTAGTATAAATATTATTCATTCATATAATTTCAGTTTATTTAATGAAAATCAAGAATCGTATGTTTAGTTAGATTATTATTATTTAATGAGAAGTTATTGATTCTAATAACTTTAATTAATTTTACAATACAAGATTAATTCTAATTAGTTCAGTTCTCATATGTTATTAGGATCTTATTCATTCAAATAAGTTCACATATATATATAGCTATAAATATCAAGATTAGTTCTATTTTCTTATGTAATTAATAATTATTCAATCAAATAAGTTTTATTAATTAATTAATTAATTTAACCAAGATCAAGATTAGTTCTATATGTTTAGTTCAAGTCTCATGTAATTATGATTTACAAGTCATAATTATATATGGATCTAATTAAATGAGTGAATGAGGGAATATATATAATTAAAACATTTTTCTAATAAAGCTATTGCAAGGTCCAAATCCCTTGCTATTGCTACTTTTCTGACACAGTAGCAAGGGATCCCAATTTCCCTTGCAACAGCTTTCTGACAATAACCTGTTGCAAGGGATTTGGACCTTGCTACAAAATTTCAGAATGAAATTTTTGGTGGAAATTTCAAATTTCCCAAAAAATTTCATTCCCTCCCACTATACTACTATAAATACCACACTATATCACTCATCCATCCCACTTCTCCCTCTCATATTATTATCATCTTCTTCTCCCCTTCTCTCCTTCACTTTATTTTTTTCCTTAATTTATTTTGCATCATGATCAACTTATATATATATATTATATATGCATACATGCATCTTATACTATATATATATATATATACATATATAGTGTATAATTATAATTAGTGAGATTATTTTATAATTATACATTGTAAAGTTTAGTGTGTGTATGTATATATATATCATTATAATTTTTAAAATGTTATCTAACATTTCTTAATACTATATATATATATATATATATATATATATATATATATATATATATATATATATATATATATATGTGCGTGTGTTTGTGTGTGTGTGTGTGTATCTTATAATTTAGTTATTAGTATTATATTTTTTAACACATACTATACATATATAATATTGAGGTTTCAATTAATGTATAATGTGAGTGTGTGTGTATATATATATATATATATATATATATATATATATATATATATATATATATATATATATATATATATATATATATATGTATATATATATTAAAAAACATTTTATTACAAAGGGGCGGTTTTTACCGCCACTTTTTTTTATAAAAAAATATTTATCTACAGCAACGTCCGTGGACGTTGCTGCCAAATTTGAAAAAAAAAAAATCAGGACACTATAGCAACGTCCCTGGACGTTGCTGCCAAATTTGAAAAAAAATTGTCCGGACACTATAGCAATGTCCGTGGACGTTGCTGCCAAATTTGAAAAATAAAAAGTGTCCGGACACTATAGCAACGTCCGTAGACGTTGCTGTGTTTCATCGAAAAAAAATAATGAACAAAAATGAAATTTAAAAAAAAAAAACGTGCGTAAATCAATTGCAAGGTCAAAAGACGTTGCAATTGAGTCTTGTGTCAGAATGCATAGCAACGTCTAAGGACGTTGCAATTGACTTTTGTGTCAGAATAAATAGCAACGTCTATGGACGTTGCTGTCAATTGTGTGTGTCAGCACACTACAGCAAGGGAAATGGACCTTGCTACAGGGGTGTGTCAGAACAGCAATAGCAAGGTCCATTTCCCTTGCAACATGCAAAATACCTGCACCAACGCCACTTATAGCAAGGGATGCTACCAACGTCCACATCCCTTGCAATAGATCAATAGCAAGGGAATTTGAACCTATAGCAAGGTTTTTGGACCTTGCTATAGGCCACATTTCTTGTAGTGTTTGGGTTTTGAAGGAAAATTAATTCGAAAAATTTGAACTCCATCTACCGCTTCAGTTTCAAAATTGTTTCATAGACTTAACCATGAATCAAAATTAGAAAGATTTTACATTCGTAAGATTATATATTGTTTACAACATTACATATTGATAAAAACGTTTCACTAGCCCTGGTTATGGAACCATAATGCAGTATACTTTATTATTCTATCTTGTAATTATTATAACTTACGCATGGGGGTGCTATAGATACTCTTGTTTTTGCCAAAGTTTTAAGAATATTTTCCTACAATATCTAGTGCATCAGGGATAAATTAGTGTTCTGCTTCTGCATGATATTGAATGTAGAATAAAACTCAAGAGCACTGGAAGCTGCTGGGTTTTGAATTAAGAAGTTCTTTCTAAACATCTTGATTCCGTAAACAACGGAAATAATTACCTTAATGGAGATAAAACGTCATTCTAAAATTTTTAGTAATCAACATATATAAAGCTTTCGGTTTTCTACTCCATGCAGTGTTATAACAAAAACTGGTTAAACGGTACTTCTAAGCGACATGAATGGTTACACAAGCTGAAGCTTTAGGATATCTCATAAACTCAAAATACACGTATCTTGGCGTCGGAGGATCGGGATAGCTACAAACCCGCAGTCTCTTCAATTGTAGTGCATTCTTCAAGAAAAACTTTGCCAGCTTCATCTCACTCATCTTACCACCAAATTTTTTAAACTCGACTTCCTCCAAGTGAGATACAATGCATAGTGGCACACATTCTTCGGCACCATAATGACAATCATTCCAATCAGTCACCTGAAAAATGATAACCAGGAAATATCCCTATTTAGTGAAAGAACATCCAAAAAAGTGATGAAGAGAATGAAAACTTGGCTTACCCCAGATTCAATCTCAAGTAACTTCAGATTTGGCGCCGCGTGAAGTAACTTCAATAGTACTTGTGTACTACTTAAAGAATACATTACCAGTCGTTCCATCTTATAGTACTTCGGCAAAGAAAGTCGTGGTCCTGCTAGGGCAATAGCCTTGGCAAAGATAACGGTAAAAACCATAAGTCGATTTAAAAAGAAAATGAAATCACAGCCTGTTGCGAAACGAAAAAAGAAGAATAATTAAGAACTAACCTTTGTCACAAAATATGATAATCTCAACTCTTGTAAACTTAAGAATCCGTTCAGTAACTCGAGAAATCTTTTTCCACAGTTCTTTGTATTATAGAGACCTCCTGTAAATACATGATGATACAGGTCTGCGTAAACAATTTCTAATCCACCAGACAGAACAAGCTTTTCTGGTAATCCACCTACATATTTGAACTTCACAGGACTGTCTCCAATAATCTTGATTGAGTAGTCATTCACATCATCTGGAACAGCAAACTCGAATCTAGTCATTTTAGGAACATAGATTTCCACAAACTTCACATTGAACCATTTGCAGAACCTTAACTCAAATGTTTCCACGACAGGGAGATTAAACTTCACCACATCATAAACTGGAAGCTCATTAAAAATTATAACACTCTCTAGCTTCAAAAATTTGAGGTGAGGAAAACAAATCTCGGCAGGAACTTTAAATGTGCAGGTGATAGCAAGTTCCAGTTTTCTAAGAGAATAGCAACTAATAAGGTTGGAGGGCAAGATTATGTGTACTTCGTGCGGATAACATATGTCTAAAGTATGAATATTATGACTTAATGCGGCAGATATCCATTTCTTCATGCGGTTTAAGTCATACTTTCTTCGACACGACAGACGCAAGAGTTGCAAATACTGTGACAGATGAAGTGTCCTATCGACAAACTTAGCAAAGGAAGCTTTGTTACTCTCGTTATAACTAACTGCCTGCCTATCATCGATTTCAATGTCATAACTAAAAGTCCACTTGTATTCCCAATCTTTTGACAAAACTGAGGTTCTCACTGCATCCTTCGTGGGTAGGCGGGAAAGAATGTGAGATATAACACACTCGGGCAAATTACTTATCCGATCATGACCGCTTGCAATCCAACTATCTTTAGTGGTTGTACTCATAATTCTATCAAACAACCTGACATTTGAAAGAGAAACATATGTTAGAGCCTTATAACTTCAATTGGAACTCATATCCAGTTCTATTTCTTTACTATATATGAGCTCACTCCTGGTGTTGGTTCATTCTGGTCTTCAATGCATAATTGATTAAAGTCACCTATATAAGATGAATAAAATATTTTGCATATTACTATTTGCTAAAACTTAAAAGTCCATAATATCAATTGCCATGGAGGAAGCATAAGGCGATAGATTCGGTCTTGGTACTTGACTCTTTTTTAGACGTCCGGAACGTAACTCCTTATCTTATATAGGTTGAGTGTTTGATGCATTTAGTACACGAAATTTTGATCCTATAATTTTAATTAGAGTTGCCCAAGTAACATCAAACAGTTATCATAGTTTTGTTATAAAGAAACTCCACAAGTTTAAGTGCTATGGAGAAAGCATAAGGCGATAGAAAATCAGTAATAATTTTCCAAGATCAGTTAAAAAAAAAAAAAAAACCAAAATATTATGTTGAATAAATAACAGAGTATACTGAGAACAACCAATTAATTACAAATTTGGCTACACGAAGTTAAAATTTAGATATATAGATGAACTTGATCAACTTATTCAGAAAGAATGGAAGTCAAAGGAAAACAAAACAAGATATTTCTTAAATTTGAAAAGAACTTACTATTGTGCGTGTTCGATTCTTGCAGACTGCTGTTTTAGGTTGTCCTTTTCTTTTTTCTACCAACTTATTTATAGGAAATTAATATCCTGACGCGGTTACCTATTTAAAGTACTCTTGTATTATAATTCCTTCTTTTACTGGGACACTGCATATTATTATTATCCTTATATATTGTCATGATTTTCAGATTCTACGTATAAATCGTGATACTTCTATTTTGGCTCTACAACTTCTATATATGGCAATTATATTTGATCATTCTGAATGATCTGGTTTACCTAAAATCTAATAATAATATGGAAAAAGATATGCTTACAGACTGTAAGCATACAGACCCATCTTTAACCGTTTGATATTATTTTGCATTGCACAATCGGAATAGATGGTTCCTTCAACTTATCAAAAAAATTAAATTTAGCCCGAAACTTCTTATAATATCGTTTTAATCCTTTAAATGGTAGTAACAAATTTATTAAATATTGATTAATCAACAACTTTCCAAATCTTTGTAATAGATCTTTCATTCCAAAATCCCGTAATAGGTCTTTTCTTTTTCAAATTTTTGTAGGCTTATAGCTATTCATTTGTACCTTTTATTTTTCGTAGCTAAATAATACTTACTTCCTTTTTGATTCCCTTTCATCCTACAACAATCATATCAAAGCTTAACAAAAAGAATATGTGTACAAGAATAACAGTTCACGAACATATTAATTTATTGATGTAGATACTTATGGTTTATCATTCTTTTATAAATAAAGTAGTTCATCATTCCTCAAAATTTTAAATAAAATCCTTAAAAGAAAAAGAATCAACACTTCAAAATTTGTTCCTAGACACTGCAATTTTGCAGCGCATTTTTTGACTAGGTGAGCTAGAGTTAACTGTTTTTCTTGGATTGTTCCTTTGAACTCGATTCCTTTATCTGTATTTTTGTGATGGGGGCTATCCTATTATAGCTCCCTTGTTTTGAGTAAATTAGTTATTTAAAAAAAAAAAAAAAAAACACTTCAGAACTAAAAATATTTCCATCAATACTATTATTTTTTTTTATATTATTATTTCTCAAGAAACCTTGCAAACTGATACATAGAGAATAAAATTTTGAGTTAAAAAATCAACCTTATTAATTAGGTATAACATAACCAATGATGAATTTGAAATTCTTACGGAATTATAGTAATTTTATTGTTTAAAAATTCAAAGCATAGCAGATACAGGTTGATTTGTTGCATCTTTTCCTTCCTTTTTAAAAAATGGGGTTCTTTTAATAATTAGTAACTCTTAAAGGGCAATTTGATTGAACTCAAATCACCCTAGGGAATCAAATGCAAAAGTATTATTTTTTGAGAGGACGTCTGTATCACAGACAAATTAGACGTATGTAAGACTAGTGCTACTCTAACAATATCCCTATTTAGTGGAAGGACATCCAAAGAGAAAGCAAGAAAGAAACGAGGCTTACCACATATAAATTTCAGAAATGGTGCCGCAAGAAGTAACTCAACGCTTCAGTAGTACTAAAAGAATACATAACTAGTCATTCCATATCTCATCGTACTTGGGAAAAGCAAATTCTGGTTTATATATATATATAGAGAGAGAGTAATGACCTTGGTAAAGACAACAGGCAGAACATAAGTCAATTTATAAAGAAAACTAAATCACTGTTATTGTAAACTACAAACAAAAGTATTTTATGTTACAATATTTTGGCCAGAAAAGTAAATTAGTAATTGACTAGGGTGATGTAATGTGCAGAAGAGCATATTCAGGAGATATGGTGTATGTGTGGCTCTGTGAAGTGTGAACACATATGACGTGTGCAATAGATAACTCGCAAACGAAAGAAATAAAAATTATGGTTTTGGTTGGTTGGCTTACCTTTAGGTGAGTACTCGTTTAGCCTCATGGTGGGCCACCGGCACTGTCTTCGGGAAGAAAGCAGCGGGAAAGATCAATTTTCGTGAGACCACCACCACCATCATTACTTATTTTTTCTTAAAGGAAATCAAGAACATAAAATCCAAAATCCGTCATGGTATTGAGCAGTGTAGGGGACGGACAAATCGATCGCCGCGGAAGTACACGATGGTGGGTAGAAGATCATCGTTAGTTGTGGTGGTTGGGACGTAGAGTGGTACTATAGGTCGTAGGAGGCGTCGATGATAATATCGGAGGAAACAAATCTCGAAAAAAAAAATTGATCATGCAGAAAATGATCACATGAGTAATTTACCAAATTGTATTATATCTCACTTTCTTTCCTGCCTACCCATAGAGAAAGCAGTGAGAATATCAGTTTTGTCGAAAGATTGGGAATACAAGTGGACCTCTATTCACACATTGAACTTGTTGATGGAGCATTATTCGTAAATGAGAACAAAAAATCTAATTCGGCTAACATTGACGAGAGGACTATCACAAAATTTGCAAAGTTTTCGTCTTACATGTTACGAGAAGTATGGCTTACTTCGCATGAATACACGGATATCTGCTGCATTAAGTCGTTATGTTCATTGTTTATACATAGATTATTTATATGGAACTATCATCTTGCCTTGCAATCCTCGTGGCTAGGCTGACGAGGATGGTGGGAAATTTTTCTCCAATCAACCTGAAATTTTATAAAGTAACTACTAGAATTTAAAGGCCTTATAATATCAGTGGGAACTGTGATAAAAAAACTCACTAATATTGTCCAAAACTAGTGGAGAAGACCAAGAAATACCAATAATAGATCATGAACAACCAAAGTTGATGTGTCAAATCTCGGTATCATATCTACGGGATTATTTCGGAATATTACGCCATGACAACACCATTAATTTTTTAATGCAAAATTACAATTTAAGGCAAAACTCATAATTAGGCAATGAGGCCCAATTTTGAGTTATTTGGGGCCCAATTCAAATTTCACAAGCCCAATTCGAGTTGTTCCAGGCCCAACTCGAGTTGTTTCTAGTTCATTCGAGTTATTTCTTTGCAGGTAATTCGAGTTATTCCTTTGCAGGTCTTTCGAGTTATTTCTTTGCAGGTCATTCGAGTCATTTAGTGGAGGTCATTCGAGCTATTTTCTAGGAATCCTAGTTTGACTTATTTAACTCATAGTCCAACTTGGAGTGCACTTCTAGCTGAATAAGGACTCTTATGCCTATATAAAGGGATCCCATTACTCATTCTAAGGTACGTTTTACATTATTCCAAGCTCTAAGTTCGAGTTATATAAGTCGACCTCGACCTATTCCTCAAGCTCATTCGAGTTGTTCGTCAATAGCTCGAGTTCGACCTATTTTGGCTTGCATTCGAGTTGTTTTGTTCTGTGTTATTCGACTTGTTTGACACAGTTCATTCGACTTGTTTGGCCATTCACATTCGACTTATTGCTTTCTGCTTATTCGACTTATAGCTCTCAGTTCATTCGACCTATTTTACTCAGTTCATTCGACTTGTTGCCTAGCTGAACAAGATCTCATATTCCGATCCGTCTGACTTGAGCGTCGGAGTGCCTTCGCCGGAGAAGGCACCGGCTTAGTTCACGTTTGGTGTTGAGTGCAGGTTCCGAACTCAAAAGCTGCTTGAGCATCCAGCAGGAACTGAAGCAGTCTGACGTGGAGTGTTGGAGCGAGGACACATATCCAGACGAAAATACCCCACATCAGTGGCGCCATCTGTGGGAACCATCTAAACGCACTTAGAAACAGACATCAACACTAATTCAATGGCTCATCGCAAGGCCGCAGAGAAGAACGAAATGGCTAGGAGAACAAGATCACAGAGAGAAGATGAGAATCGAGTGGCTGACGCATCTGAACACACCTCGATAGCTGCTCCCAATGCCCCTCTGGATCAAACCTGCACTATGACAGATCAACCAATAGTGCCTCCAGTAGAACAACCATTGTTGAATCCTGCACAACTGACTCAGATTATGACAGCATTGCAGCAGACCATGGTACCAATAATCGTGCAACAACTAGCTAACTCTGGATTGCAGCAAAACGTTCCAGCACCAGAAGCACGACGGACACCAACACAGCAAGAAAGGTCTCATCACACACAACGTCGAGCTGATTCAGGACAACAACAATCAAGGATGACGAGACCAACACGGAGGGATCAATCACCTTCCCAAGAACGCAGAAAACCGCATTCAGTAAAGGCTGCAAGGAACAGGGCTCCAAGCCGGGCAAATGACAAAGGAGGAGAAGTCAATTCTAAGCGGAGAGATTCTGAAGATCAACCTGCAACTAGTCACACGACGTCCAGGAGTAGAGACCATCATGAAAAAATGAAACCAAGGCCGGAACCAGTAATCGCTGAAAATATTCCATCAACCGAGCCGCCAACCCCATTTTCTGAAGCAATTGGCAAGTTGACACTCAAGGAGGGAGTCAGACTTCCTGACATGAAGAAATATGATGGAACGACTGATCCTGCAACACATTATGATGACTTGGATCTCGAGCTGCAGATTCTGGGGTACCATGAGAATTTAAGAGCGAAGCTAATTTCACTAAGCTTAAGGGGAACTGCTAAAGAATGGTTCAAGAACTTGAAGTCTCATTCGATTGAATCAGCTGAACAATTCAAAAGCATGTTTGTTAAGAAGTTTGCCATTTATCGCTTAAAGAAGAAGTCTCCAAGTACTTTGTTCAATATCTACAGGAAGCCAGGGGAGACGCTGGGAAAGTATATAGAACGTCTAAATTTGGAAATTGGAAAGGTGAATGCTCCCACCGTGGACTTGGTTATCTCGGTGTTGCAAAACCGTTGCCAGAGCGCAAAGCTGATTGAGGTGCTAACTTGGGACGCTCCTGATTCGATAGAGCAAGTAATGGATCTCGCCAATAAAGTGGTTGAGGTGGAGGAGATCACCATAAATCAAGGATTAACAGACCTGCCAGAAATTCCTAGGGGAAAGGAGAATAAAGACTGGAGGAGAGATCCTAGGGGGAAAGATCGTGAGCACAACCGACAACCTTTCAAGAGGTTTGATAATTGGACTCCTTTGAAGAAACCAATTGGCGAAATTTATGCGATAGTTGGGGATAAGGAGAGGTTCAGATCTCCAAGACCCATGATGCAAACTGAAGAGATGAAGCAATCAAAAAAATATTGTAAGTTCCACCGACAAAATGGACATACCACTAACGATTGCAGGGCCTTGAGAATGGAGATTGAACGGCTCATTCTCGAGGGCAAGCTTATTGAATATGTACTGGAAAATAGGCAACCAAGGGATGAAAAAGTAGCGGGTGGACGAAAGCGAAGTCGTTCCCCAAAAGAAAAGAAGGACGAACCAAGAAGAAGGAGGGGTAACGGTAACGATGATATCGAAAACAGAGTAAATGTGATTGCCGGAGGACCCACAGGCGCGGATTCGACCAAAAGCAGGAAACGGATTTCACGTCACATACAGTATGAGCGTTTGAAACGTCCAGAGATAGACCTAGTCTTTGCAGTAGACAAGATGGATACAAAGATCACATTCGATGATAGCGACTTTGATAGCTTATCCACACAAGCTAAGGAGGCTCAATACTTAAATTGCCCGATGGTGGTTACCGCGGTAATTGCAAATCACGCTGTAAGAAGAATAATGGTAGATAATGGATGCTCATCTAACATTATCTTCATGGATGCCTTACAACAAATGAAGCTTGGACAATACGAGATCTCGGAGGTGAATTCACCTCTATTAGGATTTGGCGGAAGTGAAGTCAAGCCGGTTGGAAGAATAATGCTACCAACATCTTTTGGTGTCAATCCAAAGAGGAGAACGTTGAACGTGGAATATCTCATTGTTGATATGCCATTCGCGTACAATGTGCTAATTGGAAGGCCAGGAATAACCGCATTTGCTATGATTATTTCAACAATTCATCAGAAGATAAAATTTCCAACTCCTGGGGGAGTCGCAGAATTGACAACTAACTATCGCGATTCATGGAGCTGTTATGTTACATCAACAAAACCTGCCAGGGCAAAAACTGCACCTGACATAGCTCTGATTGAAGCTCAAGACGTGGGAACACCACAGGTCACAGGGAGTAAGGACATTGAGATGGTGCTCGCAACACAAGAAGATCAGCAGGAAATCCCTGAAGATTCTGATGTTCCCATGAAGGGAGTTGAACTGAAACCAGCAAAGGAAGAAAGAGAGGATAAAACCACTTTGCGTTACATGAAACAATTGGAGATCGAAAGCATGAAGCCTTCTGGAGAATTCAAGGAAGTTATTTTAATGGATAATGAGCCGGAGAAAATCATCAAAATCGGAAGTGAACTGCCAATGGAGATGGAGAAAGCGTTGATAGCATGTTTGCAGAGAAATTTTGATGTATTTGCATGGACTGATTCAGATTTAAAAGGCATAGATCCACGAGTTGCAGTACACCATCTGAATGTCAATCCAAATGCAAGACCAGTTCGGCAGAAGAAGAGACATTTCAGTGATGAGAAGAATAAAGCGGCAGAATTGGAAGTACAAACAAAGTTAGCAGCAGGTCACATATTTGAAGTTCAATATTCAGAATGGTTGAGCAATGTCGTGCTCGTACCAAAGAAACCAACCATATGGCGTATGTGCGTGGACTACACGGATTTAAACAAACATTGTCCACGAGATCCTTTCCCATTGCCTAGGATTGATCTTTTGGTTGATTCGACAACAGGATGTGCATTACTTAGCCTTTGTGATGCACAGAGTGGTTTCCATCAAATCTTGATGGCGGTCAAAGATCAGCACAAACCCGCATTCATAACAGATAGGGGGATATTCTGTTACAGAGTAATGCCATTTGGATTAAAGAACGCAGGAGCAACATTTCAGAGGCTGGTTGCGAATATGTTTTACCATCAGATAGGTAAGACAATGGAGGTCTACATAGATGACATGCTTATCAAAAGTTTAAGGGCGGAAGACCATGTTAAGCATCTTGAAGAAGCTTTCGGGATCATGAGGCAGTACGGGATGAAGTTAAATCCGAAGAAGTGCACATTCGGAGTCAAAGCGGGAAAATTTCTAGGCTTCATGGTAAATGAAAGGGGCATAGAAGCAAACCCGGATAAGATCAAAGCTATAATGGATTTTCCATCTCCCAAATCGGTTCGTGAAGTCCAACGATTGGTGGGGAGAATAACGGCACTCAGTCGTTTTATATCACATTCTGCGGAGAAAAGTTTGCCTTTCTTCAAGAAGTTAAGAAAAACGTCAAAGTTTACCTGGACGGAGGATTGTGAGAAGGCATTTCGTCAACTAAAGACTTACCTTACAACGCCACCACTATTGTCAAAGCCCAAGGATAACGAAATATTATATCTCTATTTAGCTGTAACAAAGAATTCACTTAGCACAGTCTTGGTCCGAGAAGAAGATAGGAAACATCTACCAATTTATTACGTGAGCAAAGTTTTGAATGGAGCAGAACTCAATTATTTGGAGATTGAGAAGTTGGCATACGCATTGGTGATAACTGCAAGGAAGCTAAGACCATACTTTTAGTCACACCCAGTCATAGTACTTACAAATCAACCATTGAAGCAGGTCATGGCAAAGCCAGAAACATCAGGCAGATTGGTCAAGTGGGCAATCGAGCTAGGAGAATATGGTTTGGAGTACTTACCAAAAACTGCAATCAAAGCACAAAGACTGGCGGATTTTGTCGCAGAAACTATCTCCGAAGCAAAACCATCAATTGATGTGGCTATGGTAACGGAAAGCAGTCAAAAGGATGAGACCGGGGCAGCAAAGGAGATTTGGACTCTGCACGTGGACGGATCCTCCACAGTTGATGCAGGAGGTGCAGGAATTTACATAAGGTCGGCAGATGGAAGAGAATTCGATTATGCCATTAGATTGAATTTTCAAGTCACAAATAATCAAGCAGAGTACGAAGCCATGCTAGCCGGTATTCAAATGGCAAGATCGCTTGGGATAACTAAACTTGATGTACCATATTTCGGTATCGACACGTCATAATATCCGATACAATACACGAATGTATTTCGGGACATATTATGCCATGTCAGCACCATTATTTTTTAATGCAAAATTACAATTCAAGGCAAAACACGGAAATCGGCCCAAGTAGGCCCAAATTGAGCCCAAGCAAGATCTATGTGGGCCCGAAAAGGCCCGATTCGAGCTATATCAAGCCCAACCCGAGCTATATGGGCTCAAATTCGATCTATTTGAGGCCCAAAAGCCAAATTCGAGCTATATGGGCCCAAATTCGATCTATTTGAGGCCCAGGAGTCAAGTAAGAGCTATATGGGCCCAAATTCGACCTATTTGAGGCCCAATTCGACCTATTTGAAGGCCCAATTCGAGCTATTTCAAAATAGCTCTAATTCGACCTATTTTGAGTCATAGTTCTACTTGGATTGCACTTTTAGATGAATAAGGACTCTCATTACTATATAAGGGGGTCCCATGCCTCATTCTAATGTACGTTTTTATTTTTTAGCATTTAATTTCGAGCTATATACATCGAATTCGAGCTATAGAGCAATAATTCGAGCTATATTGCAATAGCTCTTGTTCGATCTATATAGAGTGTATTTCGAGCTATTTGAGAGTAATTCGATCTATTCGGGTTTTCTCATCACGGTTCTCAATACCATTTCGAGGTGTGCTAATTCGACCTATAGAGCCTAAATTCGACCTATTTGGGCATATTTCGACCTATATATTCGACCTATTTCGAGCTATAAATTCGAGCTATTGTCTCTGACGACAATACCTCAAATTCCGACCTATCTGACTTGAGCGTCGGAGTGCCTTCGCCGGAGGAGGCACCGGCTTAGTTTACGTGTGGTGTTGAGTGCAGGTTCCGAACTCAAAAGCTGCTTAAGCATCCAGCAGGAACTAAAGCAGTCTGACGTGGAGTGTTGGAGAGCGGACACGTATCCAGACGAAAATACCCCACATCAGTGGCGCCGTCTGTGGGAACCTTCTACACGCACTTAGTAACAAACACTGACACTCAATGGCTCAACGGAGAGCAATGGATAAGAATGGAATGGCAGGAAGGACTAGATCGCAGAGGGAGGATGATAATCGGGCACCTGATGCTTCTGAGCGAACATCAGTGGCAGCGCATAGCACTCCCCTTGATCCTCCAACTCACATAGCGAATCAACCTGACGTTCCTCCCACGGAACAACAGCTATTGAATTCCGCTCAGTTGGATCAAATCATGGCGGCATTCCGAAGGACTATGGTCCCAATGATTGTGCAGCAATTGGCTAACACTTCTGTTTTACAAAATGCTCAAGCTCCAATAGCACAACAACCAGCAACACAGCCTGCGGCACCGCAGCTAGGAAGGACTCACCCGACCCCACGTCGTGATGACTCAAGGCATTATACGCAAACTAGGATGACAAGACCAAGGGATCCATCTCCCTCGCTTGAAAGAAGGAATCCTCGTTCAGTGAGGACTAATACTTACAGAGCTCCCAATCGAGCAACTGGTCGAGATAGAGAAGTAAGGGATGGAGAGGTGAATTCAAGGCAGAGAGTTTCTGATCATCGACTTGCAGCAAGTCGAACTGCCGGAAGAGATAGGGACTTGCCTGAAAGAGTTGCACCAAGATTGGAACCTGTTGTGGCAGAACATATTCCACTAAGGGAGAGGCCAAACCCCTTTTGTGAGGCAATCAGTAGATTAACACTGAAGGAAGGCACTATACTTCCTGATATGAAGAAGTATGATGGGACGACTGACCCAGCAACGCATTTTGATGACTTGGATGCAGAACTGCAAGTCTTGGGGTACAATGAGGATTTAAGGGCAAAGCTGATTTCCCTTAGTCTAAGAAGAACTGCCAAAGAATGGTTCAAGAATTTGCTTCCACAAACTATTAGATCCGCAGAACAGTTCAGGGAGATGTTCGTCAAGAAATTTGCTACTTATCGGATGAAGAAGAAATCTCCCAGTACTCTGTTCAATATTCACAGAAAACCTGATGAAACTTTGGGGAAGTACATAGAACGCCTTAATATAGAGATTGGACGAGTGCAATCTCCTACTGCTGATCTAGTTATATCTGTACTAGAAAATCGATGTCAAAGTAAAAAGTTGGTGGAAGTGTTAAATTGGGAAGCACCAACTACTATTGAGCAAATCATGGATCTTTCTCGCAGAGTGACTGACATGGAAGAAGCTACTCTGAACCAAGGTTTAGTCGATTCACCGACATCATATGGAGGTAAAGAGAATAGAAACAGGAGAAAGGATGACAGAGGCAAAGATCGTGATCGAGGCCGATCACCTTTCGAGAGGTTTGACAACTATACTCGTTTGAGAAAGGACATTGCTGAAATCTTTGATGTCACAAAGGATCGTGGGATATTCAAAGTACCTAGACCCTTCAAGGAAACTGACGAGATGAAGGAGTCAAGGAAATATTGCAAGTATCACAGACAGCATGGTCATTATACTAATGAATGCAAGGCCTTGAGGAACGAAATTGAACGACTCATTCAATATGGAAAACTTATTGAGTTTGTCCTTGAGGATCGAGAACCACGAGACGACAAACCATCTGGGGGCAGAAAGAGGAGTCGCTCTCAGCAATAAAAGGAGGATGAACTAAGGTGCAAAAAGGGCAACCTCAGCGATGTTGATGACAATTGGATCAACGTAATCTCAGGCGGATCAATCTGAGATGAGGAAGTTGGTATCAGCCGCTCGAATCAATCAATCTGTGGACAACGCAATCTTGGCTAAATCTAAATTTCTCGATGCGCAAAGCATGAATACTACAAGTAAGACACCAATCATTCCAATTCTTTTATTGTCTTGTTGGCACATTAGGGTCGTAGTTTGGATGTTATCATTACTTTTTATCTCATGGATTACTAATATCTGCATGGGAACCTCAATTGTAATCTTTAGCACTGAACTACGTGGACTTGATTCTTGACCATCTAAGCATGGCAGGATACGTAGGCAACTCGAAAGTTACTCGAGCGCAGTCCCAAAACTTATAAAATTTCCTATTTTATTCAAGTTTGATTGTTCGCCTAAATTTAACTTACACATTATTTAACTTACACGTTATTTAATTTACACATTATTTAACTTACATGTTATTTATGAGTTAACACACTCGTAAAGCCGAGCAAAGCCTCGCACACTTAATATGAGTTCACACACTCGTAAAGCTGAGCAAAACCTCGCACACTTAATACGAGTTAACACACTCGTAAAGTCGAGCAAAGCCTCGCACTCTTAAAACGAGCACAAGCCTCGTAAAGCCGAGCACGAGCACTCGGATAAACGAGCACTAGCACTCGTAAAAAGGACGTTAGCCTCCGTACGATTGAGCACTAGAACTCAATCACTTATTAGTAAGTTTATACACTTGCAATATTTTCGAGCACAAGCACTCGGATAAACGAGCACTAGCACTCGTAAAACGAGCACAAGCACTCGTAAATTTGAGCACAAGCACTCAAATTCGTAAGTTTCCACACTTATAAAATTTTCGAGCATAAGCACTCGTAAACTTTAGCGCAAGCACTAAAATTCGTAAGTTTCCACACTTACAAAAATTTTCGTGCACAAACACGCAAAGTATGAGCACTAGCCTCAACTCATGAAGATTTTAATACCCTAAGCCACAAGCAGCTTAGTTGGTAAACACACAAAATCCAAAGCCAAGTAGCTTGGACGTTAAAGAAATGGGAAATGAGCACTAGCCTCGATTCAAGAAACATATAAACACCCTAAGCTAAGCAGCTTAGGTGATAAAGATCAATACCCTACGCCAAACAGTTTGGTCGCTATAAATACAAGGCCCTGAGACATGCAGTTTACCTGATCATGAAACTCGACTACTAAAAATCTTACAGTGTAAAAGACGTCATTCAGTAGCAAACTCACGTCATGAGTCGAAAATCTGAGTTTTCCAGCCGGAACTCTGAGTTTTCAAATCTTTACGGACTCGTTGCACGATTATCGGAGTTTCTTGAGATATTATAGTTTGTATGACCAAAGTTTCTGCACATTACTCTTACAAACTGGGGGACTCCATGATGTACCATATTTTGGTACTGCCACGTCATAATATTCGGTATAATATATGAGCATATTTTGGGATTATTATGCCACGTCAGCACCATTATTTTTTAATGCAGCACCATTATTTTTTAATGCAAAATTACAATTCAGAGCAAAACTCAAAATTAGGCCTGTGCAGGCCCAATTTAGAGTTATTCAGGGCCCAAGTCAACTTATAATTCTACTTGGAATGGACTTCTAGGTAAGGAAGGACTCTAAGTGGTATATAAAGGGGAGGAAGTTTTGGAGAGTCGATCCCGAGCTGGATTTCGACTAGTGAATTCGAGCTATCAATTCAACTTCGAATTCAATGAATTGCATATTCCTGGAAAGCCTCTTGAGTCTAGTTTCCAAATCAAAAAGCGGATTTAGATTTCAAGGTCCAGAGAAGGAGATATAACAAAAATGGTGAGCCTGCGCAAAGCTAAAGAATAGGTCGAAATTCGACCTATTTGGCCTATTTCGACCTATTTGGCCTATTTGACCCAGTTGACCTATATCAAGTCCAATCCGAGCTATATGGGCTCAAATAAGATC
This sequence comes from Misopates orontium, assembly GCA_946800315.1. Classification (NCBI taxonomy): domain Eukaryota; kingdom Viridiplantae; phylum Streptophyta; class Magnoliopsida; order Lamiales; family Plantaginaceae; genus Misopates; species Misopates orontium. The sequence continues at coordinate 15,956,546 of OX326948.1, forward strand.
TATTTGAAGGCCCAAAAGCCCAATTCGAGCTATATGGGCTAAAATCCGATCTATGTGAGGCCCAGGAGTCCAGTTAGAGCTATATGGGCCCAAATTCGACCTATTTGAGGCCTAATTCGACCTATTTGAAGGACCAATTCGAGCTATTTCAAAATAACTCTAATTCGACCTATTTTGAGTCATAGTTCTACTTGGATTGCACTTTTAGACGAATAAGGACTCTTATTACTATATAAGGGGGTCCCATGCCTCATTCTAAGGTACGTTTTTCATATTTCAAGCATTCATTTCGATCTATATAAGTCGAATTTGAGTTCTCAAGCCTAATTCGAGCTATTTGAGGCCCAGTTCGACCTATTTGGGCCCAAATTCGACCTATTCAGGCCCAAATTCGACCTATTTAGGCCCAAATTCGACCTATTCAGGCCCAAATTCGACCTATTTGGGCCCAAATTCGACCTATTTAGCCTAAATTCGACCTATTTAGGCCCAAATTCGACCTATTTAGGCCCATATTCGACCTATTTGGCCTAAATTCGACCTATAATTTCGAGCTATTGTCTCTGACGACAATACCTCAAATTCCGACCTATCTGACTTGAGCGTCGGAGTGCCTTCGCCGGAGGAGGCACCGGCTTAGTTTACGTGTGGTGTTGAGTGCAGGTTCCGAACTCAAAAGCTGCTTAAGCATCCAGCAGGAACTAAAGCAGTCTGACGTGGAGTGTTGGAGAGCGGACACGTATCCAGACGAAAATACCCCACATCAAAACTTATGGCATTCACAGACTCTCAATTAATTGTAAATCAATTTGAGGGTAGATACGAAGCTAAGGAGGCGGCAATAGTGAAGTACCTTGAAAAGCTGAAGGAGGCGACGTCTAGCTTTGAGACATTTACTATAACACAGATTCCTCGATTGGAGAATGAACGGCCTGACTCATTATCAAGATTTGCAAGCACTGCAGAAGTCTTTGTGGAGAGACGAGTGACATTATTGGTCGCAGACCAACCCTCAATTAGCAAAGGTCTGGAGTCAACGACAACGCAAGCCATAGATTACGTTTTGCCAGTGGAAGTCGAGGCGTGTTGGAAGGATGAAATAATAGACTATCTACAAAATGGAAAATTACCAACTGATTCACAAGCTGTGAGAAGACTCAAATATAAATCAGCGAGATTCACCATGTTTAATGGAGAACTTTACAAAAGATCTTTTGAGGAACCACTCTTAAGATGTTTGTCACCCACCCAGGCGAAGCAAGTCTTGAGGGAAATTCACGAAGGAAGCTGTGGAAATCATTCCGAAGGGCGGTCCTTGGCACAGAAGATACTCCGACAAGGATACTTTTGGCCAACGATTATGAGAGATTCAATGGATTATACTAGGAGGTGTAGAAGTTGTCAACTACACGCAAAAATCATTCATACACCTGCACAGCCGATGACAATCGTGAGTTATGGATGTCCCTTTGATCAATGGGGAATAGACATTGTAGGACCAATGCCAGTGGCGTCCGGCGGAAGGAAATGGCTATTGGTGGCAGTTGAATACTACACCAAGTGGGTTGAGGCTGAAGCACTTGTGACAATAACAGAAACCAATGTGAAGAAGTTCATCTGGAAGAACATTGTGTGCAGGTTCGGAATTCCAAGGGTACTAATATCGGACAATGGAAGACAATTCCAAGGATTCAAGATTCAAGATTGGTGCAAGGATATGAAGATTGAGCAGAGATTCACATCTGTCACGCACCCAGAAGCTAATGGGCAAGTTGAGGCCACAAACAACACACTCGTGCAGAGTTTGGAGAAAAGGTTGCAAGGTGAAGGAGGAAATTGGGCAGACGAGTTGCCAGGAATATTATGGGCATATCGCACGACACCACGAACTTCTATAGGCGAAACTCCGTATTTGTTAACGTATGGTTCAGAAGCAGTAACACCCGCGGAGATCGGAATGCCAACTTATCGAATCGTCACATATAATGAGGAACAAGCACTAAGAGCTAGACAAATGGACCTCGAGTTAATAGGAGCAACAAGAGAAGAAGCCTACCAACGCACTCAAGCTTACAAATCCATGATGGCAAAAGCATATGACAACAAAGTTCGTTTTAGAAACTTTCAAGTGGGGGACTTGGTCCTAAGGAAAGTAGAAGCCACCAAGCATGTGGGGAAATTAAAGCCAAATTGGGAAGGACCATACAGAGTGGAAAAAGCAAGCGCAAAAGGATACTATTATTTACAAGAATTGGGAGGAAGGACATTGTCACGCCCTTGGAACGTCAAGAATTTGAGAAGGTTTTACAGTTAGAAGAGCTAGCAGAACAACAGGCTGAGTGGCAAGTTAGGACCGTAGTTTTAATGCTTTATTTACTTATTCTTTTACAAATTACGAGTCTCGACGCTAGAGCTCCAATTGTAATACTTAGCAGTGAACTACGGGGACTTGATTCCTAGCCACCTATACATGGCGGGATACGTAGGCAACTCAGAAGTTCATCGAGCTCAGTCCCAAAACTTATAAAATTTCATATTTTATTTAAGTTTGGTTGTTTGTCTACGTTATATTAACATTCTTATCAACACAAGTATTAACAGACAATTCGTAAGACGAGCATTGTGCCTCGCAGACGTTCAGTAGGTTGAGCATGGTGCCTCACCGCCTATCCGTAAGACGAGCATTGTGCCTCGCAACCTATTCATAAGACGAGCATCGCGCCTCGCAATTTGTCCGTAAGCCGAGCATTATGCCTCGCAGACAGTCCGTAAGTCGAGCACTGTGCCTCGCAGACAATTCGTAAGACGAGCATTGTGCCTCGCAGACGTTCAGTAGGTTGAGCATGGTGCCTCACCGCCTATCCGTAAGACGAGCATTGTGCCTCGCAACCTATTCATAAGACGAGCATCGCGCCTCGCAATTTGTCCGTAAGCCGAGCATTATGCCTCGCAGACAGTCCGTAAGTCGAGCACTGTGCCTCGCAGACAATTCGTAAGACGAGCATTGTGCCTCGCAGACGTTCAGTAGGTTGAGCATGGTGCCTCACCGCCTATCCGTGAGACGAGCATTGTGCCTCGCAACCCATTCGTAAGACGAGCATTGTGTCTCGCAGTCCGTCCGTAAGTCGAGCGTTATGCCTCGCAGACAGTCCGTAAGTCGAGCACTGTGTCTCGCAGACTATTCATAAGACGAGCATTGTGTCTCGCGGAATCAAAGTAAGACGACCATTGCGTCTCGCAGTCTCCTCAAAAGATAATCACTTAACAAGATGTATGATCAAAATAAAGACACAATCTTATCACCAAAAGGATGACAACAAATTCGACAAAACTTGGCACAGAAAATAAGGAACACAAAGACATTTCCAAAAATCAAACATCTATTAAAGCAAAGGATAACCGCAACAATGGCGCAATGTAAACAGGAATATACTAAACAAATATCAACATCACAAGGACAAAATGTTAGAATGTGCAGAAAAAAGATAGTGGCACGCAGGCCCAAAAAATCACAGCAGGCTAGCCTAACAACTACTCAGCTATTTCTTCAAACGGAGGCCAACCAACTTCAATGCACTTCGACTCTGTCGGGCAATATCCTCCAACGACTCATTCAGCGGGGACGTATCATCCTCAGGACGCACCCGGACTAGAGCAGAAGCAGGCTCAGAAACAGCAACGGCACTAGGATCAGCTCCGTGGTCAGGAGATGGCACTGAGATAGTCACAAGGTCAGCAGAAGCTAGAGGAACCCCCAAGGGCATGTCGACAAGAACAGAGGAAGGCAGAAGTTCTCCCTCCTCGGGAACCTCACTTGAACAAACCTGCGCACGAGGAACTCTAGAAGTAGAAGCAACAGCAGCAGCACGCGAAGCAGCTTCCTTCTTAGCTCTGGCTCTCGCTTGTGCTCGTAGGTGATCGCGGAGCCAGACAGATCTCATCCGTAGTACGCGCTGGAAATTCTCCGAGGCGCCAACGCTCTCAGTCTCTGAACCATCCTCGTCATCTGAGTCTTGCACTCCCTCCGCAAGTCGATCAAGGATATCAAAATCTTCCTTCTTGCGATCAGGAGCGAAGCCATCTTTGCGCTCCACATCATCCAAGGCATAGTCATATCCCTTAGATAAATCAAAACCTCTGCGTACAGTACAGATGGTTCCCCAGGCGGCAGAGCGAAAGAATTCAGCAACCGCGGCAACTTTATCATCTGCTGATACACCCTGCAACACGACAAGAACAAGAAAGTCTGAATAAGACAATTACGTACCAAAATCATGATAAAAGGAAAGAGGCGAAAGAGAACCTCAGACTTAGCTCGATTATAGCCAATCTGCTCGGAGGTAGCCGCTCGCGCCAGCGCCGCATCACGCTCATCTTCCACAACCTTCAAACGAGCAGCTAAAGCAGTGAGCTCCCCCTTGGTGCGGATTTCTTTCATTCCTAAGTCGTCCTTGGCACGCTGAAGCTTGTCAAAATCCTTGGATAACGCCTTCAGCTTGGCTTCACTTGCAGCATGAGCCTCCTTGGATTTCTTCAACTCTGTCTGTGCCAACCGGAGCTCCTCCACGACGCATTTCATGGAAGCCTCTACCTCACGAGTCTTCTTCTTGGCCTGCTCTTCCAGAATCTGAGCCTGTGATGCGGTAGACTTGTAATGGTCCAATCGAGAGTTGTACTCGGCTCGGGCATCGTTAAAGATGTCAAAATTCTCCAGCATGGTCTGCATATTCATCATCGCCTGAAAATCAAAGGTGGGAAAGGGTCAAGACAAGTATTTCGAAGACTAAAAGAAGTTATTAAAAGTAAAAACACCAATATCACTTACTGTGGAGAAAGATAGAGCAGTGCGGCTACACAAGCCTTCAGGACCAACTTTTTCGAAGTACCTCTTCCTGTCACAGGAAGAAAGGAAGCCCTTGCAAGCATGCATGGCAGCAGTGTCAGTCAGCTTGTAGGAGCCAACATTCATGGAAGCGTGAGGTATCTCTTCGACATTGATGTCCAGGTCATCAGAAGTATATCTATTAGAATCGTCATGAGCAGGGCGCTTCTCGCGGCGGCGGTCATCCGAAGGTGCAGGGCGTTTGCGTGCATTTGGATCTGGACCAGCAAGATTGCCCTCACGCACCGCTCTAATTACTGCAGGGTTGCGTTCCCGACCACTAGCAGTAGTCAAAGGTGTAGGAGCCGGCTGTGAGGATCCGCCAGTCGTATTACTTCTAGAGCTCCGAAGAGGAACCGCGGATGTAGGAGCACTAGGTAATGAGGTGCCCGCAGGAGACGTAACAGTACCAGGGGCAGTCGCTTCAGAAGAAGAAGGGACAACAGCAGGAGCAGGCTCTGGGACTCCAGTCTCGGCAGCGGCACTACCGGATGCCAGATCCTCGAAAACCTCCCGCATAGCAACTAGCTTACGCTTTGATTTGCTGATAACCATCTTCTCTGCAAGAAGCAAACAACAAAGGTAAGTATAATATTACAAAGTATAAGAATGACTTGATAAAAGAGACAAGCAAGAATAAAAGACAAATATACCAAAATCAACTGTTCCCTTATACGGAACGACGGAGTACCCCCCGGCACGAAGAATGGTGTTCTTTGTCAGGGACGATGCATCAAACTTATGACTCCTCAACATGAGTATGTCATCAGAGGATAAAGAGGCAGGAGGACACCGGGGAGCTTGAGCTCCATCAGTCCAATCTCGCCTAAAGTTGAACTCTCCAGGCGTGGACTCTTTAATATAAAACCACTGATTCTTCCACTCTTTCCCGAAACTAGACTGGAGACCAGTTAAGAAACTATTGTTTTTCCTAGCAGTTAAGAAATAAAAACCCGCATCCTCACCAGTCGTTCTAAATTTGCTAAGGAACATTTGGAAGAAAGAATCAGTAGTGCATGGTAACTGGTATACCCTCATCAAAATAATAAAGGCATGAATGATACAATAAGTATTGGGAGTGAAATGGGATGGACAAGAAGGCAAACGAAGCAGAATTTGTCGAACTACATCATGGAGTGGAAATCTAAGCCCACAAGAAAGGAAATTGTGAAAGATGGTCAAACAGCCAGGAGGAGGAGTGTCTAATCGATCTTCAGGGCCAGGAAAGATAATCTCATACGTTTCAGGTACATCATACATAGACCTATAGTATGAGGCTCCATGGGTGTTCATGGGACGAATACCAGCAAAGTTTAAAAGGTTATTCATAGGAGAGGGAGCGTCAAGATTTATACCCTCTTCAGCTAATTCCTGCATAGTCTCATCTACAATACTATCATTCACCTCTAAGGGAACAGGAACGTTTGATATAACGTCTATGGCGGTCGGTTCAGAAATGTTAGTCAGAAACTCATCATCAGAATGATCTAAAATGTTTACTTCCTTATCAGAACCTTGGGCATTAGAAGATGAAGCGTCACTATCAGACTCCCCACTACCCGATGATGACCCAGACCCAGAGCCCGATGACTCGACGACATCAGGAACACCTAAAGAGCTAGTGGTTTCCATGTCTGACTCAGAAGTCATTATAATACTAAGTAGGAAGAAGTTAGTGATTACCGGTTTTAGGGTTTAAATCAATGACTCTTTCAAATTCAGGATCACGCCTCTCGTAGGACCTTTCCGCTGGAACAAATATTCTGGGGGCACCCGGAACTGGGATTCTAGCAGGATGAGAAGGTCGGGTCGAACGAGATGGGCTGGTCCTGTAAGATGGGAAACGCTCACGATCGGCAGGGACACGTGTGGATTGTGAATGGCGTTCGAAGTATGAAGGTGGTTCGCGGTGAGAGCGATGTTGATTTGAACGAGTCGTCGTAAAGAATCGGCATGAAAATTCGTAGCACGAATTAGCTCATAAAAGTTTGAAAATTTTCAGAAAAATTTCCTAAGTTCTATAACTCGAATACAAGGTATTCGACCTATGGTAATAAGTAAGTTCTATAACTCCAATACAAGGTATTCGACCTATGGTAATAAGTCGAAAATAAGACCTATGGTAATAAGTCGAAAATAAACATCATGGAGGGTGGTTCGACTTATCGAGTTATTTATTATAGCTCGATTACAAGCACTTTCGGCATATAGCACATAAGTCGAAAGTAAATCTTGACGAGCGTAGTTCGACTTATCGAGGTATTATCGAGTTATTTCACTTGTCAAAATTTTTAGAAGTTATTTATGCCATTTCGAGTTATCGTCCTTTGTCATCGAGTTATATGCCTAGTTCGAGCTATACCTTTGCGGAATCGAGTTATTTTGTGGTATTTTCGAGTTATTTGGACCTTCTCAGTGTATTCGAGCTATTTCTGTTCGAGTTATTTGCGAGAGCTCGAGTTATTTTCGAAAAATCTGATGATGCGATGACTCGGTGCGGTGGGTATTTATAGAAGCGATCGGCGGTGAAATTACCGGTATACCCTTGACTCGAGCTATAGCTCATTCGAGCTATAGCTCATTCGAGCTATAGTTCATTCGACTTATTTTTCAGAGGACAATTTTTCGAGCTACAGTTTATTCGATTTATTTTTCAGACGACAATTTTTCGAAGTTTTTCTCAAAATTTGGGTTTTGCAGTTTCACGGGCCCGACTCGTTGCACGATTACCGGGATTCTTACACTATTTTAGTTTGAAAGACCAATGTATTCACACATTACTCTTCCAAACTGGGGGACTCCATGATGTGTCAAATCTCGGTATCATATCTACGGGATAATTTCGAAATATTACGCCATGACAACACCATTAATTTTTTAATGCAAAATTACAATTTAAGGCAAAACTCATAATTAGGCAATGAGGCCCAATTTTGAGTTATTTGGGGCCCAATTCGAATTTCACAAGCCCAATTCGAGTTGTTCCAGGCCCAACTCGAGCTGTTTCTAGTTCATTCGAGTTATTTCTTTGCAGGTAATTCAAGTTATTCCTTTGCAGGTCTTTCGAGTTATTTCTTTGCAGGTCATTCGAGTTATTTAGTGGAGGTCATTCGAGCTATTTTCTAGGAATCCTAGTTTGACATATTCAACTCATAGTCCAACTTGGAGTGCACTTCTAGCTGAATAAGGACTCTTATGCCTATATAAAGGGATCCCATTACTCATTCTAAGGTACGTTTTACATTATTCCAAGCTCTAAGTTCGAGTTATATAAGTCGACCTCGACCTATTCCTCAAGCTCATTCGAGTTGTTCGTCAATAGCTCGAGTTCGACCTATTTTGGCTTGCATTCGAGTTGTTTTGTTCTGTGTTATTCGACTTGTTTGACACAGTTCATTCGACTTGTTTGGCCATTCACATTCGACTTATTGCTTTCTGCTTATTCGACTTATAGCTCTCAGTTCATTCGACCTATTTTACTCAGTTCATTCGACTTGTTGCCTAGCTGAACAAGATCTCATATTACGATCCGTCTGACTTGAGCGTCGGAGTGCCCTCGCCGGAGAAAGCACCGGCTTAGTTCACGTTTGGTGTTGAGTGCAGGTTCCGAACTCAAAAGCTGCTTGAGCATCCAGCAGGAACTGAAGCAGTCTGACGTGGAGTGTTGGAGTGAGGACACATATCCAGACGAAAATACCCCACATCAAAAGTTAACATGAAAGAATGGAAATGATAGGAAAATTACACATGGTATTTGTCAATTGAAATAGGAAAAAGAAAATCCTTAGTTTACAACATAAAATATTTATCAACTGAGTGAGAGAGAGAGAGAGAGAGAGAGAGAGAGAGAGAGAGAGAGAGAGAGAGGGGCTTACGATTACGTAATGGAGAAATGGAGCAAGTGCAGCTCCTACACAAGGGAAAATCTAAGTTAAATGTTCAATTCTTCTTACATTTAGATTGGGCTTTATTGGTGTTTTAAAGCTTTGTTTGTTAATCTTGAGACGGTATGGGCCGTGCTTTTGGCCCACTTACTTTGAGAATTGCGGTAATGATATCATTTAAGATAATAAAGATGACTCCAATTACTAAAGATGACTCCAATTACTTAATACTTAAATATTGCAGGTAGACAAAAAAAAGAAAAGAAAAGAAAAGAAAACTCTACCCTCAGGCTTTTAATCGAATAACTGAGAAATCAAGGGGAAAATGCATAAAACCCCATGTGGTTTCCAAAACATGCACGAAATCCCCTTGTGGTTTGTTAATTGTCTAAAACCTCCTTGTGATTTCATAAACTCTATACAAAACCCTCTTGTGGTTTCAAAAAGTATTGCACTGAAACCCCTTGTAGTTTCATGAAAAGAGGATTTTGTGCAGAGTTTATGAAACCACAAGGAGGTTTCGTGCAGGTTTTCGAAACCACAAGGGGTTTTAGGTTGATTTCCTGAGAAATCAATAAAGTAAGTAACAGTTGACATTATCATAACACTTATTAATTGTTAAATGTTCTTGAGGATGTACGTACATATTTTGTTCTACATGATGGGGGATTTGGGGGGGAGGGGGGTGATATAATGCAACAATTAATCACTTATGGTTTTGAAACGTACTGAATTTCTATCCATGCTGCAAAGTTTAACATGATCACAACTATTATGTTCAGTAAGCAAAAAACAAATTGTATTCATTTGACAGTGTTTATTCACTACTAGTTGGATTGAAAAATCTTTGAAAGCTTCTTCATGTTTGTCAAATGAAATTTGGTTTACCGTATGGTCAATATACTTCAATGTTAATATTAACTTATTACCTTAGTAAAACAGCAAATATTAACATGTACTAGGCATGAAAACATGATCTCAACATACCATCTCTACATACTTTAATTGCTTCATGACTTCTTTTGTGTCTAGCTCCTGAATCAGCGAGAGAAACTAGTTTTATATATGTGTAATGATATCAAGTCAGAACAAAGAAACACTTCCACAATGATACTAAATCAAATAACACACTAGAATATATCAAGAACTCAAAAAATTCAAAGGAATGTGACAAATCTCAATCAATTTCTGAATCCAACAAATTTGGTGAATGGCATTGGACAGAGAAGTACTTCATCAACTTCACATATTCATATGAAATAACCTTTCTTTAGAAACCAAATAGAATTACAGTATTGAAAGGCCCAAATTGCTATATGGAATATACCAACTCTCGTGTAGAGGCACCAAATAAGCGGTTAAGATCCTCTCTTACATAATATCCTATATCTTCTCCTACATTATCCAGATGATTGTCATGTGTCCTTTTTAATATACACAAAAAAACACACAATTAAACTTTCCTCTCTCTTATCTCTCCAAAATTACGTTTCTTTTGACTATTTCCATCCCCCTCCCCCCCCCCCCCCCCCCCCTTTTTTTTTTACCAAATCTAATTCCTAAAATCACGGGAAGATATTTTCCTTTATCACGTGAACATTCTTTTTATTATCAGATATTTATATTTTCTTTTATGATGAGAAGATTTTCTTTTTATCCTCTAATTTATAAAATATTTTGTTTTAAGAAATTTATATTAAAGATTTTCAATATCACCTTATTCTCTAACTTTCTTTTTCCTTTTTTATCACGTGAAGATTTTTTGCATTATCAAATATGAATAATTTTATTTACTTGTTCACTATATTTCTAACATAATAAAAAATCATAAAAACATAAGTACCTTAAGAAGTATATATATATATATATATATATATACATATATATATATAGTATAAAAAATAAAAAAATAACTATAATAACACATTTATTGTTAATATTTATTAACTATTTCAAATTTAAACGAAATAAATATACACAAAAAATATGTCATAAAAATAAAGATATTATATACGCTCCTAAAAAAATTCTCTATTTATATCCAGTTAAGTCGATAGTCATTTGGAAAATTTTAATTGTACTAAGAGGATGAGGACGATGACGATGACTATACTGATAGCGAAGATGATAGTGATGGAGAATTGGATCTAGACCAATTGGAGGACATGAACATCGACGATGCTGTTGACTTCGTGATTTCTGGAGATTGTGACTATGACAGCGATGATGGTATTAGCTCTGAAGATTTCAGTGACAGTGATGATGACTAAAATATCCCAGTATTTGTGTGTATATGCTGACCAAATAACTTTGTACTGAGAGGAACCAATGTTGTTGCCGCCCCTGCAAAACAGAGACGATGAGCCCCGATGGAAGTGGACGACATTCAGATTGGGAAGGGAGCTTATGAGGTTTAATACCGATGGCCGTTGTTGTGACTCTAATTTCGGTTATTTCTCAGGCAAACTCTTGGTGTGACCGGGTGGATCAGTGCTAATTTTGCAATAGTCAGTGAATAGGCTAATATAACTTTTTCCATTGTGATAACGGTACGAACCGAGCACCCCAAAGTTACTACGATAACTCCAAAAGTTACGACAGTAATCCCAAAATATGATATGTACTTCTTCGACGGGCATATGAATCGAGAGGTGGGATCATATCTTTACGACCGCGAACAAGAGTTACGATGGTCAACCCTTTCGACCCGAGTACGGACCAAAGATTAGAGGTCATCTCGGGAAGGGTCGGGAATCTGGGATCGAATAACGTGATAATTACGATCCGGCATTTATGAGAACGACCAAGCATTTATTGATGTCAGAACTGGTCGCCGACTGGCAGACGTGCATTAATTACGACCCATAACGCAGATAACTCTTAAATGATGCGCCTTAAATACGACCCATGAGGTTGGCGGCTCTTAAATGAGCCATAGTAAATACGACCCATGACTCGGGCGGCTCTTAAATGAGCGATATTGAATACGACCCATGAGGTGGGCAAAACTTAAATGACGCCCCTCGTGAGGTGCATTAAGGAGCCTTATTAATGACCAATCAGAGGACGCCACGCGTCCATATTCGGCAGCCTATATATAACACGGTTGCTTGAGCTATTTCACCAAGGAAAAGACACGATACTTATACCCTTTTTAGAGAGAGGATTTCTGCAACATATCGCCTAGTTCCGATCGAGGTACGCTTCGTACGAACATTAAAGTTCAGGAACAGTGCGTTCTTACCTGTTTACATTCGATACGACCTCATTTACTCGTATTCGATCCATTTTACTGTTTCACATCATATCAAATACCACATTTACCCTTCTAATTGATAATACCCTTATCAATTTGGCGTCGTCTGTGGGAACACATTACGTTCCTTGAGATAGCTGAGATGGAGGTGAGTGTTGTAAGAAATCAGAGAGTTTAGAAAAAAATATATATTGTAAAGAAATGGCTTCGCATCCTGTGCCAAGCAACAATGGCGCCAACCCGAGACACTCGCCATCATCGAGCAGCGAATCGTTGGTGCCGCGACGCCCAAACACAGCAGATCTCGTGTTTCTCACACGACACAAACTGAGGAATCTATTACAAGAAGCTGCCGAAGATGGGGCCCGAAGAGTACTGGGAGAGGCATCGAGAGGAAATAGACATCCCTCTCCGGACCATACGTCGGTCAAGCAACGGTCGCCTGACCTCCGACCAGTACATGAAGTTTCTGATCGAATCACTGACAAACCAGTTCCTGCACCGTCCGACCCTCGTTCTGCTCAGGGTCGAAACAGGAATTGGTCATAAATGCGCGAAAGATTGCAGTCACGAGTCTGGGAAGTTCCGGTTCATAACGTTCCACCCGTCATGGTGGATAATCGGCAGGCATCGATCCCAAGGCCGGCACCCGAAGTCAACAGAGTGGAAGACACGGTCGAACCAATGTCTGAAAGGGATCGATTCCTCGAACCCATCGAGCAGATCATTTGAGAAATGAGACGGGATCTGCAGGAATTGCAGCAAATGGCTATACCCCGATATGAGCCAGTGATCCAGCAGAGCCCCTTCGTTCGAGAAATCGCGGATCTACGGGTAACACCAGATCAACGACCCCCGAGACTGCCAACGTATTCAGGAGAGAATAATGCAGGAGACCCCAATGCGCATGTCGATGCGGTCTTAAATGCGATGGACTTTACCATCACTTCGAATGCGGCCAAATGTCGTGTTTTCAAAAGCACGTTGGTGGGTCGGGCAGGTAGCTGGTTTCGAAACCTAAGACCCGCATTCATTACATCGTTCGCACAGCTGACCGGGGAATTCGTATTGCACTTCGCATGCAATCGAAGAATCCCACGGTCGATGGGATACCTGTACACGCTGGTGCAGGGAGAGCAAGAAACACTTCGAGAATTCATGTAGAGATTCTCCGATGCAGTTCTCGAAGTGTCCGACCCAAATCCGAATAGTCTGGTGGATGTATTGACCCAAGGGCTAAAGGATTATCCCTTCGTAGATGCCTTGTATGGGACGAGGGTCAAAAGCATGAACGAGCTAATGGAGAGAGCAGCTCCGTTCATTCTGAGAGAAGAGGCCAAGAAGGCCAAGAAATTGGTCCGTCAAGGACTGAAAGCGGAGTCGTCCAAACCAAAAGATAGACCAGAAGGGAGACCATCGGGGTGAAAGGATGACGACAGGGTGCACCAAAACTTGAGATTCACCCCACTGACCACCGGTACACAGAATTTACTGCCCGTGATGTCGGTGGGGGAACTTAGCCAAATCACTACATGGCCGGCAAATCCGGAGAATCCCGACAGGTATAAATCGACGGAGAAATACTGCCGGTACCACAAGGTGTAGGGATACAAGACGAATCAGTGCACGACGCTGCGATTCGAGATCGAGCGGTTGATTGGAATGGGATTCCTGAAGGAATTCATCATGAATCCGACCTCATTGGTCGGAGTGAAAAGAAGGAGGGAGGGCGATAGAAAGACCACAGGGGCCCCGGACACTACCTACGACGTCCGGAACGTCCACCGTCTTACTCGACCCAGAACCAGTAGGACGATCGCATATGGATAATATGCCATCGGGTCGATTTATCAATATGATTGAAGGAAGCGCGATGGCCTCATCGTCTTCAAACAAGCGCAAGCGCTTCATCAGACAGGCCAGAGCTATGGAGCAAAGGCCGATGGAGATGTTTTTGGTCCAGCCACAACGACCGCAGACAATCTCCTTCGGACCTGAGGACTTTGCGGGGATCGTTTTCCCTCATGACGATCCCATCGTAGTTTTGGCCACGATCATGAGGGTCCAAGTGCATAGGATCATGATCAATACAGAGGCATCAGTTGACATAATGTTCTTATCAACGTTCAAGGCCCTGGAAATTGACCCCACGCTCATACAAAATACAACTATCAACCTGGTGGGATTCGGTGGAGAGAAGCACGTTAAGATCGGAACCATCAAACTCCCGATGTCATGGGGAGATGAGCCCAGGAGAAGGACCAAAATTGTCAAGTTCTACGTGGTCAACATTCCTAGGAACCCGTACAATATCATCTGCGGGAGGCCAACTTTGAGACAATTTGAGGCGGTCCCGTCAACAATACACCAGAAGGCAAAATTTCCGACCCCAGCAGGGATCGGTGAAGTGCAGAGAGGCCAAGCTCGTGCGAGAGAATGCTGCATGAGTGTGGCAGAAGATCCGGAATTGCCAGAGCTGACTCCGGAAGACGAAGCAGGCTTCGCTAAGAAGCTAAAAAAGACCGAAAGTAAAATCACCGCAGCAGGTGGAATGAAGACGATGGAGTTGGGAGAGCCATCAAAGAAAATCCAGATCGGGACAGAAATGGATACCGATGTTGAATCAGGCGTAATGATGGTCCTAAGGGATCATGCCAACCGGTTTGCTTGGGAAGGAGACGCGTCGGGCAGGATAAACCCGAACATTTGCTGCCACCGACTGAACGTACGCCCCGACGCCAGACCCATCAAGCAGAAGAAGAGAAAGATGGGTGACGAAAGGCGGCGCATCGTTCAAGGAGAAGTGCAGAGGCTTTTACGCCTCAAACAAATAAAGGAAGTTTGATATCCAGAATGGCTATCGAACGTGGTCCTGGTCCCGAAGAAGGAGGGAAAATAGAGGATGTGCATCGATTTCACCGATCTGAACGACGCATACCCAAAAGACTTTTACCCACTGCCCAGCATCGACCTCATGGTAGATTCGACCGCTGGGTGCGAACTGCTGTCGATGATGGATGGAGATCAGGGATACAACCAGATTCTGATGGCCCACGACGACATGGAAAAGACCAACTTCATCACCGACGTTAGCGTGTTCTGCTACATGGTGATGCCCTTTGGACTGAAGAATGCTGGGGCCACTTACCAGAGACTAGTTAACACAATGTTCGCCGGGATGATCGGTGATACGATGGAGGTCTACGTGGATGATATGATCGTAAAAATTCAAAAGGCAGAAGATCATCCACGTGACTTAAGAAGGGCCATGGAGGTCATGGAGAAATTCGGGATGAAGGTCAACCAAAAAAAGCACGTTCGGGGTGAAAGGGGGAAAATTTCTTGGGTTCATGGTGACCCAGAAGGGGGTCGAAGTCAACCCCGAGAAGGTTCGAATGATCCTAGAGATGAAGCCGCCTATTTCACCGAGAGAGGTGCAACAACTGAACGGTCGACTGGCCGCCTTGAACAGATTCATCTTACGATCCTCAGAAAAGGGACTGTCGTTCTTCAAAGTATTGAGGAACGTGAAGGAATTTAAGTGGACGGACGAATTGTATTGTTTGAAAAGAGATATCTTGCAAAACGATTTTTGCCCCTTTCAAATTCTCTTCCCTTTCATCTGTTTATCATATGAGAATTCACACACACACATTTTAATGTATTCATCTGGTTCATGAGTATGCTTCAGTCTCGACCTTTTTTATACTCAGTCTTATAGTCTGTCATGACAGGGTGTCTCGACATCCACTTACACCAGTTGAATCGGTCCTCGGTAAGTTATGTGAGTAATTTGCTGAGTTACTTTCTGTTTGTTTCTTTTAATTTGTGTTTTAATTTGTTTTAATTTTAATTTTTTATAAAAGGTGCATTTTTATTTTATTCTTAAAAACGCGATATGTTTAATTTCGGCATGAATTTGTTTCCCGCCTATGCTTTGCCGCGTTTTAATTTCGTAGAGATTGAGTTGCGTATCTTGTTGGAATCTTTCCTAGATGAGTCTTGATAAGAGTCCTATCACTTATGGGAAGTTGTGGATAATGATTATAGAAGATATGACATTGATTTGATTACATCTATTTATATATCTTTCCTTTGTATCATATCTCACGCCATCCTACTATCTCTCTCTCTCGTGTATTCATATTTTTTTTGGTGTGTGGATTTGTGTTTATGTCTTCTTTCTCACCTACATTTATCAAGAAAATATTTAACATGGTGAAAACTAAGTCATCAGGTGACTCGTCTCAGTCGACCCCACCAGTCGACCCTGACAGTGCATCCACCACGGGCAACGAGTTGTCCCAAGTCTTGAAGCCAAAGCCGCTCAAAATTCGAATTCCGGCGGACTTTGTTCCACCGCCATCTTCCACGGCACCACCGCAAGACACCACACCACACCACCGCCACCGGCAACAGAGTCACCACCCCGTGCCACTTCTCCTCAGGCACGCGAGTTCTCTCCTCCTTTGGACGACTCGCACTCTGTTCCCATGCCGGACGACGCTTCACCGTCACCTGCACCTGTTCCTGCATCCTCTCGCCGCCACACCGCCGCGGCTAAAGGGAAGCAGAAGGCTCAACCTCCTAAGCGCACACCATCTGCTCGCCAAAAGTCAAAACCTGTTGTAGAGGGTGTCGCGAGCCGAGTCGGGACACACAAGAAAGTTCCTGTATCCAAACGTCCCCGATCCGCTCCTGCTGCCTCGGACTCTGCTCCAATCGAGTTCTCTGACTCAGATTCCAGCCCTGTCCGCAAACAGCAGAAACGCTCAGCTCAGTCCTTGTCTGATCAGGACAACCAGTCAGGCGACCAGTCGGCCTCTGAGGAAGGCAGTCACGACCAGGCTGAAGAAGAAGCTGAAGGAGATTTTGCAGTCCCTCCCCGTGTTCCACCGTCCGATGAGCCTTTCAGGGTGAAAAAGGCATTTTCCGACAGGTTCTACAAATCTCAAGCCAAACTCAGGTATTCTCGTCTCACTGGCTGTATTCCTATTCGTGAAGTTCAACTTCATGATGATTCTTATGAGGGTACGGGTATTATTGAGTTTTTGGAAGGGAGAGGGTTTCTTGAATCCACTCGCAGGGTACAACCGTTTGTAACCCAGATTGTGCATGAGTTTTACGCCAATCTGGATACTCAACTAGGCGTTCCAGGCTCAGCCAAGGAACATTCAGCATTTGTCCAGAAGTTCATCTTCAAGATCAGTCCTCAAATTCTGAACATGCAGTTGGGGTCTCCTGACGTACAAACCGGTCGCGACTCCGAGTTGGAACTGGAAGCAGACATGGATGCAGTCGCGTCAACCATAACCGGCCAACCCATGAAGTGGCCAAAGAATGGCAATCTACAACGAGGTTCCCTTCTTCCATGGTATGGTCTGATCTATGGAATTATGGTAAGAAATTGGTACCCTATGTCTCATACTTCTACCGTAAGTCCATTAACTGCTTCTGTCTTATTCCGTATTGGTTCGAATGCTCCCATTAATCTTGGGAAACTGGTCTTTGAGCGTTTACAACTTGAAGCATTCGACCACAAGGTAAAGATGACCTTAGGCTATCCATCATTGGTCTATCGCTTGCTCACATCTCAAATGGATATCCGGGTCTCTAAGGACAAGATGACGAGCCGCCCTAGGCCTTATCATGGCCCGAGTCACCTTGTTCAAGCTCTACTTGGTTCTCCGATCCGGCGTCCTGTCCCAACTGCCAGGGATAACGAAGCTGGACTGTCAATTTCCTAGGGCAGTCTCGACAACCTTCAGTCGCAACTTGCCCAGGTCATTTCACTGTTGGAGTCCATGAACGAGTCCCTTGCCCAATTAGCGGCAAAGCCTTGACTAGTTCTGGCAAAATGGGTGAGTAAACAGAATATGTAGAATGGGGGAGTCTTGAAGAATGGGGGAGATTTCTACTGGCTGCTGCTGCTTTATCTTGTTATTTATTTTATTTTGTTTTGTTTTTATTCCGCTTAAGAACAATGTTTTAACTGCTTATTTTATTAAGTTGTTTTGCGGAGTGTTGCACCGCTGTTGCAACACATTTTTATTGTTGTCGAGACTCGTTAGTTGATTTATGTGCCTATCTCTTACTAACTTGTTTTATTTCAGCATGTCTACATTTTCCTTGGGATTTAAAAGTGTTTTTGCCAAACAAGTCAATTGGGGGAGATTGTTAGGACCGCAAAGTCCGACACCTTTCAAACTCGGTTGAACAGTCAGGACTGCCAGGTCCAACTAGATTTTATTTCCTTGTTTGCAAAATTATTTTAAAGGAAAATTCGGTTTTATTTACTTTGATTTATTTACTTATTTATTCACACGGTTTTATATGGTATTTATCTTGTTATTAGACGCGTGAATATTTAGGTGAGTTTGGAAAGATTTAACTTGATCTTATAGTATCTTATCTTATGGAAAGTTAATCTTTATCAAACTCTTTCCTATATCCTTTAGTAATCTATTCCTTGTGGAGTTCTTCTTTGTCTTTGATGTGTAGAATATACGAAGATCATGAAGATCTTATCAAACGAAAACAAAGACGTTGCAAAAGGAAGGATCCCCTTATCACGGAAAGATTCGGATATATTTGGAAAGATCCTGTCTCGACTGGATATGGAGACTAGCCGAGATTCAAGGATATCTTTCAGGAGAGCTATCCTATAAATAGTAGAAATCCTAGGAATCAATGTAGAACACTCGTGTAACAAAATATACATCATTAGGTGTTCTCTTTTATTTTGATTTCTTAGTTTTCGCCCTCTTGAGTTACATCAAGAACGTGAGAAGCCGACAAGAGTTGAAGGGAGTTCAACGGGAAAGGATTGCGCCAGTTAGATGGATCTATACGTACGTGCATTTCGCTTGGAAGCATTCTCATAAGAAGATCACTACGGGAGTTTTGGTCTTACGGGTCAAACGGAGTAGACGCGAAAAAGGTTCCGGTGGTATCAACATTAGAGGGATTCGGTGTTAGAGTAAAACCAGTTGGTGTAATAACTTTTGTCCGTTGAAAGAAGTTTGATTCAGGCGAAAGCCTCGTGGATGTAGGACATAGTCCGAACCACGTTAAAATCTGCTGTCTTACTTTACTGTCTTACTTACTTGTCTTACTTATCTGTCTAGACTAGGTACCGCAACTACTGCTTATAACGTAAAGTATTAGACTCTAAGATCTTTCACTTATGATTTCTTGTATCCCAAGTGTAAGGAAAACACTTGGATCCAAAAGCCCGAAGTGAGGAATAGTTTGGGTGTGCTCCATGAAGAGCAAAGTAAGGTGTTTCAAAGCCAAGTGCAGACGACGGAAGACGATTCATAAGATATACAGTTGTAGTAAAAGCTTCTACCCATAAAAACAAAGGTGTTGTTCATAAAGAAAAAAAAAAAAAAAAAAAAAAAACAAAGGTGCACCACTATGAAATAACATTGTCATTCCTAAATCTCTTATAGTCCTATGTCGCCGTTCAACGAAACCATTTTGTTCAGGAGCATGTGGAGAAGATACCTGATGAACGATACCCGTAGATTGAAAATGAGCAGATAATTTGGAGTTGATGAATTCACCTCCTCCATCTGACTGAAATATTTTTATTTGTTTGTTGAACTGTCTAGCAACATAATTCTCAAAGATTAAATATGCATCATAAAAATCAGATTTTTTATGTAAAGGAATCAGCCAAGTATACTTTGAGAAGTCATCAACAAAACAAGCATAATATCGAAATTTTGCAATAGATAAAATAGGGGCAGGTCCCCACGAATCACAATGGATTTTTTCAAAAATACTAGTACTTGACTTTTAAATTAATTCAATCTGGACCATCATGACTTTTAAATTTATCACATACGTGGAGTTGGAAAAGAACCCTCATCAACACCATCAGCAACACAATTTCATACAACAAGTTAACCATGTGCAGTACTCATACCCCCATACCACAATTAAATCAAAATGCAAATCAGTACTATGAGCATCCATTGTGCATAACCCACACTAAAACTCAATTACAATTCAAACCCTAAACCAAATTCAACACCATAGGGCATAATCAACTCAGGGAAACCCACATTACTTCAGTTAAAACACCGAAAACCTAATAAGTAGTGTAAACCCTAAACAGGGGATAGTATCAAATCTTACACCCTTTTGAAGACAACAAAATGGAACCCTAAACCATGTATTAAAGTTTGAAATAACATACATTTTCAGTAGATTCGTACAAGACAATGTTTTTAAGCCCTAAACCCTGTTCAAACACAGTAAAACTCCAACCAAAAATTGGACTTAGGATTGGTAGGCAAACATTGTTGGTGAATCAAGAATTGGAGCGAAATCAAAAAGTTGGGTTAGATCGACTTTACTTGAAGCAGACCAAAGTCGACCCTAATGCAGCTCTAGTTCGTATGCACAAGGAATAGTGTGAAATGAAATTCAAATTGATTTTTGCATGTTTGCTTCCCTCGAAATTAAGCCTTGAAGTAAAACTAGGGATTGACGAGGTAATATCTTTTGTGGTAAGGGTTATTTATAGTATTTTATTGCTTAATTTGGATGGCCACTCCTAGTCGTGGGGGAGGGGGAAGTAGTGATTAAGAGTGGAGGGTTTATAAGAGGGATGTCCCACTTATACCTGACTCCCATAACATACAACATAGCCGTCCAAACACCAAACAAAGTGTCATAACTTTATTTATCAGGTATTTGAGGCCTCCAAACACTAGAAAACTAAAAATGATCAGAGACATATGTGCCCTTATTGGACGACAAAATGGTAAAATTTTTAAAGAAAATTTTTACTTTTTTATCTTTAAATTATATTAAGTAAGAAAATTAAAAAATTTGTACCAAAACTTCTTATGCATAGTGTTACAGTTTAGATTATGCTAACAAATTTTATTTTATTAGTTTTTGAATATTTTTGTACGTCATAGAGTTTTGGGCTTAGTCAACCTTGGAGTGGATGGTAGATTTTGGATTTACACTTATATATTTTGTAAAGGTTTGTACTTCACGTCAAACTCGTTGTATCACTGTAAATGTCCGATGTGTGTTGTCAATTTTGGGTTAGTCCATACTTATATTCTTAGCAGTATCTTACATTGCATAATGTATGTTGTAACTTTTGACCTAGATTTTATAATGCACTTTGTGTTGAAATTTGCGTCTCGTGTGCTAATGACAATAGTTTAGAGGTGCATGTAATATTTTACTAAATTACAAGGACTTAAATAAGTATACTTTTTTTTGATCATTAATGACATTTTTCTATGATTTATTGAGAAGTGTTTCAATAGCTGATAATTGTTTACAGTAATAATAATATATATAATGTTATCATTGATCACGTATACTTATCCAGAAAAATATGGACACGATGGTTTGATAGATAACATGTATGTATAACTTAATATGTTCAACTAACTGTAAGCTAAATATACACTGATTAAATATTGTCATCACATAACAAATTAAGGGCTAGACTTGTCTTCACCACCCTCCTAACACTTGTCATTCACATCACCAACGCCCCCACTCCTACACTTGTAATGCACTACTCACTTAACAAGTGGCACTACTCTTCTACACATGTAACACACGCACATACCAAGACCTCATATTAAACTGAGTCTTTTCTCCTCCTCTAAACCAAGTCTTTACATCTCTTACAAGATTCCTACACTCATAAGTTATTTTCTAGACATCTTCCACTAAGAGATATGTACGAAAATACTACTACTCTCTACACATGAAAGATGAGAAGTCTTATTTCTCTCTACACACAAACTCACTTATACTACCACTCTCGAAGAGTCTTATACACACTCTTATACACAAGGCTCTAATTGAACCTAAGGCTCTAATTGGTTCTATAGAAAATGGAGCAAAAGGAAAAACATACCGAAAAAGAGAATTTTCAGAAAAACTTTCCTGGTAAACAAAATGTTCTTTTCTTTCCTATTTGATTGGCATTTCACTAGTTTTCAAAGGAACGTTATACATAATTTGTTTACCTATCATCATTTTAACATTGTAAAAATTGTTACTACACTTTTAAAATTTGAAGTATATAGTAAAATCATACTAATTTTTTTATTCATGAAATTAATTTATGGTATTTTTTTTTCAAAAAACAATTTGCAACTTTATGAAGGAAAAATCATCTTAAGACATTAATGTTAATTTATTTTAGTATATATAAAATTTTATAAGAGATGCAATATATTTAAAACGAACACAAACAAGAAGATTAAGTTAAAATAGTAGTACATTGTTGAAGATGATAAATAACTAAAATAAGAAATATAAATTAAGTAGAAGTATTACCTCAGAGTTCAATAAGATCTGCAAAACAAAAATATTGATCTAGAAATTCTTATATAGTTTTTAAGTTGGGGAGAATACCAAATTTTGAGAACTATACATTTTTTAAAGAGTATTGAATTTTTCTACCTTTTCCATAAATATTAGTTATAACCTATAAATTGTTAGATAAATTTGGATAATGATCCAAAAAATGAGAATTGTGGAAGTCTTAAATAAATATTTTTCAATCTTATCCAAAATTTGTCATTTTCTTTTTTATATTTTCCCTTTTTCTCCATTTTCCGTGGAACAAATCGGAGCCGAGGGAAAATTCCACCTCCACATGTTTGTTACAGGGTTAGGGTGGAAAAATATCAAAATGCACCGTGCTTCGTCAGCAATTGTAATTGATTTCGTGTTCCAATAAGGAAAATATCCAAAGGAGTTGGGTTTTGGGTTTTTGAATCCTGATTTCAATTCTCGCCATGGTCTTTCATAATAAATTTAATTGATTAATTTCCAAAAATTATATTTCTTCAGAAAATTATATTCAACTTAAAAAAACTATGAAAAGCTCCCATACTATAAAACTAAAAAGTAGTTTACTTCAAATTATTTTCTATCGGTCAACAACCAAAAAAAAAATTAAAATCAAACACATTGGTCTTTTTAGTTTTACTGAAATTTTAGTTTAGTTGCGAGGCAGAAAGTTTGTTTCTAGTCGATCTTTTCATGTTTCTCTAATTGTTGAAAATACGAATCAATAAGCTAGAAAATGCTAATCATTTCTTTAAAAGACCATATACACTCCATATTCGAATACCATTGAGTACTTTATTCTATGTAAAATCGCGTCGACATATGTTAAGAAACAAAATTATTCAATAACTTTTGCATTTAAGAAAGTTAAAGTATCAAAGTATGTCTAACAAGAAAAAGTTATCCTTACATTTTGAAAATTAAATAAAGCTATCACATATAATTGCAAAGGGGATTTCTTCCCTTGTACTTCTATAAGGCAAATTAACCCTCTTTTCTTTTAAGTACATTGATGTTGCAGTATAGGTAAAGTTTTTATCTCTAAAATAAAATGGTACTTTTAGTTTTTGATTTGAAATAATATTTTATGTAAGGTTGATTTAGGGTCGAGGATGATACTTTTTTAAAATATAGGCGCCAACCGCCCCATACTTTCATTTCAATTATGTGTGTACACCAATAACCAACTTGTGTCGCACCTTATTCTTCAACAAATGCATGAAGCAGTTTTAACCCACAAACTGCACCATGATCTAAGGAAAAAATTGCTAAAAGTTGAAAACTTGAGTAACATAAGACTAAATGCAAATGCAATAACATTAACATATGATTATATTAATAAAAGTACATCTCGAATTTGCATTTTGACACACTATAAAAAGAAAAAAACCTTATGAATAAGCCGTAAAAATATATGTGACGTGACGACTATTAGCAAACAGTATATAGATGATTTCAATTCATAAAGAAAGTTGTAAATTCTTACGAGATTGTTATTATACGGAAGAGGAGATGGTTTAAAGAAAAAAAAAATTTGAAACATGAAATAAAGAGGTTAAACATTGTGCTAGTAAAATAAAAGATAGTTTATGTTCCCATTATTATTTGAAACAAAAAATGATTGGCGGGCAACAAACACGAGATCACTTACAAACTTGTTCCCTCCAATCCTCCATATATAATTTTTTGTGTCGTCTGCTAATTGGAAAAAAAAGGGTTCTAAAATATAGAGCTTAATGGAAATCATTAACTTACGTATCAACTGTCCGAGTTGACCCACTACTCGCTGGGTCTACTCACATCTTCTTGTGCCCTTTTTTTTCCCCATAATTGAACCTGCCCATTTTTTCCATTCTATGCGTTGTATTATTTAACTCCATCTTTTGCTACCGAATTAAATTAGTTCAATTAGTTAAATTTTGTGAAAAGTTTGGTAAATGTGTATTTGCAAATTAACGCCATATACTGTTTTTGTGTTTAGTTCTTGTTAAAATGCTCAATGTAATTCAGACATGTCCTAGTAGATTAATTGCATCAGTATTATATTAAATGTTTATTAATTGTGAATATTGTTTTAAAATTTTAAATAAGATTTTCACCATGTTTTGGTGCATCTAAAACATCTACTCAGGGAAACATTTCTCACTAATGCAAATAGAATATATATATATATATATATATATATATATATATATATATATATATATATATATATATTCATTTAGTTATCTCTTTATACAATATTGAAATTTAAATATTTATTGCAACATAGTATAATTCTACAAAAAAAAATGTAATTACTTTATCAAATTCCTCAACATAAACTTTTCGCAAATTCTTATATAGTTATATGCTTTAGAAAAAAAACTTTATTAAATTACCTTAATAAATCACAAAAAAATATAGAGTTAAATGACAATAATTAGATAGAGAACATTTTATGATTTAGATAATTACATTAAAATCTTTCTTATGACATTCATTCTACAGTGACAACTTCTCATACAAAACCTAAAATAAAATAAAAAAGTAACGAGTACTTTTATTTTAATGAGTCACTTAGAAAAAAAATAAAAAAATAAAATAATCTAAAAGGCCTTTTTGACTCGGACGAGTCGAGTTGTCAAAGGATAAATCACTCAGTAATGACGCAAACAAAGAGTGGTAGTTTTGGTTTGGGCTGGCTAGGGCTATTTTCTTTTACCCATAACAACAACACAACACAACACAGCACAAGCACAAAAATTCTTCACATCACAATCACAATCAACACCCACTCGCTTTTTTTCTTTTTCTCGCTCAAATCTTCATCAATGGCGGTGTTACGTACACAATAGGTATCGTTTGTTCTCGCTTATTCGATTTTTTTTTTTTTGTTTTGTTTTTTTAGTTTTAAATCTCGCACACAACGAATTACGAGCCCTAACATTGAGGATTATAGGCGCATATAAACCCTAAATAGTTGATTGCATCGTCATCCGCGACGAATTGCGTATCAGAAAAGGTTCGGTTTGATCTTAATTTCGCTGTTCTGATTTGCTTTTTGATTTTGCCCTAAAATTTTACGTTTTTTTTTTTCGATTTCTTCTTCGTTTCAGATTTGGATTTTGTGACTTGTAACGAGACAGGGCGTATCTTAGGGTTTTATTAATTGAATGTGATGTGCTTGACGAGAGCCGGCCACTGTGATATATTTGCTGGAGGAGAATTTCGGAATGCTGGATTAGGTTTTGTGGCCTTTTTTTATTGTTGTTTTGGGGATTTTTAAGTTGTTGTTTGTGGTGGAATGGAGTCCGTGGCGGTTGAACCTCCGAAGCGGCGCGGTAGAAAGAGGAAGATTGTTGAGGTGAATGACATGACAGTGGGTTCTGATGGCAAAAAGAAGGTAGTGGAAACGAGGTCGTTGAAGTTACTGGGCAGATATGTGAGGAAGGAGTTTCAGGGCAGTGGGATGTATTTGGGAAAAATTACGTCTTATGACTCGGGGTTGTATAGGGTAAATTATGAGGATGGGGATTTTGAGGATTTGGACAGTGGCGAAGCTAAGGCAATTCTGATTGAAGATGATGTTATAGTTGGTGAGTGGTCTGAGAGGAAAGAGAAGTTGGATGGGATACTCGTAAGTAAAGATGTAAATGGACGTGTTTCAAAAGTTGGCAACATAACTCAGCAGGCAAATGTCAATCAGGTTGATTTGCAGTTGTTGAGTGAGCCAAGCAACAGCGATGCTGGTAATAATGATGTTGATGCTGATTCTTCAAATGATTTAAGTGAGGACACTCAGGAGCGGGACGCTAACCTGCTCGTGGAAGTTCCAGCTCTTCCACCTCCGGAATTGCCTCCTTCCTCTGGACATATTGGTGTTCCAGAGGAGTATGTTTCCCACCTTCTCTCTGTACATAATTTCTTGCGGTCATTTAGTGTACCGCTGTTTCTATACCCCTTTAGTTTAGATGATTTTGTGGGGGCGCTGAACTGCACTATTGCAAACACATTGTTGGACTCTGTCCATGTTGCACTTATGCGTGTCTTAAAGCGCCATATTGAAAAGCTCTCAGCTGATGGTTCTGAGCTTGCATTAAAATGCCTCAGGTACTCTGTTGTAACCTCATTTTCTGTTTTTGGTGTAATTTTTGTAATTATGGCCATCTTGTGGATCTTTTCTTACCTTGAAGTTGCATAAACTCCCACTGTATGTCATACTTGAGTTGGAGGCCGTTTGTACTTCTTCTCCATTATGCAATATGTGAAAAAAGTCATCTTAGTTTTGCTCAGTAATTTCATTTGTTTTTGTTAGTTCATTCACTTTCAAGTCTTCAGAATGCTTTTGGTTTGCTTTCATCTTTGTATATCACATGGAAACTTAAATTTCAACATTAATGGTGTTTACATTATCTTTTATTTTATAAATAGAAGAATTAATGTGAGTAAAATTGTGTGTACTGTTGTTAGTTACTGCCAATTATCACTCAAACTAATAATGGTTGTTGTAAAGTGGTATTCCATGCTTGTATGCTTATGTTTTCTTGGACATTTTTCTGTTGCACAAAATTTTAGTTGCAGCTGTATCAATCTTCTTGTGCTTTTCTGCTTTTAGGTTATTGGATTGGAGCTTGCTTGACACACTAACTTGGCCAGTTTACTTGGTCCATTATCTTACGGTGATGAGTCATAGAAATGGACCTGACTGGAAAGGATTCTATATGCATTCCTTGGAGCAGGATTATTACACTTTGTCGGCTGGAAAGAAGTTAATTATTTTGCAGATTTTATGTGATGATGTTCTGGATTCTGAAGAGATAAAAGCAGAAATGGATATGCGTGAAGCATCAGAAGTAGGAATAGATATGGAAACAAGTAACATGGTTGCCCCTATAGCTGCACCCAGAAGAGTTCATCCTAGAAACTCGAAAACATCTGCAGGTAAGGCCAAAGAAGCTCTACATAAGTTACAGAGCATTGTGATGTGAAACTTTCTCATTGTAGTCATTTTGTGGGGTCACAAGCAGGTAGACCAATTGAGAGTCCGATTGATGAGGATGGCAATGGTGATGAATGCCGTCTTTGTGGCATGGACGGATTTTTGCTTTGCTGTGATGGGTGCCCATCTTCTTACCATGCGAGATGCTTAGGCTTGAACAAGATGTATATGCCAGAGGGTTCATGGTACTGTCCAGAGTGTAAAATTAATGCAACGGAACCTAAGATTTTGCAAGGCACAGATTTAAGGGGAGGACATAATTTTGGTGTTGATCCATATGAACAAGTCTTTGTTGCTACATGTGACCTTTTACTTGTGTATGTTTCTATATTTACCTTATTATCCCATTAATTCTTCCCTTTTTACTATTCTTCTCTTTTCTTCTAAAATGTAAGTATAGTTGTCAAACTTTTATTTTCCTGTTTATGATTTTCAGCTGCCTTTGAGTAGCGTTTTAACCTTTATTAGTTTTTTCACAGATTGAAGGCCTCGGCTAACTCCGAAATTTGTCTTAGATACTACAAGAAACATGACATTCCTAAAGTTCTCTGTGCTCTTTATTCAAAATCAGACCATGTTGTCATGTATTCAGAAATATGCAGCGGGATTGTGCAGTATTGGGAATTAACCAAACTCATTTTACCTTATAATGAGATGTCCAAAGCTGGTTTGCAGTTAGCAGATCAAAACACAAGTGGTGAATCTGCTTTGCTATTGGTTAATTCGTTGGATGAGTCGAGTCTGGAGAAGTCTAAAACTGATAAGACTGGAGATTGTGGCACTGGTACTAGTGTTCCTGAAATAGCCGTTTCTAGTCATATGGACTGTACTCAGGAATTGATCACTGGTGGGAACTCTTTGGATACATTGACCACATCTGATCAGTTGAGCAACATAGATTCTATCAGACAACAGTCTGGTTATAGTATGAACAACATAAGTGAACCAGCTTCTGTTAGAGTTTCGACGGGCCAAACTGGTTATGTTTCTGAGCCAAGTCAACAAAGCACTTCAAGCACTACAGACACTGTTTCTTACATAACCAGAAGCAGCAATATTAAGTATGTATCTCCTGTTAATGGCACTTCTCTGGAAGCGAAAGTGCCCCTTCCTTCTGTGGAACTTAATATTAGGGGTGAAGCAAAGCCTGATGAAAGGCTTTATGATGGTTGCTTGTACATGGGCTCTTCCTTCAAAATAAATGTCTATGTAAATCATTATTTGCATGGAGATTTTGCTGCATCTGCAGCTGCTAATTTGGCCATTCTTTCATCTGAAGAACATCCAGGTCCTGACCCGCGCTCTTCAGATAATCGCCGAAAAGTTATGTCCCAGAGTGTTTCGCTTCAGATGAAGGCGCTCTCCTCAGCGGCTCAGCGATTTTTCTGGCCAATTACTGAGAAGAAGCTTGGGGAAGTCCCTAGGGAAAGATGTAGCTGGTGCTTTTCGTGTAAAGCTCCTGTTGTAAGCAAGAGAGGATGTTTGTTAAATGCAGCTGCCTCAAATGCCATAAGAGGGGCTACAAAGTTGCTTGCTGGTGTTCGTCCTGTGAAAAATGGGGATGGGAGACTTCTTGGCATTTCAACATACATAATGTTTATGGAAGAGAGCTTAAGTGGTCTACTTGTTGGTCCCTTCCTCAATGAAGCTTTCAGGAAACGATGGCGTAGACAAGTTGAACAGGCTGCTACATGCAACTCAATAAAGATCCTTTTGCTTGAAGTAAGCGTTCTTCGTTTTGTAGTTGGTCTGTGCCCCTGACCGGATTTCTCATGAATCTTTGTAGTTGTTTAGAATTAGGTATAAGTGGATCTGTCTTTCAAGGGTTATTTATGTATCCTGGTCCTTAATTTAATGTTGTTTACTTGCGTGTTAAGATTTGTTTGATTTGCGTTTGCATTTGCTGGGTGTATCTTCTAGGTTGCTAGAATTTCATATATTATAAAATAATTTTTGAACATTATGTAGTTTTGATTTCTTTTCCTTGACTTGCTCATTTTCATATTGTTGTCCACTGATAACATAGAGGTACTATAGAACTGCTTAAAATATTTCACTTTTTCTTCTGGGCATAGAAAACTGCTTATGCAGTACCTGCAAGTTCTGGCATTTACTTCTGCTTTTTTTTTTTTTTATCAAGTCAAAAGAGCCAGAAGTAGTCGTTGTCTTGTGGCTTCTTATTGAACTCTTAGGAATAGACTATTGTTCAACATTTTCTCCCTTTCACATTTTTTACACCCCCTTCTGCTTTTGAATAGTTTCCCTGGTTCTCTATGAATGTTCTGAGCTTTCTAGCATATGAAAAATTATGTAGCCGCTATCATAGTTTGTCATGCTCTTTTACTGATTTAACCTTATGCTCTTCTCTTTGCATTAACCACTTCTGCATCTACAGCTTGAGGAGAATATACGTACCATCGCCCTTTCAGGAGATTGGATGAAGCTTGTTGATGGTTGTTCGACTCAATCTTCCGCTTCTCAGATTGCAGCAAATGCTGCTGGATCAATTCAGAAACGTAGGCCGGGAAGGCGGGGCAGGAAACCCTCTACTGTGGTTGAAGTTGCAGTTGAAGATGCTCAGGACATGTCTAAGGACTTCACCTTTTGGCGAGGAGGTACTCTGTCAAAGCTTATGTTTCACAGAGCTGCTCTTCCATGTCAGATGATTCGAAAAGCAGCTTATCAAGGTAGTATATGTAAAGTCTCTGGAAGTTTAGTGCTTATCATGGTTTTTGTTTGATGAAGTGATGGAATATTCAATGTGATGTTTACGGAACTTAATCCACTGACAAATTATAAATTATTATAGGTGGTTCAAAAAAAATACCAGGTATACTCTATGCTGAAGGATTAGAGACTCCTAAAACTAGCAGGCAGCTTAATTGGCGGTCAGCAGTTGAAATGAGTAGGAACGTTGCACAGCTTGCCCTTCAGGTTCACTCTTCACTCATTCATATTATTGCACTTATTAGTAAGTAGGCTTTTTTTTTTTTTTGCAAATATTCGTAATTTTAGAGGCTTTTCGCCTAATACAGACAACTGACACTTTCATCAGGTCCGGTACCTTGATTTATCTGTGAGGTGGAGCGATCTTTTTCGTCCAGAGCAGATCCCTTCTGATGGGAAAGGCCCGGAGACGGAAGCTTCTGCTTTTAGGAATGCTTTTATTTGTGATAAGAAAATTTTGGGTCATGAAATTAGATATTGTGTTGCTTTCGGTAGTCAGAAACACCTGCCATCTCGTGTGATGAAATGTATCGCAGAAGTTGAGCAAACACAGAATGGGGAGGAAAAATTCTGGTTTTCTGAGGCAAAGATTCCTTTATATCTGATTAAAGAATATGAAGAAAAAGTTGAGAAAACAAAAACTATGGCTATGTTATCTAGGCTGCAGAAGAAGCAAAAGCGGAGGCAGTTGAAGGCTTCACGTAAAAATATATTTTTGTATCTCATGCGGAAGCAAGATAATACAGCCAAGACTTACTGTTCATTGTGCCATCAAGAAGTCTCATATGGGTATACTTTAAATATCTCTAATATTTTTCAGCCCATTTTATATCTTTTACATCAATTGATATTTTGATTGTTTTGGCATACAGAGATGCAATCAAGTGCAGTGCATGTCAAGGTATTACACTGATAAACCTTATTCATGTAATTTATCAAGATTTTGTTGACCTATTAACTCCGTCGAATAAATGGTAAAATAAAGATCTTCCATAACAGGATATTTGTAACCAGTTCTAGAAGAAAGAGTTTGTATGTTGCTAAGCCATGTTATACCTCTCTGTATATCCTCTTAAGTAGAAGACTCTCCCTCAGTGTAAATCACGAGTCTTCAGATGTTCTTAAGTTATTAAATTAGCATATTACTTCTTTTTTGCCATTCGATGTGAAAAATTATCTTTGTCTAACACCAATCACACTCTTATTAGTTTTTAGTACATATATATATATATATATATATATATATATATATATATATTATTTTTTTTAATGTATTCCGCTTGTTTTAATTCATAGATGATATATTAACCTTTTTAGAAAGAAAAAGTTATAAATAGTAAGATGTGATATGTACTCTGGCTGACTGCCCTCATCTTGCCCTTTGGGCTCATGACACGGAAGGATGCAAAATATTCTTACAATCAATCAAAGCTGTCTGCTTATTGCTATAAGAGAAGTGTACTTGCAGATAGACAGAAAGTGGATTGAAACTTTTGAAGCTACTATTAGTCCTATCTCATATAGTACTGGCAAAATTAGCATGTTCTTTTAAGCACTACAATTTTCCTGCAAACGCAGCCCAGCAATTGCTCCAGGCTGTCCTGATTTACCTCCCTTAAACCCTCTTCTACTTTCATATGTTGTCTTGGTTGGCATCATCTTGCATATATCACAATAATAATAAGTTGATGTTCATGGCTTACTGTGTTGATACATTTTGCGTCTCAGACTAATTGGGCTGATGGGGGGGGGGGGGGGGGGGCGTGCAAACTTATTGAAACTCATTATGTGTTTCAATTAAAAAGTACATCCATGGACCCCGTCTTTCTATTTTTTTATCTATTATTTATTTATTTTTTAAATAGCTTATCTCCTTGGAGAATCTGTGGCTGAAAAGTGGATTTTTAAGTTTCAAATTTCTTCCGACAATAACTTATTGAAATTATTTTATTGCCAGGTTTTTGTCATTATCAATGTACCACCAGTTCAACAGATCATATTAACGAGGAAGTTGAGTTTCTGATCACTTGCAAGCGGTGCTTCGAGGCTCGGGCAGCTACTCGAGTTCAAAGTAGCAATGGTTCCCCTACAAGTCCTTTGCTCCTTAAAGGACAAGACCTTTCAAACACAGTTGCTGCCTACAAAAATGGAAAATCAGTTGGTCGTAAAGGGTCATCAGCGTCTGGTCTTACTAGGGAGCATCCTTCTGGGGTTAAATCCATTAACGGTTCCAGTAGTTCAATAAAAAGTAAAAATAAAAACTGGGGTCTAATATTAAGAAGGAATACTAGTGAAGACACCGGCATTGACTTCAGATTGAAAAACATTTTTCATAAGGGCAATCAAGATATGAACTTTACAAGACCAAGTTGCCGTCTTTGCAATCAGCCATACAACGCTGACCATATGTACATCCGTTGTGAAACATGCCAATGTAAGCTTGTTCATAGGTTGATTGTAATGTACATGTATGGTTGTTGCACTTTTTTCTGGTAAATTTGGTGTTTTACCTATGGGATTGATTGTTGGTTTTGTGTGCACTACAGGCTGGTTTCATGCTGATGCAGTAGAGTTGGACGAGTCCAAGTTTTTACAATTAATTGGATTCAAATGCTGCAAATGCCGTAGGATCAAATCCCCTGTGTGTCCGTACATGGATCCGGAGAAGAAGAGGGTGTTGGAGGACAAAATAGAGCGCAGCAAACGGACAGCAAAGATGGAGGTTCTCGAGATGGATTCTGATTCTGGTGCAATCTCTGGACACAAGGAAGAGGCTTCGGCTTATGTATTACCCCAAAATGCAGATACTATTCATGTAGCACCAGATGATCCGTTTCTTGTTTCTCTTTCTGAATTAGATCAAGGCACTGAGGACTTTTCAGCAGTCAATCATGGATGGAGTAAATCAACCGTATCTGGGCCTGGGCCTCAAAAGCTTCCCGTCAGACGACAGATGAAGCAAGAAAAGGATCCACATTGTGTTTATCCGGCATATCCCATTCTATTGGATAACTCTGCACCTTTTGAAGCAAATGTCTTCAACTCTGCAGGGAAATTGCCCGTAAGGAGATCTATAAAGAAGGAAAATAACAACTTAGATTTTTACTCAACTACGAGTTCATTTGAGGCTGAAGTATCCAACCCTTCAGAAGCAAATGCAGCAAGCTCTGTGCATGGCTCGTTATGCCCTCAAGTTCAATGGGATGTTGCGAAGGAGAACTTTGATGATGGTATAACATTGGACTACGAGTCTTTTGGTTATGATGATATGGAGTTTGAACCTCAAACCTATTTCTCTTTTAACGAGTTGCTTGCAGCTGATGATGGTAGTCGTGCACCTGGCAATGATTACTCACTTGAAAATGTTGTAGAAAATTGGGAAAATTCATTCATGCTTCCAGAAAATGGATCACTGGATATATCTTATGAACAGGAAGAACCTGCAATATGTGTAGAAACACCTATTGAGAAAGTGGCTTGTAAGATTTGTTCTCATTCTGAACCGTGTCCAGATCTTTCTTGCCAAGCATGTGGCATGTGGATACATAGCCATTGTTCACCATGGGTCGAGTCGTCATCATGGGAGGATGGCTGGAGGTGTGGTAATTGCCGTGAATGGAGATAATTAGAGTTGTCATTCTTTCAGATATTCAATGGAGAATCAGCTGTTTTGGGCGGGGAATGTGCTATTGCCTATAGGATGCTTGTACACAGTTTTTTCTGTCGACTGTTCCCTCTCTCTGTAGTCGACAGGCCCAGATTGCATAGCCGTTCTGGGGCCATCCAAGTTCTATGAAATTCTCTCTGTAAGGACATGGTTGATTTCGATTGATGGTAGAGTATTGAAGTTGTTGGGATGGTTCGCTTTGGATTCCTGTTCATTTTCTGGAAAACAGGATTCTTCATTTAAGTTAATCTACGAAATGGAGTTTACCTTTTATTTGACATCTTTAGTTATTGATTTGATTTGAAAAGATGCAACATAAGGTTTTGTATTCAAAATTTTGCAAATATTATCTGTCGTATTTCTTAACCTTAAACGCTAATCAACTGATATAACCAGACCAAACATTCACAGTTATATAGCAGCATTTTCTTATTCTCTATTAGTACCAATCCAAATCCCAATTTATACTAGTAATCAATAGATTCTTTAAAAATTTGGAAGTTGTATTCTTTCTTATTTATAAGATAAAAAGGTGAGAAATTTTCAATTTTAGTGCCCCAAGTTGGCACCATTACGATTTTGGTGCCTCAACTTGGCATAATATAAAATTTGGTGCCTCAACGTTCTTCCAACTTTAGTCCCTCTCCTGATTTTGACAAATCTTCACCGAAAATTTGCATGTACGTGAGTGGTTCTGAATTATATCTATAAAGAAAAGAATAAAAAATAGATCCTACGTTTTCAGCCCCTCAGTCCCCCTCATATTCCGTGAAAATTCAAGCATTCATCACATTGATTACTTGAAAAATCGCAAAACTGGTATCCTCTTAATGTCAAATTCATCATATTGATCAGTAAACTAACAAGTAATAAGTTAATTATGAGAGTACAAATGAATCCACATTTTCCGTCACATCCAAAATTAAACCACATTTTAAACTCCCCTCAAAAGTCAAAATTGACATTTGAGTTAACTTACGGAGGTGCTTCTCATAGAACATACACCTTTAGTTGCACCAAACTGAACATGTGATGAAGCACTGCTTTCCAATATATAACTGAAGGGGGATGGAATATATTGATGTAGCTATCATATCTTAATACCTATGATGCACCGACATTTCAAAAAACCACAAGTATTGGATACCGACACTCCTTCGACACCTGTTAGACTTGTCACATGGCTTGTTTTAATTAAAATAAAAAGAAATTAAAAGGGACACCGTGTCCGACTCATTTTTTGACACGTTTTGGGATACCTTTCATAATCTCAACAATAGATGTCAAGGGAATCGATGATGTGGGATGTGGCGGAGGATGCAATTGTCTCCTTAGATGATGCTGGCATTATAAAGATTGGAAATCTCACTTGATGAATTGAAAATTACTTATTTGAGTATTGTGTAATACTTTGATTATTTGTACTTTTACCTATGTTTGTGTTTAATATTTGAAATTGAAACTTAAATTTTAACGAGTACTTTACTTGGACTTAATATTAGTTGGTTGTATAGTTTTGAATTAAAAATTGTTTGGTTTGGATTCGTAATTGGACATACGAATGTTATTTGTGCATGTTTTGATGATGTCATATTTTTAATATAAAAAATATAGACGTGTCCTCTCCATGTCGTGTCTTGTAATTTTAAAAAAAAATTGTGTTGTTGTGTCTGTATCGTGTCGTGTCCATGTCCGTGCATCATAGCTTAATACTGACTTACTGATGTCATTGACATGTATCTTTTACCATATTTTGGTTGTACCTATCTCACTCGAGACAAAGACTAGCAAACCAAGAAAAGAAAGAGGAAGTTTGTCGTGAAATGGGTTTGTCGATTCATGATTTGACCAATTTTTAAATAGGTTCCAATTATGAGATTTCTTCAGCTGAATGGAATCTACATTGTGTGTAAATGAACTTGAAATATTTATTTGCTCAAATCAATGTTGGGATGAATGAGAAATTCAAAGTTAAAGTTAACTATTTAAATAAGACAGTGGCAAAACAAAATAGGTGAGAAGGTGAAAAGTCACCATCCCAGATGAAAGTTTGTGCTCGTGTTATTATGTTTATTTATACATTTCTTTGATAAGGGTTTGGACCCTTTGGGGGTACCCAAGTCTTTAAAGTGGGAAAGACTTATATGCTATGTACTATGAGTCTTTCTCTTAAAGCCCGCGTGACACCGCCTGTCTGGCTTGGGTCAGGGTTGCGGGCCGGGAGCTTGGGCTTGGAATTTAGTTGAACTTAGTTTAGCTTGAGCTCCTCCTTAAAGAATTATTCTTTTTGGACAAAATTCAATTAATAATATAATTTAACTTTTGTTTGATTAATTAATTCTTATAATCCATTTAGATAAATACGAGAAAATGAAAAAGGTCTAGCATGCAAAATGTTGTCTCATGAAAGGTTTTTCCGCCAAATAGACACCTAATCAGCAACGAACAAACTTTTTCTTTTTTGCCATGTCAACGAACATGTGTGACGAAGCGTCAGGCGTGTCAATCCTGTCAACCCGAAGCCAACCTTTTGAGATTATAAATAGACCCTCAGATCTCAGTCTTTTTATTCATCCAATACATTCTTTCTTATTTTCTGCTTTATTTCGAGAGTACTAAATTTCTTTTGATTCGTTGCTTTTTAGTAATTGCTTTGTTGCTTTATTAAGATGAGTGTCGTTGTATTTTAGGAAACGATTGCCTGAAATATATTATTCCATTAGCACCGTAGCGGCAATATCGTTTTAAAGATAAAGAGTCCAACTTTGTCCGATTTTCTACACCTCTTCCAACAATTTTAAAACGATATTCTACTCAAATTTCTGAAGATGGTGACTATAATTCTAGTTCATGGTGCGTTGGAACGGTGTAGAAAAAAGGGCAGAATTTCGACAGAGTGTCGAGGCAAGAGTTGAACTCTTTCTCTTTAAAATGATATTGCCCCGCTAGTTGCTAACATAATATTATATTTCAGGCAATCGCTTCCCAAGATACAACAACACTAAAACATGAATAAAGCAACACTGCAATTATTAAGAACATGCAAATCAAAAGAAATTCTGAACTCAAGAAAGAAAGCAGAAGAGAAGAAGAAATGTACTGAATTGAAAGAAAAAGATTGAGGTTTGGGGGTTATTTATAATTACAAAAAGTTGGCTAGGCGTTGACTGGACAAACACCTCTGACGTTTCGTCACACATATTCGCTGAGTGGCGGGCTTGGATGCATGGATACTTAAATAAAATCACAAAATGCAGTATCAGATACGATACGATACTCGTCGGATACTTGTCTGATACGTATCGAATACGCCACGTGGCGTAAGAAAATTTAGTTTAGTAGATTATTAGTTTTGAATAATTTTTTTCGATAGCAACGGAAACCTAAATATTGCGAGACTCGGTATCAATCAGATAAAGGTGAGGTTAAAATTATATATTTTATGTTATAAAAATTATATTATACATCAAAGAATTTTATCCCAAAAATATGCATACAGAGTTTCCTTCATAAAAGAATTTGATAAGGTTTTACTTTGAAAAATATTTTGTTACTTGTTTGAGAATGATTCATATGGACGGAAGATTATATCACTTTATTTTACTGAAAGGGCTTTTATGTACTCATAAATCACGTATGATTTTCTTTTAAAACAAGTTGGTACCTGAATGAATTAGTTTTATGATTGTTATCTTAGTTAAAGTCATTTTGATGGCTATTATTATGGACCCTGGCTTGAATTGGTGGGATTTGTCTCGGTAGCATCAGGCTATTGGAGCAAGTCCCATCACCCAATGCCATTCAAACTCTATTCTATGTTTGGAAGGAGTGTTTCAGTGAGGTGAATCAGGGTTGAGGCGTTTACACATCCTCGTCTTTTATCCGGGTCGCACCAAGAGGGGAGGCAAAGGCCGAATGAGAGACAAAAACAATCATAAAATATGATTCATATGATACTTGCTATGAATCGACATGAGAATATCTATGACTATTTTTATGAAAATACATTGCGTGAGAAAAATCATATTTTACTAAAATCATGTTTCGGTATAAAATCCTTTCCTATTAGACCTCAATGGTCCTGTTGACTCACGCCTCTCTCTTAAATCATTTTTCAGTCTGAGCCACTAGAGGAGATTACCTTATGATAGAATACGCATTGGTTAACACATATCTGGAATGTAAAATCTTAGTTTCGACGTATATATTATATAGTTGGCGTGTTCTTGCTGTAAAATTTGTAGCTTAAGTTGCGTGCAAAGAATTTGTACGTTGTAAATCATTTTTTATTATCTAAACGGTGTGTATATATAAATATGTGTGGTAAAGATATTTGAAAAATAGTTTCGCTCTGTTTTGTATAAAATTATCAAGTCGTGCTATTTGAGAATGTTATGAATGTGGTATCACTGCCGGAATATCTTCTTAAAAAAATTATATATCTTATTTAAGAAATTGATTATAATCGTAAGGGGAATATTGGTTCTCACAAGGCAATATTGAACTTTAGCAAACCACTATCGAGGCGTACGAGTGGTGGGTGATCTGATATTTGTCTAATTCTAACCCTTGTGTATCCTACTAACAATAATATTAAAAAAAAAATGATGAGTATCTTCGTAACCTTTTTTTTTTCTTTTTATTTTTTATGTTAAGTGTAATAACAGTTGAAGTGATTTCTTTTATACTAAAACTCGGACTAACTAATTGATCATGTGACCCATGAGGTAGAGCATAATAATAATCATGTAGGCGATCACACTTTTCACATTTATGAGAATGGGGGCTTTGATATTCCTATACCAATTGAGGTGGTGAGTTGTCCACTTCAGAGATATTATCATCCTCCTGGCCGTCTCATCAGGCACTATGTAGACCATATCGTTTGGGGGATTCTCCATGATAGAGCTCCATAATTCTTGAGAGGGATCAAGAATATGAGAAATTCATACGATTTCAACCCCCAGGGTTTCTAGGAGAACCGAACGATCAAAAGGCAGAAGTTTGGTTGGAGGAGATTGAAAAGATATTCAAAGTTATGAAATACAACTCATAACAAAGAATTAACTATGCGTCCTTTAAGTTTGAGAGAGATGCTCATCATTGATGGAGGATAATAGTACATTGTCGAGTCAGGGACAACACTTCACGAACTTGAAAAAACTTTGTCAAACCAGTTCAGATAAAAGTACCTTCTTGAGGTTATAAGAGACCAAAGAGAGCGAGCATTCATGAATCTAACTCAAGGATCTAGGATGGTGGCCCAATATATAGTCAAATTTAACCGACTTATTAAATATGCCCTTCACTATTTAGACGATGAAGGTCGGCGTGCTAAAACGTGGAGGGTTGAGGCTGAAAAATCAGTGGGCAATTATTTCCGTAGACATTTCCAATTACTCTCCTGTGAAAAAGGCTATACAGGTGGAGTTCAACATCCAACAACTAGAAACTCTTGAAGGTATAACACGAGAGTTACTCCAGTCAGTCAACCCTGGCACTCAAGAAAGGATCCGAGTACACCGACCTATATGTACTCAATTAATTAATTAATATTATGGGATGAAAGCGTTAAACTCCCTATATTATGCCATCGATTTCACTTTATCCCCTATCTTTCTTTTTTTTTTTTTGTTGACAATTTGCCCTATGTACTACAATAAAATAAGCACTTTTCCCCTAAAGCCAAATCCAACGACAAAAAATGCAGACACGTATTCAAATTCAACGATGGATCTAAGACTCAGAGGATATCTATAATAATACGGTGTGCAAGTTGTCAAAAAAGAAAGAAAGAATGGGAACAAAGTGCAACAAAGGTAAAGTACGAGCTGTTTGACGCTTTTATCCCTATTATTATTACGGTAAAATGCATCAAGTGCCCAACCTATACCCGATTTTACAAGTTTCCACTTAACCTTTATTTTATTTTTTTGCAACTAACCCCCTAACCTATTGAAAAATGTGCAAACTGCCTCTGAAGCCAAAATTCAACGGACAAAAACGTAGAAACGTGGCCAACTCCAACGGTTGGATTTGGGTTCGGGGGCAGTTCGCACAATTTTCAATAGGTTGGGAGGGAGTTAGACGTATAAAATAATAGGTTAGGTGATAACTTGTAAACTCGGGTATAAGTCGAGGGGTTTAACGGGATTTACCCATTATTATTATTTTAAATAGGTAGAGTAGGTAGTCAATTAAGTTATTCGTTCTTCCGCCAAACCTAGTACGTGCATACACTTCTCGCACTCACTCTTCTTCACTCCAACACCAGCACAGCAGCAGCATAGAAGTTGATGCTCAAAACGATGTCGTCGCTTTGTTCCTCAGGCCGCGGCGGCGGCAACTTTACGATCATCGCCGATCTCCACGATTCTTCGCTCCATAGTAATTGCAATACTACAAATCATTCATTCGTCGATTTTAAACTATTCGCCAATTTTAATAAGCCTTTAATCAAATTAACCGGCTTCAATAAATCGGTCCGAGTCAAGTGCGCCGTGCCGAAAACACTCAACGAGGAGCCCAAACTCGACGGCGGCGGCGACGGCGGAGATGACGGAAACGGACGGTCGTCTTCCGGCGGAGGTGGAGATGAAGGCGGCGATCACGACGAAATTGAGTTTGGTCCGATTGTTAAATACGCCGACGTTTTGAAGGAAGCGGAAAGCCGAGGCGCGATTCTTCCTGATGATATGCTGGAGGCTGCCAAATCGACGGGGCTACGTAGATTGATTCTTACTCGTTATTTGGATTTGCAGGTGCATGTGTTGTTTGAATGAAGGAGAAAAAAAATAGAGTTGTTGTTTTGAATTTGGAGATTGAGACTGATTTTATTTTGTTGGTGAATGGCAGGGTTCAGCGTGGCCTTTAGGATTTTTGATGAGATATTGCGCGATGCTCCGCAACCGGATGCTGGCTGATCCCTCGTTTTTGTTTAAAGTTGGAACCGAGGTTAGTTAGTTCAGTTTCGTTTTTTTTTTTTTTTTTGTGAGCCATGTGACTTGAAAATGTTGGATAAACCAGTGCGTGTTTTGGCTGTGTTGTATTGGATAATCTTGTTGCGTGAAAAATTGGTTTGACTTGGTTGTGGTCCAGATTGTGATTGATTCTTGTTGCGCAACATTTGCGGAAGTTAAGAAGAGAGGGAAGGATTTCTGGTCGGAGTTTGAATTATACGCTGCTGATCTCTTAGTGGGCATTGTTGTTGATATTGCTTTAGTAGGTATGCTGGCACCTTATGCTCGCATAGGCAAGCCGTCCGTGGTATCCCATGGTCTTCTTGGAAAACTACAACATGTTTGTGGAGCTCTTCCCAGCAGGTGAATGGCACATTTCAAATTCTTTGTTAAAAAGAAGTGCACTTGAATTTCAAGAGTATTTTGTGTTTATCTGCATTATGTATTCAATCAGACTGTGTACTCGGTATTACAAGTAGTTCTCTTCATATATTTTCGTAGTTTGTCATGATATGTAATTAAAAAACTAATGCAGTATAAGCTTGTGTTGGAAGAACCGGACTGTGCTTTAGCAACATATCTAATCTATATACTTAATCGTTTTTGTTAAATAAATAGTGGAAGTAATAAAGGAATAATTGGGATATTTTATTTAATGATTTATTTTTCTTAATACTGATATGATTCATAAGTTCTTAGGTGATGGTACACATGTAACTGTTGTTTGTACGTGTAAATTAGTTTAAAATTAGAAACTTTTTTGAACTTATGCATTACAATCAACTGAATAGGCACCTTTTTTTAATAAAGAAATGATAACTGGTAGAAATTTCAGTTCCACTATCTTTTTTGCGAAAGACAACTCATAAAAATGGAAAACAATTATTTTCAGTTTATTTCTGTGGGACTGAGATATGAACCAAACTTGAGGAGCAAATACTGGAAACCGTGTTTGTTTGCTTTTCCTCTCTTGTTTCCTACCCAAGTCTGCTGGATGCTGCTACAGTGTAATATGTCTGCTTACGGAATCTCTTCTAGCTGGTCCAATCCAATATATAGCTACATATGTATCATGGTTGCATTGGTCAGCAAATATAGACAATAGTGTTGTCGTCAAGATAAAGGTGTTATTGCTTAATTTTTGAAATGTCACAACTAAATGTTCTCTCCAGGGGATAGTTTGTTAAAAATAGTTCAGAGAAACTGCATTTCCATCTTACTTCAGAAGTTAGTGGCAAGCAATACTCCAGTAAGGCTAGTTAATTTTTTCAACAGTGACATGTGTTCATGTTTTATCTGATAAATTCCTTCACGAGTTAGGAACTTTTGAAGCTCGAATGGTACTATCTTTCTTGGCGTGAAAACCATATTATCGAGCTCATATTTGAATGGCAATATTTTGTTCTTACAGTGTTTTTGAGGCTGAGAGACCAGGAACCAGATTCTCCACGCAGCAGCGGATTGCCACATACTTTTACAAGGTAACACGAATTAAGGGCACTTCCACTTATCTTTGTTATGATTCGTTTGGACACAAATCTTGAACAACTTTTTACATTTTCCCTACCTTATTTGGCCTCCTATGGTTGAAACTACACTGTGCTTGTTCTTATGTTGAATAGACCACTAATATGCTTATTGTGAATGTAGGGTGTATTATATGGCTCCGTTGGATTTGGTTGTGGTCTTATTGGCCAAGGCATTGCAAACATGATCATGAATGCAAAAAGGTGCATTTCTGTCTATATCTGATTACTATATTAGTATCGTGATGTCTTCAGAACAGTGTTTAATATTTCCATTCTGTCTTTTCTCTCTCGTATCTGCTCTGCTTCGTTGCTGCAGTTTTGATTTATACAGTTTATTTCATATATTTTCAAAGTACATGATTTCTGAATATACTGTCTTAAGATTTAGATATATTTGGTCATCCATGTTAATTTTATTAATACTTTGGATTTTCAACCTCGCATGTTTAATGAATCAAATACATAACAAATATTAATCATGAATGCCACTGCTGCTTAACAAAATAATTTTTCAAAGGGCTATTCTAATTTACTGCAGTGTTTGCTGATAACGTTTTTTCCTACTATGAAGATTATTAATGTTATTGATGTCTCTTTCTACAT
This sequence comes from Misopates orontium, assembly GCA_946800315.1. Taxonomy (NCBI): domain Eukaryota; kingdom Viridiplantae; phylum Streptophyta; class Magnoliopsida; order Lamiales; family Plantaginaceae; genus Misopates; species Misopates orontium. The sequence continues at coordinate 15,999,381 of OX326948.1, forward strand.
GGCAGGAGCATCAAGAAGTCGGAGGAGGACGTACCTATACCTCCATTGTTTAAAAGTGCAGCTCTCTGGGGTAAGTTTTCTGCTTGAACATTGTTGGCTTATATGTACCCCCGCCCGCCACTCAGGAATAGCACGGGAATTCCACCGAGAACTATCTCCTATAATTTGAACGCGTACTTTAGATTCTGCCATAAGTTATATTTCACGAAGACCGCTGCTTGCATCTTGGACTATCATTTCAACTTTTACACAACCTTTCAGAAAAAAAGTTTATTAGTAGACCACTCTAGTTGTTACTTTTTAGTTTTATATTGTTAAATTATCAACAACATTGATGCAAAATTTCTGCACAATAGTACCAATCTTGAATATTGAGCTTTTCTTTAAGTATATCAACTGAGTGCTGACAGCTATGAATTTTTGAATCCCAAATTATGGACACGTCAAAATATGCAATGAGTTTATAAATAAACATCGTGATGTACTCATGCATGATTTACAAAAATTATGGTTACACATTCTCTATTTGCATTGTAGAGCACTTTCTAATCACTAAACTACATATTCTGTTTTCTGAACTAGTCCTCAACGTCTATTGAAGTTCTCTTAATGTTATATTTTACATTCGTTCTTGATCCCAGTCTTCAACAGCTATATTCTTGATTCGTTCCATGTGATCTGAACATTTAATAAAGTAGTGTACTTTATAAGCTCGTCTATTTTGTAACCCCTTTGGACTGTGATTTTCGGTTTGTTAATCAAGCTTGTAAGCACACGAGTCACACTGTAATATAAGGTATTGGGCTTCCTAAAAGCAGCCACTACATTTTGGGCCTGTTACCGATGCATATTCTTGCGATTGTTAATTACTCTTTGCATCAACTATGTTATTTTGAGATGCTAGTGTATACTATTATGTTTGACATTTCTTAAATGGTGGTAACTCACTCCTTACGTTCATCTTTTAGGCTTTTTCCTTGCCGTGTCTTCAAATACACGTTATCAAATCATAAATGGCTTGGAACAACTTGTTGAAGCCTCACCTATGGCTAAGCAACTCCCACCCGTCGCCATGGCATTCACAATAGGTGTGCGTTTTGCCAATAATATTTATGGTGGAATGCAGTTTGTTGATTGGGCCAGACTGAGCGGGGTTCAGTAGGGCGGTGGCTGTTGGAATCTTTCCCCATTGGTATCTAATCAAAATCTGATCCATTCCCCAGCAATTAAGGCTTTACTTGATAATTTCAAGATCCAGCACAAATCAATAAGGATAGGCTGTTGTTTCACTTCCGGAGCATTTATCTATTAAGTTATGTGACATACGTTTAAGCAGAATTGAGATTTATGTTAAGGTGGATTTTGTTTTTGTATTTTTTATTTTTATTTTTTTTGTGGGAAAATTTTGTTTTTGTTTAGAGAAGATGATATATAGCATGATTAGATGCTATTATCACGCGTCCTGTTTTTCTTTTGGCCAAAATCTTTGTACACTGACCAGTATCTCCAGGGAAGCATATATTTATTTTCGCTTGGGGTTAACTTGAGCCAGTTTTTAACACTGTTTTTGTTTGCATGATCATCAACATAATTGAAAACAAGCACAAGATATTGGTGCTGTAGCGCCCAGTAAATCTTTTATCTGAAATCTTTTACTAACATGCATGTTATGGGGGTTTGGAGTTAAAGTTTCAGTCTCAACTAAGATGAGAAATAGTATCCCTGCAAACATGAATATACGAGTTTACCACCATTTTAGAAGTTTCGTGTAATTGATCATCCAAATAACAAGAATTGTTAACTTAATGCACTCTAAATGAAGTGGATATAGAACGAAGCGTTTCTTCTTTAAGCTAGTTCTATAAACCTATTCAAAAAGCTAATAATCAAATACGTAACATGAATCTAGTCGCAAGAGTTGATATTAATTCTCGTCGCATAGTATTTTATGAGGTCAGTTTTGATAAAAGAAAAAGTAAAAAATAATAAAATCGGGTAAACCCCCAGTCCCCAGCTATAAGGATGCTCATTAGTAGGGTATGGGTATGGTCAAAAGCTGTGCTCATGACGGTGGGGGGTAGGGTAGTAGTAGGGGCAAGCCTTGAAAATGCTCCCACAACCAATATATTATATATCCAGTATGTTTTGAGCCATCAACTGAGTTTCTAATTTAAATCCACACATGATTTGTGGGCTAGGATCTTATCTTGATCCAAAACCCAGACCCGTGGGGTTTGACATAATTTTTACAGGTGTAGGCCCATGCAACCAATGAGTGTTCTTTGGGTGTTTTCTCTTTTTAATATAAAAATTTATATTGCTAAATGATGTCAATCTATCAACTAAATTCTCTATTTGATTGCATGTAAGCTGTGCTACTTTTGTGCGGCTAAACAAGAAACCCCGAACCCCCCAAAGTGGACACTTCAAAATAGCATTGGAGTCATTCAAACATGAATATATTTGTCTGTAGCAATTAACACTGCACAAAGAATTATTTAACAGCTCAGCCCCTTTAATGGTTTTGAAAAACTTATAGTACGTGTTTGTTTTCCTGAAACACATGCTGTGGTCAAGAAAGTAATCTAAACACACTATACACAAGTTAATTTATTGGAGAGCAATAAACACGAGAAACCAATAATATAATACATTCCCTTTACAAATCTGTACATTTGACACTGAAAATGTGCTCACTTTTGGCATCTTAACACCATTTTGCTTTGCAAGGATAAAAAGTCTACTAAACATTCCCAAACGTGAGGCCTGAGGGCACAATACAACTTACCTACTATAGACCCCCCCCCCCCCCCCCCCCCCACCAAATTGGTGACCAATCTATGTTTTTCTTCAGTAAAATGTAGTCATCTATCTTTACTTGTTCTAAAACTTTGTACCAATACTTCACAAGTTATCAACCTTCCTACTTACATCCTTGTTCAATAACTTTCACTCGAAAGGGCAATTTAATGGATCCATCTTTTCAGAGTAAAATGTGAAACGGGCTTCGCTAGTAGCAAGCCTCATACCAAAGATGAACTTTTTCGATGCTTACCACGATGGCTGGATGGTCGTGCCTGCTCAATCGACGCTCTTGGCGTGGCTTCTGTGCTATCCACAACGTCGGGGTGGGGTTCCGATGACCTAGGAAGTAGTTTGCACCCGATCCTCCGACCAACGAAACGAGGAGAACTTAAATAACTATGTGACTTGGTCACCTTTCTCATTTCTTCCTTAATTTTACCGAATTCTTGTTCCAGTTCTCCAACACGAGATCTCATCCTTTCCATGTCCACTTTTAGCCCTTGGTTCTCGCGGACAACAGTTACCCACCCATCTCTCTGGACTATCTGGCCAGCCGTTTCATTGGTAACAGTCGCTGAAGTAGTAGGGGCATTTTCGGCATCAAGAACATGGAGGCAGCCAGCTAAAGCAGTTCTCAATTGCATTTGCTCAAAGAACAAAACCTGTAGTATGACTCTAAGCGGTAATCTTTCATTTTGGGAAGCATGAGCACAAGCGTCAATTGAGAGCTTCTGAAAGTCAATGATGCTGCACAGATGCTCCCGTTCCTTGTCCGGGAGCCACGGGTGAGCCTGTATAATTGAGAAAAAAACTTGAGGAAGAAAAACTTGTTCTTGTTTTCTGAGCTAATAATGGAAAATCCCATCATGTCATGCGTAAGAGGCAAAAGAAACCCTACAAAAAAACAAGAAGCAAAAATAACACCTCTCTTTTACGTAAGGGGCAAAAGAAACCCCTTGAACGATAAATAAGTAAGAGAACCCCTTGAGGAACAAAACCCCTGAATTTTGCCCCTTATGGAAATGGCAACGAGGTTTTTCGCCCTTTTTTCTCTTGCAGGAGTTCTTTATTATTTTACTTTTTTGCATCCTACTCATAAAACATGGTTTTTTCTTGCCAAAACCCCTTTCTTTTTTGTCTCAACTGCAGGAGAAACTTTTAAGGTAATAGTTCTTGACTAGTAAACGTGGGAGAATAACATAACATAAAGGCAGAAAGATGCTAAGATGCTACACTGAAAGATACGATGAGATGGAATTCCTATGATGGGTCGTAATATATCATTTCAACAGCAATATTTTCTATAGCATGACCAAGAAATGAGACATTTGGCATAAACTGAGAAAATTCAAGAAACTGAAACATTAAATAAACAAGAGTTGCAACAAAACCAGTCAAAGGGGGTTATTCGAACCTTAAAGTATATATCCAAAGCTCTGTATAGCCCATCATGCAAAAGTCTGAAAGATTCTGGAAAGGCTTCTGCCAATGATCGTATTTTTTCAGGTTTCAAGTTTACATCAGAAGCAACTTCGGCAATGTAATCGTCCACCAATTTAGCGACTCGCCTCAAGCGCCCAGATGCCGGTGACATTTCGAGGTCAGAAGATGACGGAGATATACAACTAAAATTCGGCTCAGAAGATACAAAATGACGAATCATCCTCTCAACACAATCAGTATTATACAAAGTATCAGAATCTGAATAACTAGGTATAAGTATATTATCCAGCGTTGCCAATTCTAGCTGTATCCCAATTTTATTTTCCAGAGAATACTGGCACGTATCATTAACTCCCAAGATCAAAGCCACGCGCAAAAGTCCCAGTAGAAAACGACAAAAGGATTTACCCTTTTTCTCGGGGAGTAATTTCACGGCGCTTTCCAAGAGTACACTCTGATTAACAGAAGCAGGCGTCATGCTGAAACTGGCCACCGTTCGTGATATACCACTTTGTGTTCCCTGCCATCTTCCTAACCCGGGAAGGTGTTTCTTACAGTAGTACATTATGGCGCGGGCTAAATTCTCGGGCCTTATTCCTTTGACTTCCAATGTGTGAATTAATCTCTCAAACAACTCGACAGAGAGATAAGAGACGTCCTCAAACCACCAATCGGATTCGGCACTATGGATTCTTGCACCGGTGTTTATCCCGTTCCATAAAATGCTGCCTCCGGGGCTCTGTAGACTACCATACATCATCATGGGCCATCCAAACAAACTGGGATCGGTGCATACCATTACAGACAAAGCGTTCAGACACCTACTTACAATTTGAAGTTTGTCTGCTTTGGGAATAACAGGTTCGCAACTTTGGAGAGCCAAAATGCAATCTTTCCAGTGGCGTAGAATATGCTTATGGAAGTAACTATCGCACTTGGACAGTAAATTATCTTCTCCATACTCATCAGACATGTCGAGGTAGTCTGCTGCACAATATAGCATCACTACGTTCTTTGGTGTTAACTCTATCCGGCCACTGTAACAGAATTTAACTATTAGGAAGAATGTGTCTGCGCCACCTGGGAATTCTTCAAGAGTTATTATGGAGGTCGTGTTGGTGGTATCTTCAGATTCTTCAATACTGTTGGTTATCCTTCCAGATCTCGAAATAAGAGGAAACTACAACATGAACCTATGTTAGATTCAATACTGTTGAATATTTAAATGGAAACTAGTAAAAAGATGTGTCATCAGAAATTTACAGAAAATATGTAGTGAGCTAATTATCGGAAAAGAGAAAAACATTTAACGGAGATACATAAGGGACATGAAATAAGTCAAAAAACATGATGATTGATGATTGTCTGTATAACTTGTGTTTACCCAGATGCGGATCATTGAAAAAGCAAGAAATTACCTCAATTAACTCAAAAATAAGAAAATGATCAACATTACTAGAATAATCAAACAACTTCAAGTTACAGTTGTCAACACTATGTTTACTCATAGCAGGGGCTAAAGAAGGTGTCGCTTTCATGATTCATCCCTATTTTGCCGAGGAAGGTTAGAAAGTTTCAGCACTTACCATAAAGTTAAAAAGTACAAGAGACAATTTTGAAAACAAATAAAGTGATGCCAATAGTAAATAATGATAAGAAAACGCGGAACCTGAAATAGTAAATCATGCTTTTGCTAAATTGATCAGGCAAAGAAGTTGGAAAATATCACCATCCAAAACTATAATCTAAATGTCAACTATCAACTATAAATCAACAGGATTCTTTGCCGTAAAATACTGATCACCGTGCAGAACAGCATTGAAACAGAACTGAATAGTACGCAACAGGAATCACAATATCACATCACGCTTCTATGTCAGAGAAAGATTAATTATAAAACCTGACAAGCAGGAAACGGGAAGCAAAGATATCAGAACAAGTTAATTGCTTTGCTCCATCATTTTAGAAGGGTGATTGTGAAGGAATCAACCAGATTCAGTTATGTTTTCCACTCACTTTCACAAGGGCACTATATAGTCTCTAAGCATTGAAGATTTGTCCTGAGCTCAATGCTGGGTAAATATCTTCTACAAGAATTAAAAATCTATCTGAAGATCCTCGGAACAGAAAAAGTTACGTGCTTGTTTGGACTGTAAGATTACTAACAAGCGGAACTTGACCTTTACCTAAGGTTGTAGCAGATATGCCATCTTTGCCTTTGGTATTAGTTAAGTTGCTGAGCAGCTAAGAAGAATTACAATAATTACCGAAAGTTCGACGTCATAATTATAACGTATTGGTGGTGAAATGTGCCAAAAGGGTTATCATAAGCTGTTATATGGATCTTATATACAGAAAGAAGTCCCCGTCTGGAAAAAAAATCCAGCTCTTTTGGATTGAAATTTAGGTGTTATTTTCGCCTTTGGAACTTTGGATGAGGATTATTATCATTTCAACTGAAGTGTATATCGGACACTCATAGTATGCCATAATAGTCCACGAGTTTGGATTAGGTTATTTCCATGTAGAACTTTAAGTTGCATGACAATCTTATTTGGAGTAGCCGAGTTGTTTTAATCTTCATAAGTCATATTCTGTATCCTAAAAGATTATAATATTCAGCACCCTAAAGTTTGTAAGCTATCAATTACTGAAGTTTGCAATTTTGACAGCTTGCTGTTATTTCATATAATACGAAGTTATTAACTCACCTCTTTTTAGTGCTCTCCTCCAATTATGTTCAGTGTACTATAAAGAATACACAATATGACGATAAACTCCAGTCCATGCGACCATATAAATACTTATAAAAACAACTTAAGACGCACTGCCCTCAGCTTTTTAATTGCCCTCTGTACGTTTTCTTGCAAAATCCTTTAATGACACTTAACATTTCATGATCCCCAATCTTTACTTATCCTACTTCCATATAACCCTCATAGATTAAATCATCTTGAGATTTTTATGAAAAAATTTCTAAAGCTTTCCTGCATCAATTATCCTTTTAAAGTCATAATTAGAAGTGTGGAAACAGAGAAAGGCCTCTACATCAGACCTGCCCGGGAAAGTGGGGGAGTGGGGTTCCTTTGCTATGCCGTATCAGAAAATGCTTGGTGGACCATTTCTAAATATACCACTCAGGAAAGATGTATATTCCGTGAATACTTGTCAGTTCTCACTCCTTAACATCTAATTAGCATAGAAACAAAATTCAAGATCACTGTAAAAAGACAGACTGAGAAACAACAGAATCTTCAAAGTAGATTGTTTGAGGTCTAATTAAATATGTACCTTCAAAATGCAAGAGTGAAGCCAAATGCAAACTGCATGACTCTCTCGACTTTTTTAACTTATAGAAGATCAATGATTTGGCAAGAATATGCAATTCTCACTTATAGACATATACTTAAGATTTTCTTCCTATATTATGTATTTCACATTCCAAATTAGGATATAGAATACAGATCACAATCAGATAAAATATGGGTTCTCTTTTCACCAAAATGTGTACATATCTATTGATGAGCTACAGCAAAATTCACGCCAAGACCGATAAAAGATGGAAAACTAGTCCTATTCACATGTCATTGCAAATGAACATCAAGAAAAATTACCTTGTGGAGATGGAAGTTTATACCGTCCACTACCAGTGTGATATCGCTTGGCAGCTTTGCATCACAAAACCTGACGTGAGAGAAACAATTCACATCATGAAAACACCCACATTCATTAGATCACACATCTCAATGAAAAACTATCCGTTTCTACCATTGTATGACTAGGCTACAGTACATCTGTATCCCTCCTTTAACAACAAGGGTGGTCACCCACCTAAAAACTATTATTGATTACTTTAAAAAAATTCACAAAGCCCTCATGGAAACAAAACTAAGTAGCCATTCAAAAACTATAACAAACTGTCAATTAAGACATACTAACTAGATGCCAATCCAGAATGGTAAGAGCGGCAAACAGCGTATTATCTTAAATATGAACAGAACGACAAGTTCGAGGAATTTCAGGAAGTCAATTGCCTCGCCTGTCAATTACACATGGCAAACGGTATAAGATAGTATAGCCACTCCTAATATGAGTTAAGACTCAACATGGAGTAAACTTTCACTGTTTCACAAGCTTTCTAGGTCATTACATGTCAAAAAATTACTTAAAACTTAGAAAAACCTTAATAGTTTAATTCTATAAAACCTTAGCAGCAAAAAAACATCAGTGTCCTAAGATCTCTGCATATCTGGGACTTATCACTTCATGGTGAACAAGAACTGAATATTAACATTTAAAGTAAATTTACAGACACACATAGAGAGAAGGGTGGGGGCAAACCAGTCATTTCCTTCTCGGTGGAACCCAGAAACTTTTCCGGCAGGCGCCATCACCACCAATCAAAACTCTTAACAGAACCCAAGTTCCTTTTTTTCTGGAGAAGAACCCTAATCAATTTTCTTCTCTGAATTTCAATCAAAATTCATTCCCTCCCTTTTTTGTTTATTCCTCTTCAAACCATAAATACAACTCTTTCTATTTTAATTCACTCACTTTTAATGAACAACCTTAATAGTATTGCCCTTACAGCTCAGCACTTCCATTAATTAACAGCATAAACAAACCCCACAACAAAATGGCAGGCCACCAACCATACCAGCCACAAATACCCACTACCCATTTTTTGAAATATAAATTAAAAAAAGAAAATTCAAAACTAAAAAAGCAAGAAGAAAGATTGAAATGAGTCAACGCTCGTTTGGTCACACGAAGAAGGGGAAAAGTGAAAACAACAATCATGACTCATAAAGACTCTATCTTTAAACAAAACCCTGCTGTCAAAAATGTTTTGTGCCCTGCTCCTAACGACACAGCAAAAGTACAGTACTTTTTTAATTAGTAAACAAAAAAAAAAATAACTATTATAGATTACTACAAACAAAAGGGTAGACTAGAGATCAAAACATAAGTAGAAAACAAGAGAGAAAAAGGCATCATTTTCTACAAAGATTCGAGCTTTGCCTCACAAGGGTACAGCGTTTGTAAGTTTGTATTGAATAAAAATTGTATCTTTTGGAGCTTTGGTCCATTTTTATACTATAAAATCTACCTACAACAGATGTGTGTATTTTGCATGCGGTGGGGCACGTTAAAAGACAAAGGGACTTTAAGCCGGCAGGAGTCAATGATGAGGGAGGCTGGGTAAAATATGTTCTGTCGAGTTGAGTGAGGCTTTTTGTCGAACAGGTGGTGCGTGGATCCAACAAGTGCAGAACATATATGCTTCTATTCTTATTGTTATAATTTTGTGTTGTTTTGGTTTTTGAGATGCTTATTTTTTTGATTTTAATGTGGCATACTGTGAATTTATAGTATAAATGTGGGCGCGTAAAGTAAGATAAAGACGACTTACATGTACGCTCCTCAAATAAATTTCACGACATCGTTTAATAAAAACTATTGAGACAAAATGTTAAAAAGGGAAACATAAAAAGCCAACGAAAGTCACCGTAATTCATATACAATTTTATACGCATTGGATATTGAGATTTTTACACTCTTGATACATTATATTTAGGTAGTGTTAGGTTGGGGGATTGTTTAATCCGTAGATTGATTAAAGTTGACATAAATTCTAGAATTAAAGTTATCCATAACTTTATACATGTGTTTGCTTAGCTTGTTAATTTTGCACACAAAGGTATCTTCGTGATAATTTTTGTGTTTACTTTGAATGATGCCTGTAAGATTACACGTGAATTGACAATAATGCCCCTGAAGAGTTATATAATTGTTACACTCACTAAATATATATATATATATATATACAATATAAAAGTCATATATATACATATATATATATATACATATATATATATATATATATGTGTGTGTGTGTGTATGTATATATATATTTTATACAATATAAAAGTAATTATTAAAATTATTATTTTTATATATATAATGCTTTAAAATTATGGTTAAAAAGTGCAACCATTTTGTTAAAACTAAAGGGCAAATCAGGAATTTCAAATGGTAAATTAATCTCACCAAAGTGAGATAAAATAATCTTGGGGGGGGGGGGGGGGGGGGGTGAGATTAAAACGAGGGATAAAACGTGCTACAGTGCGGGCTATGTCACGTTTGGCAAAAAGCCCGATTGCACTCATCTCCCCAAGTGTGCGCTAGATGAGGACAGATGACGATTTTAATCTATCCTCATCTTAGTAACCAAACACTAAGTGTTTAATACAGGTAGCGGAAGCTAAAGAAAAGATAATGTAACGCCCCTGAAACTTGGAAGAAAATAAAAGTATTTTTGAATTTTCATTTTAGTCCTTGAACTTTTTGAAAATATGATTTTGACCCCAAAAGTTTTGAAAAAGTTACAATTTAGTCCTACTCTTTTTGAAAAAAAAATTATGATTGACCAAATATTTTCTTTAAGACCAAATGAGTCATAAAACTTTCAAAGTGGTCCCTTGTAGTTTCAAAATATCCAAGCATTCATTTACAATGGTAAATCTTCACATATTTACATTTACATTTGTAAAAAGGTAATTTTGCTTTGTCTTTTATGCTAGATATTTCTAATATTTTATTCTTATAAAATCCTATCAGATAAGGCCTGGAAACATCTTCATAATTAGGGTGGCCTAGCTTGGATTAAAATAAAAATGAGTAGGGTATGTTAATTAATCCTTGTCTCCCAATTTTCACCTATAAAAGGGAGGCTCTTTTCAACAATTTTCTCACACCTCTCTTCTCCGGATCTTCTCTTCTTTTCTTCTGACAAGTTCTTTCTCTTGATGTTTAGATTCTTAGAAAAATTGTTTCAGTCCTTTAAGCCTTCTTTATAGTCCTTGAAAATACTCAAAACCGAGTTTGGTCAAAACTGCCAGTTTTGGTACAGAAACTTTAGAAGTTCGAAAACCATATCAAAACTTCGAGTCTTTCTCTGAAATGTTTACCACATACTGGTTATTGTGTAAGATAACTTTTATGTTAAGAAACCTTCTTCAACCAAAGTCGTTTGAGGGGTCTAAAAATTATAAATACGTACCATTGTCTAGAAAATCCGAAAACAGCTCATATCTTTCACGATTTATTTAAAATATCAAACCTTGTCATATTGATCTGATTTTGAAACTACATACTCTCCAGGATGTTTAAGATTAAACCCCTCAACCAAATTCAGATTATCATATCGTTTGAAAGTACGATTAAAGGTGAATCTAAGATTGCTACAGTTTTCTGCCTTATATTTGCATAAACATTTTGATTAACCAATATATGTTGCAAAAGTGTAACGCCCCTAAAAATTGGAAGAAAATAAAAGTAATTTCGAATTTTTATTTTAGTCCTTGAACTTTTGAAAATATGATTTTGACCCCTAAAGTTTTGAAAAAGTTACAATTTAGTCCTAGGTTATTTTGAATCAGCCATAAACGTTTTGTAGACACTATATTTGTTTCAAATTGATTATGATATGTTCTAATTTGTATAATTATTCTATGTTTGATTTTTAAATGAACTTATCGCTTTTATTTTACGATATAGTCGTCCATTGGTTCTTGACCGTTATAAATTAAATAAAGGTTAAAGATTTTAATCATAAGGTTTTCTTGGTCTTAGAACATTGATTTCAAATCTCTTTTGCATTGAAATTTTTTGAATTTATCGACCATGTGGTAAAAGTTTGATTTAAACCTAAATTACCTTAAGTTTTTACGTAAAGTGATATATGCATAAAGTAATATTAAAAATTTATTTTTATATTTCATTTACAGCTATATAACAGCCCATACAGCTGGAGAGAGCTAATACATCTGATTGGAGATAAAATAAAATATTCAAGTTAGACAAAAATGGGGTATACCTATTTACTCCATGTCTCCAATTCTTGTCCATATAATGTTCACCATCTTCAACAATTTTTCTACACTTATCCTTTCTGAATTTCTTCTCATTTCCTTCTGCAAAATTTCTCTACTTGATGTCTAGTTTACAATAAAAATTGTTTCAGCCTTTAATCCTTCTTCATCGTCCTTAAGAATCCTCAAAACCGAAATCTATAGAAACTGTCAGTTTCGGTACTGAAACCATATCAACACTTTGAATATTTCTCTGAAATTTTTACCACATACTTATTATTGTGTAAGCTAACTTTCATGTTCAGAAACCTTCTTCAAAACAAGTCATTTGAGGGGTCTAAAAATTAGAAATACGTACCACTGTCCAGAAAATCCGAAAACAGCTCCTAGCTTTCATGATTTATTTAAAATACCAAACCTTGTCCTATTGATCTGATTTTTAAACTACATACTCTCCATGATGTTGAAGATTGAACCCCTCAACCAATTTTATATTATCATATCGGTTGAAAGTCCGATTGAAGGTGAATCTAAGATTGTTACAGTTTTCTGCCTTATATTTGCATAAACATTTTGATTAACCAATATATGTTGCAAAAGCTACACAAATCATGAAATTGATCATTAATATTGACTCATTACATACTACTAATGATGTTGGATCAGTTGATCATAATTTAGAATCGTGTTTAATAATTTCATGGATTTTGCAACATTTAGAAGACATGTGGTTTGTTTTACGGTTGATCTTTCAATTTCTTTAACTTTAATTGAAGTATTGTGTTTATCTTGTGATCTAATCATCTAATCTAGTTTATTAGCATGATAAGTATTCTGGAAACATTAATTTTAATTAGATCTAAATGTTTACAATTTATTTTAATTGTTATTAGGGATATATGCAATATTACGTAATTTTATACTAATAACTATAAAAAAAATTAGCTTTTACCAAAGTTATACATATGATATGATTTTATTCAAGGGCTTACTGAAGTATTTGTTCAATGTTAAGATCATGGTAAAATTTTTGGATTGAGATTATTATTTAATAAGTAATTTACAAGAATTTTGTTAAGAATAATTGTTTTAAAAAGGTTTAAATATGCATTGAAAATATATATGTTTGTTAATATGAAATATGTTATTAATAAATTTGAAATGGAGACTTTAATAATAATTTTGTAAATTGATTTAGTCTTCAACTTGTTACTTTGAAATGGTAAATCCCATTATTTACATTTTTACGTCATAGTTAATGTTAAAAATAGGTAAATGTGGAATTTGTCCCGAATTAACAATAATTAGATATTTAACTAAACTTCTTTAAATATGACAAGTATTGAAAATATATGTTTATTGTTGTAAATTTATGAGCAAACAATTGATTATATCTTTTTAATTCATTTAAGGTTCGACAATTATCGACGTTAATCAAGAATTTTCCACACGGTAAAAGGTGAGGTTTGATTTATGATTTGCTCAAAACCCCGTTTGGCATCCGGTCCTTAGAAACTTGGACATAACAATTGTGATTCTTTGTTTCGAATCACGAGCAACATTTTATCACCATTTTAATGCTTTTATTTGAAATTGTTAATTCTTTACATAATCAGTTTTCTTGCCTATTGTTAAACCAAATCTCATTTAAATCATAATCGGGAATTTCTTCATAATCATAATTAACCTGATATCATGATCACCCAATCAATTCTTGAATTGTGCAACGAGCAACGAACTATGTTCGGCCTATGTAGCTCAAAAACGAGCAACGGATATTGTCCGGATTACTAGCTCATCTGATAATTCTGTTTCACCCATTGGGACGCCTTTGGGAAGTTGGGCCCAGGGATTGAAAGGATTTACTGTTGGGCAGCAAAGGGTTGTCGGTTTAAGTAATTCTGATTAAGCGCCGCTTGCAGTCAGGAGTTGGCTGTGACCCGCGTGTTAGACTGGCATGTACTCGAGCATGTCTTCTGTTCTGTTGCGAGGTAGCTCCTCGTAGGGAGGTATACGGTTGAATTTCGGAGCTAAGGTTGGATCTGTTATATGTAATTGCACAAGTTCATTTTCTCGTTCTTCTGAATACTTTAGTATTATCGTTAAAACCGATAATTTCAGTTCAGTGATGCAGATGTAACTATTCTGGTCATTCTTGTTCGTTTTGTTCTGATCACTGTTTGATTATTGCCATGTGCTAAGAATCTCACTAAGTCATTAAAGACTTACTACTCTTTTGTTCTATATGTCCCTTTCTCAGAGTAAGATTGGTATAGCAGCACGGATGGAACGAATGATCGACAAGTCCGCTTTTGGAAACTTTGCAAAAACTGTTAAGTGTTTGATTTTGGATTTATATCATTTTAAAATTGTACAATCTATTTGCATTCCAAAGACTTCCGCTGTATTTAAAGTGAAAGTATTTTATAATGTTATAGTTTTGATCCTGGTCAGTGAGACCCCTTCCTATGAGCCACAGTTCGGTCTGAGTTGAGTTTGTTAGGTGACCAACACCGGACCAACTCGGATCGGATTGTGACTCGTGGGGCGTGGTCCTCACAAAAAGCTACACAAATCATGAAGTTGGTCATTAATATGGACTCATTACATACTAATAATGATGTTGGATCAGTTGATCATAATTTATAATCATGTTTAATAATTTTCATGGATTTCGCAACATTTAGAAGACATGTAGTTTGTTTTACGGTTGATCTTTCAATTTCTTTAACTTTAATTGAAGTATTGTGTCTATCTTATGATCTAACCATCTAATATAGTTTATTAGCATGATAAGTATTCTGAAAATATTAATTTTTATTTGATCTACATGTTTACAATTTATTTTAATTGTTATTAGTGATATATGTAATATTATGTAATTTTATACTAATAACTATAAGAAAAATAGTTTTTACCAAAGTTATATATATGATATGATTTTATTTAAGGTCTTACTGAAGTATTTGTCAATGTTAAGATCATGGTAAGTTTTTTTTTGGATTGAGATTATTATTTAATAAGTAATTTACAAGAATATTGTTAAGAAATATTGTTTTAAAAAAGGGTTTAAATATGCATTGATGCATATGTATATATTAATATCAAATATGTTGCTAATAAATTAGAAATGGAGACTTTAATTATTATTTTGTAACTGATCTAGTCTTCAACTTGTTAATTTGAAATGGTAAATCTCATTATTTATAATTTTACGTCATGGTTAAAGTTAAAATAGAAATAAGGGATTTATCTAAGATTAACAATAATTAGATATTTAATTGAACTTATTTAAATATGATAAATATTGGAAATATATGTTTACTGTTGTAAACTTGTGAGCAAACAATTGATTATATCTTTTTGATTTATTTACGGTTATGCAATTATCGACGTTAATCAAGAATTTCCCGTACGGTAAAAGGTGAGGTTTGATTTCTGATTTGTTCAAAACCCCGTTTGGCATCCGGCCCTGAGAAACTTGGACATAACAATTGTGATTCTTTGTTTCGTATCACGAGCAACATTCTATCATCAATTTAATGCTTTTATAATGATAATCGTTAATTCTTAATCAGTTTCTTGTCTATTGTTAAATCAAATCTCATTTAATTCATAATCGTGAATTTTCTTCATAGTCATAATTAAACTGATATGATGATCACCCAATCAATTCTTGAATTGTGCAACGAGCAACGAACTATGTTCGGCCTATGTAGCTTAAAAACGAGCAACGGATATTGTCCGGATTACTAGCTCATCTGATAATTCTGTTTCACCCATTGGGACGCCTTTGGGAAGTTGGGCCCAGGGATTGAGATGATTTACTGCTGGGCAGCAAAGGGCAGCCGGTTTAAGTAATTCTGATTAATACCCATTCTGTCTAAGCGTCGCTTGCAGCCTGGAGTTGGTTGTGACCCGTGTGTTAGATTGACATGTACTCGAGCATGTCTTCTGTTCTGTTGCGTGGTAGCTCCTCGTTGGGAGGTATACGGTTGAATTTTGGGAGTTAAGGTTGGATCTGTTATATGTAGTTGCACAAGTTCATTTCTCGTTCTTCTGAATATTTCAGTATTATCGTTAAAAATCGATAATTTCAGTTCAATGATGCAGATGTAACTATTCTGGTCATTCTTGTTCGTTTTGTTTCGATTTACTGTTTGATTATTGTCATGTTCTAAGAATCTCACTGAGTCATTAAATACTTACTCCTCTTTTGTTCTATATGTCCCTTTCTCAGAGTAAGATTGGTATAGCAGCACGGATGGAACGAATGATCGACAAGTCCGCTTTTTGGAAACTTTGCAAAAATTGTTAAGTGTTTTATTTTATATAAGTCATATTGAAATTGTAAAATGTATTTGTATTTCAAAGACTTCCGCTGTATTTAATGAAAAATTATTTTATAATGCTATGGTTTTGATCCTGGTCAGTGAGACCCCTCCCTATGGGCTACAGTTCGGTCTAAGTTAGTTTGTTAGGTGACCAACACCGGACCAACTCGGATCGGATTGTGACTCGTGGGGCGCGGTCCTCACAGATAATAAATACACACGAAATCAAAGACTTATTGATTTACGTAGAATATCGAGATTTTAACAAGAAAATGAGAAAAGTCTAATAAATTTTATTCCTCCCGAATTGCAATAAAAGACAAACTATTTATAGTCGTCATAAAACCCTAAGTTAAGGACTTTGTTGATTTTCTTGTCAACCCTCGACTAATCTTGAGTTTAAGGAAATTTATCTCTTTTTGTAGTGCATCCGTATTTGATAGATCAACTTAGATATCCTGAGAGAAAAAACCTTAAAAGTGGAAGAAAGTTATAGAGAGATATGAGAGCACTAGAAGCTACGAGAAAATGTAGAAGAGAATATTGAAGATGGATCTAGAGTTTCGTGGCATTCAACAACTCATAAGAATGTTTTCTCCATTTTTTTTCCATTATTAGTTAATCTTTTACTTCAATCATTTATCTTTGTAATCGTTCATCTATGTAATCATGTGCTATTTTTTTATTCTTTTTTTATCTAGAATTATGATTAGTTGGATTCTTTTACTTTAAACTTTATTAATTAGATTTATTATTTAGCTTTTATATCTGAAGGTTAATATTTTTGTGTGCGTCACTAACACATGAATGATTCGATGTTTTATCCATGAACATAGTCTGTGTAATTGCATATAATAGATCTCATAAGATATAATAAACCATACACTATATGGGCAGATTGACAACTTGTTGCATGATCTATGTTTCATTGCGCATGTAATTCATGAATATTGAATGCTTCTTGCTTAGTTAAAAATCACCGAAAGGTTAAAAAGCCGAATATGTACCATGTGTGGCTAGAAACACTAAGTTGTAAAGAGTTCTGAGAATGTGACCATCTGAACCGGAACTAAGTTAGGAATTTGAATGTAGTTACTAATAGTTTGACAATTTAATGATAAATAGAAGAGAAGCAGGTGAAGGTTTCACTATGTTTCCGTTGAACTCAACGATGAACTATCAATGTATCTTATTTCTTTATTATTTATTATTTATTATTTTTTATTTTTTATTTTTTATTTGTCACGGATCATGTATCAAATTATTTATTTGTTATTTATCTTGTATTATTTATTATTTATCCTTGTCCAAGAAAATCTCCCTTTTATGATTTATGTGTATCCGTTGAGATAGATTAGGTTTATCATTTTCTGTGTTACTTAGACTTCATGGGATATATATTTGGGGCCATAATAATACTTCTATTTATTAGTTTTGACTCATACACTTTCGACTATAAGGTTGGTAGTGCGACGCGATCAATATTCTTAATGTCTAGTTCTCGTCTGCAGCTTTGAGAGAGACTCCATGTACTATTTTTATTGGAGTGTGAGCATCTAGGCTCTTATATACCTCCATATGGTGACGGTGATACCCAGTTAATCTATTTATTTGTTCCCACTACCATGATCCTTATATTGTTCACGCTACCATGATCCTTATAGGAGATCACTTAAAACTCACTAATCTGACTCCAAGTTATACTTAATATCAAAGTCCTTCATGGTATGACCAATGATCATACACAAAGTCATTCCTTTCTTCAAAATGTGTTCCTATCACCTTCATGCATCGTTTCAATTGTTCAAGTACATCAATCTGACCATATATTTAGATGCTTAACGCCCATGCTTCGTTCACGTCTATATCTTCAAAACACATAACTTATTTTAAATTGATTTTGTCGTCTTCTTAGTTTGTTGAGACAAAGGAATGTCATGCATTATTAAACAAAATCTACAAGAATCAAGATGCACTTGCATGGTGTTTTCGTTGATATCCACCATGTTGAGGATCAGGATATATTTGTCGAAGGACACGGACATCCCTCAAGAGCCCGTTTTTGTTTAACAACATTATAAAATCGAAGAAAATTTGATCTTCCCCAATTTTTTGTACTTCAAGTCTCTTTCTAGGGTTTAGCCATGATTGAATGGCTCAAGAAAACGTGTTGAAGTTAAATTATGACTTGTCAACCGTTTCTTCACAAGAACCAAATCAACTAATGCAGTTTTCTCTACCCACACCAATCATGGGACAACTATCTCCTCTTTCTCTTCCTTCGTAAGGGTTAGCTGGCGTCCATTTTCTACGTCCATCACGAGACGTGTTGAATAAATATTTAGTTTGCACAGTGAAATCATGAATTGGTTCTGGAAGCAAAAGATACATGCTCACACATAAACAAGAAAATGTAACCCCTACATTGAGGATGATGAATCATAAATGATCACAAATGAAGAACATTATCGAAGATGAAGAAAGAAGGAAACAAAAACAAATCGATAAGAAATAAAAGATGACTAAAGTAAAAGAGAAAAGTTCGTGATAATTAGGGGGAAATGTTCTCAAATTCGTGAATTCCACCGTCTTTGGATTGATGAAGGCCCTACCGGAGGCAATAGTTATTCATAAACAAATTAACTAGATGTTCTGTATACCTTAATTTCTCTTCTATCTTAGGGTATACGCACAAAGCAATATGTGTCTAAGGTTGGGTTAATTCCATCCACCTATCCTGAGGTTTTGCTTCTCTCCAACAACCTTCCTTGTAATTTCAACTTTCTCATCCACCTCTCCTCAACTAGCTAGTCAACTCTTAAATTTAAGGGTGACTTAGTCATTCCACTTATTCAGTGATATTCCAATATACACTATGCCTAATTAATTATGCCTTGTATTAAATATGGGCTCATTTTATTAAAAAGAATATTAAACAATTAAATAAATATTATGACAAAGATAAAAATTAAACATAATAACTTATAATATAAATTCACTTCATCACAAAGAGAAATATAATAATTTTTTAATTTGTTGTTAAAATTAAAAATTTTGCTTGTGTTATACCAAATAATTGCCTTTGGTAAAAATCAATAAAATTGAGTGCATTTCTACAAATGGGTTTTTAATCATATTTGATTTCCGTTGTTGTAAATAATGATTATTTTTGGTTATATGTATAAATAAAAATAAATTCAATTATATCAATATCAACTATTAGCTGTAAATAGAGTATAATGAGTAATTGTGCATGTACTGATACATAATATACAAATAGATTAACACTTTTAAGTTTGACAAATATTTGGATCTCTTCTGTGAAATTAAAATACGAGGTCAAGGTCACATAATTAATAATAATATGCTTTATTTCTTTACATTTAATACGTAGAGCAACCTTACAAAGAAAAACGAGATAAACCATTTATTTCATTGTATGAATTAACCAGTTAAAGATAGAGAACATTTAAAAAACTGTATTGGCGAAGACATTCTTGTCTAAATAGTATACTATGAAAATTCCACACACCAATCCCCTTTTATGTATTTCTTTCCCCGCCAAGTTGAGAAAAAAGATGTACAAAAAATTTAAACACATGTCTTATTAAAATTTCATATTAAATCTTTTAAGTTTAACTAGATTTAAAACAATACTTACTGAAATTCTTGAAATCACTTAATATATGACTATAATCTTATTATAATAATAAAACATTGTACATAATATAAAATTAATACTAGCTTTAATTCTTTTTGGTTCTTAATAGACCTTATATGCATATTATTTGTTTAATAAATGAAATTTAACAAATAAATTTACTATATTACCCTTAAAGTTAAGTGTTGGCTAACAATCAAACTCTGGATCATAAGCCCAATGGAGTGAAACTCGTTGATTTGGCTAGAAACTACCAGCTAGATTTGTAAGTTGAAAGTAGCGCATATTTAGCAGCTCCAGGTGATATTTGCTTTAGTCGGGATGATTTGTCGTAGCTACACTGGGAAATTCAACCATTTCCCCAGCTTGAATCTTGTTAAATCTATAAACATGTTCAATACCATCACCAACTGAGGCCACTCGATCGATCTCATCCACTTGAAAGTTCGTGTAGAAGTTGCTAATTAAAGTGGTTAGTTCTGCAGCTCTGGGAGAGGATTCTATAGTTCTTTTTACAATTTTTACAACCAGATAGAAGGGAGAATGCCGCAATAAAAAATCCCAACTCTCCTTTTTTTTTTTTTTTTTTTTTTTCTTTTAACTAATATTCTAGTTAGGTTCATTGCAAGAAGGTGAATGAGAAAACTTAAATTAGAGGGGAAGTGAATGGAGACAGACGAAACCTCAGGAGAGGTAGATGGAATTTGCACGTCTAAAGTTTACATTATAATATGAAAGCTGTCTCAAATGTTTCGAGGCCCATTTCACTCGCGACAATTCTGAACACATTTCTTGAAACAATTCGGAACGTTGTGAATACGCTATAATAAATACTTTAGCTTACTGTTCTAGCCAATTAATCGTCCAAAAGAACACATTCACCCGAAAAAAAAAAAATTTATTTGTTAAAACATCTATTGATACTCTACTAATTGCAGAAAAGTTGAGCCATACGGGAGAGTTTTTTGAATAACTAAACACCCCTATCCATAGAGGTGTGAGCAGCATTTCACACACACGGGTTAACTTCTACTACAATTCTTATTTTTACAAAGCTCCCTGTTTCACAACAACACTTCCAACTTCTTTACATGAGAATAAGAGACCCAAAGCACAAAACTACTGCAGAAATTGCAACAGACATTAGAGTTACAGACGACGAAATCCGACCCTTGTCCTTCCTCAAAAGCATTCCTTCAAGCATGTGATAGTTCACAATAATTGCAAAGAACGCCAGAAAAGCTTGAACGAACATCTCATTCGCATTGCGACTTCGAACAATCATTGCGAATCCAAGAATAAACGAAACCAAGTTGAGAATGTACATGATGCAACAGGGAGCTAACAGCAGAGGTGACACGGAGAAATCATACACGCCGCTCTCATAAAGCCTGGCTTTTTCATCATCAACCGCCTTGTTTGTTAGAGTAAAATCTGCTTCGTGGAATCCAAGTCTCTCCAAGATTGCATTCAGAGATGCATACAAGCTGCAGGTGGTCGATTTCATCATCCAAATCCTTTGTTCATAAAGCACCTCCCTCAGTGAATCTCCTCCATAGGACAGGACCTCGTGGGCATGTTTGAGCAGTGATGACATAAAAATGAAGGCAAAAACAATAAAAAATGGATCTGTGACCTATAACAAAAAAGAAGAGAAAGTGAAGGAACATTAGCAAGCAAGATTAACAAGTCCAGTTTAGGGAACTCAAACATTGAAATTTAGGGAGATATTAATTATCAAAAAAGGATCCATCTTATAGTACTGATCCATGCATAATCAGGCAACATTTACTCAGGCTTTGTAAATGAAAGATGGCCTTCTTCTCTTTAAATGCAGAAA
Organism: Misopates orontium; assembly: GCA_946800315.1. Taxonomy (NCBI): domain Eukaryota; kingdom Viridiplantae; phylum Streptophyta; class Magnoliopsida; order Lamiales; family Plantaginaceae; genus Misopates; species Misopates orontium. Next base: position 16,021,338 of record OX326948.1, read on the forward strand.
CTACTCACCTTGGGATACAGAGAAATGCCGTAGAGCAGAGAGATTTGAGGAATGAGGCCTAGACCATAAAAGGGCACGACATAAAGAGTATCGCCCATACAATGTGCTGTGTAGTTCAAGCATTGCGAAAATGGCATCTTTGATATCCCGTAAAAAAGAGGACAATATTTTGACAGACCAATCTGCATTAGACCAAAAGCCCATCGTGTCTGTTGAGCTAACGTATCATTCAGACTAGTAGTCGATGAACCCAAGAAACATGGCCTACTTGGGTCAACATACACAGAAATCCAGCCCTTACAGTGTAAATTGATTGCTGTTATAGTGTCCTCTACTACACTAAAATATGCGTAGCCCACCTGCACTTGAAACACGCAACATTACATATTTAAACTATCGTACATGACCATTTTTTGAATGTCGCAGGGGTATGGGGAATCTAGCACAAGCTACTTGCCTTTGTTCCCCATTCCGTGTCTTTGTCGTAAGTACAAGAGGCTAACAGTTCGATCTCTTCCTGCAATGCATCAGATACCTTTCCATCTCTTGACACATTTGGCTTGTAACTCTTGTAAATTGACTTGATGAACTCGTTACTCGAACCGTAGGTCTTCTTTAGCTGGTTAATATCAACATCTGGACATGGGAAGACAATAATATGTTACAAAACAGCCACTTGGTTTATGATTCCCTAATAAACCAAACGTGTCAGGTAAGATATGAGAATTAACAGGACCCTTTTGAATCTTGTCAGTTCCATAGATTGCTTCCCTTGACATATAAAAGTTGCACCCCATTATGCTTGGTCCTCCGATCCCATCCACTCCAAGCCCTTCTCTCTGTATAGTTTTTGAGACAACATAAAAAAAGAAAAAGGAAATAAAACTTTTAGTACTTTTGAAAATAGTACTACTACAGAGTATCCAAGATATATTTACCCAGACAGTGTTCAGCCGACCACCATATATATCATAATCACTTGTGTCATGGAATTTCTGGGGGAACTGAACCCAAGCTAGTTTTGGCGATATTTTAGGGTCAAAGTAAAAGCACATTGCTTGCCGGGCTGATGTTGGATCGTTGCAGTAATGGTCGCAGTCCAGTACAAGAAAATATGGAGCATTGCTAATCATTGCAGATACTCGGAGCTGCACGTTTATTAATATAAACCGCTAAAAATTTAGGTGCAAGTTTAATCATATAAACTAATAAGAATTTAGGTACAAAATGATCCAGTTACGAATGAAAAGGAAATGAAAATAAACATGGACAATTTCCTGCTAAAATGCAGAGTATTTTCCTGATTATTGACATAGCACGTCTGAAGTGACAATGTCCACCCTTTACATCATGTCAAGGAAACATTTATTACCACGTATTGCTGCAATGTGAATTGAGAAAATGTGTCCTAGAGTACAGCATGGAATAAGTCTCACTGCAAAAGCATTAGTGCGTATAAGGTTTACCAGAACATTAAGTCCTCCTCCTTTGAAATGGTGTGGATGAGAAGGCCTTTTCTCTCGAGCAACATAAACAAGAAATGGCATCCCTTCTTGACTCATTACCTGTCAATATAATTTTACGAGAAGTTAACAGAATATCAAGAAACTAAAAACACATTATTCCATTCCAGTAACACTTAGAGAACTGAAGATATGGGGAACATTAAGTTACTGTTTGAGATCAAATTTTTGATCTAAATGTACAATATAGAATCACGTTGCACTTGAGAATTTCAAATCATCAGCTAAAGGGGTCAAAATAATCATATCCCTCAATAAAGAAAAATGAAAACGAGAGCATGTTCCTGCTTCTGCTGAAGGGAACCTGAAACGTCCAAGCAAGTGAATTACGGATACTCGTTAAATCCCGGTTACCCTTTGAAAACTATAGTCCATTTCATAGTTTTTGCTTGGATTAACACATTAACAAAGAGCATCACGTTTACCTCGATGGTGGGCGGATGATCACTGCTACGCGAACCGTTGGCATTTACAGAGTTTTTCTCCAGACTCTCCTTGAACTCACTGTACCTTTTCTGCATCCACCCAAAAATCAATTCATTAAAACACATCAACCAAATATCAACTCTAACTCTAATAACTAGCTAATCTAATAGCACGATCAATCTTTCGACTATCTTATATCACAATTGCGACATCATTCCTTCAAATTCCATCACATTTATCGACAAAAAACAATCAAATTCACAAACAAACAAACCTTAATCTCCACGTACTCTTCGCCAAACTCCGCCTCACTCTCAAAATAAACGCGCGGACACCTCATCTCCACACCATACTTCCTACAAAAAGGCACCCAATATTTCGCAAACTTCCAAGCCTCCCGCAATGCATGTAGAGTCACATTCGAACCCCCATCGTCCGACAGATAAACAGCAAGCTTATCGGTGGGATAATCAAGCACCATAGCCGATAACACAGTGTTCATCACACCGATCGCCGGCTCTTTGCTCGGATCGGCGGTGCATATGAACACATCAATCGGCGGAAGTTTTTTGTCGTGCAACCTTTCGGGGAACACGGTACGCTTAATAGGCCGCCACCGCGCGGGGCGGCGGATGATCCAGATGAACGTGAGGACGAGCTCGGAGATGCAGACGATGGCGTACGGAGTGATCGGAGGAGTTTGTTGTTGTGTGGTTCTGAGGATGTGAGAGAAAGTGGTGGCTCTGTAGTAGAAGAGAGATAAAATGGCGAGTGTGTTGAGGATGATGTGGAGCCTGTTGATGATGAGTTGGGTTTTTAAGGTTCGACATTCGTGTAGAGGGAGTGGAGATTTGCTGACTTCCATTGATTGAATGGAGATGGTTTAAGGGTTTAATATTCACTGCAAAAGTGGACTGATTAGATTCTTACAAAGACAAGACTTGTACGATGTTTTTCAGCACGTGAAGTTTTATAATAGTCTTCAACTTCGAAAATTTTATGTTACAGTTTATGAATTGAGGAGTACAGATGTCAATTAACTATGAGGGGAAAGGACATGATTAAGAAATAGAATTATTATTAGTAAATGTCTTGGCACGAGATAAAATTATTTTTTATACTTTAACTTGGTATTCATCAATTTACATACAATTAGCTGAACACTTTCTTTACATTGGGTACTCTGATGACGGAAATATACGTACAATTGACGTGGAATATGTCAAGGTGTAAAGATAGAATCTATCTAAATTGGTCTAAATTTCAAAATTTGAGTTCATCGTATGACACCTTGTACTTTTCGACGTCGGAGTAATCATTGTAAAGAAAGTGTCCAATTTATGGTATACAAAATTGATGAATGCAAAATTAATGTATAAAAATGAAAATCGTACCAAGTTATAGTATGAAAAATATTCTTTTCCCACCCTAACATAATAAAGTAACTGAAACGTATATTTGAGACGATGGGTCCTGCATTCCAGTTTCTTTAAGATAAAGTAATATTCGTATTCTCAGTACTTTGATTTTATTTTTATTTTATGATGTTTATTCTAAAACATGACCTTTAATTACTAGGTATGCAAGGATTAAAGCTTCATTTCTACTTGCTTGAAGATGTCCTTTTGTTCTAAAATTTTAAAAGCTATGAGAAATGTTTCAGAACCAATATAAATGTTCTTGTTATAATGAACCTGAAAAGGGGTTTTTTTTCTTCACAAAGGAAAAATATAAGAACATTCATATTTTCATTCAAAACGTTTATTCATGCACAAATAATGTGTTCTATAAAAAGTAGTACAAACAATTCCAAAGGAAAAATCTCTAATTACAAAAATGAAGTATAATACATATGCCATAAATTTTTAGAACCTTTTATTAAGTAAATTATGGGAATTATCTTATTTTATTAAATTTTATAGTTACAAATCTATAAGTACTTTTACTTTTTTAAAATAGTAAAATTTTGACTATACTAAACAATTAACACTTAAGAAACAGCAGGACAATGAGGTCTGTCTATCGAGTCATGACCACTTGTTGATAAGTGTCCCAAAGCAGGACTTCTTGTCAAGAAATAAAATGTAACATATTTAACACATTCTCGTCAAAATTGTATTATAATACGTGCAAATTCCAGTTTTAGATTAAATTAGAGGGGTAAGAAACTTAGTTTGTCACGCCCCACCCTGTAAAATCATTTTTATATTATAATCCCTTACTTCAAACAAGAAATCTGGAAAGATGTAATCCATTGCCCCTTGTTTGATGACAATTATTTTTCATAAAGAAAATTAAAGCAGATTTGTTTTTCTAACAATTTTCCATCTTCTATCCTTTTTTCTTTTCTTTTTTTTTTATCGACAAAATTTTTTTTATTGAAAGAGGAGTATAAAAGATGCTCCGTAGTATGGTAAAATTAGGATATACAAACATATCAAGTTCAAGTTATCAGTTTTTGAAAATTTATATAGTTTCAAACTTATTATTACTTTATATAATAATTTTCATTTCAACAACCCCAAATAAATCTCTACCGGACTAGGTGAATAAGGATACTTCCACGAAAGTACTTTTGAATACGTTGTTAATTTTGCACGGAATGGTTTAGTCGACAGCCCCCACAACTCAAAATAGTTTTGGTACTTATGTACAATATTTTGGTCTAATGGTGTGTCTGATGACTAAGCACTCGCCGTGGGATTGATCCAATTCCAATGCGTATCATGGGTCAATTTTGAGTTCGACAATCCTGCATTGAGACACAAAACGTAAACTAGGCCGAGCGATACCGATTAGTCACTCGAATGCTTAAGTCAGTAATTGATTCTTCAATAAATAGAGTTAGGTCAAATTTTGACCTAGGTAGGTCGAAATATGTAGCTTAGGTCGAAATTAGGAGGGCTTTAGATTAAATTACGCACACTTAGATTGAGGTGCTAGGTCGAGCGCGCACACTTAGATCAAAAGGTGTTGTACGCCGAATTCGGCAAACAATCCGACTTAAAGGATTACCGAATTAAAGCTCACTTTTAAAATAGGATCAATTGCGTTTTGCCCCTTTAAAATAGGGAGTCATTGGTATGACAATCCTGAATCGCATACCCCTACTTGGCAACTTAACAGGTGAAAGTTTCAACCATGACGAATCACAAAATACTATATTTAAAATAAAACATCGCAACAACTACCACAAGTAAAATGGAAAAAAAAAAAGAAACGTGTTATTAAAATTATAAGCTTTTAACTAGTTTAAGGAAGGATATAATATTTGCGTTACATTTGAAATTTTGTAAGAATTTATATTAGGGATAATTACAGCTACACCCCCTGAGGTTTGGTGTAATTACACATACCTCCCCTGTGGTTTGAGAAATTACACATACCTCCCCTGAGGTTTGAAACCTTACACATACCTCCCCTCTACAACTTAAGGGTTGTTTGGGTGTAAGTTATGATAAAATTATGCTTATTATGCTTACACCCCTAAAGTTTGGTATATTTGTAAAAGTAATCCTTGATGTTACAAAAAATTAAAATTAAATACTCCAAATAATTTGGTATATTTGTAAAAGTAATCCTTGATGTTACAAAAATTAAAATTAAATACTCCAAATAATTTTAGAAACTACTATATGACTAACCAAAAATATAAAAAGTATTTAAATCATTTTTAAAATTTAATCTAATCTTAATATTTTTATTATTTTGTAAAAATATTTAATTTCTTCATTTTTGTTTTACTTTTAATAATCTCATAAATTTCATTATAGTTCCATATTAAATACTATTAAGCGTGCCCACGGAAATTCCAGTTTATCACAACAAAAAAGAAGCATTTGGTAAAATAATAAATATCTATGCAATCTCCGAAAAAAAAAAAGACAAGAAATAGAAAATTCAATTGTAAAAACTCTCATTTTCAATGAAAATTAACAAATATAATAGAAATAATCAAGATTTTTATAACCCATTTTAAAAAATGAAGAATGATGACGAAATCACCAGCAACAGTGACAATAGAATTATCATCCTTGGATCAGACATGGTGACTGGTTTTAGGTAGCAAGTTTTGTTGATCTTTTTGTCAAAATAAACAACCTAAATGCACTATATTTAGTGAAACCAATTTTCGGTATTTTATCTTCTTCTATTACTAAAATAATTGTTAGTTTAAAATTGTAACGAGAACAAAGGCACAAAGATGAGTAGTTAGTTAAGTTTTGACTGAGATTTACTGGAATTCTTTTAAAGAAAAAAAAAACTAAAAGTTACGTGTTTTGATTCAAAAATATATTTTGGATTAGATTAACTTATTTTTAAATTTAAATTTAAATACTTTTTATATTTGTAGGTAATAATATAATAGTTTATAAAACCTTTTGGAGTATTTAATTTTAATTTTTGTAACATTAAGGATTACTTTTATAAATATACCAAACTTTAGGGGTGTAAGTATAATAAGCATAATTTTATCATAACTTACACCCAAACAACCCTTAAATTGAAGAGGGGAGGTATGTGTAAGGTTTCAAACCTCAGGGGAGGTATGTGTAATTTCTCAAACCACATGGGAGGTATGTGTAATTACACCAAACCTCAGGGGGTGTAGCTGTAATTATCCCTTTATATTATAGTCTAGCGTGTATTATAATTTGGTTTACTCAAAGCTAATTTTATATACAACAAAAAATTACTTATTTTATATAATAAGAAAAATAATAATTTTAGAATAATTTAATCAATTCATAAATTGTAAATCCTCAAAATAACTAATTGATGAAATTTACTTCCGTTTTAAGCTTGCCAAATTATACACTTGTAAAAAGTAGTCAAATAATAGATAGCTTTAAAATTGTCGCGTTATAGACGACTGATAGTGCGGAGGAATCAACAAAAGATAGAGCTCGTGAGTTTTATTTGCACCTTAATCAGGAAGAGTATCCAATGCAATAGTTCTATTAATGACGTAGTGCAACGGGCAAATTCCATCCACCTCTCCTGAGGTTTCTTCTCTCTCCATTCACCTCCCCTCTAGTTTCATTTTTCCCATCCACCTCCCTTGAGTGGGTTGACCAACAACTTTTTGAGGGGTAAGAAAGTCACTTTATAGAAAATAGAAGAATCTATTAAACTATAAAGTTAAATAAACTTATTTCCAATAAACATATTAAAATACAATCAAAAAATTAACTTAGTAAATTAATGATTACTCATATACAATATTTAGTTGCAAATATTAAATAAAAAATGTTATATTTAAATAATTAGACTATACATGTCATAGCCACGAATGAAGAAATTCACTTTAATAAATTTAACGATTACTACTATATAATATTTAGTTGCAAATATAAGTAAAAATAATATCTTTAAATAGTTAAGTTTTAACAAAACAACACATGTTCATTCTCAACAAATATAAAGATAATTATTAAATAACATAAGTGAAAGTGAACCCATTTAAGTCATTTTTATCGAACTAACTAATCAGCTCTACTTCTCTACTAGAAACTTTAAGCTTCCTCTAAATGTAAGATAAAAGAGTGTTGTATAAGACATTGTTTGTTCTATTAGAAAATAAAATAACACAAAAAAACTTTAAATTTTAAGATAGTTACAATATAATAGTAATTAAATTTGCGAGCGAACTAATCACATAAATTGTTTTTAATATACTTTAGTTTATTAAATCTAAAAAAAATTATATAACCGTCAAAATTACTTTTTAAGAGTTCAAATCATTTTTTAAATCCACAAGTTTTTACATAAAAAAAATACACATATTTCTAAAATTTTCATTCGAGTAGGTTATAAACGGTGCTAATAGAGTTAAGAAATAGGTTATTATATTTTGTTAACAATTACTCTCTCTCTCTCTCTCTCTCTCTCTCTCTCTCTCTCTCTCTCTATATATATATATATATATATATATATATATATATATATATATATATATATATGTATGTGTGTGTGTGTGTGTGTGTGGAAATGCCTGCTAAATTCTAATTATTTTAATATAATTTTTAAATCTGATATTCATCGTTTAATTGCATATTAGTAACTTTCAATTCATAAAAACTTTTTAGTTGTATTATAAATAGGTTTATTTAACTTTGTTTCAAACTAAGAGACATTTTTACCCCTCAAATTTGGTTGGTTAACCAACTCAAGGGAGGTGGATGGAAAATAGTAAAACTAGAGGGGAGGTGGATGGAGAGAGACAATACCTCAGGGGAGGTGGATGGAATTACAATTATGAAATTACATTGATAATCATTTTCATACACATAACGTCATGCGGCGGTTTGAAGAAATAATTCATCTTGAAGTATTAGTTAATTTGTAATTATTTTATATTTTAAGTGATATTTAAAATTATTGTGCAGTAATGGTCATCAATGACTTTCCTTGTAATGAAAGTTACGCTCCTCCTTAGTTAGACGCTCTAGTATATATAGATTAGTTTCAAGAGTTTTCTACTCACTTGTTCAGATTACCATTTTGTTTTGGAGAGTTCTCTCTCAACTATGTATCAACACTCTCGTGACAATCATTCGAATCAATAAAATTTGACTCAATCTTTCAGTTTATGTTGAGTTCTTCATCGTGTTGTTTGATTTCTAATATGTGTTGTTAACTAGATCTCTGTTTTTCTCCTGATCGAAGGGATTTATCTTTGATGGCATTCTATTTTCTGCAATCTTGATCCAACCGATCGAAATTGATTTGTTGTTTTGACTTCTTCTTCTTCTTCCTCCGTTCTCTCTAAGAATCCTTCTGAAGATTGCACATTTGTCTAATTTTTAGGCACTCAAGATTTTATTGATTCCACTATTGTAGGTGATGTCTTTAAGGGAAAGAACTATATCTCGTGGACAAAAATAATTGAAATGGCGTTAAATGTTAAAAATAAAATCGCCTTCATTGAAGGAACTTTACCTAAGCCAGGAGAATCAAAGATCCTTACATCCATCAACTGATTATGTCGATCTCTTAGCTATGATCACTAGGTCTAAGTTTACTCAAGATTCTGTTAATAGGAATTATGGAAATCAGAATCAAACCTATCAGCATATGTTTCAGAAACTTGACGCACCTAAGGACAAAAAAAAGCTCAAGTGCACACATTGTGGTTTCACAGTACATAGTGTGGACCGTTGTGGTTTCACAGGACACCACCAGCACAATTCTTCAAAATGATTCATAAAATGTTATGTCTTTACCAAGTATTCTCGAACCTTCTATTCATGGCTCTACAATTGTTCCTTCCAGTACTGCTGAAAACACAAGTATTACCACTACCAGAAAATCTACTAGAATTACAAATTGACGTGCTTATCTCAAGTCTTAAGACTCCACTTACATGCATCTCGTCATAAGAGTAATTTATTAAAAACTAAGTATCCTATTGAAAGGTACTTATCTATATTGATGTACCATATTTTGGTACTGCTACGTCATAATATTCGATATAATATCTGAGCATATTTCGGGATTATTATGCCACGTCAGCACCATTATTTTTTAATGCAAAATTACAATTCAAAGCAAAACTCAAAATTAGGCATGTGCAGGCCCAATTTAGAGTTATTCAGGGCCCAAGTTAACTTATAATTCTACTTGGAATGGACTTCTAGCTAAGGAAGGACTCTAAGTGGTATATAAAGGGGAGGAGAACTTATATTCCTACTTGGAATGTACTTCTAGCTAAGGAAGGACTCTAAGTAGTATATAAAGGAGTCATATTCATCATTCAAAAGGAGGAAGTTTTGGAGGGTCAATCCCGAGCTGGATTTTGACTAGTGAATTCGAGCTATCAATTCAACTTCGAATTCGATGAATCTTATATTCCTGGAAAGCCTCTTGAGTCTAGTTTCCAAATCAAAAAGCGGATCTAGATACAGAGGTCCAGAGAAGGAGATATAGCGAAAACGGTGAGGCTGCGCAAAGCTGGAGAATAAGTCGAAAGTCAAGAGCCTGGAGCTGTATTTCGACTAGTACATTCGAGCTATCAACTCAACTTTGAATTCGATGAATTGTATATGCCTGGAAAGCCTCTTGAGTCTAGTTTCCAAATCAAAAAGCGGATCTAGATACCGAGGTCCATAGAAGGAGATATAGCGAAAACGGTGAGGCTGCGCAAAGCTGGAGAATAAGTCAAAAGTCAAGAGCCTGGAGCTGTATTTCGACTAGTACATTCGAGCTATCAATTCAACTCCGAATTCAATAAATTGTATATTCCTGGAAAGCCTCTTGAGTCTAGTTTCTAAATCAAAAGGCGGATCTAGATTTCGAGGTCCAGAGAAGGAGATATAACAAAAACGGTGAGACTGCACAAAGCTGAAGAATAGGTCGGAATTCGACCTATTTGGCCTATTTCGACCTATTTGGCCAAATTCGACCTATTTGACCCAAATTCGACCTATTTGACCCAAATTCGACCTATTTGTCCCAAATTCAACCTATTTCAAAATAGCTATAATTCGACCTATTTTGAGTCATAGTTCTACTTGGATTGCACTTTTAGACGAATAAGGACTCTTATTACTATATAAGGGGGTCTATGCCTCATTCTAAGGTACGTTTTTTATTTTCTAGCATCTAATTTCGAGCTATATAAATCGAATTCGAGCTATAGAGCAATAATTCGAGCTATATTGCAATAGCTCTTGTTCGATCTATATAGAGTGTATTTCGAGCTATTTGAGAGTAATTCGATCTATTCGGGTTTTCTCATCACGGTTCTCAATACCATTTCGAGGTGTGCTAATTCGACCTATAGAGCTCAAATTCGACCTATTTGAGTAATTTCGAGCTATAATTTCGAGCTATTGTCTCTGACGACAATACCTCAAATTCCGACCTATCTGACTTGAGCGTCGGAGTGCCTTCGCAGGAGGAGGCACCGGCTTAGTTTACGTGTGGTGTTGAGTGCAGGTTCTGAACTCAAAAGCTGCTTAAGCATCCAGCAGGAACTAAAGCAGTCTGACGTGGAGTGTTGGAGAGCGGACACGTATCCAGACGAAAATACCCCACATCATATATCTAAACTTTGTGACAATCACAAAGTATTTATTGCTTCCGTTTCTCAAATTTATGAACCAAAATCATTGACGCAAGCCAATAAACACCCTGGATGGCAACTAGCTATGAAGAAACAAATTGATGCTTTAGAAAAGATTAACACTTGGGTACTCACTGATCTCCAACCAAGACAGAATTATGTAGGGTGTAAGGGGGTCTAGGGTTTGGAGAGGTATAAAGCAAGATTAGTAACAAAAAGCTACATACAAGAAGAAGGGCTATACTACTTCTATTCCTTTTCACTTGTTGCTAAACTCACCACAGCTAAAGTAAGAATTAGTTTTTACACCAACTTGATGTAAACAATGCATTTTTACATGGTGATTTTGATGAAACCACCACGTGGATATTGTAAACCTAATTACACTAGAGTATGCTTATTAAAGAAAAGCTTATATGGACTTAAGCAGACTTCTAGGCAGTGGAACATTGAATTAACCAATTGTTTGGTTGCTTTTGGCTACACTCAAACCATTTCAGATTGCTCTTTCATCAAAAGCACACCTCACTTTTTTACTGCCCTTGGTTGTCGAACACAATGATATGACAGGAATCCAGAATCTCAAAGATCATTTAGATCAACAATTCACCATAAAAGACTTAGGGGTGCTGAAATTACTTTGCAGGCATCGAGGTAGCTAGAACCAAAGCAGAGATTGATATTTGTCAGAGAAAATATCCACTAGATATTCTCTCTAAAACAAGTATCTTCAGTGCAAGCCAGCTTCTACTCCTATAGTTTCTTCAACAAAAATCAAATCAAATGCAATACTTCTACGTGATCCTTCTGTATCCTGAAGGCTTGTTGGCAGACTCTTATACCTTAGAATTACTAGACATGATCTCACTTTTAGTATTTAATACCCCACTCAATTGATGTCGCAATCAACCTCACTCATCTTGCAGCCGCTCATCAAGTGTACAGCTAGAAAGCAACTCCAGGAGGAGGCTTATTATTTCCGGCACATAATGAGCTTCACCTTAAAGCATCTTCAGACACTATATATAAGTTAATTAGTAATTATTTCTATTTTATGCAATATTTTATTTTATTGTTAAGTAATGGTACTCTTCTTGTATGAAAAGTTACGTTATTACTTTAGTTAGACACTCCAGTATATATAGATTAGTTTCGGGAGTTTCTACCCACTTTTCAGATTACAATTTTGTTCTAGAGAGTTCTCTCTCAACTTGTATCAATACTCGTGGCAATCATTTGGTTCAATAAAATTCAACTCAATCTTTTGATTTATGTTGAGTTCTTTATCGTATCGTTTGATTTCTAATAATTCATCATCAATCACTGGGCATGAGTGGGAGCCTAGTTAAATTTCAAGAATCAGTTTTTGCTCCTAAAACCGAAACTCAACTAATGGCAACACAAACTATCCACCGAAGCGATGCAAAAGTTTATTGAAGCCTAAGATTTCACTTTTCAGGTTCAAAAGTTGCTTTCCCTCTTTTTTCAAATTATAAAGGATCAAAATAAACAAAATTGGAACATATCAGTCCATGTTTCGATTGCGAATGATTAATTTAAGGAGGAAATGCAAAATTTGCCCAATAACTTTGGCGATTTGGCACTTTTGCCCAATATCTTTTTGGATCGGACTTTTACCCTATAGGTATCGACTTTCGCCGCAATGCCCAATCGGGCTTTAAATGGGCTTTTTGCCTACGAGGATGCCAAATGGCTAAACCGTCAGTCCACGTGGAAAAACGCATTGCCACCCGTATTTTTTCACATTCAAAAACGTTTTTACCAAAAGTTGGCATTTTTGCAATTTTGCTAAAAAAACTTAAATAAATTCAAAAAATTATTTTTAAAATTATATTTCCAAATTATATTTAATAAATTAAAATTCAAAAAAAAAATCATTTATTGAATTTATTTAAGTTTTTTTAGCAAAATTGCAAAAATGCCCTATAACTTTTGGTAAAAACGTTTTTGAATGTGAAAAAATACGGGTGGCAATGCGTTTTTCCACGTGGACTGACGGTTTAGCCATTTGGCATCCACGTATGCAAAAAGCCCGTTTAAAGCTCGATTGGGCATATTTTGCGGCGAAAGTCGATACCTACAAGGTAAAAGTCCAGCCCGAAAAGATATTGGACAAAAGTGCCAAATCGCCAAAGTTATTGGGCAATTTTGCATTTCCTCCTTAATTTAACATAGGTCAGGCCATCTACACTACGAGTCTACAACGAAGTGAGCAAGACCAAAGTTCAAGACACGAACCAAAAATAGTTGTATAAATGGTTAATTTTCCTTTTCAAATTGGCGACAAGGTTTTTCTGATCAAACGCTATGGAGAGGAACCATTCACTTGGCAAACATTATTTAAGCACAAGATAAAAGAACAAAGTATTACATTATAACGAATTATAATAGAATCATTGACTGAAAAACTATAGCAAAATGATACAACATTGTTTCCTTTGAGGCACAAACTAAGAATGTATCACCAACAACAGAACTCCAAAGGAAAGGCTGATTTCCTCATTGTTAATTGTTATCCAGAATACTGATTTACGAAAATACAATGGGAAATAACAGCAACTATAATGAGATATCTCGTGGACTTATTTCCCGAAGATTAATACTAGATCATTCCAACTGTGTGCTGTAGACGAGTGACACTCGAGAGAGAAAGAATTGAAGCTTATACGAGAATGAACCATATTATATTTGGAAAGATTCTTGAAAAGAATTTAATTCCAGTTTTAACTTGCCATCGGTTTTGAAGTAGCCTTTTTGATAGCTTCGGCATATGTCCTGTGTTGGTACGTAAGAGTGGATTCGAGCAAGTCCCAAAGGGATGTCTTTGGATTCCAACCTGGGAATCACGCAAAAAAAATGAGTGTTAAGGAGAATGACGGTATTCACCAAAACAAACAGATTTGTCACAAGAAAGATTCATTACCCAGTTGTCTGTTGATTATGGTCATGTCTGGAATTCTCTTGTCACTGTCATCATATCCTTCACCATAAAATTCTTTGGAACTCACATCAATGGTAGGTGAATCCAATGAGGCCTCCCCGCTTACCTTTGAGTAAACCTGCAACCATTCAATGAAAAGGAGGAACCGGAGAATTAGTTGCCAAACAGAGAAATCGAAATTTGATTAAATAGATAGAATTAGTACATTAAGATTAACTGTTCATAGATAAAACAAATACTCTAAGTAACCTGAGTCATCATTTCAGCAAGTTGCCGGACTGTAACTTCATTGTTTGGATTGCCCACATTAAATATATGACCATTAGCCCTGGCTGGATTTTCCTGAAAAATTGTAGCACTTTTAGTCGGCTTGACATACTGAAACTAAACAAAAAGTTAAAGCAAATAATCATGAACATACAATCATCAAAAGAACTGCTTCAATGGCATCCTTAATATAAACAAATGTTCTCTGCGATTCACCACCGTCCACAAGCTTCAACGGTTCACGTCTCAAGAGATTCTGAACAGAGGAGACAACGATTTGTAAGTGAAAAGCACTCAAAAAAGGCTTACAGGTGTCAAATTTGTGAGTGGAAATGGACTTACGTTGCTAAAGCAAGCCAGAACCCTAGGAACACCCTCGCTTGGACCATCAATTCCAGGAATAAAATCCATACGGGGACCAATCCAGTTGAAGGGCCTCACAATCGTAAATTCAAGACCATTCTCAGCACCCTCAGCTGTTGAATACGGTTGGATAAGAAAACTACATATTGCACATTTAAATACTGAACTGGATGGGCTACGAATACAGGATTAATTGACTCACCGTAAATCAATCTCTCAATCAACTGCTTTGCGCATGCATATGACCACCTCTGCTTTTCAATAGGTCCAAAAATGCAAGGGGAGGCATCTTCCTTGAGAACATAATATTCAGGGTCCTGATACAAAAATTTTAAAATGATACAGAATATTAATACCATATTTGCTCAAGACAAAAATATCTACAAACTAAAATATTTGAACAGAATACCCTCAAGCAAAGTACTTTTTTTTTTCTAAAGAAAAGGTAACCTTCAAATAAAACTCGTGAAAAATACAACTAGCTCAAACAAAATGAAACAAAAACAAATATCCTCAAGCAAAGTACTGTAACAATGACTTGCAACGAGTGGCATGTATTAATTAATATGAGAAGAGTGAAGTTATATCAATAGAAGCAAAGGAAAAAATGAACTTGCACTCGAAATTCAGTACAAACTAACAAATGCCACATCAAATTTTATGCTCCTGACGTCATTGTTTCCTAAAAGGAGTCTGTCATGGCATGGGGTGGATCACTAACTTTAGACAAAACAGAATATTATTTGAGCATTAATATATTAAACTGATTTCTTGATTAAACTTAGTAATTACACCAGAGCGGATAGATATTTTGGGAAAGCTGCTGGCTAACGAGATGACCAGATCGGGTCCTTTTAAGGTTCAATAATCCTAGCAGACTTAACAAAGTTGATCCTTTTCTAGTCCAAAAGAAAGGTGAAAACAAATAATGGAGTGGTACGGCAAATATAGGCTAAGGTTATTCTTTCATTGTTGATCTTCTGCATCAAGAGTCTTATATGTTCCTCATACGCTCATGGCAGTGCACCTAGATCGTTTTAAATTAAAGGCTATGTGTCAACGAAAACCTTGCTTCTACCACCCATACATTTACCATTCCTTTAGTTACTACATCATCCTGAAATGATTGTCCAAAAGCTACGCCTTCGAGAAAACTGTCCTACCCCCCATATAGTATCTTTGATTTCAAATGAAAAAACTCAGATGTAAGGCGGATCAGCTCTTAACAACAAAACCAGAGACATCAATTCTAATCTAATCATTTGTTAATGAAATGTCGAAAGCTCACCTGGCGCAATGGACTATCTTTTGGTAGGAAGCAACCGACCGTTTTCCCATAAACTTCACAGGTGGAGAAATGTATGAGACGCTTGTTATTTTCCGAACAGTATTTAACCTATATCAAGAACAAGTTCATCCAACTTTCAATCTCACAATAAAACAAGATAAATCTCTCAAATGTTACAGTATGAACATCTAAAGATATATAACCCGAGACACGTACCACAGGAAGAGCATCAATGAAGTTGCTGTAGATTGTGTCGAGAGGACGTGTGTTGTAATCAGCGGGAGTGCATATAGCAGCAAGATTTATGGTCTACATCACAACAACAACAACAAAATTCCAATAGTCAGTCCAGGTCCAAGTCTTAACAATAACCACCGTTAGTACTAACAATCACAGCTAATACAAAATCAATAAATTCAGTCTCACACAAACAAAAACAAAAATCAAAATTGCAACATGAAACTCCACTCAAGATCTAATCAAACACTGGACCTAGAAACAAATCAACGACAACAATATGCGAAAATTTCACAATTCAACAATCACACGAGACGAACTCACCAAAACACCAAAGTAGCAACAATAAAACACAGAATACATTAAAACAAAAAAAAAAAAGGAAAAAAATCACAAAATCCAGATCCGAATCAAATCGCCGACGAAAACAAGCAAATGCAGGCAAAAAACAAGCAACAAGAGTGAATCAAAAAATTTACGAGATCCGCCATTTTGATGAGTCCTTCGAGGCGCGAATCGTTCTTAATGTTGAGTCGGTGGAACTGGATGCGATCTGAATGAGCGGAAGGTTCCAGAAGATGCTTGATCTTGTCATTGTACACATCGACGGCCATGATCGTGTGCGGCGTCTCGTTGATGAGTTTCTCGCAGAGATGAGAGCCGATGAAACCTCCGGCGCCGATCATGCATATCGCCATCGGCTTTATCGGATTGCCGTCCAGATCTACTCTATCGCCGCTCGCCATTTTTCGAATTGAGATTGAATTTTTGTGCCCTAACTGTGAACG
This sequence comes from Misopates orontium, assembly GCA_946800315.1. Taxonomy (NCBI): domain Eukaryota; kingdom Viridiplantae; phylum Streptophyta; class Magnoliopsida; order Lamiales; family Plantaginaceae; genus Misopates; species Misopates orontium. The sequence continues at coordinate 16,038,259 of OX326948.1, forward strand.
ATTTGTTCTGTAATTTGAGATTTATTCGTTTTTGCAGAATATGTAATGTATGAGAAAAATTGGAGGGGAAGAGAGGAATATGTAATTGTTGTATTTAAAGCTGGAAAAAGGAGGGAGGAGAGGTTTTCCCAGTGTCCTGTGGACACCACTGCTTTCAATTCGATTCAATTATTGTAATTATTGTTATTAGAGAGAGCTACACAAACATCCATGAGGTATTGGCTAATTACATGGACATATCCTTGTGTTTATGAAATTACGCCAACGGACAAAAGAGTCTTTCGCTCATGGTCGTAAAGAAAGCGAAGAGGCTAGGAGTAATTATTTTGTGCAACCGTTGCATGGTGAGGTGGCACAACAAGTCGGTTATTGTCTATTGGTGTAGATGCATAGTTGGGATGAGATTGTGGGGTGGTTAGTGCCTACATTTTAGAAAAAATTTATGATCTTTATTGTTGGTTGCACCACTTAAGCAATGCAACGGTTGAATAAAATAATTTTTCAGAGGCCAAGCCCTCCCTCGTTGAGAGGACGATGAAAGGAATGTTTCAAAGGTGGAAGCTCCAGTTTAACAGACAAAAAACGTTAAAAGGCAACCTTGGTTCTAATAAGCCTCCTCCGCTAGTCTATAGAACACCCCTCGTGTTTAAAAATTACACAAATGCCCCTTCTGGTTAGCTTTCGTTCGGAATTTTTGAATGTAATTGTGCCCCTTATGTATTTTATGTAATAAATGAAAAGTACCAAAAAATGGCTAAGAAAACAGAAAGCGCGTCTTGTTTGTTCTGTTTTAGGAAATGAAAAAATATATATAAAAAATAATGTGTATATTCAGAAGTTTTAGTCAATAATTTACCACATCATTTTTTTGTTATGAAATAAAGTCATAAGCTTGTTCTTTTGATTAAATATACACTACAAAGGGTGTTTATGTAATGAAGTACATGCAACATGGGGTCTTTGTATAGTTCTTTTAACATGAGGGGTTGTTCTCGTAATTGATCCGTATCTCGGGGGTGTTTGTGTAATTCTTTCTTAATATTATTATGGCTACTCGTCTACGTACAGATTCATGCGCTTACGCGCTGTCGTTTGCTGCCGCGTGGATCCTGTGAGTTTAAATATTTTGCATTTGATCTTAGAATTATGATTATTATTTTATGAAGAGATCTTGGATTTATAATTATACTTTATATGGTGAAGGTTATTTATATAAATATGCAATTCATTTGAAATTATTGAAGATCTATGGGGCACTTTTTATTTTATTTATTTTGCAGTAATCTATCTTAGATCCATTGAACATTGTGTTGTCACCGATGTTTCAATTACCACTTACCCTCCGTTTGGTTTCCCAACAAATAGAAAAAAGAACATTGGAATTTTTATTTTATTTTTGTAGCACATAATTAATCAGAAAAATTATTTTAAGAATCTTTCTAATCAAATATTTCGTATTCCCACGTGAAAACAAAATTCAATAAACTTCAAGATTTTTAGTTATCAAACTTTTGTTTCTCTCTTACATTTTTAAATTCATAAACAAATAGATTTTTTTTTATTTCAAAAACATACATTCGCATCAATTTAAGTACGAAAAATTTTCAATTCAAAGTTCACTTTTTTCTTTTGCTAAATCTTCTTCTTGATCTACAAATAGATCATTGTTTATATTAAGAAGAGTGACAGATTTTATGAATTGAGTCTTGAACTGACTTTATGAAAATATAAATGAAAATGATAAAATTATAAGGACATTTCTTTTGAAAAGTTATGGTGGAAGATCTCGTTTGTTGCTTAAGTTTCAACCCCAGCAAAGTGAATTGCCAAGCTAACCCTCTTAAGAAAAATAATTGCCAAGCTACCATCATTAATTAAAAAAATAATTCTCAAAATATCACTCCTTAACATTGTATTCCTATTCTAACCTTTTTGTTTGTTAATTAATAATAAAAGCAATCCTTAGTTCTGTATTTAACAACTTATTTGTTCTAAATGTAGACAAAGATTTATTAAAAATATTAACCCATTTATTGTTAACAAATTTTTTCCTTAACTAACTCATCTTGGACGCGTAACAAGTAACAACCCCTCCCCACCCACCCTGCCCGCCCCCCTTCCCCAAAATCGTAAACCCTCCATGGATCTCACCCAAGAAGCTTTATAATCCTTCAATTCAGACACTTTTCAAAGGGAAAAGCAACAAACAATGAGAAACCCAATCGCCCATCTACAGGAAAAGAGACGAAGAGTGATGTCCTATGATGTTTAATTTAGTTTTGATGTCATTTTTTCTTATGTAATTAGATGGACTGGTTTCAACTTTTATTCATTTGATCATTACAGATAATAAGATGGATGTTATCAGTCTATCGTGAATCATGCTGAGATAATATGAGATTGGGTATGGCAAGGAAGATGACCAATTTACTTGTATTTTATTTACTTTTTAATTAATATTAATTGTATGGAAACTCTTTCTTATAAAATTTCTTTTTAAAAAAATATTTCACAAGTTTGCTATTTTCAAAATAAAATAAATGTGATCTTTTAACACGTTTATGTTCTTATTTCATTGCTTAATTTATTATACAAATTATTAAATTTATAGAGAACCTTTAAGTTTTAAGAATTCCTAGTTCACATTCTGTATGTTCCTTTTATGTTAAATTAATAATTTTAATATGTAAAGATTTCTTTGAACATCAGATTTATATCTATATTTCCATTGTACCTTTTTAATATGTCTAATTTGCTATAAATTGCAAACATTTTTTTGTATATGTTAGTATGGGAATATTCTATTCATTAGTGATATTTTAGGAATTACTTTACCAATGATGTTAGTTTGACAATTAACTTTAATTTTTCAAGTCTTCTTAATTGATGACTTGACATACTTCATAAACTATTTATTTGCATTTCAGATAATATTTATTTGACGGGGATGACTAATTCCTTTTCTCTTCTCTTGCTTGTATTTGTAATGCTTGTGTTATTTCCTTTGAAGTATATTAATTGCCGTTGTAAATTTTAAAATATGTCGAATCAAGTTAATATTGTGTTTCTTAATCTAGAATAATTTTGACATAAAGAAGTTATAGAGAATTTTGAAAGAAATCAAGCAACAATTTCAAATAAAAATGTTAAACAATATCGTAATGGAATAACTTTTTATATATTTTTTCACATATTCAAAGTTTTAAAGTATAATCATAAATTTTTATAATGTATGTTAAAATGATGCTAAGTTAATAAACTAAGTATAACTTCTTTTTCATTGGATAAATCATAGGAATGCCAAACATGGGGAAAAGACATATTTTCTTTTTGTTTTTTATAAAATATTTTAACAATCCTTTTTCTTCATTAACCTTTTCATTTTCCCCTATAATCCAGGGCATATAGATGTTTTTTCTTGGAATAATTCATAATATGTGACAAGAATATTATTTAGAAGGAAAGATATATCACAGCTAAAGAAATTGCATTAGCTAAGATGGAAAGAACCTAAGTTTTGATTTTTAAGGATAAATTAGTAATTTAAAAGGTATTGCTCTGGCTCCAACGAAGGAAGCTTCCGATATTGACTACCCAATTATGATCCATAGAATCAAATGACTAAATCTAATCTCCATACATACACAGCTATGGATTAAGTGATGATCATTAAATACCAGCTAGTGACAACTGACAACTAACATTAATTTGACAACATAAAAAGTATCACATGCTTAATTCACTAATCACCGCCAACGCCTTTAAATATCTTTATAAGAAAACGCATGTACAAAAACAAAACACCACGCCAACTAGAAAAGTAGAAAAAGCACCGAGTATGAGAGTGGTCCATACTCCATACTTGCTGTAAATAAAATACATCCAATATTGCGTCTCATTTAAATATAAGAGATATATCAATAAATCTAAACACTTAACATGCATTATATTTGGATACATATTCTATCAGAATGACACTTTAGTCATAACCTTAATGATTATTCATCCATAGGAATATATATTATATAGTGAAATAATAACTATATATAAAGTATTTTTAATTAAATCTTTTCTATAATCTCAAGTTTTAAATTAACTTATACTTATTTTTCGTGGTAATATATTTTTTTCAGTGCTTAATCTAATAATAATGAACAACAATATTTAACGACATTTACTTGTATGTTTTATTCCAATATGATGATTTATTAAATTTTTTAACACTCGAGTGTGTAATTTTTTTCTTTTTTTTTTGTTGGGGGCGGAGGGGGGGGGGGGGGGGGGGGGGAGATGTAGACAAAATTATACAGCAAAACTATAGAAAATACTTTACATATATATTGCATTAGTGATACAATCAAGTAATAAATTATACAAACTTTATTTTCCTCACTAAACTTGCTAACAATTGAACATGTCGAAATAAAGAATATTTGACAATATAACCCCTCTGATGCAAATAATAGGGTTTAGTATTCATGTCTTATGTGTAATAAGTAAACAAAACTCGTAGGAAAGATATAAATCAAAAAATATATATATATATATATATATATATATATATATATATATATATATATATATATATATATATATCTATACTAATATATAAAGGAATAGGTATTTGTGACATCAAACTTTTGATTTCCAAATTTAACCTTACAATTTATGTTCCACTATAGCATCTTATTATTAATTTTCCAACTTAACCCTACAATTTAAGTTAGACAAAATTCATTGCACCATTTACTAAGAAGGATGATGTTTTCCCTATAATTCATATTCATCAATGGAAATTACTTTTCTTTCCACTCTACTCTAATTAAGTTGATTTACTCTCCCATTAATTCAAACTCTTCCATCTAAGCAAATCTATTTTCTTGCCTTTTTTTCTAGATTTTTTTTTCCTTCACACTTGAATATGAACATATAATTCTTTACAATATAAAAAATTAATGTGAGCGGGGCTCCGCGTGCCCCGGTTTCTAGTTTTGATATAAAAGAAGAGGGGTGAGGGATATTCATCATCTTCTTTTTTTATAAAAAAAAAAAAAAAGTGGGAGCTTTGTAATTCTTTTTTAAAGTAATATTGTTTTCATGATAAATTATGGTTTTTGTAATGAATTCAAATGAATTAGCTATAAAAATAGTTAGAAAAAAATCTTCAAACTTATTTCACCCCATAAATTAAAATTTTTGACTTCACCCCTGTATACATTTTCTACAGGTGTATGTGTATCACTTTAGTCATTATCTTATTTATTACTCATTAAAATACTATTAGATGTAGATTCGTATATATATACTAGAAAAGCCTACACACCGGGACCGCGTGTAAATTTTTTTGGAGTGTTAAATTAATGAAGATAATTTATGGGAGAAGATTAAAAGTTAAGAAATATTTATCCAAGAAATTGGTCAAAAATTGAGAGATTTTAGGGATATGGATTTCTATTTTTTTACGTGGAAGTTTTGTGAAGAGAAAGAAAAGTGGATATCCCTTGAAAATACAAATTTATCCTCTTGATTAGTTTGGTGATGGATAAAAATAGGGGTAATTTAGGAAAACTATTAATTTGGTACAACAACTGCAAAATATGTGAGGGTGGAGGGTTTGCTTTTAATATAGTAATAGATATCATTTTTAATATTAATCAATCATTTACCGAATCATTGCTAGTCACTCTAATTATTTCTTACAAACATTGTATCGATGCATATCAATTTGTGCTTCTCCCTACAAATCAAATGTTAAAATTACATGCGAATTAAGTTTTACATTTTACGAGAAAATCCTTAAATACAATTCTCACAACAAATCAAATCACACAAAAGTATGTATTCAAAAAGACCCCAGAATATTCTTACTTTGACGCCTTTGCATTTTTTAAGAGTCATTCTCTTGTTTATAAAATCATGGTTTATACTATTAATTTAAAATATGTCGGACGTCCAATAAATTCTCTCTCTCTCTCTCTCTCTCTATATATATATATATATATATTGCAATAGGAATATAGGATATATATATTGCAATAGGAATATATGATAGAAGAAAGAAAGGAATAAAGGGCCCATGAATATGAAATAAAATTATCTCATGTGAGTGATGCGGTGAGAAAAGGCCACCAACACACACAACACAAAGTTCGTACCGGTAATAGAAAAACAGTTGGGAATAAAATCTACAAGTAAGATCATAAGCTCCTACTAAGCGCGTGTTCACTGGCACAGGTGAGATTTATCATTTGTTACGCATGTGGGGTTGACAACTTGGGTACATTTCACAGGAACAAATTCAATTTTATTTTTATTTTTAAGATATTCGTTTGTTGGGGCCTTCATCAAAATATTATCATAAACCATGGGACATAAAAGTTCAAAGGATCGCTAGATCTAGGAATTTGCTTGCGGATGCGATAGCCAAGATGCCGACACAACGAGTTGGAGAAGTTCGCTTGCTGCATTCTCCCCCAACTTCCATCCTGTCTTTGTTAGATTTTGATTCTGCCTAAGGGCTTTTTCATTTCTTCACAAAAAAATAATATTATCATTTATCGGGTGTCTCGAATTAAGATGGACCAGTTAGGTGTGCCAAATGATCCTACCAAGTTAAACTCTAAGTCCAATTTAAATGGAATTAGTTGAAACTAATTCCAATGTGGATCCAAAACTTAGTACGATTACAAATGGTTCCAACTTCCAAGTCTATTAGCCACGGTTAGGTATGGCAAATGGTTTTACCTAGTTAAATTCAAGTTCAACTTAAATGGAATTAGTTGAAATTGTTCCAACTCCAGTGTGGATATAAAATTTTAGTTCTATTACCAATTCAATTTTGATTCATCCAACTTGTTGGGGGGCGAAAAAATGTCAAGTAAGAATTCATTTAAATTTTTTACATATTCATACTACTATTTTAAGAGTTTTTAAAAAATTGGGGTGCAGTGGCCCCCACATGCAACCCCTAGCTCCGCCACTGTCCATGATACATATCAATCTACATCAAATCACATCAACCAATTCAACCCAAATCAATATAATTGCATTCTAACTTATATTTATGAGTAATTACATTTTTAACCCCTTAACTATCAATAATTGCATCCCCACCCCTATATTCCTAAGAAGTTATGTTTTAGCCCGCAAACTATCATATAATTTCATTTGCACCCCTAAATTTTTAAGTAATTGTATTTTATAACTTAAGATTAAATAACTGCACCCAAAGACACTATATTTATGAGTAATTACATTTTTACCCTTTAACTATAAATAATTGCATCCCCGCCCCTATATCCCTATATTTTTTAGAAGTTGCATTTTAACCCTAAGCTGTGAAATGATTGCATTCACATCCCTTAAATTTATTTTAGTAATTATATGTTTTCCTCTGAACCGTCAAATAACTACATTCACACCCCTATAGTTTTGGTTGGTATAGTGAATCAGAATGTTCTAGAAATATCATCTTAGATGGTATTTGGAAATATTTATTAAAAAGACGAGTCAATTGTCAAAATAACACTATTTGAAAAAGTAATTGACAAAATAACATTATCAAAAAAAGCATTTCTACCGGTAAAACTTATTATTTGTAGGTCAAAAGATGCTTTAAGATAAAAAAGTAATTATGTAGTAAAGGAAAACTAGCTTTAGAAATCAAATATCAGCGTTTTCTGTATTTCCTTCTGATGTGTCAAATCTCGGTGTCGTCATATCTTAAAGTTTGGTATCATATCTACGGGATTATTTCGGAATATTACGCCATGACAACACCATTAATTTTTAATGCAAGATTGCAATTTAAGGCAAAACTCAAAATTAGGCCATTGAGGCCCAATTTTGAGTTATTTGGGGCCAAATTCGAATTTCACAAGCCCAATTCGAGTTGTTCCAGGCCCAACTCGAGCTGTTTCTAGTTCATTCGAGTTATTTCTTTGCAGGTAATTCGAGTTATTTCTTTACAGGTCATTCGAGTTATTTCTTTACAGGTCATTCGAGTTATTTAGTGGAGGTTATTCGAGTTATTTAATGGAGGTCATTCGAGTTATTTCTAGGAATCCTAGTTTGACTTATTCAACTCATAGTCCTACTTGGAGTGCACTTCTAGTTGAATAAGGACTCTTATGCCTATATAAAGGGATCCTATTCCTCATTCTAAGGTACGTTTTACATTATTCCAAGCTCTAAGTTCGAGTTATATAAGTCGACCTCGACCTATTTTCCAAGCTCATTCGAGTTGTTCTTCAAATAGCTCGAGTTCGACTTATTTTGGCTCTCATTCGAGTTGTTTTGTTCTGTTTCATTCGACTTGTTTGATTCAGTTCATTCGACTTGTTTGGCCTTCTCATTCGACTTATTGCTCTCTGCTCATTCGAGTTATTGCTTACTGTATATTCGACCTATTTTAGCCAGTTCATTCGACTTGTTGCCTTGTTCAACAAGATCTCATATTCCGACCCGTCTGACTTGAGCGTCGGAGTGCCTTCGCCGGAGAAGGCACCGGCTTAGTTCACGTTTGGTGTTGAGTGCAGGTTCCGAACTCAAAAGCTGCTTGAGCATCCAGCAGGAACTGAAGCAGTCTGACGTGGAGTGTTGGAGAGTGGACACGTATCCAGACGAAAATACCCCACATCAGTGGCGCCGTCTGTGGGAACCATCAAACGCACTTAGGAGCAAACACCATTACTAATTCAATGGCTCACCGCAAAGCCGCAGAGAAGAACGGAATGGCTGGAAGAACAAGATCACAGAGGGAGGATGAGAATCGAGTGGCTGACGCATCTGAACACACCTCGGTAGCTGCTCCCAATGCCCCTCTGGATCAAACTCGCACTGTGACAGATCAACCAGTAGTGCCTCCAGTCGAACAACCATTGTTGAATCCCGCACAACTGACGCAGATTATGACAGCATTGCAACAGACTGTGGTACCAATAATTATGCAACAACTGGCTAACTCTGGATTGCAGCAAAACGTACCAGCACAAGAAGCACGACGGACACCAACACAGCAAGAAAGGTCTCATCACACACAGCGTCAAGCTGATTCAGGACAACAACAATTAAGGATGACGAGACCAACACGGAAGGATCAATCATCTTCCCAAGAACGCAGAAAACCGCGTTCAGTAAAGGCTGTAGGGAACAAGGCTCCAAGCCGGGCAAATGACAAGGGAGGAGAAGTCAATTCTAAGCGGAGAGATTCTGAAGATCAACTTGCCGCTAGTCACATGACGTCCAGGAGTAGAGACCATCATGAAAAAATGAAACCAAGGCCGGAACCAGAAGTCGCTGAAAATATTCCATCAACTGAGCCACAACCTCCCTTTTCTGAAGCAATTGGGAAGTTAACACTCAAGGAGGGAATCAGATTTCCTGATATGAAGAAATATGATGGAACGACTGACCCTGCAACACATTATGATGACTTGGATCTCGAGCTGCAGATTTTGGGGTACCATGAGAATTTAAGGGCGAAGCTAATTTCACTAAGCTTAAGGGGAACTGCTAAAGAATGGTTCAAGAACTTGAAGTCTCATTCGATTGAATCAGCTGAACAATTCAAAAGCATGTTCGTTAAGAAGTTTGCCATTTATCGCTTAAAGAAGAAGTCTCCAAGTACTTTGTTCAATATCTACAGGAAGCCAGGGGAGACGCTGGGAAAATATATAGAGCGTCTAAATTTGGAAATTGGAAAAGTGAATGCTCCCACCGTGGACTTGGTAATCTCGGTGTTGCAAAACCGTTGCCAGAGCGCAAAGCTGATTGAGGTACTAACTTGGGACGCTCCTGATTCGATAGAGCAAGTAATGGATCTCGCCAATAAAGTGGTTGAGGTGGAGGAGATCACCATAAATCAAGGATTAACAGACCTGCCAGAAGTTCCTAGAGGAAAGGAGAATAAAGACTGGAGGAGAGATCCTAGGGGGAAAGATCGTGAGCACAACCGACAACCTTTCAAGAGGTTCGATAATTGGACTCCTTTGAAGAAACCAATTGGCGAAATTTATGCGATAGTTGGGGATAAGGAGAGGTTCAGATCTCCAAGACCCATGACGCTAACTGAAGAGATGAAGCAATCCAAAAAATATTGTAAGTTTCACCGACAAAATGGACATACCACTAACGATTGCAGGGCTTTGAGAATGGAGATTGAACGGCTCATTCTCGAGGGCAAACTTATTGAATATGTGTTGGAGAATAGACAACCGAGGGATGAGAAATTAGCGGTTGGACGAAAGCGAAGTCGTTCCCCAAAAGAAAAGAAGGACGAACCAAGAAGAAGGAGGGGTAACGGGAACGATGATATCGAAAACGGAGTAAATGTAATCGCCGGAGGACCTACAGGTGCGGATTCGACCAAAAGTAGGAAACGGATTTCGCGTGATATACAATATGAGCATTTGAAACGTCCAGAGATAGACTTAGTCTTTGCAGTAGACAAGATGGATACAAAGATTACATTCGATGATAGCGACTTCGATAGCTTATCGTCACAAGCTAAGGAGGCTCAATACTTAAATTGCCCAATGGTGGTTACCGCGGTAATTGCGAATCATGCGGTAAAAAGAATAATGATAGATAATGGATGCTCATCTAACATTATTTTCATGGATGCCTTACAACAAATGAAGCTTGGACAATACGAGATCTCGGAGGTGAATTCACCTCTATTAGGATTTGGCGGAAGTGAAGTCAAGCCTGTTGGAAGAATAATGCTACCAACATCTTTTGGTGTCAATCCAAAGAGGAGAACGTTGAATGTGGAATATCTCATTGTTGATATGCCATTCGCATACAATGTATTAATAGGAAGGCCAGGAATAACTGCATTTGCTATGATTATTTCAACAGTTCATCAGAAGATAAAATTTCCAACTCCTGGGGGAGTCATAGAACTGACAACAAACTATCGCGATTCATGGAGCTGTTATGTTACATCAACAAAACCTGCCAAGGCAAAAAATGCACCTGATATAGCTTTGATTGAAGCTCGAGACGCGGGGACTCCACAAGCAACAGGGAGTAAAGACATTGAGATGGTGCTAGCAACACAAGAAGATCAGCAGGAAATCCCTGAAGATTTTGATGTTCCCATGAAGGGAGTTGATCTGAAACTAGCAAAAGAAGAAAGAGAGGATAAAACCACTTTGCGTTACATGAAACAATTGGAGATCGAACGTATGAAGCCTTCTGGAGAATTCAAGGAAGTTACTTTAATGGAGAATGAGCCGTAGAAAATCATCAAAATCGGAAGTGAACTGCCAATGGAGATGGAGAGAGCATTGATAGCATGTTTGGTCAGAGAAATTTTGATGTATTTGCATGGACTGATTCGGATTTAAAAGGCATAGATCCACGGGTTGCAGTACACCACTTGAATGTCAATCCAAATGCAAGACTAGTTCGGCAGAAGAAGAGACACTTCAGTGATGAGAAGAATAAAGCGGCAGAATTGGAAGTACAAACAAAGTTAGCAGCAGGTCACATATTTGAAGTTCAATATTCAGAATGGTTGAGCAATGTCGTGCTGGTACCAAAGAAACCAACCATATGGCGTATGTGCGTGGACTACACGGATTTAAACAAACATTGTCCACGAGATCCTTTCCCATTGCCTAGGATTGATCTTGTGGTTGATTCAACAGCAGGATGTGCACTACTTAGTCTTTGTGATGCACAGAGTGGATTTCATCAAATTTTGATGGCAGTCAAAGATCAGCACAAAACCGCATTCATAACAGACAGGGGGATATTCTGTTACAGAGTAATGCCATTTGGATTAAAGAACGCAGGAGCAACATTTCAGAGGCTAGTTGCGAAGATGTTTTACCATCAGATAGGTAAGACAATGGAGGTCTACATAGATGACATGCTTATTAAAAGTTTAAAGGCGGAAGACCATGTTATGCATCTTGAAGAAGCTTTTGGAATCATGAGGCAGTACGGGATGAAGTTAAATCCAAAAAAGTGTACATTCGGAGTCAAAGCGGGGAAATTTCTAGGCTTCATGGTAAATGAAAGGGGCATAGAAGCAAACCCGGATAAGATCAAAGCTATAATGGATTTGCCATCTCCCAAGTCGGTTCGCGAAGTACAACGATTGGTGGGGAGAATAACGGCACTCAGTCGTTTTATATCACATTCCGCGGAGAAAAGTTTGCCTTTCTTAAAAAAGTTAAGAAAAACGCCAAAGTTTACTTGGACGGAAGATTGTGATGAGGCATTTCGTCAACTGAAGACTTACCTGACAACGCCACCACTATTGTCAAAACCCAAGGATAACGAAATATTATATCTCTATTTAGCTGTAACGAAAAATTCATTCAGCACGGTCTTGGTCCGAGAAGAGGATAGGAAACATCTACCAATTTATTACGTGAGCAAAATTTTGAATGGAGCAGAACTCAATTATTTGGAGATTGAGAAGTTAGCATACGCATTGGTGATAACTGCAAGGAAACTAAGACCATACTTTCAGTCACACCCAATCATAGTACTTACAAATCAACCATTGAAGCAGGTTATGACAAAGCCAGAAACGTCAGGCAGGTTGGTCAAGTGGGCAATCGAGCTAGGTGAATATGGTTTGGAGTACTTACCAAAAACTGCAATCAAAGCACAAAGACTGGCGGATTTTGTCGCAGAAACTATCTCTGAAGCAGATCCATCAATTGATGTGGCTACAGTGACGGAAAGCAGTCAAAAGGATGAAACCGGGACAGCAAAAGAAATATGGACTCTACACGTGGACGGATCCTCCACAGTTGATGCAGGAGGTGCAGGAATTTACATAAGGTCGGCAGATGGAAGAGAATTCGATTATGCCATTAGATTGAATTTTCAAGTCACAAATAATCAAGCAGAGTATGAAGCCATGCTAGCCGGTATACAAATGGCAAAATCGCTTGGGATAACTAAACTTATGGCATACACTGACTCTCAATTAATTGCAAATCAATTTGAGGGAAGATACGAAGCTAAGGAGGCGGCAATAGTGAAGTACCTTGAAAAGTTGAAGGATGCGACATCTAGCTTTGAGACGTTTACTATATCACAGATTCCTCGATTGGAGAATGAACGGGCCGACTCATTATCAAGATTTGCAAGCACTGCAGAAGTCTTTGTGGAGAGACGAGTGACATTGTTGGCCGCAGACCAACCCTCAGTTAGTAAAGGCCTGGAGTCAACGACAACACAAGCCTTAGATTACGTTTTGCCAGTAGAAGTAGAGGCGTGTTGGAAGGATGAAATAATAGACTATCTACAAAACGGAAAATTACCAACTGATTCACAAGCTGTGAGAAGACTCAAATATAAATCAGCTAGATTCACCATGTTTAATGGAGAACTTTACAAAAGATCTTTTGAGGGACCACTCTTGAGATGTTTGTCACCCACCCAGGCAAAGCAAGTCTTGAGGGAAATTCACGAAGGAAGTTGTGGAAATCATTCCGGAGGGCGGTCCTTGGCGCAGAAGATACTCCGACAAGGATACTTTTGGCCAACAATTATGAGAGATTCGATGGATTATACTAGGAGGTGTAGAAGTTGTCAACTACACGCAAAAATCATTCATACACCTGCACAACCAATGACAATCGTGAGCTATGGATGTCCCTTTGATCAATGGGGAATAGACATTGTAGGACCAATGCCAGTGGCGTCCGGCGGAAGAAAATGGTTGTTGGTAGCAGTTGAATACTACACCAAGTGGGTTGAGGCTGAAGCACTTGTGACAATAACAGAAATCAATGTGAAGAAGTTCATCTGGAAGAACATTGTGTGCAGGTTCGGAATCCCAAGGGTACTAATATCAGACAATGGAAGACAATTCCAGGGATTCAAGATTCAAGATTGGTGCAAGGATATGAAGATTGAGCAGAGATTCACATCTGTCACGCACCCAGAAGCTAATGGGCAAGTTGAGGCCACAAACAACACACTCGTAAGGAGTTTGGAGAAAAGGTTGCAAGGTGAAGGAGGAAATTGGGCAGACGAGTTGCCAGGAATATTATGGGCGTATCGCACAACACCACGAACTTCTACGGGCGAAACTCCGTATTTGTTAACGTATGGTTCAGAAGCAGTAATACCTGCGGAGATCGGAATGCCAACTTATCGAATCGTCACATATAATGAGGAACAAGCATTAAGAGCTAGACAAATGGACCTCGAGCTAATAGGAGCAACAAGAGAAGAAGCCTACCAACGCACTCAAGCTTACAAGTCCATGATGGCAAAAGCATACGACAACAAAGTTCGTTTCAGAAACTTTCAAGTGGGGGACTTGGTCCTAAGGAAAGTAGAAGCCACCAAGCATGTGGGGAAATTAAAGCCAAATTGGGAAGGACCATACAGGGTGGAAAAAGCAAGCGCAAAAGGATACTATTATTTACAAGAATTGGGAGGAAGGACATTGTCACGCCCTTGGAACGTCAAGAATTTGAGAAGGTTTTACAGTTAGAAGAGTTAGCAGAACAACAGGCTGAGTGGCAAGTTAGGACCGTAGTTTCAATGCTTTATTTACTTATTCTTCTACAAATTACGAGTCTCAATGCAAGAACTCCAATTGTAATACTTAGCACTGAACTACGGGGACTTAATTCCTAGCCACCTATACATGGCGGGATACGTAGGCAACTCGGAAGTTCATCGAGCTCAGTCCCAAAACTTATAAAATTTCATATTTTATTTAAGTTTGGTTGTTTGTATACGTTATATTAACATTCTTATCAACACAAGTATTAACACACAATTCGTAAGACGAGCATTGTGCCTCGCAGATGTTCAGTAGGTTGAGCATGGTGCCTCACTGCCTATCCGTAAGACGAGCATTGTGCCTCGCAACATATTTCGTAAGACGAGCATTACGCCTCGCAATTTGTCCGTAAGCCGAGCGTTATGCCTCGCAGACAGTCCGTAAGTCGAGCACTGTGCCTCGCAGACAATTCGTAAGACGAGCATTGTGCCTCGCAGATGTTCAGTAGGTTGAGCATGGTGCCTCACTGCCTATCCGTAAGACGAGCATTGTGCCTCGCAACATATTTCGTAAGACGAGCATTGCGCCTCGCAATTTGTCCGTAAGCCGAGCGTTATGCCTCGCAGACAGTCCGTAAGTCGAGCACTGTGTCTCGCAGACTATTCATAAGTCGAGCAGTGTGTCTCGCAGAATCAAAAGTAAGACGAGCATTGTGTCTCGCAGTCTCCTCAAAAGATGATCACTTAACAAGTTGTATGATCAAAATCACCACAAAGACACAATTTTATCACCAAAAGGTTGACTACAAAATGCGACCAAACTTGGCATAAGAAATAAAGGAACACAAAGACATTACCAAAAAATTAAACATCTATTAAAGCAAAGGGTAAGCACAGCAATGGCGCAATATCAACAGGAATATACTAAACAAATATCAAAGTCACAAGCATAAAATGTTAGAATCTGCAGGAAAAAGATAGTGGCACGCAGGCCCAAAAAATCACAGCACTAGCCTATTTCTTCAAACGGAGGCCAACCGACTTCAATGCACCTCGACTCTGCCGGGCAATATCCTCCAACGACTCATTCAGCGGGGACGTATCATCCTCAGGACGCACCCGGACCGGAGCAGGAGCAGGCTCAGAAACAGCAACGGCACTAGGATCGGCTCCGGAGTCAGGAGATGGCACTGAGACAGTCACAAGGCCAGCAGAAGCAAGAGGAACCCCCAAGGGCACGTCGACAGGAACAGAGGAAGCCAGAAGCTCTCCCTCCTCGGGAACCTCACTCGAAGAAACCTGCGCACGAGGAACTCCAGAAGTAGAGGCGACAGTAGCACCACAGGAAGCACCATCCTTCTTAGCTCTAGCTCTCGCCTGCGCTCGTAGGTGATCGCGGAGCCAGACAGATCTCATTCGTAGGACGCGCTGGAAAGTCTCTGAGGCATCAACACTCTCAGTCTCTGAACCATCCTCGTCATCCGAGTCTTGCACTCCCTCGGCAAGTCGATCAAGGATATCAAAATCTTCCTTCTTGCGATTAGGAGCGAAGCCATCCTTGCGCTCCACATCATCCA
Source organism: Misopates orontium (assembly GCA_946800315.1). Classification (NCBI taxonomy): domain Eukaryota; kingdom Viridiplantae; phylum Streptophyta; class Magnoliopsida; order Lamiales; family Plantaginaceae; genus Misopates; species Misopates orontium. The sequence continues at coordinate 16,054,323 of OX326948.1, forward strand.
AGGCATAGTCGTATCCCTTAGATAGATCGAACCCACCGCGTACAGTACAGATGGTTCCCCAGGCGGCAGAGCGGAAGAATTCAGCAACCGCGGCAACTTTATCATCTGCTGATAAACCCTGCGACACGACAAAGAACAAGAAAACCTGAATAAGACAAATACGTACTAAAATCATGATTAAAGGAAATAGGCGAAAGAGAACCTCAGACTTAGCCCGATCATTGCCAATCTGCTCGGAGGTAGCTGCTCGCGTCAGTGCCGCATCACGCTCCTTTTCCACAACCTTCAAACGAGCAGCTAAAGCAGTGAGCTCCCCCTTGGTGCGGATCTCTTTCATTCCTAAGTCATCCTTGGCACGCTGAAGCTTGTCAAAATCCTTGGATAACGCCTTCAGTTTAGCTTCACTTGCAGCATGAGCCTCCTTGGATTTCTTCAATTCTGCCTGTGCCAATCGAAGCTCCTCCACGACACACTTCATAGAAGCTTCTACCTCACGAGTCTTCTTTTTGGCCTGCTCTTCCAAAATCTGAGCCTGTGCTGCGGTAGACTTGTAATGTTCCAAACGAGAGTTGTACTCGGCTCGGGCATCGTTAAAGATGTCAAAATTCTCCCGCATGGTCTGCATATTTATCATCGCCTGAAAATCAAAGGTGGGAAAGGGTCAAGACGAGTATTTCAAAGAATACAGGAAGTATTAAAAGTAAAAATACCAAAATCACTTACTGTGGAGAAAGCTAGAGCGGTGCGGCTACACAAGCCTTCTGGACCAACCTCTTCGAAATACCTCTTCCTATCAAAAGAAGAAAGGAAGCCCTGGCAAGCACGCATGGCAGCAGTGTCAGTCAGCGTATATGAGCCGACATTCATAGTAGCGTGAGGTATCTCTTCGACATTGATGTCAAGGTCATCAGCAGTATATCGATTAGAATCATCGTGAGCAGGGCGCTTCTCACGGCGGCGATCATCTGAAGGTGCAGGGCGTTTGCGTGCGTTTGGATCTGGGCCAGCAAGATTGCCCTCACGCACCGCTCTAATAACTGCAGGATTGCGTTCCCGACCGCTAGCAGTAGTCAAAGGTGTAGGAGCCTGCTGTGAGGACCCGCCAGTCGTGTTACTTCTAGAACTCCGAGGATGAACCACGGATGCAGGAGCACTAGGTAATGAGGTACCCGCAGGAGAAGTAGTAGTATCAGGGCCAGTCGCTCCAGAAGCAGAAAGGACAACAGCAGGAGCAGGCTCTGGAACTCCAGTATCGGCAGGGCCACTGCCGGATGCTAGATCCTCAAAAACCTCCCGCATAGCAGCAAGCTTACACTTGGATTTGCTGATAACCATCTTTTCTGCAAGAAGCAAATAACAAAGATAAGTATAATATTACGAAGAATAAGAGTGACTTGGTAAAAAAGACAAGCAGGAATAAAAACAAATATACCAAATCAACTGTTCCATTATACGGAACGACGGAGTACCCCCCAGCACGAAGAATGGAGTTCTTTGTCAGGGACGATGCATCAAACTTATGACTCCTCAACATGAGTATGTCATTAGAAGATAAAGAGGCAGGAGGACACCGGGGAGCTTGAGCTCCATCAGTCCAGTCTCGCCTAAAGTTGAACTCTCCAGGCGTGGACTCTTTAATATAAAACCACTGATTCTTCCACTCTTTTCCGAAACTAGACTGAAGACCAGTTAGGAAACTATTGTTTTTCCTAGCAGTCAGGAAATAAAAACCCGCATCCTCACCAGTCGTTCTAAATTTGCTAAGGAACATTTGGAAGAAAGAATCAGCAGTACAGGGTAACTTGTATACCCTCATCAAAATGATAAAGGCATGAATGATACAGTAGGTATTGGGAGTGAAATGGGATGGACAAGAAGCAAACGAAGCAGAATTTGTCGAACTACATCATGGACAAGAAGACAGGAAATTGTGAAAAATGGTCAAACAACCAGGAGGAGGAGCGTCTAATCGATCTTCAGGGCCAGGAAAGATAATTTCATACGTTTCAGGTACATCAAACATAGACCTATAGTATGAGGCTCCATGGGTGTTCATGGGACGAATACCCGCAAAGTTTAAAAGGTTATTCATAGGAGAGGGAGCATCAAGATTTATACCCTCTTCAGCTAATTCCTGCATAGTTTCATCTACAATAATATTATTCACCTCTAAGGGAACAGGAACGTTTGATATAACGTCTACGGTGGTCGGTTCAGAAATATTAGTCAGAAACTCATCGTCAGAATTATCTACAATATTCACTTCTTTATCAGAACCTTGGGCATTAGAAGAGGAAGCGTCACTATCAGACTCCCCACTACCCGATGATGACTCAGACCCAGAGCCTGATGACTCGACAACATCAGGAACACCTAAAGAGCTATTGGTTTCCATATCTGACTCAGAAGTCATTATAATACTAAGTAGGAATAAGTTAGTGATTACCGATTCTATTGTTTAAATCAATGACTCTTTCAAATTCAGGATCACGCCTCTCGTAGGACCTTTCTGCTGGAACAAATATTCTGGGGGCACCCGGAACTGGGATTCTAGCAGGATGCGAAGGTCGGGATGAACGTGATGGGCTGATCCTGTGAGTTGGGAAACGCTCACGATCGGCAGTGGTACGTGTGGATTGTGAATGGCGTTCGAAGTATGAAGGTGGTTCGCGGTGAGAGCGATGTTGATTTGAACGAGCCGTCGTAAAAAATCTGCATGAAAATTCGTTGAACGAATTAGCTCGTAAAAGTTTGAAAATTTTCAGGAAAATTCCTAAGTTCTATAGCTCGAATACAAGGTATTCGACCTATGGTAATAAGTCGAAAATAAGCCCAAGGCAATAAGTCGAAAATAAACAATGTGGAGGGTGGTTCGACTTATCGAGTTATCTCTTATAGCTCGATTACAAACACTTTCGGCATATAGCAAATAAGTCGAAAGTAAATCTTGACGAGCGTCGTTCGACTTATCGTGGAATTATCGAGTTATTTCACTTGTCAAAATTTTAAGAAGTTATTTATGCCATTTCGAGTTATCGTCCTATGTCATCGAGTTATATGCCTAATTCGAGCTATACCTTTGCGGAATCGAGTTATTTTGTCGTATTTTCGAGTTATTTTAACCTTCTCAGTGTATTCGAGCTATTTCTGTTCGAGTTATTTCCGAGAGCTCGAGTTATTTCTGCGAAATCTGATGATGCGATGACTCGGTGCGGTGGGTATTTATAGAAGCGATTGATGGTAAAATTACCGGTATACCCTTACCCCGAGCTAAAGTTCATTCGACTTATTTTTTCAGAGAACAAATTTTTCGAGCTATAGTTTATTCGACTTATTTTTCAGACGACAAATTTTTCGAAGTTTTTTCTCAAGATTTGGGTTTTGCAGTTTCACGGGCCCACTCGTTGCACGATTACCGGGATTCTTACACTATTTTAGTTTGAATGACCAATGTTTTCACACATTACTCTTCCAATCTGGGGGACTCCATGATGTGTCAAATCTCGGTGTCGTCATATCTTAAAGTTCGGTATCATATCTACGGGGTTATTTCGGAATATTACGCCATGACAACACCATTAATTTTTAATGCAAGATTGCAATTTAAGGCAAAACTCAAAATTAGGCCATTGAGGCCCAATTTTGAGTTATTTGGGGCCAAATTCGAATTTCACAAGCCCAATTCGAGTTGTTCCAGGCCCAACTCGAGCTGTTTCTAGTTCATTCGAGTTATTTCTTTGCAGGTAATTCGAGTTATTTCTTTACAGGTCATTCGAGTTATTTCTTTACAGGTCATTCGAGTTATTTAGTGGAGGTTATTCGAGTTATTTAATGGAGGTCATTCGAGTTATTTCTAGGAATCCTAGTTTGACTTATTCAACTCATAGTCCTACTTGGAGTGCACTTCTAGTTGAATAAGGACTCTTATGCCTATATAAAGGGATCTTATTCCTCATTCTAAGGTACGTTTTACATTATTCCAAGCTCTAAGTTCGAGTTATATAAGTCGACCTCGACCTATTTTCCAAGCTCATTCGAGTTGTTCTTCAAATAGCTCGAGTTCGACTTATTTTGGCTCTCATTCGAGTTGTTTTGTTCTGTTTCATTCGACTTGCTTGATTCAGTTCATTCGACTTGTTTGGCCTTCTCATTCGACTTATTGCTCTCTGCTCATTCGAGTTATTGCTTACTGTATATTCGACCTATTTTAGCCAGTTCATTCGACTTGTTGCCTTGTTCAACAAGATCTCATATTCCGACCCGTCTGACTTGAGCGTCGGAGTGCCTTCGCCGGAGAAGGCACCGGCTTAGTTCACGTTTGGTGTTGAGTGCAGGTTCCGAACTCAAAAGCTGCTTGAGCATCCAGCAGGAACTGAAGCAGTCTGACGTGGAGTGTTGGAGAGTGAACACGTATCCAGACGAAAATACCCCACATCACCTTCTACTATATCATAATATGTAACTGAGTACTCATTTTACACTTTATTTTTCTTAAAAAAATATTAGTACGCAGTACTTATTGCTACGTTAAAACCTTTTTTTCGTTAAGAGACTTAAATTGGTAGAAGTGTGTCTTTAACTAGAGGTAATTTAAGATTTCCAATAAATAACAACCTTAGCGACTTAAACTACAAAAATAATTTTCACCTCATTGTATTCATTTTTTTTCTAAACTAACAAGTATCATTATACAATCTTAATTGATTAAAAACTAAAGAAAAATTCTAGTTAGTTTACATATATTTAACAAAAAAAAAAAAAGAATTACTAGCATATCACATATTATATCTATTTTACCTAATTTTAGTTTATTTGTGAAAACAATATAATAAGCAGTTTAATTACAATATTTTATATTTCACTTGTATTTAAAGCTTTCATGTCGACCCTTTCTAACAATAGGTGGAAGCAATGTATAAGGTTTTCTTTTCAACAATATATATATAATAACTTATAAAAATCGATGTTGTGTATACTAAATAACATTTAGGAGAGAGAAAATTAGCAATTCTTATATATATATATATATATATATATATATATATTCTAAGAATTGCTAATTTTCTCTCTCTTAAATGTTATTTAGTATACACAACATCGATTTTTATAAGTTATGCATTTTCAATCGTATAAATATGTGGCTCTATCCTTGTCCCCTCTTATTCCATAATTTTCAAAATTTCATATCCTAGTGTATGTATCGCTGTTGATCCATGATCTCGTACATCACTTGCATCATAGACGAATATAAATCAATTACTCTTGAGAATATTGAATAATTGTGGTATGAAAGTACATTAGAACTGTTACAAGAATCATAACCAAGTTTATGTTTTCATAATAAAGTAACTATGTGATTTTTTTGAATGAAAATGATATGATAATTCAAATATAAAAACACCCTTCATAAAGTTAGAACATAATGTGTATGTGCTGGCATTGATGGTCCTTTTTAAAAAAAAAAGATATGAAAAAAAATGTTATTGACATAATTTTGAATCAAAATGTAAAGCGAATTTTATGTGTATCACAATTTTAATGCAACTTGATGGCAAGTTTCTGGTACCCTTATTCACTTTTTCCGAAAAGAAAATGGAATGTAAGCTCTACGAGGAAAATGTTTTCCTTTATATGCGTTTTATAATGTAGAAAGCGAAAAATTGGGCCGACCTCATATAAGATGTAGAATGATCACCTTCATTGTATTTGGACCGACTAGCCAACACGCCCATATTCCTATATGGGTTTGGATCCTTAAAGAATTTTAAACTTTGACTTAAAGATTTCTCATTGCACTCCTCCTTTTTCCCCTTTTACTTGAAATATTCAAAATTCTTTTTGCTTGTCAGTAATCTTTAGAGGTCAAGTTAATAATTAATACTTATTGTTTCTAAAAATCAGATTTGGAGTTTCAATTATTCGGTTTGTTAGTTCTTATTATTGTCGTTGTGCTAATCTCTGTATACTTGCAGACTCCTATTTTGCTTGCGGTTTAATAGGAAGCTGTTTTCACTAATTTTTTTTTATATTTATAAAAAGCTACTTTAAGTGACCAGATTATAAAAGAGACCCCAAAATCTTAATAGTTCCATCTTAACAGAAAAGATGGAACCAAATCAATAAACTAAATGAATAAACAATATTTAAAGAGCTGATTACGCCAACTTAAAATCATTCTGCTTGTAATTAAACAATTAAATTGCAAAAATTTTACTACACAAAATTTTAGATGTATGAAAATATTCTGCAATATTATTAGTATATTATAATATGAGAAATCACAATGGATTAAAGTGTAAAGATGGTAAGAAAAGCGTTTTCCTTAAAAAAAATATTAGCTATCAGGCATCTTACTTGTCAAAAAGGTTATATCTAGGATGAGGAGCTAATAGCAGACTCTACTTACATTACAACTTATTGCTCGTCTAATGAAGAATTAAAGATAGACTAAACAATTAAAAAAAATTAGAAAAGGAAAAAAGTTGAGAAACTTAGCCATAAAAAGTACAAGCAAGAAAAAAATTGACAATATTCATTATACAGCCAAAATTGTTAAAACTTAAAAGTATATTTGTTTTTAGTATGTTCCCCCAAATTTACAATTCTACCAACCCAACATTCTATATTAAAATATATCTGTAATTTTCATCCGGATCTAATATTCTATCACTAATTTCAATTCCTCAATATATGTCCGTTGAAAGAATCCAACGTAAGTCGCTCACTTCCAGATTAACCATTCCGGCTGCATTAAAAAGTATTCCGACTACTATACGGATACAAGCCTTTAAATAGCTACATTACTTATATTGAGCACTTTGTGATATATCGAGCACTTTGTGTGATGGACTTATTCCGCGCAGTTTTAGCATATTACTCATTTGATAGTTGCTATAGATTCCTTATTTATCTTTACTTGTATTTTCAGGACACAGGTTCACCCAGCACACTTATCGGGTCTTCTTCGGGAGATCCAGACGAGGTTGACTAGCTTCAGCATTATTATTTGTTTATTTTGCTACAGAGAGATCAACTAGACTGCTGACATTTTAGTAAAATTGGGAGCTCTATCGTCCACATTACAAAACTATCTGAAGATCCAATACAGTACCCTGTATCGATCTACCATGTTTGGAATACGTGTTCATCATAGATGCAACCGCTTTTACTATTTGATGTTTCTACTATTGTATCACGTACTAATTCCTATGTAATTTCATGTAATAAAACTGTTATTCTTCGCTAAATAAATGTCAAATTGTTGGTTGTTAAAAAAAATAGCTGTTTAATTTATATTATTCCTCCCTTTTATACTTTTATTCTAAGATAGACATTATTCAGTATGGCGTTGAATTGATATATGCAAAAGCAAAATAGCATACGATCTATTGGACAGGGACTTATATTATGACCAGCAAACAGACATTATCCAACAATCAATATTATTGCTGGCACCGGATAAGGCCCTTTGATCCATATCTATTTCTTTTTTGATCATGTCATTTCGTATCTTTGCAGTTCTAGTTTCCGTAGCCCGCAAAATCAATTTACATCAACTTTCTTCGTTGAAGGGTAATTAATATTTGAATCTTTATGGTTGCAAAAAGCACAAAAATAAAAAGGTCTCAAGTGTGCATCTTTGTGGAAATTGTTACATTTCCAAAAGCAGCAGATGCGACGGTGATATTATAAAATAAGTACTATTTTTAAAAGATTTTTTTTCCGATATAGTTATGGGCAGGGCGTATCCAAGAATTCAATTTGGGGAAGACTAACCCAATTATTTTTTCTAGAACAAAATATCTAATGTCAAATTTAAAATGGAAGTTCATACAAAATTAATGATTCATACTTAAATTATACCAAAGTTACAATACATACAAGCAATAAGTGATACAAATTTTTTAACAAAACAAGTAAAATACATTCTTTAACATAAAAGTGATCTAACAAAATTCAAAAGTAAATAATGACACAAAGGTACAAACCATGTTAAGTTTAACAATATTCACTACATTCTAAATAAAAAAAAGGGAAGTAAATCTATATAATAACACTTTTAATACATAATTCGAGTACCTTTCATTTTGTAGTTAATGAAATATTCATTGAATCTGAACCTAAAATTCATTACCTGAAGAACATGTGTTTTTTGTTGGTGATTTTGAAACTTAATAGGGATTGATGTGGGGTATTTTCGTCTGGATACGTGTCCGCTCTCCAACACTCCACGTCAGGCTTTAGTTCCTGCTGGATGCTTAAGCAGCTTTTGAGTTCAGAACCTGCACTCAACACTACACGTAAACTAAGCCGGTGCCTCCTCCGGCGAAGGCACTCCGACGCTCAAGTCAGATAGGTCGGAATGTGAGGTATTGTAGTGAGAGACAATAGCTCGAAATTATAGGTCGAAATAACTCAAATAGGTCGAATTTGAACTGTATAGGTCGAATTAGCACACCTCGAAATGGTATTGAGAACCATGATGAGGAAACCCGAATAGGTCGAATTACCCTCAAATAGCTCGAAATACACTCTATATAGATCGAACAAGAGCTATTGCAATATAGCTCGAATTATTGCTCTATAGCTCGAATTCGATGTATATAGCTCAAAATTAAATGCTAGAAAATAAAAACGTACCTTAGAATGAGGCATGGGACCCCCTTATATAGTAATAAGAGTCCTTATTCGGCTAGAAGTGCAATCCAAGTAGAACTTTGACTCAAAATAGGTCGAATTAGAGCTATTTTGAAATAGCTCGAATTGGACCTTCAAATAGGTCGAATTGGGCCTCAAATAGGTCGAATTTGGGCCCATATAGCTCGAACTGGACTCCTGGGCCTCAAATAGATCGGATTTGAGCCCATATAGCTCGAATTGGGCTTTTGGGCCTCAAATAGATCTAATTTGAGCCCATATAGCTCGGATTGGGCTTGATATAGCTCGAATCGGGCCTTTTTGGGCCCAAATAGATCTCGATTAGGCTCAATTTGGGCCTACTTGGGCCGATTTCCGAGTTTTGCCTTGAATTGTAATTTTGCATTAAAAAATAATGGTGCTGATGTGGCATAATATGTCCCGAAATACGTTCGTGTATTGTATCGGATATTATGACGTGGCGGTACCGAAATATGGTACATCATGGAGTCCCCCAGTTCGTAAGAGTAATGTGTACAAACATTGGTCATACGAACTAAAAAGAAGTCACATAACCGAGAATCGTGCAACGAAATCGGCGTCGGCGTAAAAAACCAAGAATTGACCAAAAATATCAAAATTCAAAAATAGGTCGAATTTAATATTTTTGGTAACTCGAATTAGTATAGGTCGAATTTACCTTTGAAAAAGATAACTCGAACTCCAGAAAAAATTTTCCGTAAAATAGCTCGAATTTCATATTGGTCGAAATTACCCTCCAAAAAGATAACTCGAATTTCGTGAATTTTTTTTCTTCTGAAAATAGCTCGAATTTACAAATAGGTCGAATTTGAGGGCATTTTGGTAATTCCCGCATGATTTCGCCTATAAATACTCCACTCCCAGCTTCATTTCCTTATTTCGCGCCTAAGCATTCCTCTAGAGCTCCCAAAAAATAGCTCGAACAAATAGCTCGAAATTACTATTTTTAGTAATTTCACTGATATAGGTCGAAAATCCTCCATATTTAGTAAGTTTAGCAGAATAGCTCGAAAATAGTCCTTATAGCTTGAAAATAAATCCAAATAGATCGAATTTTGCTGGAATAGCTCGAAAAACTCCCCTTCTAACTATATCCTTTGGTGAGTGTTTGATAGCTCGAAAATATAGCTCGAATTTCCTGAGGAAATTCGAGCTATAACACTTAGAAAACTTTTCAATTTTTGAAAAATTTTGAAAATGCTAAAATTTTAACTTTTTGCGCAGATTTGTTCACGACGGCGCGACTTCGACGTAACCGGTCTCCACGTCGTCCATCACCACCACGATCTCACCAACGTGCCTACTATAACTCACGCAATCAATCACGAGATTCTTCATATCGGAATCCTCGTAACTCAAACACAAGGCGTCCATCATCCCCGATTCGTCCTCGGCAACCAGAACATGCCCGAGTCCGAGTACCTGGCGCTCCAAAGCTATTTGCACCCACGCAGAGGTCATACGAGCAAATCGACCCGAACGAAGAAGTTTCTGTAGATCTAGACCCTCGTGCCGGTAATCTTTCAACCTAAACCTCTTTATGACGCGAGTTATTGATCTTGAGTCTTCCAGTAGTAGTAGGGAAAGTAGTAGTGAGTCTTCTAAGTCGTCTAAGGCTAAAGAAAACGAGTCGACTAGCGGTAGTAGTAACGACTCAAGTGACGAGTCCTCGTCTAGCAATGAGAGAAATAGCAATGATAGGGCGTCTGATATGGAGGTAGACGTAGACATCCTAGGAGATGACGAGGTTGAATCTAACCCTCTCCCCATCGTGCCTTATTTACCTCTTCCGGACTGATAGATCTTAGAGTCTAATACTTTACGTTTAAAGCAATAGTCGCGGTACCTAGTCTCGACAGATAAGTAAGACAGGTAAGTAAAACAGTAAAGTAAGACAGCAGATTTTAACGTGGTTCGGACTATGTCCTACATCCACGAGGCTTTCGCCTGAATCAAACTTCTTTCAACGGACAAAAGTTATTACACCAACTGGTTTTACTCTAACACCGAATCCCTCTAATGTTGATACCACCGGAACCTTTTTCGCGTCTACTCCGTTTGACCTGTAAGACCAAGACTCCCGTAATGATCTTCTTATGAGAATGCTTCCAAGCGGACTGCACGTACGTATAGATCCCTCTAACTGGCGCAATCCTTTCCCGTTGAACTCCCTTCAACTCTTGTCGGCTTCTCACGTTCTTGATGTAACTCAAGAGGGCGAAAACTAAGAAATCAAAATAAAAGAGAACACCTAATGATGTATATTTTGTTACACGTGTGTTCTACATTGATTCCTAGGATTTCTACTATTTATAGGATAGCTCTCCTGAAAGATATCCTTGATTCTCGGCTAGTCTCCATATCCAGTCGAGACAGGATCTTTCCAAAGTATATCCGAATCTTTCCATGATAAGGCGATTCTTCCTTTTGCAACGTCTTTGTTTCCGATTGATAAGATCTTCATGATCTTCATATATTCTGCACATCAAAGACAAAGAAGAACTCCACAAGGAATAGATTACTAAAGGATATAGGAAAGAGTTTGATAAAGATTAACTTTCCATAAGATAAGATACTATAAGATCAAGTTAAATCTTTCCAAACCCACCTAAATATTCACGCGTCTAATAACAGGATAAATACCATAAAACCGTGTGAATAAATAAGTAAATAAATCAAAGTAAATAAAACCGAAATTTTCCTTTAAAATAATTTTGCAAACAAGGAAATAAAATCTAGTTGGACCTGGCAGTCCTGACTGTTCAACCGAGTTCGAAACCTGTCGGACTTTGCGGTCCTAACAATCTCCCCCAATTGACTTGTTTGGCAAAAACACTTTTAAATCCCAAGGAAAATGTAGACATGCTGAAATAAAACAAGTTAGTAAGAGATAGGCACATAAATCAACTAACGAGTCTCGACAGCAATAAAAATGTGTTGCAACAGCGGTGCAACACTCCGCAAAACAACTTAATAAAATAAGCAGTTAAATCATTGTTCTTAAGCGGAATAAAAACAAAACAAAATAAAATAAATAACAAGATAAAAACAGCAGCAGCCGGTAGAAATCTCCCCCATTCTTCAAGACTCCCCCATTCTACATATTCTGTTTACTCCCCCATTTTGCCAGAACTAGTCAAGGCTTTGCCGCTAATTGGGCAAGGGACTCGTTCATGGACTCCAACAGTGAAATGACTTGGGCAAGTTGCGACTGAAGGGTGTCGAGACTGCCCTGGGGAACAGACGGTCCAGCTTCGTTATCCCTGGCAGTTGGGACAGAGCGCCGGATCGGAGAACCAAGTAGAGCTTGAACAAGGTGACTCGGGGTATGATAAGGCCTAGGGCGGCTCGTCATCTTGTCCTTAGAGACCCGGATATCCATTTGAGATGTGAGCAAGCGATAGACCAATGATGGATAGCCTAGGGTCATCTTTACCTTGTAGTCGAATGCTTCAAGTTGTAAACGCTCAAAGACCAGTTTCCCAAGATTAATGGGAGCATTCGAACCAATTCGGAATAAGACAGAAGCAGTTAACGGACTAACAGTAGAAGTATGGGACATAGGGTACCAATTTCTTACCATTATGCCGTAGATCAGACCATACCATGGAAGAAGGAACCACGCTGTAGATTTCCATTCTTTGGCCACTTCGTGGGTTGGCCGGTTATGGTAGACGCGACTGCATCCATGTCTGCCTCCAGTTCCAACTCGGAGTCGCGACCGGTTTGTAAGTCAGGAGAACCCAACTGCATGTTCAGAATTTGCGGACTGATCTTGAAGATGAACTTCCGGACAAATATTGAATGTTCCTTGGCTGAGCCTGGAACGCCTAGTTGAGTATCCAGATTGGCGTAAAACTCATGCACAATCTGGGTTACAAACGGTTGTACCCTGCGAGTGGATTCAAGAAACCCTCTCCCTTCCAAAAACTCAATAACCCCCGTACCCTCATAAGAATCATCATGAAGTTGAACTTCACGAACAGGAATGCGATCAGTGAGACGAGTATACCTGAGTTTGGCTTGAGATGTGTAGAACCTGTCGGAAAATGCCTTTTTCACCCTGAAAGGCTCATCGGACGGTGGAACACGGGGAGGGACTGCAAAATCTCCTTCAGCTTCTTCTTCAGCCTGGTCGTGACTGCCTTCCTCAGAGGCCGACTGGTCGCCTGACTGGTTGTCCTTATCAGACAAGGACTGAGCTGAGCGTTTCTGCTGTTTGCGGACAGGGCTGGAATCTGAGTCTGAGACCTCGATTGGAGCAGAGTCCGAGGCAGCAGGAGCGGATCGGGGACGTTTGGATACAGGAACTTTCTTGCGTGTCCCGACTCGGCTCGCGACACCCTCTGCAACAGGTTTTGACTTTTGGCGAGCAGATGGAGTGCGCTTAGGAGGTTGAGCCTTCTGCTTCCCCTTAGCCGCGGCGGTGTGGCGGCGTGAGGATGCAGGAACAGGTGTAGGTGACGGCGAAGCGTCGTCCGGCATGGGAACAGAGTGCGAGTCGTCCAAAGGAGGAGAGAACTCGCGTGCCTGAGGAGCAGTGGCACGGGGTGGTGACTCTGTTGCCGGTGGTGGTGGTGTGGTGTCTTGCGGTGGTGCCGTGGAAGACGGCGGTGGAATAAAGTCCGCCGGAATTCGGATTTTGAGCGGCTTTGGCTGCAAGACTTGGGACAACTCGTTGCCCGTTGTGGATGCACTGTCAGGGTCGACTGATGGGGTCGACTGAGACGATTCTCCTGATGACTTAGATTTCACCATGTTAAATATTTTCTTGATAAATGTAGGTGAGAAAGAAGACATAAACACAAATCCACACACCAAAAAAAATATGATCACACGAGAGAGAGAGATAGTAGGATGGCGTGAGATATGATACAAAGGAAAGATATATAAATAGATGTAATCAAATCAATGTCATATCTTTTATAATCATTATCCACAACTTCCCATAAGAGATAGGACTCTTACCAAGACTCATCTAGGAAAGACTCCAACAAGATATGCACTCAATCTCTACGAAATTTAAAACGCGGCAAAGCATAGGCGGGAAACAAATTCGTGCCAAAATTAAACATATCGCGTTTTAAAGACAAAATAAAATAAAAAGCACCTGTTTAATAAAAAATTAAGACAAATTAAAACACAAATTAAAAGAAACAAACAGAAAGTAACTCAGCAAATTACTCACATAACTTACCGAGGACCGATTCAACTGGTGTAAATGGATGTCGAGACACCCTGTCATGACTGAGTATAAAACAGGTCGAGACTGAAGCATACTCATGAACCAGATGAATACATTAAAATGTGTGTGTGTGAATTCTCATATGATAAATAGATGAAAGGGAAGAAAATTTGAAAGGGGCAAAAATCGTTTTTGCAAGAAATCTCTTTTCAAACAATACAATTGCACCTTGTACACACACTTTGAGCCTTTTGCATAGAGGTAGCTTTCGCACATAACTTTATATAGAATATGGTAGCTCTTTTGAATTTTGTGATGACCGTGAAATATGAATTGAATGCTTTCACACATATTCATTGAGTTTAGGCAGCTTTTTCCTCCATATATTTTTCTTTTGAAGCACTTTTTCTTTTGGCTCATGCTCTCTTTGTTCTTTTCTTTTCACAACTCTTTTGATCACTCATACTTTTTCTTTTCAGCTCAATTCTTCTGTTTTTAAAGTGATGAGGTAGCAAAAGTGGACAAAGTCCATGTCAAAGAGATAATAAAAACAAAATAAAAATAAAACAAACAAAAATTGCCGGTTGCAAAATCCTTCGATTTCACTGATTTAACTGAGGGAATGATGTGCACTGTGTATCAATGCAGTTCTAAGTACGCTCCAGAATCGGCTGTCCAACAGGTCTGCAAGTAAGTCGTGACAGTTAGTCCAACAAATAAAAAAACATCTCAGTTAAATCGGGCACGTGACCAGCACTTAGTGGAGACAAATGCCGAGAGACTTTCTGAGGGTCTCAAAGCTTTGTGAAACAATTTTCTTCATAAAAATAACAACAGTTTGTCTTCCAGTCGCGACATACTTAATGACAGCACATTCATTATCACCTAAATCACATATGAGATGGTGCCATATATCCGTGTGCTGTGTGCATAAGTGCTTGACATGATTACGAGCAATGATAATAACACAATTGTGGTTACTAAAGACCAACACATCACTTTGCACAAAAACAAAATTCTTAAGCATGTGATCAACCCAACCAATATCAAATATGACACGATTATGCATAGTTAGGTAGAGATGACTTCCTGTTCCAGAAGTGGAGAAACTGAGGTCTATGAAGTTGCCTCTTGTTTCATTGACAACCCATGTAGGAGTTGCGACAGGAATCATCGACTGTTCTGCAGTTTCAAGATCAAGGTCCTTGATAGTATATTGGACGCACTTGGATTGATCTATGACCAATCTGTTGACTCCTTGACTGATCTGTGAACCATAAAAACAAATTAGTTCACTAACAAACGGAGAGATAGATCTGTTTGAGACAGAGTTTGTGAACTGTTCTAAAAGGAGTCGTGACTGCGTTAGGGTATAGCAATTTTCAGCAGTCCGATCCTCCTGAAAAAATACAAAACCTTTGGTTATCAAATACATGACATTCATCTTGTGTAAACGTGACAACCAACTTTTGATCGCATAGCTGGCTTATGCTAATCAAATTATGCTCAAGTCCATCAACATGGAACACATCATTAAGTATAGGACACCCGCTAAGAATGAGTGTTCCTTTTGCAACCACTTGACCCTTTTTACCATTACAACACTGAACTGTTCCACTTGGACCAGTAACATAGTTGGTCAAAAGGTTTTTGTTCCCTGTCATGTGATGTGAGCAAGCACTGTCAAGATACCAACAATCAGGTGAGGCGTTTTCAACAGAGGAAAATGCAAAATGAATGTTTTTATGATTAGAACATTTCACCCTTATGTGATTCGTTGGTTCAAAATCTTCATCGGAGTCTTTAGACACTGTTTTTCGTGGAGTCTTCCGAGATGTCGGGACTCGTTGTCCAACAGGTTTCTTTGCTGTGTTCCTCGATGAGTTCTGTTGTAAGTCAGGACAGCGTGAACGAATATGTCCTTGACCACCACAATGATAACAGGCTCTGCTTGTCTTGTGCATCCGTCGTGACCACCAAACGGGACTGGGCCTGTTCGGTTGACTGGACCTGCAAAAAACATGAGGCTGTGTGAAATTAGGATCTCGTGCTAAGCTATCATTATCCATATCAGATATACCAGGAATAGCCTTGCTTAGACCGATCGGTGGGTGGTAACCAAGACCAGCATGATTAAACATGGGACTAGGACTTTGATCAGAAATTTTGTTCTGATTGTCTGTGACAGTCTTATTGAGAACCTTAAGAACATCTTGGAAGTGTGATTCCAAATCCTCAAAAATAGTGATAGATTCTTTTATATTTTGCACATTATTTCTGAGGGCCATGACTTGTCTATTTAGATCAACGTTCTTGCGTATCTCTGAAAATAAAATATTTCTAAGGATTCTGATTTCCCGAAAAGGATCAGAGGAATTATCTTCCTCAGTATCTTCGCTGTTTTCCTGAGTAGTCAAGACAGATGGTAAGTCATGATTAAGAATAGAAGAAAATGCAAAAAATGTTCTTTCTTCAGGTTCATCAATGCAACAATCTAACTCGTCATCACTGCATATAGATGTAATCGATTTAATCTCAGAAGCAGTTTCAGAGTTGTCCTGGTCAGTCGCGACAGGTGATGAGTCAGGTCTGATGACAGAGGAGAGTGCAATATTGGCTTTTTCTCCTGTTTTATCTTCACTTTCAGATGACTCTTCATCACTCCAGGTGCACACCATGGCTTTGTCTTTATTCTTCGGGAGAAGATTTGCACAATCAGTTTGTATGTGACCATAGCCTTGGCATTCCCTGCATTGAACACCTTTTCCTCTTCTTTTGTAGCTAAGATCATTAGCAGCGGAAGATTTTAATGAATTATCAGAGTTAGAAGGGAAAGTGTTCGTACCTTTGTTTTTCCACTTGGAAAACTTTCGGAGTCCTTTGGTGAGAAACGCGACAGATTTCTCAAACTCATCATTGTCGTCACTTTGAGGTTTGTCTTTGATTTCAGCTTTAAGTGCAACACCTTTCGAAGTGACTCCATTCAAATTCTTTTTCAACTCGAAAGTTGAGAGGGCACCCATGAGCTCTTCAAGGGACAAGTTTTCCACGTCTCTTGCTTCTTCAATCGCCTCAATTTTCATATCGAATCTTGAGGGTAAAGTTCGAAGAGTTTTCTGAACAAGTTTGGACTCACTGTACTCATCACCGAGGAGGAAGGCTTCATTAGCAATGTCTCTAAGTTTAGCATTGTATTGAGCTATTGTTTCATGATCCTCCATTTTAAGTTCCTCAAACCGTGTACCAAGGATTTGTCTTTTGGATCTTTTCACGGATGGGCTACCTTCATGGCAACGCGGAGGGCGTTCCATGCATCTTTGGCCGATTCACACTTGGAGATCAGTTTGAACTGATTTAGGTCGACTCCATTTAAAATTGCATTGATTGCAATGGAGTTGTGGCTCGCGTCGAGATCTTCTGCGTCCGACCAGTCGAGCTCTAGCTTCGGCTTTCCATCTTTGTCTAGTGGTGGAGACCATCCTTTGAGAATGCTTTTCCACGCTTTCTGATTTTCCCTTTTGATGAAAGCTGTCATGCGGACCTTCCAGTATGAATAGTTAAATTCATTTAAGAGCGGCGGCTTTGATGATGATGATCCCTCAACGTTTTGTGCCATCAAATCTGCAAGATCTAAATAAAACCAGAATCTCACCAATGTAAGTAGGTGATAGGCTCTTGATGCCAATTGATAGATCTTAGAGTCTAATACTTTACGTTTAAAGCAATAGTCGCGGTACCTAGTCTCGACAGATAAGTAAGACAGGTAAGTAAGATAGTAAAGTAAGACAGCAGATTTTAACGTGGTTCGGACTATGTCCTACATCCACGAGGCTTTCGCCTGAATCAAACTTCTTTCAACGGACAAAAGTTATTACACCAACTGGTTTTACTCTAACACCGAATCCCTCTAATGTTGATACCACCGGAACCTTTTTCGCGTCTACTCCGTTTGACCTGTAAGACCAAGACTCCCGTAATGATCTTCTTATGAGAATGCTTCCAAGCAGACTGCACGTACGTATAGATCCCTCTAACTGGCGCAATCCTTTCCCGTTGAACTCCCTTCAACTCTTGTCGGCTTCTCACGTTCTTGATGTAACTCAAGAAGGCGAAAACTAAGAAATCAAAATAAAAGAGAACACCTAATGATGTATATTTTGTTACACGTGTGTTCTACATTGATTCCTAGGATTTCTACTATTTATAGGATAGCTCTCCTGAAAGATATCCTTGATTCTCGGCTAGTCTCCATATCCAGTCGAGACAGGATCTTTCCAAAGTATATCCGAATCTTTCCATGATAAGGCGATTCTTCCTTTTGCAACGTCTTTGTTTCCGATTGATAAGATCTTCATGATCTTCATATATTCTGCACATCAAAGACAAAGAAGAACTCCACAAGGAATAGATTACTAAAGGATATAGGAAAGAGTTTGATAAAGATTAACAACCTGCCAGAAGGGTGTCTCACTGTATTCAGTAGTTACCTTCATTGTGGTTTACGGTTTCCCATCTTCCCTGTTGTCTCAGAAATCATGGCTTCTCTCAATTCTTCTCCTTTACACTTTACCCCAACGCATACACACATATGTATGCTTATGCGATGCTAACCCGTGTCTTTGACCTCCCATGTTCTGTAGCCGGTTTTTGGCAATTATTCATAGTGAAATTCCGTAACAGAGGTGTAGACGCCGGGTTTTACTATTTGAGCTCACGAAAGAAGCAATGCTTCCTGTCTGATCTACAAACGAGCTTCAGGGCTCACTGGAAGAAACAATGGTTCTTCATCAAGGAATCCAAGCCTCAGGAATTCCGATTCAAGCGGCTTTGGACGGACGCCCGTCCATCGCCGAGACGCCCCGATCCTCCTATATATAGCCTGACAGTGGTTAAAAACTTGAAAGAGCATCAATTTGATGCTTTTGAGTTGACCACCACCCCAGTGTTGCGGGCGGCGGTTATACTTATCATGCAGGCGTTGAGCCTTCTGTCTTTGGTATAACATTATGCATGTTTTTGTTCTTTTCACTTGTTGATTTTACATCTTCCTTTGTTGTCTTCTAACCTTTGCATTTTTTTGCGATTTTCAGAGCGCATCGTTATGGACAAGACGAAGAAGAGGCTGGGTGCTATGAAGCGTGGCGCAAACGCTCCTCAATCCTCAGTGCCCATTCCTGAGAAGACCAGTCGCCGTGGTGCGAAGACGGCTGGCACCAGTTCGAGGGGCGGCAGTGCTCCTACTCCTTCCATCGCTGCTGTCTCGACTCGAGGGTCGGGATGTGGTAGGGGTTCTGCTCCTGCCTTTGTGCCTTCTTCGGCTCCTGCGCCTTCTACTGTTTCTTCGTAGTCGACCGCTGAGGCTGCTCCTGGACACCACCTGTCGGTTCTGAGCCAATCCTTCCGGAGATTTCTCCTTCACCAGCACCTTTGACTGGAAGAGTGCATCTGCCCTCTGTTGCTGAAGCGGCTCGTCGCTTCAATGAGGCTAACCCTGAGCCAGCAACCAGGAAGAGGTCTGCTTTTGCTAAGGAGATTCGACGGGGTAAGCGCGTCGCGCAGGACAGAGCTATTGATGGTGACGATCTCGACATCGACGTTGAGGAGATCGTGCGAGCTTCGGTCGAATCAGGACAGTTCACACTGAAGGACACTACTGCCCTTCGACTCATCAAGGGATTTATGCCTGACTTTGACCGTCAGCTTTACTACGAGGCGATGGGCCATGAGAAGCTAGTTAGCCGTACCGCCTTGTCTCTGTGCGAGGTTTGTGTACTTATAAACTTTCCTTGAACTCCATTTTGTACTTGTTTTAGAATATCACTGACCTTTTCCATCTTTTGTAGTTCTTTGTCAACTTTCAGACCATGGCGGAGAATTTCAACATGGTCATGACGACTCAGGATCAGCAGAGGGCGCTGATGGACAGGCACCTCTCTTCAGCCTTGCAAGCTCAACGACTGGAGAAACAAGCCAAGGAGGCGAAGGCTAAAGTTGAGAAGCATCTTGTCGTCGCTGTCGACGAACTGAAGGCAGTGCAGGCCGAGATGGAAAGCCTGAAAGCAGCTAAGGCTGCCGTTGACAAGGAGCTCGCCGAGGAGAAGCGACTATCTAGTCAGCTCACCACCGACTGCCAGCATGCCATGTCCCTTGTTGACGACCACGTTGACACCATCCGGACGATGCAGGATGCCGCTGCTGCTGCTGAGGCAGACTCGAGGCTGAGCTAGCTGATGTCAAGGCTCGCCTTGCGACGGCTGAGGATGATGGCTACAACAGGGCCATGAACGAGGTAGTCCTCTTTTACTTGACTTTATTTCTCTTTTCTTGATCTCTTATATTTTGTACTTACTTTCTCTTTACTTGGTTTACAGGAGCTCCCTGATGAGGACAAGGTGATGGTAGCCATCGAGTTCTTCCGCTCGGCTACATGGGAGCAGATTGCTATGGAGAGGGGCGGATTTGATACGACCAAGGGCTACAACATGGCCCTTGATGACATCGTCGCCCGAGGTGCCCTCGCTCTTGGGTTCAAGAAGGAGGATTTCAATGTCCTCAACTGCCTGAACGAGGATGACACAGAGGTTGGTGAATCCTCAGGTGCTGCTGTTGCCGATCCTTCTCCTTCTGATCCGCCTACTGAGCCTGCTCCTACTGCGGATGCTGACGAGCCCAAGCATGATCCATTCACCTCCTTCTATCCTCTCCGTCAGGTATGGCTCTCTGACTTTGCTGATGAGCAGCCGTCTACGTCTACTACTGCTGCTGCTCCAGATGAGCCCTTGGAGGAGGGTGAGATGGGTTTTGATCCTCATGTCTTGGATCAGCCTGCTGAGGGCGAACAGCCTATGCCTGATGCCACTGTTCCTACTCCTGCTCCTCGACGGATCTCTCCCGTTGATGACACCGGGCCCCTGAACGAGTCCTTTGCAGATATTCAAGAGCAGAGCGAGGGTGCCGTGAAGTCTCTTGGGCTGAATTTGTTGCCGTGATCGCTTTGAGTAGCCTGCGTGCCCTTACTCTTGGCGTCTGTGCCTTATCTTAGTATTTTTGAACATCTTTTCATTTCGTACAGTATATTCATAGTAGTACATTCTTTCCGTACAGTTATACTTTGTTGACTTGTGCGCGATTTTAGCGCTTATCCATTGCTAGTACATTTTGACTTGAGAAATCTTTTGAATGTTGTTACTTTGTCTTGTTAAATCTTCACTCATATGTGTCTACTTTTTAAGTTTATTTTTGTCACTTGCTAAAAGACTTAAGTTTTATAAACAAGTATTTGTGAGAGTGCGAGAACTTGTGCTCGACTCTACGAGGCTTGTGCTCGTTGTGCGAAGCTAATGTTCGCGCTTGCGAAGCTATGTTCGCAGGAATACGAGAACTTGTGCTCGATTCCACGAGGCTTGTGCTCGTTGTGCAAAGCTATGTTCGCGGGAGTACGAGGACTTGTGCTTGACTCCACGAGGCTTGTGCTCGTTGTGCAAAGCTATGTTTGCGCTTGCAAACTATGTTCGCGGGAGTACGAGGACTTGTGCGAAGCTAAGTTCGTTTTGATTAAGTTTTTAAACTTAAAGTTTGTAGACAGTATGAGTTTAACTTCATGTATCCTGATAGATTGTAATCTTGCGGGTAAAGAGTAGGCAACGGCTAAACTTGAATAAAATAAGAGATTTTATTAGTTTTGGGACTGAGCTCGAGTAACTTCTGAGTTGCCTACGTATCCCGCCGTATATAGGTTGGCTAGGAATCAAGTCCCCGTATTTCGCTGCTAACTATTACAATGAGAATCCGCGTAAAGGGACTCGTAATTTGTAAACGAATAAGCGAATGAAGTATTGAAACTACGGTCTTATCGTGCCACAATGCCATTAGAAAACTAGTGTTCTAACTATAAAACCTTCGTAAGTTCTTGACGTTCCAGGGGCGTGACAAAGTCCTTCCACCCAATTCTTGTAAGTAGTAATATCCTTTTGAGCTCGCTTTCTCCACTCTGTACGGTCCTTCCCAGTTCGGCTTCAACTTTCCAACATGCTTGGTAGCTTCAACTTTTCTAAGTACCAAGTCCCCCACTTGAAAGTTCCTGAAACGAACTTTGTTGTCATATGCTTTCGCCATCATAGATTTATATGCTTGAGTATGTTGGTATGCTGCTTCCCTTGTTGCTCCGATCAACTCCAAATCCATTTGTCTTGCCCTTAATGCTTGCTCCTCATCATATGTAACAATACGATAAGTTGGCATTCCAATCTCAGCCGGTATCACTGCTTCAGATCCATACGTCAATAAGTATGGAGTTTCTCCTGTAGAGGTACGAGGAGTTGTGCGATATGCCCATAGTATTCCTGGCAGCTCGTCCGCCCAGTTTCCTCCTTCTCCTTCCAGCCTTTTTTCCAAACTCTTCACTAATGTGTTGTTAGTGGCCTCCACTTGCCCATTTGCTTCCGGATGCGTTACGGATGTAAAGCGTTGCTCAATTTTCATGTCTTTGCACCAGTCTTGAATCTTAAAACCTTGGAACTGCCTTCCATTGTCGGAAATTAAGACCCTCGGGATTCCGAATCGACAAACGATGTTTTTCCAGATGAATTGTTTCACATTGGCCTCAGTAATGTTTACAAGTGCTTCAGCTTCAACCCACTTAGTGTAATACTCGACTGCCACCAATAACCATTTTCTACCTCCAGTAGCCTTTGGCATTGGTCCCACGATATCTATTCCCCACTGATCGAATGGACATCCATAACTCACCGTAGTCATAGGTTGTGCAGGTGTATGAATGATCTTCGCATGCAATTGACAGCTTCTGCACTTCCTAGAGTAATCCATAGCATCTCTCATAATAGTTGGCCAAAAATATCCTTGTCGGAGTATTTTCTGGGCCAAAGATCGTCCTCCTGAGTGATTTCCGCAACTTCCGTCATGAATTTCTCGTAAAACTTGTTTTGCCTGTGACGGGGATAGGCATCTCAAGAGTGGTCCCTCGAAAGACCGTTTGTACAGTTCGCCATTGAACATAGTAAATCTTGCAGATTTGTACTTGTGCCTTCTGATCGCTTGAGGATCATTAGGTAAGTTCCCGTTCTGAAGATAATCAATGATCTCATCCTTCCAACATGCCTCTATCTCTACTGGCAGAGCATAGTCCAATGCTTGCGTTGGTTTTGAATCAACTCCTTTGCCGATAGAGGGTTGCTCTGAAGCCAATAGAGTTACTCGCCTTTCAACAAACACTTCGGCAGTACATGCAAATCGTGACAAAGAGTCAGCGCGTTCATTCTCCGTTCGAGGGATCTGCGAAATAGAAAAAGTATCGAAGTTTGATGTCGCCTCCTTCAATTTTTCGAGATACTTTACTATTGCAGCCTCTTCTGCCTCATATCTTCCTTCGAATTGATTAGCAATCAATTGTGAATCCGTGAATGCAACAAGCTTCGTTATACCCAACGACTTTGCCATTTGAATGCCAGCCAGCATAGCCTCATATTCCGCTTGATTGTTGGTCACTTGAAAATTTAGTCTTATTGCATAGTCAAATTCTCTACCATCCGCCGATTTTAGGTAAATTCCTGCACCACCAGCGTCGTTTGTAGATGATCCATCTACATGTAAAGTCCAAGTTCCCCTTGCAACTACAGGTTTGTCACTTTTCACCTCTTCCGTCACCATTGCTACATCAAGCGCTTGCTCCGCCTCTGAGATAGTTTCAGCCATAAAGTCCGCTAGTCTTTGTGCTTTGATCGCCGTTTTTGGCATATACTCCAAGCCATATTCTCCTAACTCGATCGCCCACTTCACCAGTCTCCCAGATGTTTCCGGTTTTGCCATAACTTGTTTTAGTGGTTGATTAGTTAAGACAGTAACCGGATGTGATTGAAAGTATGGTCTTAACTTTCGTGCAGTTATCACAAGTGCGTATGCTAGCTTTTCGATCTCCAGATAATTCACCTCTGCGCCATTCAACACTTTGCTAACGTAATAGATAGGCAAATGTTTCTTGTCTTCCTCGCGCACCAGCACTGTGCTTAGTGGAATTCTTCGTTATGGCCAAGTAAAGATATAGCATCTTATTGTCCTTGGGCTTAGATAGTAATGGTGGTGTCGTAAGATACACCTTCAATTGGCGAAAAGCTTCTTCACAATCATCAGTCCAGACAAACTTAGGTGTCTTACATAACTTCTTGAAAAAAGGTAAACTCTTTTCTGCAGAATGCGATATAAATCGACTAAGTGCTGTGATCCTCCCCACCAAGCGTTGCACCTCTCGAACAGACTTGGGGAACGGTAGATCCATTATAGCTTTAATCTTGTCAGGATTAGCTTCGATTCCTCTCTCATTGACCATGTACCAAAAGTGCACTTCTTGGGATTTAGCTTCATCCCGTATTGTTTCATGATACCAAAAGCCTCTTCCAAATGTTTTACGTGATCTTCCGCCTTCAGACTTTTGATAAGCATGTCATCAATGTAAACCTCCATAGTCTTGCCGATTTGATGGTAAAACATCTTGGCAACCAACCTCTGAAAGGTTGCTCCTGCGTTCTTCAAACCAAACGGCATCACCTTGTAACAGTATATCCCTCTGTCAGTGATAAAGGCCGTTTTATGTTGATCCTTTACTGCCATTAGTATTTGATGGAAACCGCTCTGCGCATCACAAAGACTTAGCAGTGCACACCCTGCTGTAGAGTCAACTACGAGATCAATCCTGGGCAAAGGGAAAGGATCTCGTGAGCAATGTTTGTTCAAGTCGGTGTAGTCCACGCACATCCTCCATACGGTCGGCTTCTTTGGAACAAGTACAACGTTGCTTAGCCATTCAGAGTATCGCACTTCAAATATATGGCCTGCAGCAAGCTTTGTTTGTACTTCCAACTCCGCAGCCTTGTTCTTTTCATCACTAAAGTGTCTCTTCTTCTGCCGGATAGGTTTAGCTTTTGGGTTAACATTCAGGTGATGTACCGCAACTCGAGGATCTATCCCCTTCAAGTCCGAGTCCGTCCATGCGAATACATCAAAGTTTCTTCGCAGGCATTCCAATAATGCCTTCTCAATCTCCGGAGTCAACTCGCTTCCAATTTTAATGACCTAGTCAGGCTCATTATCCAACAGAATCACCTCCTTAAACTCTCCAGAAGATTTCAAACGCTCAATCTCCATCTTCTTTTTATAGCGCAACGTCGTTTTGTCTTCCTTTTCTTCCTCCACCTTCTTCGAGGAGTCTTCAACATTGGGAGGAGTAGGATCCTCCTGCATCACCTCTTGGTCCACTTGTGTAGCAAGCACCATCTCCGTATCTACTTGTTTTCCTATTTCAGGCGTCTCCACTGGATGTATGTCAATCATCGCAACATTTGGATCCGTTCTTGCCTTGATAGGTTTAGTCGATGTAACATAGCAACTCCAAGAATCACGATAGTTTGTAGTGAGTTCAGCAACTCCGCCAGGCGTTGGGAATTTTACCTTTTGATGCACCGTAGAGATGATCATAGCAAAGGTCGTTATCCCAGGCCTTCCAATCAGCACGTTATATGCAAAAGGTATGTCGACAATGAGATATTCCACATTCAGTGTTCTTCTCTTCGGATTCACGCCAAAGGATGTTGGCAACATGATCCTCCCAATAGGTTTAACTTCACTTCCACCAAATCCCACTAGTGGTGAGTTAACATTAGTGATCTCGTACTGTCCAAGCTTCATTTGTTGTAAGGCATCCATGAAGATGATGTTGGACGAGCATCCATTATCAATCATTTATCCTCTTTACCCCGTGATTCGCAATCACCGCGGAAATCACCATAGGGCAATTCAAGTATTGCGCTTCCTTAGTTTGTGAAGATAAGCTGTCAAAATCGCTATCGTCGAATGTGATTCTCGTATCCAACTTGTCCACTGCAAAGACAAGATCTATCTCATGGCGCTTCAGTCGTTCATTGTATATGTCTCGTGAGATGCGTTTTCTACTTTTGGCTGAGTCGACGCCAGTAGGTCCGCCAGCAATCACATTGACTCCATTCTCGATATCATCGTTCCCATTACCCCTTTTACGCTTTGGTTCATCCTTCTTCTCATGTGGAGATCTATCCCGCTTGCGTCCAGATGACGCCTTCTCTTGACGTGACTCTCTATTCTCAAGGACGTACTCAACGAGTTTCCCCTCTTGAATGAGTCGTTCAATCTTGTTCTTTAGGGCCTTGCATTCGTTAGTAAAATGCCCATTCTGCCTGTGGAACTTGCAATATTTCTTCGACACCTTGGTCTCCTCCGTTTCTCGGAACGGTTTTGGGGTTCTCAGCAACCCGCTATCTTTCTCAATGGCGTAGATTTCGCCAATTTGTTTCCTTAGTGGAGTATAATTGTCAAATTTCTTAAAGGGTTGTCGATTGCGATCACGATCTTTGCCCCTTAACTCCTTCCTCCAATCTCTATCTTTATTCTCCTTGCCCCCATGAATCCCCGACGAATCCATCAACCCTTGATTCATGGTCGCCTCCTCAACTTCAATGACCTTACTAGCGAGGTCCATCACTTGCTCAATGGAATCAGGTGTGTTCCATGTTATTACTTCTATCAGCTTCTTGCTCCGGCATCGATGCTCCAACACAGAGATGCCCAAGTCAACATTGGGAGCATTCACTCTACCAATCTCCAGATTCAGACGCTCAATATACCTTCCCAAAGGTTCATCAGGTCCTCTATAGATATTAAACAGCGTGCTTGGAGATTTCTTCTTTATCCGATAAGTGGCAAACTTCTTTACGAACATGGTCCTAAATTGTTCAGATGATTCAATTGAACGCGAGCGCAAGTTTTTGAACCATTCCTTCGCAGGGCCTCTCAGACTAAGCGAAATAAGTTTTGCCCTCATATTCTTTGCATACCCCAAGACCTGCAAATCTCCATCTAACTCATCATAATGCGCTACTGGATCGGTATTTCCATCATACTTCTTCAAGACAGGAAGATTAGTTCCTTCATTCAATGTTAAATTACTGATCACCTCACAAAAGGGGTTTGGCCTCTCCCTTAGTGGAATATGTTCTGCAACAATAGGTTCCAGTCTTGGCACAACTCTCTCAGGCAAATCCCTATCTCTTCCGGCAGTTCGACTTGCTGTGGGTCGATGATCAGGAACTCTCTGCCTAGAATTCACCTCTCCGTCCCTCACTTCTCTATCTCGACTAGTTGCTCGACTGGGAGCTCTGTTAGCATTAGTCCTCACTGAACGAGGATTCCTCCTTTCAGGCGAGGGAGATGGATCCCTTGGCCTTGTCATCCTAGTCTGCGTATAATGCGTTGAATCATCACGACTCTGGGTTGGATGAGTCCTTCCTTGCTGCGGTGCTGCAGGGTGTGCTGCTGGTTGTTGTGCTATTGGAACCTGAACATTCTGTAGAACAGAAGTGTTAGCCAATTGCTGCACAATCATTGGAACCATAGTCCTTTGGAATACTGCCATAATTTGATCCAACTGAGCGGAATTCAATAGCTGTTGTTCCGTGGGAGGAACTTCAGGTTGATTCGCTGTGTGAGTTGGAGGATCAAGGGGAGTGCTGGGCGCTGCCACTGATGTTCGCTCAGAAGCATCAGGTGCTCGATTATCATCCTCCCTCTGTGATCTAGTCCTTCCTGCCATTCCATTCTTCTCCGTTGCTCTCCGTTGAGCCATTGAGTGTTAGTGTTTGTTACTAAGTGCATATAGAGGTTCCCACAGACGGCGCCACTGATGTGGGGTATTTTCGTCTGGATACGTGTCCGCTCTCCAACACTCCACGTCAGGCTTTAGTTCCTGCTGGATGCTTAAGCAGCTTTTGAGTTCAGAACCTGCACTCAACACTACACGTAAACTAAGCCGGTGCCTCCTCCGGCGAAGGCACTCCGACGCTCAAGTCAGATAGGTCGGAATGTGAGGTATTGTCGTCAGAGACAATAGCTCGAAATTATAGGTCGAAATAACTCAAATATGTCGAATTTGAGCTGTATAGGTCGAATTAGCACACCTCGAAATGGTATTGAGAACCGTGATGAGGAAACCCGAATAGGTCGAATTACCCTCAAATAGCTCGAAATACACTCTATATAGATCGAACAAGAGCTATTGCAATATAGCTTGAATTATTGCTCTATAGCTCGAATTCGATGTATATAGCTCGAAATTAAATGCTAGAAAATAAAAAACGTACCTTAGAATGAGGCATGGGACCCCCTTATATAGTAATAAGAGTCCTTATTCGGCTAGAAGTGCAATCCAAGTAGAACTTTGACTCAAAATAGGTCGAATTAGAGCTATTTTGAAATAGCTCGAATTGGACCTTCAAATAGGTCGAATTGGGCCTCAAATAGGTCGAATTTGGGCCCATATAGCTCGAACTGGACTCCTGGGCCTCAAATAGATCGGATTTGAGCCCATATAGCTCGAATTGGGCTTTTGGGCCTCAAATAGATCTAATTTGAGCCCATATAGCTCGGATTGGGCTTGATATAGCTCGAATCGGACCTTTTCGGGCCCAAATAGATCTCGCTTGGGCTCAATTTGGGCCTACTTGGGCCGATTTCCGAGTTTTGCCTTGAATTGTAATTTTGCATTAAAAAATAATGGTGCTGACGTGGCATAATATGTCCTGAAATACGTTCGTGTATTGTATCGGATATTATGACGTGGCGGTACCGAAATATGGCACATCAGGGATTTTTAGGGGGTTTGTGTCCAGCTTTTATTTAATATGAGCTTGGAAATTTTACTAATTTTACTATGCTTTTCTTATTATTATTTCTATGTGTAATTAATACATAACAGTAGTATTAGACTTCTTTTTATTATTTTTTCTATGCATACTTAATATATGGGTAGTAATATATATATATATATATATATATATATAGAGGATTAGTCAAGAATCTTGGGGGGCTATAGCCCCCCAAGCCTTAACACTACAAGAAAATGTAGCAATGGTGTCAAAAAAATTACTCACCATTTCTATATTTTCAGTGAGCATTGATCAATGGCTATATAAAATTTTGTAACCAGCTTTGTTACTATTGGCCTCGTAGGCATAAAGTTATGTCAGCAATGGCTACAAATTAATTAGTCGCCAACAATGGTGTCAAGAAAATCACTCACCATGTAGTGTCAAAATAATCTGTAGCCATGACGTGGGGTCAAATGCTTTTGTAGCCATACAATTAGAATAACAGAAAATCAAAAATTAAAAAAAAAAAGGGCGGTGTCCGATTTTTTGGACGCCACGCCTTTTTTTCTTTTTTTTTTGAAGCGTGGCGTCCAAAAAATTGGATGCCACGCTTTTTTGTTTTTTTAAACCGTGGTGTCAGAATAATCTGACACCACGATTGTACCGCGGTGAGTGAATAATCACTCACCACGGTTTTTAATTTTATTTTTAAAAAAAACCGTGGTGAGTGAATAATCACTCACCATGGTTTTTTAAATTTTTTTTTTAAAAACTGTGGTGAGTGAATAATCACTCATCACGGTCCGAAAATTTTGAAAAAAAATTGGTGGCAGATTTACCGCCACTTTTTTGCCAAAATTTCAATTTTTTCAATTTGGTGGGCTTTTTCCCTCCATTATATTATATATACATATATAATTAATAATATACACACATAAATATATATATATATATATATATATATATATATATATATATATATATATATATATATATATATATAAACATGATATATATAGTATATATATATAAACATGATATATATAGTATATATATATGTGTGTTTAAAAATATACTTATATACATATATATATATATATATATGTTATGTAGTGTATAAAATATATCTATATATACATATAAACACACAAATTAATATATACATATATTATATAAACATCCAAACAATACATAACTGAAATAACACCAAAAAAAAAAGAGTGATAGAGAAGAGGATTTTTTGGATTTTAGAGTGAGATTTTCATATTTTTTGAGGGAGAAGAGATGATTTTCGGATTTTTTGAGGGAGAGGTGATGATTTTCGGATTTTTTGAGGGAGAGGGGGTGATTTTCGGATTTTTTGAGGGGGAGGGGAGGATTTTCGGATTTTTTAGGGAGAGGAGATGAAGAGATGCAGTTTGTAAAAAATGGGGTATATTTATAGATATATGAAATTGTGGTGACAGATTTTTTTGACACCATTGCTATCACAAGGATCCCTCAATGGTGTCAAAAAAATCTGACATCATAGATATCACATGGATTGTGCTTTTGTGGTGTCAAAAAAATCTGTCACCATGTGTAATTAAGTTTAGCTAGGTAAATCATGATTATATATGTGTACTTATTCTATAATTAGTAATAAAATTATAAAACTCATAGTAATTTGATTAAAATTAATTAGTAATTAAGTTTAGCTAGGTAAATCATGATTATATATGTGTACTCATTCTATAATTAGTACTAATTCGGAGAATTTCATTTTAATTAGGATAGTTTTAGTAAAAGTGTTGGATTTTGTTTAAAAATTAGGACACCACGGTTTTAAAAAATAAAAAATAAAAAACTCCAAAAATGCGGTGTCCCAAAAATCGGACAGCACGCTTTTGTGGACCAGATCATGCCACACGGCATGATCCGGTCCTTTAGACCATGGCATCCGATTTTTTGGATGCCTGCCATGGTGTCAGATTTTTCTGACACCACGTGGCATCCGAAAAATCGGATGCCATTTCCTATTTTCGTATTTTCTTTTGTTTTTTTATTTTATTTTACATGGCTACAAATTATTTTGTCACCATTGTTTCCAATGGTGACTAATTATTTTCACCCCATGCTTGGTGAGTGATTATTATCTCACCATTGTTGGCTACAAATTTTTTGGACTTCATTGATTTGAATTCAGTAGCTACATGGCTACAGATTATAATCACTCAACATATTTTTATAGTCATTGCCTTGTATCTTGTAGTATAAGGTGCATCCGCCCCTGGTTATGGGCGGTGATAATAATGTTTTAACTTAACAGATATTTGTTAGAAAATAACTGGATGTGATATTCTCAGGTACAAATAGTTTATGTAAAGCACTATTCAAAGTAGAGGTGGTATGTCAATGGGTTAACTTGCAAATAGGGGGCAAGTAACCCCTCGCCCCCCTCCTCTCATACACCTTCTTTTTTATAAGGATATACTTGTATACGTATATAACTATAGGAAAATAATTATCTGACAGTCTGTAACATTACAGACATAGCAAAAACGGCTAAAATTTAATTGTGTAATAGGTAACCGGTTGAGCAGGTATTATCAATTTTCTCATAAATAACATTTGGTCCTAAAAGTTTAGTAATTGCATTCTACCCAAATGGCCAACTTTGAGAAATTTGGTAGCATAGATAAGACGTCTTTTTATTTCTTTATCGGTAACGTTCTGATATTTTTGTTTCTTTTATATGGCTAAATAACAATCATTTCTTGTTTTGATTCTCTTTTACTCAAAGATAATCATATAAAAGTTGTTTTTTAAAAAGTAAATTTGCAAGATAACATTCCATGAACATGAGTTGCATAATCTTGATATAACAAAATATAACACATATTATTCTAATATAAATAAATTAATTCATCATTAATCAACATTAAATTAAAAAATCCTAATTCAAAAAAAAAAAAAAAAAAAAGCTAATGCCCTTAGTGGAAAATAAAAGAATTTGAAAATCAATATCGCTATTTTTTTTCTTATTTGCCTGCGTCAATTTGATTTGAGGAATATGGGTTTAGTTCAGTTTACTGTATTGGAATTTTCCTTCTTATACATTAGGGCTTTTTAATAGTTTTAAGTAATACAGGGGGCAAGAGTCTAAATCAAATTATCGAAGAGTTCTATTGCAATATGAAATATAATTGCGGCTGGCGTCTGTGTCACAGACGTAATATATGTCTGTAAGGCTAGCAATACCCATAACTATACGCAACTAGAATAGATAACTATATCCAGTTAAATATAGCTATATATATGTTTTGATCAACAAATATAGCTATATATAACAAGTATAGATAACTATATACAGTTAAATTAATATAACTAGTGTAGCTATATAAATTATAATATAATGATAATTTTCTAGTTTAATTTTTCATGTGTGAAGTCTTGAATCTGAGGTTTAAATATGATTCATAATTATTTTTTGTTGTAATTCTTTTATTTATTTCACTGCTTAGTTTTATAGTAATCTATTTTACTAGCCATACTATTTTTAAATTTTTATTCTTATTTACACTTATGCTTTACATGTCCTAGAACAATTAAAAAGATGACAATTTATATTATAACAACATTTTTTTTTCTATTTCGTTTTAACAAGACGATCGGTTTTGTCTTCTAAAATCTTAATAACATCAGAGATATCTTTGTAGAAGAAAATTAGTGTAGATAAGAATATAGATTAAAACTAAAGATAATTTCTATATATTGAATTGTTTACACAGTTAAGAAAGAAATTATATAAAATTTAAATATTAGTTTAAGATCCTCAGAATGTGTGCATGACTAAAATTGTCAACTAGGGGACAATGACTATAAGCCTCATGAAATCTACGTAATACGACTAAAAACATGTACAAAAATAGGAAAAGGAAACTCCATGTATTATATGCAATCATGTGAAAACAAAATAAGGAAAAAACCCATCTAGTTGGAAAAATACAAAGAGGAGGGAATTTCGTCAGTTTTTTAAAAAAAAATTATTGTAATGTCTTTGTTTTTTCTTTTTAAAGGTAATATGTATTACGATGAATTATAATTTTGGGTAATAAATTTAAACAGGTCAATTATAGAAATCATACATGCTGATGAACAAAATGAAAAATGCAACGTTTTCGTCCCTCCAAAACAAATTCTTTGCTCCGCCCTTAACTATAATTGATCATAAATAAAAATTGACTCATTTATTAACAACCTATATATTACTGACTAGTTTGTTAATAGATTGAGCAAATCTATCAGTTCATTAATAACCGTTAAATATTAAATCACTTATTACTTGCCGTATCTCTCTCCAAATCATCAAAAAGACATGGACTACAACCCGGAGCAAAACCAAGAACGAAATTTAGACAAATGATACAGACAGAGTAATTTTCCTAAATACAGAACAAACATATTGATTTTCCTCTCTTACCCTAAGGTCCCAATTGTTTATGCTTCTTTAATTTAGTAACTGATTTTATGGTTAACCATATATAAGTTTCATGCAAAATTCTCTCTCCCTTTCTATGTCTCTCTCTCACACGAGAATCTTTGCAATATCTATTGAGAAATCTAATCACCAACAATATAAACCAATCAAAAATACAATTTCAGTAAAACAATTAAATATAAGCAAGAATATAACAATTACCATAATCAATTTATATTTAATCACTAAAGTGCATAATATCGTGAATGAACTAGTGAATTAAAGAAAACACGTATAGATCCGCGTTATATATATATATATATATAGACACACACACATAAAAATTATGAAAAAGTATTCAAAAATCTGAAAAAACTATTAATTATTAGTTGTTTGTTTATTCAATTCTGCCAACACTTTACTTGAAAATACTTTTATATTTAATGCACTTTCTTTCCTTAATAGCTTTAACTTTATTATTAATCTAATAGTTTCATGATTTTTTATTTTTTAATGAAGTAAATGATTTCCGTATAATCCTGGACTCCTTTACGCGTTTTCATAATTTGATATGAAATAACTTAAAGTGATTAATGTAGTTTTCTTATGTAAAATTTAGAATAAATTCTTTGCCACCGTTATTATTTTTAGCTTTGAATATGTTTTGAAATAATCAAATAAGTAAGTCAATAAGATTTGTGCATACAACACAGTCTTCTAAATTTGTAAAATTGGAGTTCATTGAATGGAAATAAATGTTGAGGGACAATTAATATTAGTATACCTTAATTATGCAGAAGATCCCTAGAATTATGGATACCATTATGGTATTAAACAATAAGATTTTGTGAATTTAGATTAGGTAAGGGTAAAACTGAAATTTCAGGCAGATTTGCTCTGTTTTTAGGGAAATCGCTCTGTATATATCACTAGCCCTAAATTTACCATGGGGCACTCATATATTCTTTCAAATCAATAAACAAATTATAAAGTACTAAAGTATTTAAGGTGAGAAACATTATTATTCAACAAGAAAGTTATGACTTACAATAATGAAAACAATATTAGAGTTGAGCTTCGTGGTAAAAATATATAAAAGAAAGGCTAGCGTTATTGCCAAAGCAACAATTGTTGCTGCTAGAGCAGATTTTTATATTTTTCTAATTTACCCTTCTTGATTAGAGTCTTTATAAAGTAAGTTTTTAATTTCTCTTGAATACTCTGTCCCTTAATTAACCAATCCTTAACTGTAGAAATTTGGATATAAAACTTTAATTAACTTAAATAAATAGATTTCTTTTGGTCACTCCTCAAAAATTAATATGTAAGTCAATTTAAATGTTGAAAGAAGTTACATATTTGCTAGATATGAAAAAAAGATCAAAACTTTATATAACCATAACATCTTCCGTATTGAACTTCAAGAAGTTTGAGATATTAACTATCCAAAACAATTCACAAATATTTTAATAAGATCATGAAAAAATTTAATCAAAGAATTCTTAAAAAAACATTTTAACAAAAATTTAAATTTGAGAATTCCAGTTTAAAAGATGTCATTCTTATTTGTTGCTCGAGGCGAGGGTGAGTTTTGCAAATTAAAAATCAAAAGTACTTTTTTGATACCAAGAATTTCTCATAAGACAAAAGATGAATAGATAAAAAGATAGCAAAGATGAACAAAATTTGTGGCTTATCAATTGTAATAAGAGTTATGTAATTAGAATAATAAGGCAACAATAGATCTCAATTATTTTTATTTAAATTATGAATTCATTTTTGAATTGCTACAATTAAGGAACGAGTAATTTAAAAGATGATCTATGGAGATTCTAAAGATTTAATAGACACATACTTTAATTAGGGAGACTAAATTAGAGATAAATAAAATATTGCTTTGGCAACAACAATTGTTGATTTTGGCAATATCGCTAGCCTAAAAGAAAATACCTCCGGTAAGTACACTCTCAAGTTCCAAAAATAAATTTTCATCATAAAATAGGTAAAGTTGAATATAAAAAAAGGAATTGATTATAGTATATAATTAAGAAGTCCAATTAAAACAAGAGTTGGATTACGCATGATATCAGCTATGTTCTTAAAAGCGGGTCGGGCATTCAAACTGTTTAGCTAACTGGTTACTGGTTTTATAGGTTCAACCGGTTCGGTCGCTGGTTGAACCGGTGTTAGTATATTTTAGAATAAATAAATATATATATAATACATATGTGTGACAATTGAATAGAAAACAATTGTGTTGATCATTTTTTGAAGTTATACACCATATATAATGTGACAACTAAAAATTATTAAATAATAATAAGTGATGTGGGGTATTTTCGTCTGGATACGTGCCCGCTCTCCAACACTCCACGTCAGACTGCTTCAGTTCCTACTGGATGCTTAAGCAGCTTTTGAGTTCGGAACCTGCACTCAACACCACACGTAAACTAAGCCGGTGCCTCCTCCGGCGAAGGCACTCCGACGTTCAAGTCAGATAGGTCGGAATTTGAGGTATTGTCGTCTGAGACAATAGCTCGAAATTATAGCTCGAAAATAGGTCGAATATATAGGTCGAAATAAGCCCAAATAGGTCGAATTTAGGCCCTATAGGTCGAATTAGCACACCTCGAAATGGTATTGAGAACCGTGATGAGAAAACCCGAATAGATCGAATTACTCTCAAATAGCTCGAAATACACTCTATATAGATCGAACAAGAGCTATTGCAATATAGCTCGAATTATTGCTCTATAGCTCGAATTCGATGTATATAGCTCGAAATTAAATGCTAGAAAATAAAAACGTACCTTAGAATGAGGCATGGGACCCCCTTATATAGTAATAAGAGTCCTTATTCGTCTAAAAGTGCAATCCAAGTGGAACTATGACTCAAAATAGGTCGAATTAGAGCTATTTTGAAATAGCTCGAATTGGGCCTCAAATAGGTCGAATTTGGGCCCATATAGCTCTTACTTGACTCCTGGGCCTCAAATAGATCGAATTTGGGCCCATATAGCTCTTACTTGACTCCTGGGCCTCAAATAGATCGAATTTGGGCCCATATAGCTCAAATCGGGCCTTTTCGGGCCCAAATAGGTCTCGCTTGGGCTCTATTTGGGCCTACTTGGGCCGATTTCCGCGTTTTGCCTTGAATTGCAATTTTGCATTAAAAAATAATGGTGCTGACGTGGCATAATATGTCCCGAAATACGTTCGTGTACTGTATCGGATATTATGACGTGGCGGTACCGAAATATGGTACATCATGGAGTCCCCCAGTTCGTAAGAGTAATGTGTACTAACATTGGTCATACGAACTATAAAGAAGTCACATAACCGAGAATCGTGCAACGAGATCGGCGTCGTAATAAAAAACCAAAAATATGACCAAAAATATCAAAATTCGAAAATAGATCGAATTTACTATTTTTGGTAACTCGAATTGGTATAGGTCGAATTTATCTTGGGAAAAGATAACTCGAAGTCCATAAAAAATTTTCCGTAAAATAGCTCGAATTTGCCTGAAAATAGCTCGAATTTGCCTGAAAATAGCTCGAAATCCATATTGGTCGAATTGAGCCTCCAAAAATATACATCGAAATTTTCAGAAAAATTTTCTGAAAATAGCTCGAAATTAGAAATAGCTCGAATTTAAGGGCATTTTGGTAATTCCCGCATCATTTCTCCTATAAATACCCCACTCCCAGCTTCATTTCCTCATTTCGCGCCTGAGAATCATTTCAGAGCTCTCAAAAAATAGCTCGAAATAATAGCTCGAAATTACCAAAAATAGAAAGTTGACTGAAAATAGCTCGAAAAGACCTCCAAGTTTAGTAAGTGTGAGAAAATAGCTCGAAAACCTCAATATAGCTCGAAATTTACCCTTAATAGATCGAAATTTTCGTGAATAACTCGAAAAACTCTTCTGCTACTTATCTCCTTGGGTGAGTGTTGAATAGCTCGAAAATATAACTCGAATTTCGTGGTGAAATTCGAGCTATAGTACTTAGAGAAATTTCAGAATTTTTTGAAAAATTCTGAAAATATTTGAAAAATGCTAATAAATCATTTTTGCAGATTCATTCACAACGCCGCGACTCCGACGTAACCGTTCTCCACGTCGTCCATCACCACCACGATCACACCAACGAGCCTATTATAACGCTCGCAATCCGTCACGAGAGTCATCATATCGAGCTCCTCGTGAATCAAACACACGACGTCCATCATCTCCAAATCGTCCTCGTCAACCAGAATCTGCACGAATCCGATTACCTGGCGCTCCGAAACTCTTTGCCCCTGCACAGAGGTCCTACGAGCAAATTCACCCAAACGAAGAAGTTTCAGTAGATCTAGATCCTCGTGCCGGTAAACTCTCCACCTAACCTTCTTTATGACGCGAGTTATTGACCTTGAATCTTCCAGTAGTAGTAGTAGGGAAGATAGTAGTGAGTCATCTAAGGTATCTAAAGCTAGAGAGAATGCGTCGACTAGCGATAGTAGTAACGACTCGAGTGACGATAGCTCATCTAGTAATGAGAGAAACAGCAAGGATAGGGTGTCTGATATGGAAGTAGACGTAGACATCTTAGGAGATGACGAGGCTGAATCGAACCCTCTCCCCATAGTGCCTTATTTACCGTCGTCTGAGAACGTTCCCATTCCTTCCTCTAACTCTCCCGAACAACTTGCTCCGCCTAATTTGATCAATTTTGATCAGTTCCCTTCCTCGTTACCTCATGACATAGATTATTACCGCGATACGTTTGACATTCCCGACACTTATGAAATTATCGTTCCTGGGCCAGACGATAGGATGAACAACCCACCAGAGGGGTGTCTTACTATCTTTAGTGGTTATCTGCAGTGTGGTTTACGTTTTCCTATTTTCCCAATTGTCTCAGAAATCATGTCCTCTCTCAACTCTTGTCCTTCACATTTTACCCCTAATGCATACACTCAAATGTATGCTTATGCGATGCTAACCTGCATCTTTGACTTGCCTTGCTCTGTTGCCGGTTTCTGGCAACTGTTTATAGTGAAGTTCCGCAACAGAGGTGTAGACGCCGGGTTCTATTATCTGAGCTCACGAAAGAAGCAATGCTTCTTATCTGATTTGCAAACGAGTTTCGGGGCCCACTGGAAGAAGCAGTGGTTTTATATAAAAGAATCCAAGCCGCAGGAATTTCGATTCAAGCGGCTTTGGACTGATGCCCGTCCTTCACCGAGACGCCCCGATCCTCCAGTCTACACCTTGGCGGTCGTAAAAAACTTGAAAGAGCACGAATTTGATGCCTTTGAGTTGACCACTACCCCAGTGTTGCGGGCCGGCGGTTATACTTATCATGCAGGCGTTGAGCCTTCTGTCTTTGGTATAATATTATGCATGTTTTCATTCTTTTTACGCATTTATTTTATCGTTCTTTGTTGTCTTCTAACCTCTACGTTGTTCATGATTTTCAGAACGAATTGTAATGGACAAGACAAAGAAAAGGCTGGCCGCGATGAAGCGTGGCGCCAACGCTCCTCAATCCTCAGTGCCCATTCCTGAGAAGACCAGTCGTCGAGGTGCGAAGACGGCTGGTACCAGTTCAAGAAGCGGTAATGCTTCTACTGCCTCGACACGAGGAGCGGGGCGTGGTAGAGGTGCCGCTCCTGTCCCTGTTCCTGCTCCAGCTCCAGTGCCTGAGACTGTTCCTTCTCAGTTGGCTGCTGATACTGCTCCCGCTTCACCCCCTGGCGGTTCTGAGCCGATCCTCCCGGATCTTTCTCCTTCTTCTGCACCTTCATCTGGAAGAGTGCATCTTCCCTCAGTTGCTGAAGCGGCACGTCGCTTCAATGAAGCCAACCCTGAAGCAGCAACGAGGAAGAGGTCTGCTGCTACTGCTGAGGAGATCCGACGGGGTAAACGCGTCGCGCAGGAGCGAGCATATGATGCTGATGACGTCGATATTGACGTGGAGGAGATCGTCCGAGCTTCAGTCGAGTCGGGGCAGTTCACTTTGAAAGACACTACTGCCCTTCGACTCGTCAAGGGATTCATGCCGGACTTCGATCGTCAGGCCTATTATCAGGCGATGGGCCATGAGAAACTCGTCAGTCGCACTGCTCTGTCTCTGTGCGAGGTTTGTGGATTTAGGGCTTTCACTTGTCTTCGTTTTATGTACATGCTTGACTATCACTAATGTTTTTTCTTTCTTGTAGTTCTTCGTCAATGTCCAGACCATGGCTGAGAACTTCAACATGGTCATGACGACTCAGGACCAGCAAAGGGCCTTGATGGATAGGCATCATTCTTCGGCCTTGCAGGCCCAACGGCTGGAGAAACAGGCCAAGGAGGCGAAGGCTGAAGTGGAGAAACATCTGGTCGCTGCCGTTGATGAGCTGAAGGCAGTACAGGCGGAGCTTGAAGCCTTGAAGACGGCGAAAGCCGCCGTTGATCGGGAGCTTGCTGAGGAAAGGCGCCTATCCAGTCAGCTCACCACCGACTGCCAGCATGCCACTGCCCTTGTCGACGATCATGTCGACACCATCCGGACGATGAAGGATGCTGCTGCTGCTGCTGAGGCCGAACGTCTGAGACTTGAGGCTGAGCTGGCTGATGCACAAGCTCGCCTAGCGACTGCTGAGGAGGATGGCTACAACAGGGCCATGACTGAGGTATTCACTTGAAACTTGATTTTATTTCTTTTTCCTTGAAAGTTGCATATTACACTCTTACATTTTCTCTACTTGTTTCGTAGGAGCTCCCTGATGAGGACAAAGTGATGGTGGCCATCGAATTCTTCCGCTCAGCCACCTGGGAGCAGATTTCCATGGAGCGGGGTGGTTTTGATACGACCAAGGGCTACAACATGGCCCTTGATGACATCATTGCCCGCGGTGCTCTCGCCCCCGGGTTCAAGAGGGAGGACTTCAATGTCCTCAATTGCCTGAACGAGGATGACACTGAAGTCGGCGAGTCCTCTAGTGCTGCTGCTGCAGATCCTGCTCTGGCCGATCCTCCTTCTGCCGAACCTGCAGCGACGGTGGTTGACGAAGAGCCGAAGCATGACCCCTTCACCTCCTTTTATCCTCTGCGACAGGTATGGCTCTCAGACTTTGCTGACGAGCTTCCCTCTACGTCCACTGTTGCTGCTGCTTCTGGTGCTGCTCTAGACGATCCTCCGGAGGAGGGTGAGATGGGGTTCGATCCACAGATCTTGGATCAGCCTGCTGATGGCGATCAGCCTATGCCTGACGCCCCTGCTGCCGCTGCTGCTCCTCGTCAGATCTCTCCTCTCGATGATACTGGGCCCTTGAACGAGTCTTTTGCCGATATCCAGGAGCAGAGTGAGGGTGCGGTGAAGGCTCTTGGGTTGAACCTGCTGCCTTGATCCTCTACAATGGCCTGCGTACCTTTATCTTTGGCATTTGTGCCTTGTTCTTGAACATTTTTACTTTCCGTATATACATTTAGTTCTAGTACATTCTTTCCGTACAGTATTTGTTGCTAACGTTTGCGCGATTTTAGCGCTCTTGACAATTGCTTAGTACAGTTTTGACTTGCAAAATCTTTTGAATATCTTCACTCATATGTGTCTACTCTTTAAGTTTAAATTTAATACTTGTTAAAACACTTAAGTTTTATAAACAAGTGTCTATGAGAGTACGAGAACTTGTGCTCGACTCCACGAGGCTTGTGCTCGTTATGCGAAGCTAATGTTCGCGCTAGCGAAGCTATGTTCGCGGGAATACGAGAACTTGTGCTCGATTCCACGAGGCTTGTGCTCGTTGTGCAAAGCTATGTTTGCGCTTGCGAAACTATGTTCGCGGGAGTACGAGGACTTGAGCTCAACTCCACGAGGCTTGTGCTCGTTGTGCAAAGCTATGTTTGCGCTTGCGAAGCTATGTTCGCGGGAGTACAAGGACTTGTGCTTGACTCCACGAGGCTAGTGCTCGTAATACGAAGCTAATGTTCGTTTTGATTAAGTTTTTAAACTTAAAATTAGTAGACAATTTGAGTTCATCTTCATGTTTCTTGATAGATTGTAATCATGCGGATAAATAGTAGGCAACAGCTGAACTAGAATAAAATAAGAGATTTTATTAGTTTTGGGACTGAGCTCGAGTAACTTCCGAGTTGCCTACGTATCCCGCCGTATATAGGTTGGCTAGGAATCAAGTCCTCGTAGTTCGCTGCTAACTATTACAATGAGAATCCACGTAGAGGGACTCGTAATTCGTAAAAGAATAAGCGAATGAAGTACTGTAACTACGATCCTATTGTGCCACAAGGCCATTAGAAAACTAGTGTTCTAACTATAAAACCTTCGTAAGTTCTTGACGTTCCAGGGGCGTGACAAAGTCCTTCCACCCAATTCTTGTAAGTAATAATATCCTTTTGAGCTTGCTTTCTCCACTCTGTAAGGTCCTTCCCAGTTTGGCTTCAATTTTCCAACATGCTTAGTAGCTTCAACTTTCCTGAGTACCAAGTCCCCCACTTGAAAGTTCCTGAAACGGACTTTGTTATCGTATGCTTTCGCCATCATAGATTTGTACGCTTGAGTACGTTGGTATGCTGCTTCCCTAGTTGCTCCGATCAATTCCAAATCCATTTGTCTTGCCCTCAATGCTTGCTCCTCATCATAAGTAACAATTCGATAAGTTGGCATTCCAATCTCAGCGGGTATCACTGCTTCAGATCCATATGTCAATAAGTATGGAGTTTCTCCTGTTGAGGTACGAGGAGTTGTGCGATATGCCCATAATATCCCTGGTAACTCATCCGCCCAGTTTCCTCCTTCTCCCTCCAGCCTTTTCTCCAAACTCTTCACTAATGTATTGTTAGTGGCCTCCACTTGTCCATTTGCTTCTGGATGCGTAACAGATGTAAAACGTTGCTCAATCTTCATGTCCCTACACCAGTCTTGAATCTTAAAACCTTGGAATTGCCTTCCGTTGTCGGAAATTAAGACTCTTGGTATTCCAAATCGACAAACGATGTTCTTCCAGATGAAATGTTTCACATTAGCCTCTGTAATGTTTACAAGTGCTTCAGCTTCAACCCACTTCGTATAGTACTCGACAGCCACCAATAACCATTTTCTACCTCCTGTAGCCTTAGGCATTGGTCCAACTATATCTATTCCCCATTGATCAAACGGACATCCATAACTCACTGTTGTCATAGGTTGAGCAGGTGTATGAATGATCTTCGCATGCAGTTGACAACTTCTACACTTCCTTGAGTAATCCATAGCATCTCTCATAACAGTTGGCCAGAAATATCCTTGTCGGAGTATTTTCTGGGCCAAAGATCGTCCTCCTGAATGATTTCCGCAACTCCCTTCATGAATTTCGCGCAAGACTTGTTTTGCCTGTGTGGGAGATAGGCATCTCAAGAGTGGTCCCTCGAATGACCGTTTGTACAGTTCGCCATTGAACATAGTAAATCTTGCAGATTTATACTTGAGCCTTCTGATCGCTTGAGGATCATTAGGTAAGTTCCCGTTCTGAAGATAATCGATTATCTCATCCTTCCAACAAGCCTCTATGTCTACTGGCAGAACGTAATCCAATGCTTGCGCCTGTTTTGACTCAACTACCTTGCCTATAGAGGGCTGTTCTGAAGCCAAAAGAGTTACCCGCCTTTCAATAAACACTTCGGCGGTACTAGCAAATCGTGACAAGGAGTCAGCGCGTTCATTCTCTGATCGAGGGATCTGCGAAATAGAGAAAGTATCGAAATTTGATGTCACTTCCTTCAGTTTTTCGAGATACTTTACTATTGCAGCATCTTTCGCCTCATATCTTCCTTCAAATTGATTGGCGATCAACTGCGAATCCGTGAATGCCACAAGGTTCATTATACCTAATGATTTTGCCATTTGTATGCCAGCAAGCATAGCCTCATACTCCGCTTGATTGTTGGTCACTTGAAAATTTAGCCTTATTGCATAGTCGAATTCTCTACCATCCGCCGATTTTAGGTAAATTCCTGCACCTCCAGCGTCATTTGTAGACGACCCATCTACATGCAGAGTCAAGTTCCCTTTGTAACTATAGGTTTGTCACTTTTGACCTCTTCAGTCACCATTGCTACATCAAGCGCTTGCTCCGCCTCCGAGATAGTTTCAGCCACGAAGTCCGCTAGTCTTTGTGCTTTGATCGCTGTTTTTGGCATATACTCCAAGCCATATTCTCCTAACTCGATCGCCCATTTCACTAATCTCCCAGATGTCTCCGGTTTTGCCATAACTTGTTTCAGTGGTTGACTAGTTAAGACAGTAACCGGATGTGATTGAAAATATGGTCTTAACTTTCGTGCGGTTATCACAAGTGCGTATGCTAACTTCTCGATCTCCAAGTAATTCACCTCTGCTCCATTCAGCACTTTGCTAACATAGTAGATAGGCAAATGTTTCTTGTCTTCCTCGCGCACCAATACTGTGCTTAATGAATTCTTCGTTATGGCCAAGTAGAGATACAGCATCTCATTGTCCTTGGGTTTAGATAGTAATGGTGGTGTCGTAAGGTACACCTTCAATTGGCGAAAAGCCTCTTCACAATCATCAGTCCATACGAACTTAGGTGTCTTACGTAACTTCTTGAAAAAAGGTCAACTCTTTTCAGCAGAATGCGATATGAATCGACTAAGTGCCGTAATCCTCCCCACCAATCGTTGCACCTCTCGAACGGATTTGGGGGATGGTAAATCCATTATAGCCTTAATTTTGTCCGGGTTAGCTTCGATTCCTCTCTCATTGACCATGAACCCCAGAAATTTTCCGGTCTTAACACCAAATGTGCACTTCTTAGGATTTAGTTTCATCACATATTGTTTCATGATACCAAAAGCCTCTTCCAAATGTTTCACGTGATCTTCTGCCTTCAGGCTCTTGATGAGCATGTCGTCAATATAAACTTCCATTGTCTTGCCGATTTGATGATAAAACATTTTGGCAACTAACCTCTGAAAGGTCGCTCCCGCATTCTTTAGACCAAACGGCATCACTTTGTAACAGTATATCCCCCTGTCAGTGATGAAGGCCGTTTTATGTTGATCCTTTACTGCCATTAGTATTTGGTGGAAACCGCTCTGTGCATCACAAAGACTTAGCAAGGCACAGCCTGCTGTAGAGTCAACTACGAGATCAATCCTGGGTAACGGGAAAGGATCTCGCGGGCAATGTTTGTTCAGGTCGGTGTAGTCCACGCACATCCTCCACACGGTCGGCTTCTTTGGGACAAGCACAACATTGCTTAGCCATTCAGAGTATCGAACTTCAAATATATGGCCTGCAGCAAGCTTTGTTTGTACTTCCAACTCCGCAGCCTTGTTCTTTTCATCACTAAAGTGTCTTTTCTTTTGTCGGATGGGTTTAGCATTTGGGTTAACATTCAGATGATGTACCGCAACTCGAGGATCTATTCCCTTCAAGTCCGAGTCGGTCCATGCGAATACATCA
This sequence comes from Misopates orontium, assembly GCA_946800315.1. Classification (NCBI taxonomy): domain Eukaryota; kingdom Viridiplantae; phylum Streptophyta; class Magnoliopsida; order Lamiales; family Plantaginaceae; genus Misopates; species Misopates orontium. Next base: position 16,098,786 of record OX326948.1, read on the forward strand.
AAGTTTCTTCGCAAGCATTCCAATAATGCCTTCTCAACCTCCGAAGTCAACTCGCTACCAATTTTAATTATCTTGTCAGGCTCATCTTTTGACAAAATCACCTCCTTAAACTCTCCCGAAGGTTTCAGACGCTCCATTTCCATCTTCTTTTTGTATCGCAATGTCGTCTTGTCTTCTTTTTCTTCATCCAGCTTCTTCGAAGAGTCCTCTACATTGGAGGGAGTATGATCCTCCTGCATCATCTCTTGGTCCACTTGCGCAGCAAGCACCATCTCAGTATCAACTTGTTTCCCTATTTCATACGTCTCCTTTGGATGTATGTCAACTATCGCGACATTTAGATCCGTTTTTGCCTTGATAGGTTTAGTCGATGTAACGTAACAACTCCACGAATCACGATAGTTTGTAGTGAGTTCTGCAATTCCACCAGGCGTTGGAAATTTGACCTTCTGATGAATCGTTGAAATGATCATAGCAAATGCCGTTATTCCGGGCCTTCCAATCAGTACGTTATATGCGAACGGTATATCAACGATGAGATATTCCACGTTCAGTGTTCTCCTTTTCGGATTTACGCCAAAGGATGTGGGCAACAAGATCCTTCCTATGGGTTTTACTTCACTTCCACCAAATCCCACTAGTGGTGAATTAACATCCGTGATCTCATATTGCCCAAGTTTCATTTGTTGCAAAGCATCCATGAAGATTATGTTGGACGAACATCCATTATCAATCATTATCCTCTTTACCCCGTGATTTGCAATCACCGCGGAAACCACCATAGGGCAATTCAAGTATTGCGCTTCCTTAGCTTGTGGAGACAAGCTGTCGAAATCGCTATCATCGAATGTGATTCTTGTATCCAACTTATCCACCGCAAAGACAAGATCTATCTCAGGACGTTTCAGTCGTTCATTGTATATGTCTCGTGAAATGCGTTTTCTACTTTTGACCGAGTCTGCACCAGTAGGTCCGCCAGCAATCACGTTGATTCCATTCTCGATTTCATCATTCCCATTTCCCCGTTTACGCTTTGGTTCATCCTTCTTTTCATTTGGGGATCTATCCCGCTTGCGTCCTGCTGACGCCTTTTCTTCTCGTGACTCTCTATTCTCAAGGATGTACTCAATGAGTTTCCCCCCTTGAATGAGTCGTTCGATCTCGTTCCTTAGAGCCTTGCATTCGTTGGTAAAATGCCCATTCTGCCTGTGGAACTTACAATATTTCTTCGATCCTTTAGTCTCTTCAGTCTCTCGAAACGGTTTTGGAGTTCTCAGCAATCCGCTATCTTTCTCTATGGCGTAGATTTCACCAATTTGTTTCCTCAGAGGAGTATAGTTCTCAAACTTCTTGAAAGGTTGTCGATTGCGATCTCGATCTTTTCCCCTTTGCTCCTTCCTCCAATCTCTATCTTTATTCTCTTTGCCTCCATGAATTCTTGGCGAGTCCATTAATCCTTGATTCATGGTTGCCTCCTCTACTTCAATGACCTTACTAGCTAGGTCCATTACTTGCTCAATGGAATCAGGAGTGTTCCATGTTATCACTTCTATAAGCTTTTTACTCCGGCAACGATGCTCCAATACAGATATGACCGGGTCGACAGTGGGAGCATTCACTCTACCGATCTCCAGATTCAAACGCTCAATATACCTCCCCAAAGGTTCATCAGGTCCTCTATAGATATTAAACAGCGTGCTCGGAGATTTCTTCTTTACGCGATAAGTAGCAAACTTTTTTACGAACATGGTCCTAAACTGTTCAGATGATTCGATTGATCCCGAACGCAAGTTTTTGAACCATTCCTTTGCTGGACCTCTCAGACTGAGCGAAATAAGTTTCGCCCTCATATTCTCTCCATACCCCAAAACCTGCAAATCTCCATCTAATTCATCATAGTGTGCAACTGGATCAGTATTTCCATCATACTTCTTCAGAACAGGAAGATTAGTTCCTTCCTTCAACGTCAAGTTATTGATCGCCTCACAAAAGGGGTTTGACCTCTCCCTTAGTGGAATGTGTTCTGCTACAACAGGTTCCAATCTTGGTGCGACTCTCTCAGGCAAGTCCCTATCTCTTCCGGCAGTTCGACTTGCTGCAGGTCGATGATCAGGAACCCTTTGCCTAGAATTCACCTCTGCATCCCTTCCTTCTCTATCTCGACCAGTTGCCCGACTGGGAGCTCGGTTAGCATTGGTCCTCACTGAACGAGGATTCCTCCTTTCAGGCGAGGGAGATGGATCCCTTGGCCTTGTCATCCTAGTTTGCGTATACTGCCTCGAATCACGACGCTGGGTCGGATGAGTCCTTCCTTGCTGCGGTGGCGCAGGCTGTGTTGCTGGTTGTTGTGCTATTGGAACTTGAACATTCTGTAAAACAGAAGTGTTAGCCAATTGCTGCACAATCATTGGGACCATAGTCCTTTGGAATGCCGCCATTATTTGATCCAACTGAGCGGAATTCAATAGCTGTTGTTCCGTGGGAGGAACTTCAGGTTGATTCGCTGTTTGAGTTGGAGGATCAAGGGGAGTGCTAGGTGCTGCCACTGATGTTCGCTCAGAAGCATCATGTGCCCGATTATCATCCTCCCTCTGTGATCTAGTCCTTCCTGCCATTCCATTCTTATCCGTTGCTCTCCGTTGAGCCATTGAGTGTCAGTGTTTGTTACTAAGTGCGTGTAGAAGGTTCCCACAGACGGCGCCACTGATGTGGGGTATTTTCGTCTGGATACGTGCCCGCTCTCCAACACTCCACGTCAGACTGCTTCAGTTCCTACTGGATGCTTAAGCAGCTTTTGAGTTCGGAACCTGCACTCAACACCACACGTAAACTAAGCCGGTGCCTCCTCCGGCGAAGGCACTCCGACGCTCAAGTCAGATAGGTCGGAATTTGAGGTATTGTCGTCTGAGACAATAGCTCGAAATTATAGCTCGAAAATAGGTCGAATATATAGGTCGAAATAAGCCCAAATAGGTCGAATTTAGGCCCTATAGGTCGAATTAGCACACCTCGAAATGGTATTGAGAACCGTGATGAGAAAACCCGAATAGATCGAATTACTCTCAAATAGCTCGAAATACACTCTATATAGATCGAACAAGAGCTATTGCAATATAGCTCGAATTATTGCTCTATAGCTCGAATTCGATGTATATAGCTCGAAATTAAATGCTAGAAAATAAAAACGTACCTTAGAATGAGGCATGGGACCCCCTTATATAGTAATAAGAGTCCTTATTCGTCTAAAAGTGCAATCCAAGTGGAACTATGACTCAAAATAGGTCGAATTAGAGCTATTTTGAAATAGCTCGAATTGGGCCTTCAAATAGGTCGAATTGGGCCTCAAATAGGTCGAATTTGGGCCCATATAGCTCTTACTTGACTCCTGGGCCTCAAATAGATCGAATTTGGGCCCATATAGCTCAAATCGGGCCTTTTCGGGCCCAAATAGGTCTCGCTTGGGCTCTATTTGGGCCTACTTGGGCCGATTTCCGCGTTTTGCCTTGAATTGCAATTTTGCATTAAAAAATAATGGTGTTGACGTGGCATAATATGTCCCGAAATACGTTCGTGTACTGTATCGGATATTATGACGTGGCGGGTACCGAAATATGGTACATCAATAAGCTTTCAGAAATGAATGCCAAATTACAAACGTCTCAAAAACTATAATTGCTCTTTGATTTATGGTACACATACAATAACAAATTCAATTAAAAATTTAAATCAAATAAGCATAAACAAATTAAATTAGTAATCAACACCTAAATTAATGACTACATTATAATTAAGATCAAATTATGAAAATAATTAATTTCAGAATATATTAAATATTAATTTGTGTAATCTCACAACTATTATCTTCTAAAAGTCTTGAATTGCAATTAGCCGAAATTCATATCATCTTGTTCAATTTAGGGCTGGTGGAACTGTCAACCAAAATCAATTCAGCAGCTAAATGCTAATGGACACGGAGAAACTCAATTCAGCAGCGTCTCCGCCACGAGCTTTGCAATCAGTTGAAGGTGTGCCGCGCGACGTCCCCTTCTTCTTCTTCAGAAGCTGCTGGAAAACTTACGAGAAAAGAAAAAGTAAATTTTTAAAAAAAGTCGAAAACGCTTAACAAAAACCGTTTCTTCATATCTAAAAATTCTGAACAGAAACTTTTGAGTTTCTAGTTTAGCAGTCGCTCGCCGCTTCTGAGCTTCGGCCAAGTTTTGACCGTTTTCAGCGCTTGGCTCCGCTTCGCTCACACTCCGGCCCAAACGGTGACCAGGCGGACCGACAATCCGCTTTTGGAAACACAAGATATCAGTATCCATTCCATTTCTTAAAAAGACAATAATAGTCATGAAATTTACCTTGATAAACAAAATTAAAATTAGGTGCTATATCAAGTCTTAGTCGTTATATCTTGAAAGACAATTTACTTAGACTTATAAGCAAGCATCCTAGAATATCAATATCTTATAAGAGTCTAATTCGTGCATTGCCTAACTTCAATCCGAATTCTGAATTTCTCCTTATCTTTCTAATACAATGTCACTATTATTACTACACGTTCTCATTATTATAATATGTCTGACAACAACACAACGATCAATAGTACTTTTCTCCCGTGCGATATTATCCCAATTCATTTGGCTTTTGGTTTGATTAGAAATTTTAATGAATGAAAAATATTTATTAAAATCGGATATTTTCATCGACTGATGTATCTCATGACGAAACACTCCACGTCAAACTGGTTCAATTCCTACTAATTCCTGAAACAACTTTGAGTCTAAAACCTTTACACCAAGACACCAAACATAAACTTCGCCAGATAGCCTCCCCGATGTAAGCCCTCTTATGTTTAAGGTAGAGACTCGTTCTATAAACAATACGATGCGTCAACTAATACTGCTCTAGGTCAAAACTTTTGCATATGAGTCGAAAGTTTTGGAGTTCAAAATATTGGACCAGGGACCAATGTGCAATAAGTTGAAACTTATGCGGGTCGAAAATCTCAAGGTTGAATAGTACAATTTACAGGTAGAAATTATCAGAGTAGGGCCCAAGGTGCAACAAGTCGAAACTTCTGCACTCGATGGTTGAAACTCTGATAGGTTGAAAGTCAGTAGATCAAAAGTGTGTAGTTGTGGTCAAAAGCGTACCTTAGAATGATAATTGCAAGTGTATTTATAGTTAATTATTTTCTTAATTTATCACAGTATCATGGCTTCGGCTTCGACTTTGTAGGTCAAAGTATGTAGTTGTGGGTTAAAAGCGGATCTCATAATAACAATTGCAAGTGTATTTATAGTTAATCATTTTCTCAACAATATGAGTATCATCGCCTTAGAATTTGCGGGTCGAAATATGTGAGCTGACAGTTTCTTTTTTGGATTGAAACTTTTCCTCCTTGCATGGATCGAATGTTTGCCATTTGGACCAAACATTCGACCTACTTGGTCGAACTTTCGACCTATTAAAGTCAAAGTTTCAACCTATCTCAGTCAAGAGTGAACCCTTGTCCTTTTTTTTTGTTAGAAGAACCCTTGTCCTTCAATTGCTTAAAATTATCATTTTGTCCTTATTTGCCACATGACATATCTTTTTCGAACACATGTCAATGACAAATTATGACGCAACATTTATTTTATAATTCATTATTGGAAAAATCAAATGGAATTGTGCTTATCAAAACCTTAAGTCTTAACCATAACGACATGAAACAAATTACACAGCAGCACGTTTTGCGTATATATATATATATATATATATATATATATATATATATATATATATATAGGTTAGCAATATTCTCTATTTATTCAATCGATGGAAGTGCCAAGTAAACGCAACAAAATTATCCGTTTGTGACAATCAGACTATGAAAATAGCCAAGATTTCTGTAATTTAAGTTGCAAGATGTTTTGCTTGAAAGTTCGAACTAATGGTTCAAATTTTCATTCATTGACCAGATATACTTTTGTTTTTTTTTTTTTTTAATAGATATACTTTGGTTGAAAATGGACAACTTTAATATTTACGTCAAGAGCAAACACGACTAAGATTAGACGGCACAATCCACAATCCACATGAACAAACAGCGGTGTGGACCCGAGAATATAGTAATTGTATGATTTATTATCAACACGATTGTAACAAAAAGTGCAAACGAAGTGGTCCCCACATATATGCATATAGCCATTAAATGGTTCTCGTGGTCACCGGAATTACTCCCATAATGTCTAAACCAACACGTGACGCAAAATATATATGGAGTAGTAATGGACCTTATGGTATACATTGTGTACTAGACGATATACAATAATTATAGTAAGAATGTACTAACGTCTTTTTTATTTTATTTTTGTGAAAACGACATATTAAAATATATCTTTTACATCCATTGCAAAAACAAATTTATTTAAGTTTTCAAAACATTTGGAAAGACTTCAAAAAATTGCAAAAAGAATTCCTAATATTTAGCAAACCAAAATATACACTAAAACCAAAACGTTGATTATGTATGAGAATTTGTAGTTTTAAGAACTAAGCAACATAGTTTCTCAAAGATGAGGGTGATTTGTGCAATTTATCCATAATTTTTTGATTTTATTTAGTTTTTTAAGAAAAAATGCCCTGTAAGGCTGTAACTTTTGGTAAAAACGTTTTTTGGTGTGAAAAATTCCGTGTGGCAAAATGTTTTTACACCTGTACAAGAAATTGAACAACTCGGCGTCCATATAGGCAAAAGCCCATTTACAGTCCGATCGAACATATTTTGCAACAAAAGTTAAAACCTACCGGACAGGATCACGACCCGAAAAGTTACAGGGCAAAAGTGTCAAAATGCCAAAGTTAGTGGGAAAAAATGATTTCTCATTTCTGCCGTATCTGTTAAATCTCTCGAAATATGACTAAAAAGTATGTTTTTGTTATAAAACTTATTATAGGAATAACTTTTTTCGTTATTTTCATTATATAGAAGTATGATGAGTTCACATAAACAACCTATGCTTTGTCTTTTTTAGATTTTCTTTCTTCCCATGCCGTCTATGCATGAAGAACGTGCCTTTTTCCCGTGCTTTAACTGGGAAGTTTGGCGTGCATCTTTTGTTTTAATTATTTTTATTTTGGTAGGGGTGGAGGGATGGGTGGTAGCTTATAATGCATGGTTTGTTCATATCTGTGCACACTTTAATGACAATACTCTACACACATTAAATCTGCAAAAAAATGATCATTTGCAAATTAGGAGATAAGTACACGCACGCACGTACACATATATTGCGTGTATATAAAAAAAAAGTGTTAATGACTATTTCATTTAGGAGCAAGTGAGCAAGCAAACCATCTCAAAGACTGGGCACACAAATAAATAAAATAATAATAATAATAATAATAATAATAATAATTTCATTGTAACTTTCATTTACTCCACATACATAGCTACCAATTATATATAGTTGTTCAATTTGCAAATAAAGCAGTGTACCTAAAAATATTGTACTGATCGATACAAGGCCGAAGCAAGCAAAAACTGTTTAATGAATAGTACAATAATCAAAGTAAATAATTTTTGTAAATACGGGATTATAGGGGTGTTCATGACCCGCCCAATCCGTCGAAACCCGACCCGTCGAACCCGCAACCCGCATGGTTTAGTTTTTAACTTAACATGCTCGGGTTGATAAATTGGTAACCCGCAAATTTTGGGTATGATCACATTTTTAATGACAACCCGCCAAAACTCGTCCGCATACACCTTGGTTTATATATATGTAGAGGAATGAAGGGAGCAAGGAAACTTTTCGTAACTCATATAGTTGTATATATGTTCATAATATTGCTATAATATTCTTCTTTTTGTTAGTTTATGTTGCTTGGTAGTTGTATTTTGGGTTATGAATCAATTTAAATTGTTCATTTTATAATGTACGTTGGTAAAATGTCCGTTTACATCCTTATATTGTTATTTTAATTAAATTAATTTGTGGTTTAAATATTTTATTAGGTTATGTTATTGTTTTTCAGTTGTTTTTTAGAATGCCAAAATAGATTAGTTTTTGTTTTTATGCCGAAATATTACTATAATTTTTCTCACAATTTAAACCCGCCATCCGCCCGCAACCCGCAACCCGCAACCCGCATGGTTTAGTTTTTAGCTTAATCTGCACGGGTTGACATATTGGTAACCCGCTAATTTTGTGTATGATCACATTTTTAATGACAACTCGCCCAAATCCGTCCGCAAACACCCCTACGAGATTATATTATTAAATCATATTTTAATTTTTAACATGAAAAATGTCAAAAAAACTGCTTCCAGTTAGGGGTGAAAAAAGTATTGAGAGGGTAAAAAACAATAGAATTCCGACCGTTAAAATCCAAGTCCCATTCTCGTCATTGACCAGACCATACTACACTGACTACTGGTGCTGCAGCGGAATCAGCAGATAGGAGGAATAGCACAAACAAGAGAATATCATCATTTCATGCCAACCCCATCCATCAACCTCCTTAAACACTGTGCCCTTCACACACCAATTCATTTTTTTTCTATAATAATTCACCAGTTTTCAAGAATATGACCCAAAAAAAACGATAAACTCTTTTCAGATGCATCGATTTTTTACTCTCTTTACTTTTGATAAAATGACAAAATTTAGGCTGCGTTTGCAAATGCTTATTAAAAAGGTTTATTGATTTTTTCGGTCATATAAGCATATTTAGTATTTGCAGTACTGACTTTTGCTTCTATTTATCTTAAAAAAAGTCAAAAAATGTATCAACCTCAAAAGCTCTGTGATGCTTCTCTAATTGCTTTTAAAAATATGGTATTTAAAAGAAAAACAATAAGAAAAGTCACTTATCAATTGTTTTTATGAACACCTAATTAATGTTTCAATTAGCTTTTTAAGAAAATTTGTAAACCCTTCCCTACTTTAATCAAAAGTAATAAACAAGCTCATTTTATAAGTTCTTGCAAATATCCTCTTATTTGTAAAGTTTCGATTATTTAAAGCATCTCTTGCAAATTAAGACGCGTTTTAGTTTTAATTGGCACAAAACAGTACACTCAAAAAGGTATCGACCAAAAATACTCATGTGTTATCTCTAATTATCTAAAAAGTTTTGTGTTATTTTAATTAGCAAAACCCATCTGTATTATTCGATAATTAGCATAGTGCAACCATTTTCGTTTTAAGAGTTGACTAAAGGTAAAAACAATATTATGTGCTGTAAAGCTTATTTCACTAGAACTCACGAAACTAATACATCAGATTGGAGGATATAAAATAAAAGAGAGTTATTACCAATCTTATTGAAAATGCAGAGAGGTCATTGCTAGTTTTATAAATTACGGGGGGCTTAATGCCAATTTCATAAAAATTCAGCGGTTTTTTTGCCAGATTATTAAAACACGGCAGGGGCAAAATCGTCTAAAAGAGACGCAAATTAAGAGCAAGTTCACAATTTCAGCGCGTGTAGTTCAAAAATGAACGACTAGATTTTGCAATTAACTGAATAATAAAGGTGGGAATTTGGCGATAAAAATAATGCAAGGGCCTTTTTGCCAATAAGAGATAACACATGTGTGGCATGAGTTAATTCATCTAATTTTCACTTAATTTTCATAAATTGTGAGCTGATATGGCACTAGTTGATGTGGGAGTTGCAGGATTGGAAGGAGGGGTGGCCTGTGCGACTGGGCGACATCTAGTCACTAGGATGGGGTGTTAACAATTCTGTTAGTATATTGTAGTTTTGGACCTTTTGGTACTATTTTTTTGTGTGATTAAAAATTTTAAATCTTACTTATGTTTTCCATCATCTTCGGTAAGTAACAATCATTAGTATTTTATATTTGGCAATGACAGTTAATTGATGATTTGATTCTTTGAAAGGAGGAATCAAATCTCATTGTCATATAAAAAAGGTCTCTAACTATCAGTAAAAAACACAACAACAAAAAAAGATGCATAGGCCTTGATCCCTTTCCTTGTTAATTTTTTTAATATTTGAAGTATAACTTGCAAGATGGAAGATCTTGATTTTACTGCATGCAAAAGGTTCAGTCTATCTCTAATTTCCATGTATTCACCTTAGGTTTGTAATTACAGGTGGAGAAGGGGAGATTAAAATTGCATTCCTTTTCTTTTTGAGACTTTTCCTATTTTTGATAAATTTTCGAAGTTCTTCTTCAATAGTTACATTTTAGTATTTACTATTTACTAACTCCAAGTCTTGCTCATGCCTACGACATTACGGGCCTACAATGTCACATGCCTACAAGGTGATAAGTCAGCACTCAAAAAGATTACGTCAACTAATTCATAGTGTATTCTCCTTTAGACAACTTTATTTGCGATTGCTCAGTTGACGACCTCTTGATTTGGCATGTATCACCCCTTAACAGTCACCGACAACAAGTCTTAACTCAGGTGACTAGGTTACAAAATCATTGAATTATTGATTTATTAGATTACATGATTATTGAATCTTCAACCTAAAAAGTTACAAGGTTATTGGACTTAAGAACTCTAAATTTACAAAGTGAGTCACTGGAGGTTATTAAGTCACACACCTATGCACGTTTAAGGTAGCACTATCAAGTGGAGGTGATCTCGTACACTACTCGAATCATGACTTTACTTGGATTTAGATCATTGTGGTGTATTGAAATAGCATACAAAGATATACCGCATCAAATTCTAATGATTTATAGCTAGTTTCGTTTCGGAACTTTTCTTGGATAAATTTATTCATATGTGAAAGTACCAAGGCTTTATGTTATGGTGAAAATTGGAATAGAAATACAGAAAGAAAAAAAAATAACACAGTAAACATTTGTGTCTAGTTAATGTTTATATTTAATAAAAATTGTTAGTTACTTAACCGTTGATATTTCATAAGACAGTCGACACGGAAGTCGAGAAGCAACAGTGTTGGTATGTATAATTAACACATCAAAGTATGTCGTTTAGATGACAAGACAGCTCTATTACAAGAATAATACTATATATAACTTATTATATGTAATGTAATGTAAAAATAAAAGTAGGTGGACAAGTCCAAAAATCCCTTTTGTTGTTTGGTTTGTAAGAAACTCCCAATTGGCACCACCAAAGCCATCATCATCTCCGATTTGGGTATTTGTGCTTTTTGGTATGTGTGCTGCTCTTGCTATCTTTTCCGATGATTGGGGGGAGGTGTCCTTTGGATTCTCCTCAAACGCACATACACCACCCAGTGCGTGTTCTTTTTGTGCCTAATGTTTAATATTTTGTGTTAACAAAACAAATGTCTCCAAAACAGTCGCCATCATCACAGAGTGCTCCATACCCTCGGGACTTGACCTCCATTTTCACGTAATTTTCACCCTCTGATTCTGATCAGACCACACCACATTATGCTCTTCATTGAAAGATATATTCTGCAAACAAAAGATAAAAAAAGAAAGAGATCAATGTCCACGTGATGTAATAAGGTTAGTTAGTTAGAGGGAGACCACAAACTAAACTACTAAAAACTCTTTTTAACACCATCATGCAAACCCAAACAGACAGACAACTGTCCTAAAGTAGCCCAAATCTTTTTCATATGTCTAATTACTAAATTTACTCTTTATATACAATACATACTTGTTCAAACTTCTCTCTCTCTCTCTCTCTATATATATACGCGTCATCAACTCATGGGTGCGTGTCCATTTGCCCTCTCTTAGGTTTCATCACCAATTTTGTACACCAAGTACATAAAAGAATAGAGGAGAAATATTCTCTAGAAAAATCCCATCTTTTTATTTTTCTGTTGTTGTTTTCACATTTCTACGAGGTGGGTTTTTTTTGCTTTCATCTCATCTCTCTCATGTGTTGTTTTGTGGTGAAACCAAATACACCTCCATATCTGCCTCTTCACCACGTGGTTCTTGCCTTTTTTCACCTCATTTTCTGCTCTTTTTGAGCTCTACTTTGTTCAATTTTTTCAACTCTCCATATCATATCCTCCCTCATCAATACCTCCGCCTTAATTCTTTTCATTCTTTGCAAAATGGGTTGTGATCAAATTCTTCCAAAATTCTTGATCATGATGTTCTGGTGATTCTTGTTAAATAACACTAGTAGTTGTACAATTTTTGAGTGTGTTGCATTTTCTTATATGGCTTCATTGATTCGGTTCCGCAAGCTCTGTCTCGTGGAGCCGGTGAAATGTTCGTCATACGAGCCATCGAGAGTTGAAGCCAATAAGGTCTCGCCAAAAGTTGATCAGAAAACATATCAAAGTACAAGCACTGCACTATTAGAACAAAACCCGAAAAGGAAAAGGGAGAAAAGGCCAGCTAATGAATGGAGGTGCATTGATTCATGTTGCTGGACAATTGGATACTTGTGCACTATTTGGTGGCTGCTGATGTTTGTGTACCAATGCATGCCGGCGAACTTTCCGGGACTTAAGGCCCCGGAGCCACCGGGGTTGAGGCTGAGCCGAGAGGGCGTTACTGCGCTTCATCCGGTGGTTTTGGTGCCCGGCATTGTCACCGGTGGCCTCGAGCTCTGGGAGGGACGCCCATGTTCCGAGGGACTATTTCGTCGACGCCTCTGGGGCGGTAGCTTTACTGAGATATTCAAAAGGTTTGTGTGTGTGTGTGTGTGTGTGTGTGTGTTTTTTTTCTATGGGGTTTTGATGTAAAATCATGATTTGTGCAAAAAGACATATGTGAGAAGAAAGAGGCAAATAACCAATGTATGTTGCTTAAGTTGTAAAAATATTCCTATGAATGATAAATAGGCAGAGAGAATCCTCTGTTTGTGCAAAAATAGAAATTTCAAAATTAAATGTGGTTTTTGCTAATTTATTTCTCATATGGGTTTTTTGCCTTTTTGTTGTTTTGCTATTAGCTATTTTTTTATTTTGAAGTTTCAATTTCTTGGATTGAACTGTTGATACCAATTGAGAATTTTTTGGTGGAATATATAGGCCTATGTGCTGGCTGGAGCATCTTTCACTGGACAATGAAACTGGGCTTGATCCGCCTGGAATTCGGGTTCGGGCTGTGCCGGGTTTGGTTGCAGCTGACTATTTTGCTCCTGGGTACTTTGTTTGGGCTATACTTATTGAGAATTTGGCGCGCATTGGATATGAGGGGAAGAACATGTACATGGCTGCTTATGATTGGAGACTGTCGTTTCAGAACACAGAGGTATAATCAACTTAGTACATATTTTTGCTTAATACTTTGCAGTAGATATTTATTTTGGCATTGTGTTGGAATTAATGTTTATGTTTGAATCTTGATTTTTCTTATGTTAGAGGCAACTGGTTTATAACATTTACTATATTTTTCTGCAATAAATGGAACCTGCCATTCTCTGTAGTTTAGCAGGAGGGAGACGAATATTAAAGGATTGTAATGTTACTATTATGCACAAAATAGTTTAAAACTATTTATTAATATTCCAGAGTTCATGATTTTTATATATTCATTCTCTAAGCTTGTTGAATAAATCTTAAGTATGAAAGTTGTACCTTGTATGTGTAAGCTGAAAAAGTTTGAACCTTTTTCATTCAAGTATAACAACTTGTTTTCCATTTCATAGAAATATGGCACCACCCCTTGCCGTATTGCCTAAGCAGCCATGATTTAGATCCATTATCTACATTTATGTACTTATACTTGTGATTTGATTCATAACTGGATGAGCAGACGAGGGACCAGACTCTGAGTAGATTGAAGAGTAAGATCGAGCTTATGTATGTAACAAATGGGAATAAGAAAGTGGTGGTCGTGCCTCATTCGATGGGTGTAATCTATTTTCTGCACTTCATGAAATGGGTTGAGGCTCCGCCACCTATGGGAGGAGGAGGCGGGCCTGACTGGTGTTCCAAGCACATAAAAGCAGTTATGAATATTGGTCCGGCGTTTCTTGGTGTTCCTAAAGCTGTTGGTAACATATTGTCGGCCGAGAGCAAAGACGTTGCTTTTATCAGGTTAGGCTAAACAAAATGTTTGCAATACATTTGCTTCATTCTCCTTAATAAAACAGATAATTATACGTGAGCCTTATGACGTTCGATCTAATAACAGAAACTTCCTTCTGACGTTTGATTGAATGTGAATTAACTTTGAGTACTTAATTTTGCAGAGCTATGGCTCCAGGACTGTTGGATTCTGAAATGCTTGGATTTCAGACATTGGAACATGTAATGCGCGTATCTCGAACATGGGACTCCATCATTTCTTTGTTACCCAAAGGAGGGGAGACAATTTGGGGCAACTTGGATTGGTCACCAGAAGAAGATCATGTTTGTGATTCAGCGAAGAAAATGCAGCAGCAGAAGGGGAACAACACCGATGGTAGGAGGGGCTTCCATGTTCAGGAGACAACTAAGTTTGGGAGAATCGTCTCGTTTGGGAAGACAGCATCTGAGTTGCATTCGTCAAAGCTCCCACCTCTTGGTTCCCAGGTATATAAAGCTCGTAGATTGTTCTCATGTATGTTCCCTTTTTTCTCGTAAGATATTAAGAAAAAATTACCTTTGTCAAGAAAGGAGTCTATGGAAAGTTAAAACTTTAAATGAGCAAAAACATATAAAACTTAAGCACAGTAATATGTGGATTAGCAACGCATTCATGCAAATTTGCAGGCATGACTGAAATATGATCTGCTAATTCTTTTCTTCTATGTTTCAACCTAATGTGCACAAAACAGTCATCTTCACGAAACGGTACCACCTCCTCGCTATCCAATGCATCGTGTGGAAAAGTATGGACAGAGTACGATGAGGTCAGCCAGGAAAGCATCTCGAAAATTGCTGAAAACAAAGCATATACTGTGAAAACTTTGTATGATCTTCTCCGCTCTATCGCTCCAAAGATGATGAAACGTGCCGAAGCTCACTTCTCACATGGTATAGCCGACAACTTAGATGATCCAAAATATAACCATTACAAATACTGGTCAAATCCACTTGAAACCAAGTAAGCACAAACTCCCTACCATCTTTTGCTACCAAATTCTTTTTTGCAATAAGATTCTTATATGCTGATTCCTATTTCTTGTCCATGTTAAGGTTGCCTAATGCCCCAGACATGGAGATCTACTGTCTTTATGGAGTCGGGATTCCTACAGAACGATCATACGTCTATAAACAATCGCCTCCTGGTCGTTGCGGAAGCATTCCTGTCCAAATCGACAGTTCTGCTGATGGAAGTGAAAACGGCTGCCTAAAGGGCGGAGTACATTTTGTGGATGGAGATGAAAGTGTACCGGTTTTGAGTGCCGGTTTCATGTGTGCCAAAGGTTGGCGAGGCAAAACAAGGTTCAATCCCTCAAAGATCGCAACATACGTAAGAGAATACAAGCATAAAGCACCAGCAAGTTTGCTCGAGGGAAGGGGTTTCGAAAGTGGTGCACATGTTGATATTATGGGGAACGTAGCGTTGATCGAGGATGTGCTTCGTGTGGCTGCTGGAGAGACCGGAGCTGAGCTCGGGGGAGATAGGATATATTCGGATATCATGAAAATGTCTGAGAAAATTAACATTCGGCTGTGAAAGATTTTGTCGTAGAGAGAAACGTTGATTGGTGTACTGACATAATTAAGGACTCGACTCGAATAACAGGATGAACGGGATTGTTCGATGGATGGCTGATGATATCGACTGCAAGTTTTCGATTGATTAGGGTAACATTGTCACTTCTTGTAATCAGATGAATAAAAATTTTGTAAGTTACTTGTGTAATGAAATGAAAAATATAATAAAAAGAAAAAAAATTGCTTTTGGTTTAAGTTTGTGTGCATGGTTTGGACAAGTTGTGTTATGCCAACTCTCAAAGATGAAATATGGCAACTGGTATTGAAGATTGGTTCACAGAAGACTAATATTAGTTGGGTGTTTTACAAGTCATCACAGCTCATACATAGAAAAAACTTGAGCAAGACACGCAAGTACCAGAACAGAACTTGGAACAACTGCTAATTCTTTGAACCTTTCACTTGAATGTCTTAAATAATACTGGTGAGTTGCACCAAATTGTAATAATATTCTCTCGGTTTTGAAAATTAGAAAATCATCTAGAACAAATAGCAGTACCACTGCTGTAGAAGAGAAAATAAAGTGAAAAACTTAATTAATATTGTAGGTTAAATAAAATATAGCTAAAACTAAATTTTGTCATTTAAGCAATTCAAAAGCCGCTATAATTGAGTGAAGTGTTTAAAATAGTACAATTAGAAGTTATATTTCATTATTATTCGTCAGAAGGCACTACATCTTTTGTAATATATGTGGAACTTGAAGGTGTCGTCGTAATTAATTTGTAAATCGTGAAATAGGCATATACATAAATTAATGTCCGAAGGTCAGATTTAAGAATACATGAGAGGTGTAAAAATTGAAATTTGACATGAATTCCAGCTCAAGACAGCCACCAAACATTCAATTCAAACAAATATTTATATATGAAAAATAATAGAAGAAGACTGATGAAAACCAATTAGCGTTACACCTTCACCCAAGGGATTGAACCTTTTTTGTCTTTTTTATTCCCCTTTGTTGAGATTATTACACGAATTTGTAGTAAGACTAAATCTTAAGATGTTTGCATTTCAACTAATTGTCCAATTATGCAACCCCAAATCCTTGTATAAATTGCCCCTCTAAGCATTTGTTTTTCTCCACACTCCCATTCATCAATTCTTGTATACTTATAAGACATTGTTTTAGAAAAATGATGAGCAATATTTATGTTGTGCTAGTTTTGTGGGTAATTGGGACAATAAATGCACAGCCTTTGGCTCCAGCATTTATCTTGTTTGGTGACTCGGTAGTTGATGTGGGCAACAACAATAATCTCGAGACCATTGTGAAAGCCAATTTCAAGCCGTACGGACGGGATTTTATCAAACACAGATCAACTGGAAGATTCTGTAACGGAAAACTTGCTTCAGACTTCACTGGTAAAATATTCATTTATCATCTTCTTATTGAGCTATATATTCATTGTGTTAATCTTTAATTGACCCCCCCAAAAAGAATTATTGTTATTTTAATTGGCAAAAACTCTCCGATGTTATTCAATAATTAGTACAGTAGCCCCATGCATTCGTTGGCCCAAGGTAAATAGATAATTATGTCCCTATAAACTTATTTCACCAACCTTACAAAATTAATGAATCGTGTTGAAGGAATAAAATAGAGGGGGAGTATTGCCAATTTTATAAAAATACGGGGATATATTGTATACAAACACGGTGGGGGTCTTTTGCCAGTTCTATTCTTCGACCACAATGAAGGCAAGATCGTTCAAAATGAGACGTGAACCAGAAACAAATTCACACATTAAGCGCGTGTAGTTTAAAATTGAACGTCGAAGAATTTATCATTGACCAAATAACCACTAGGACTTTTTCCTAATTAAAATTACACAACTTTTTGCCATTACCCTCTTATCCCTACCTCATTAAGTAGTTATGGTGATATAAGTATATATTTCCCCATCACATCTACAAGTACACACATGACCATTTTTATTTTGAACAACATAATTGCAGCTGAGAATCTTGGATTCACTTCATATCCACCAGCCTACCTTAGCAAGCAAGCTAGAGGCAAAAACCTGTTGACTGGAGTTAATTTTGCATCAGGTTCTTCGGGATTTTATGACACCACAGCAGAAATCTATGTAAGTTAGTCCGAAAATTAAATCAAGAAACTTTATGTTATTGTAGTATATAATAAA
This sequence comes from Misopates orontium, assembly GCA_946800315.1. NCBI lineage: Eukaryota > Viridiplantae > Streptophyta > Magnoliopsida > Lamiales > Plantaginaceae > Misopates > Misopates orontium. The sequence continues at coordinate 16,116,524 of OX326948.1, forward strand.
CTTTTGATGTTTTTTGTAGAATACAATTCCATTAAGCAAACAAGTGGAACTGTACAAAGAGTATCAGAAGAAGCTTGTCGGTATTGTGGGTAAATCAAATGCTTCGTCGATAATATCGCATGCGGTGTACTTTGTTAGTGCAGGAAGCAGTGACTTTGTTCAGAATTACTATATTAACCCTCTATTGTACAAAAAGTACACTGCCGATCAGTTCTCCGACATTCTCATGGAGTCATACAAAACTTTTGTTCAGGTAATAACATCTAAAACACTATAATTAATTATCAACAAAATAAAAAAACATCTAAAAAAATACTCTTAAGATTTGTATAATTACACAGATATTCCCAAAATTTTAAAGTATTATAAGGACCCTCTATGACTACATGTTTTTACTGCAAATTGGTGTCTAAACTTAGGAGATATTTATGTATAATGTCCCTATATCTAAGGAACTTTTTGCCAACATTTTTTCCTATTGAGATGTATTTAGTATATGTAATTCGTTATTCTTAAGCTTCCAATTGACCTTGGTGCTAAGAGTACGACTCAGTTCACACGTATATGAGGAAAAAAACATCATTGTAAAATGGTGGGCTCAAGCCCAATTACTTATAGTACAGAAGTAAAGTTCTGTGAAACGTATGCCCACTTGGGATTAGGAGCAGTACAATAAAGCCCAAAAAGACTTACATCTTATTAAGAATTATGTGTAAGCCCAGATTTAAAAATTTAAATGACCTAGTTTTTTTTTATGGAAAAAATGACCTAGTTATTTTCATTTATTCTAGATTATATGAATATTATGTAGTAGTTATGTTGTCTTATATGTATTATTATGGTTAGAAAAAATGTATCCCAGGAAGTACTATAGATTGTAAAGTAGTGTGTATTTGCATAATAAGTATAAAAAGGTATCTTGCTAGACTTTCTAAATTTTCACCTTTTTTAAAAAAAAAAATTGTTTCAAACTCGTATTTGAACATTTTAGAGATTTTAAGAATTATCATAAAATAAAAGTTTATGTACGTTTTCGTAAAGAATGTCAAATGTGTATTGCCTCTTTATTATTATTTTTTATTTGATGAATTGACAATTTTCTTTTTAGTTCTAATCAAAATGAGAATGTTGCAGGAGTTATACAAATTAGGAGCAAGAAACATAGGGGTGACGACATTGCCACCACTTGGATGTGTGCCCGCAGTGATCACCATATTTGGAGAGGATAGCAACGAGTGCGTAGAAAAGATAAACAAAGAAGCAATCTCTTTCAACAACAAACTCAATTCCACTTCTCTAAATTTGCAATCAAAACTCTCTGCTCTCAACCTTGTCGTCTTGGACATTTATCAGCCTCTTCATGACCTTGTCACCAAGCCTACGGACTATGGTACCCATTTTCTTACCTAATCTATTCGAATAATTAAAAAAAAAAAAAAAACCACGTTGAAACTTTGAAAAAGCTAAAGTTAGACTCCCTTGAGCTTTAAATAATTACGTATACGCTCACTAACATTTGAAAAGAATTACAAATATACCCTTTACTATTTCATGTTTATAAAGTTTGAGGGTTGTGAGTGTCTCTATACTCAAACTTTAAGGGATATTTTTATAATTAAATCAATATAGGCCGCGTAGCTGTAATTATTCATATTATTATTAACATATAAAATCTCTTGTGAATCTTAAGAAACTCAAATAGTGCACAATTCATATTTCTCTAGTAGATGATTAATGGCTTTTATCGATTAAAGTTTTGGTTTAAACATGTTTCGACTTAACAAAAGAACATATAATTAAAATACCATCGATTTTCTTATTTAACATTTTTAACTAATGTTGTGAGAATTAATTAATTAATGTAGGATTCTTTGAAGCAAGAAAAGCGTGTTGTGGCAGTGGATTGGGGGAGACATCTATATTGTGCAATGCGAAGTCTCCAGGAACTTGTAAAAATGCGTCAGAGTATGTGTTCTGGGATGGTTTTCATCCAACTGAGGCTGCAAATAAGCTTCTATCTGATGATTTATTGGCTGCTGGCATTTCCCTCATCTCCTAATTAATTATCAAATACAGACATTTTTTAAACAATTACTCATTGTCAACTTAATTTGTGTTGAATCTGGCATTTATGCTTGTGTGTGATTTCTTGTAATAATGTCATTTGACAATTGATTTCTTTAATAAAATTGTTGATGCGTCGTTTTTCTTTTCTTAGAGATGTTTTTTTCCCGAAGCAAGATTTGTTAATATTAGTCTTTTAAGTAGTGTAATGTGACTTATAAAGACGGAAAATAATCATATATTATACCTTTTTTATTATATCAGATGGGATTTTTACTAGTTTTTCTTTTCTAAGAGGATAATTTGCATAATATGTCCACATAAGGGGATACCTAATTAACATTATTCTTTTAGAACATAGGGTATAATAATTCATGTTATCTTCAAAAGTCAACCACAGTTCAAGCAGACACTAGTGTAATTCACTTACACAAAAGGTTGAATATACTATTAAAGCACAAAAAGATCATTAAATTTTTACTACCTTTTGCAAGTTTAAATACATGATGTCAAAATTACATAGCGAAAAATAAATTATGACTTATTGCTAATCAACATTATCATTGACAAATATTGCCTGCAAAACGAAGTAAAGATATGTGTTTCTGGCCTATATCTTTTGTTGGATGGTAGTTTTGACGGTGGCACAAGCAATTTTCTTATAGACTAGGTTAAGACCATCTCTAAATCTAGTAATAGGATTTAATTTCTTACATCAAGGAATGAGATCCTCAATCATCGGATATAGCTAAACGAAATGATTTTTCTACTTAACCGATAGAGTCGAGGGCTACAATAAGAACGGTTCCAATCACTTTAATAAGAAAGTTTCAATATCAAACATTCGAGTCATTCTCCAAATGAGGTGTCTTATCTTACAATACACGTTTACTTTGTCTTACAAAGCCCCATAAAATATGTAAGGTTTTTATGGCTTTGGTAAGTTAAATATGTAGTTTTCCATGCCAAGGTGTCGCCACCATGGAGCTCTTGTTGGTTAATAAGTAATCGCTACCCCTCTCCAGGTACTAGAATAATTGACTAACAAGGGACATAAATAATTACCTCAAGACCAATGTAGAAAACATATATTTGTGGCCAATAATATTTGTATTGTGCACAACCACGTTTTTTCTTGAACTTTAACCTATTAAGTAGTGTATATTTCAGCTCAAAGATTTTGGGAGGAAGATTCATAAGCCCTAATTCAGAGCGCAATGATCTGTGCAGCGCTTAAGGAGATCACATCAGATAAAAGTCTTTGAGTTTTTCCACCCATTCTTTGTGATTAATTGTTATTATTTTTATTCCATCATACTTGTCATCTTGGTTCCGACTTAAGGTTGCAGGACAAAGAGGTATTGGCATCAAATTTAACTTCACCAAAGGTAGGGCTCTTCCAATAGTGCATGTAAATGTGTTTCTTCCTAGTTTGTTTTAGTCAATTTATGAATGAACAACTCTTGATTTATGATTTTCCTACGCATGAGTCTTTTGTATACAAATAAGAAAGGAGCAATGACATTTTCAATATCTATCAAACAATTCATTATGTCACAACTATTCTCCTTCGTAAGACAACATAATTTGCCAGTGTTGCCTTAGACATTTGTCTTGCAATGGATCGACTAACCCCCGATTTGATGTTAAGACCGTGGAAAGCGGCACCATAGACGGTAGTATTGTTTATTTCTTATGATCGATTGCCCTGTTTAGGAAGAAATTGTTATTCTATAGTTTGTCTGAGGTTACTTATCGACCACATTTGAATTCATGGTTCGACCCGCAAACCGATTTGGACAATCTAAATTATATACGTTTATTGTTTATAAAGCCCAAAAAGACTCTGACTCGCTTTTAACTATAGTTAAAATCTTGATTTGGCTACACATAGGTTTGACTGTAGAATAAAACACTTCATATTGCATTGAATAATTCACCTACTTGCATTTATTAAGAAGTACATACTACAGGTTTCTATATCAGTCTCTATAAAGCTCATCCATGGCAAAACAAAACATCCTAGTCATTTATCAAATCAATTAATTTCATGCCTCTTCTTTCTACTTCCACTTCAAGTTTTCTAAGAATGGAGCATTCACAGAGCTAAACTCTAAGGTGGTGTTTGCAAATGCTTATAAAAGGAGCTTATTGGCTTTTGCAGCCGCAAAAGCACATTTTTAGTGTTTGGAATGCTGACTTTTGCTTTTTCTTGTCTAAAAAAAAGTCAGAAAAAGCACAAGCCGCAAAAGCATGCCCAGGGGTGCTTCCCTAACTGCTTTTGGTATTATGTTATTTTTGAAAGGTCTTTAAATAGAAAAGTTCCTTCTCCTTAATTTTTGCAAACACCTAATTAATGATTTAAGTAGCTTTTTTAAAAGATTTGCAAACACTCCCGACTTTTTATTAAAAGTCACTTAAAGTGGCTTTAAGTATAAGTATTGAACAAGCTCCTTTTATAAGCATTTGCAAACACCACCTAAGTAGCAGACTGGATTAACAACCAACTCCACAATATATAACCGCTTTCCAACTATTAACATGCCCTCGTCAAATTATTCATGTGAGTTACCTGTCATTTGTTGGAGAAATTTGAAATTGAGTCCAAATAAATTGGATGATTTTTAGAGAAAAATTCCAATTGAGTGTGTGTGAATTTAAATTGCTTAATGAGAAGCAATGTGGAATTTCATTTATTTAATTGAATAAAATTCAGAATATTTAAATCAAAATTTTGAATATTCAAATGATGATAAATACACAATTATTGCAGACATTTTAAAACATTTGAAACGTTCATCTTAATTCAACGGCCATTCATTTGTAAATTAAATACTATGAATGACTTTGAAGACTAAGAGGCTCCCCCTACCCTATAAATAGGACGCTTCTTAGTCATTTTCTTTCATCCAAAAAGCAAAAAATGTTTTCTTGCATTTCATAGCATAAACACTTTTGAGTTATGCAAATATAACGGTGTTCGAAGGAGGGGGTAGTTTTGAGCTTCACAGGCTGCTTCGAGGAAGGACGTTGTACCTTGGGAGTTCGGTGTCCACGAAGGCTTGAAGCGTAGGCCGAACATAATGAGCTTAAGGGGAAGGGGTTAACCCCTGTCTCGTCCTATAACATTAAGTCTTAATCGCTTCAAGTTCTTTGTCATTTTAAATTTACGTTTTAAGTTATGAATTTTATATGTTCATGTTACTATAATGTGTTCATGTTCACGTTTATGATTGTGTAGTAGTTCTTGATATGATTTATATAAATTTGGAACTCCGTTTGACTATGTTGTTATTTGTTATGATTTAAACACCGATACAAACAATCTTAAGCTCGTTATAAATTTTGGTGTTTAAATCTGTTACTCAGAAAGAAAGTTTCATGTTCTTCATGTTCTAAGAATTTCCAGTTTTGTGTGGATTAACTAAAAGGACATGGATGCAGAAAGAAAGAATAGAACGCTTAAAGAAATGATAAATGCTATGCTCTTTAGTTCTGCTTTACCACATAACTATGCGGGGAAGCTATTCTCTCCACCAACTATGTGATAAATAGACTACTTCACAAAAAGTTGGATAAAACATCTTCTGAATTGTGGAAATGTCACGCGCCTAGCTTCAAGTTCTTAAGGGTTTGAGGTTGTCTTGCTAAGGTTCTCATTCCTCCCCTTAAAAGGACAAGAATATGACCTAAGATAGTAGACTCTGTATTCGTTGAATATGTGCAGGATAGTAGCGCACATCGATTTCTGGTACAAGTCAGATAAATGTGAAATGAGTATTATAAGATTATTAAAGTGAACGAATGATTTTATTAATCACAGACAAGGTATATATACTATTACAGAGTCCTAGTACTAATATGCTTACTTATATTTTATATTTACAATGAAAGAAATAAATCATCAACTAGGAGTCTAATAAATCATCAACTAGGAGTCTAATAAATCATCAACTAGGAGACTGCTTAACACGCCCCCGCAAAATTGACGTCCCATCGGCAACGGCAATTTTGGACCTTAACAACTGAAAACGAACTCGTGACAAAGGTTTTGTGAGAAGGTCAGCAAGCTGATCAACAGTGCTAACATAAGAAACAATGAGAAAACCTTTGTTCACCAAATCCCGAACAAAATGAAGATCCACGGAAATATGTTTCATGCGAGTGTGCTGAACCGGATGAAGAGAAAGACGTAAAGCACCAAGATTATAACATAAAACACGCGGGGGAGCAGGCAGAGAAAAACCAAGTTCACCAAACAAATGCTGCAACCAACGAACCTCGGCCGAAACATTAGCCAAAGCACGATACTCCGATTCGGTCGAGGACCGAGAAACGACCCTTTGCCGACGAGAGGACCAAGATATCGGATTTGACCCAAGAAAGACAACGTACGCCGAGGTAGACGCAGCAGAGAGAGAATCGCCAGCCCAATCAGCATCGGAATAAGCCGTAAGATGCAAAGATGAATCCCGACGAAGCAAAACACCATGATTAATAGTACCCTTCAAGTACCGTAAAACACGTTTAAGGGCAGCCCAGTCAGATTCAGTAGGAGAAGACATACGCTGAGCAAGACGATTCACAGCAAAAGCAATGTCCGAACGAGTAAGAGTCAAGTACTGAAGAGCGCCAATGACTTGACGAAACTCCGTGGCACTAACGAGAGGAGGAGAACCGGGCACGGCAGGAGTCGAACTCATAGGCGTGGCGACCGGTTTAGCACCATCCATTTTGTGCCGAGAATTAGCTATTCTGTTGATTCTTCTCCAAACAGGAACTACCGATTTACAAATTTCATTAACCACAGAATTTAGTGAGCGGCGCCAAATCTTTCTATGGATTGCTTCTTTCGCCTCTTTCGCCGTCAAAGTGCCTATGGTACCAGTTCATATTTGGTTACCAGAAGCTCATGTAGAGGCACCTACGGCAGGATCCGTCATCTTCGCAGGAAAGAACATCATCAATATACTTGTGTTGAGAAAGAAAAAGACCCTCACGACAACGAATAACTTCCACCCCAAGGAAGTACGTAAGATCACCAAGATCTTTCACGGCAAACCGCTCACTAAGACCGGCAATGATGCGAGTGATAAGAGAGGAGTCGGTGCCAGTGACAATAATATCATCCACATATACGAGAATATAAATAGTTACAGTAGCCCGAAGAAATATGAAGAGAGAAGTGTCAGACTTACTTTGAGAGAAACCAAGTGACCCCAAGGCCGTACTGAGCGCCAAGAACCAAGCCCGAGGGGCTTGTTTGAGGCCATACAATGATTTCCGGAGATGGCAAACATGGTTGGGAAAATTGGCATCAGTAAAGCCTGGAGGTTGAGTCATGAACACATTCTCTGCAAGATCACCGTGAAGAAAGGCATTGATGATGTCAAGTTGGCGAATTGGCCACGAGCGAGCAGTGGCGAGAGAAAGAATGCAACGGATGGTAACCGGCTTGACAACAGGGCTGAAGGTCTCACGGTAATCCACGCCCGGACGCTGATGAAAACCCTTGGCAACGAGACGGGCCTTGTAGCGATCGATGGAGCCATCAGGTTTCCGCTTGAGGCGAAAAACCCACTTGGAACCAATCACATTGCCATGAGAAGGAGCCGGGACAAGATTCCAAGTACCATGCTTGACCAAGGCCGTATACTCATCAGCCATGGCCGCCCGCCATTTAGGATCCTTAAGAGCAATAGTGACGGAGGAAGGCTCAATCGGACCCTGAACCGGATGCTTGGTCGCAGAGTGAACAACTTTGGGCCGAAATATGTTGTTCATGGAGCGGGTGGTCATGGGATGTGTTCGGGTCGGCGGTGGAGCGGGCCCGACAATAAATCAGGCGGCGGCGTAGAGGCCGAAGTGGAGTCGTGCGAAAGGGGCAGCACCGCGGGCGAGAAATCAGCGCCCGGCCCGCCTGGGGCCGCGGGGCCTGTCGAGCCCGGGGCCGCGGGCGACGGGGCGCGCGCGCGCGCGCGCGAGGCAAGAGAGCCGGGGCCTGCGGGGCGCGCGCGGGGCCAAGTGGAAACGGCGCGGCGGTGAGGGGCTTACGGCAGATAGGCGGGGCCGGTGTCGGATGTATGCCAGAGAAACCCGGAAACTGATTTTCAACAAACTGAACATGTCTTGAGATATAAATGCGACCAGACGTGGGATCCAAGCAACGGTAGGCACTCTAAGACGTGGAATACCCAACAAACAAGCAAGCCCTGGACAATGCGTCAAGTTTTCCCGGAAAGTAAGGGCGTAGCCAGGGAAAACAGAGACAACCAAAGGTGCGAAGCTTGAGATAGTTAGGAGGGCGCCCAAACAAGACCCCAAACGGTGAAGAACCCCGAAGAATCGGAGTAGGGAGCCGGTTCGTGAGGTATACCGCCGTCTGGAAGGCAAAATCCCAAAAATCCGGAGGCAGAGAGGCATGACCCAGGAGGATGCGACCCAGAGTCACAAACTGCCGATGACGTCGCTCAGCAGTGCCATTCTGTTGAGGAGTATGAGGAGCAGTGGTAAGCCAACTAATACCCTGTTCAGACAGATAAGAACGCAGTGCCACAAATTCACCACCATTGTCAGAATAAAAATTCTTAATACTGAACCCAAACTGCTTCTCAACTAATCTGCGAAACTCCCGGAAGATGGGAAGAACCTGAGACTTGTGAGACATAGGATAAATCCAACTATACTTGGAAAAGTGATCAACAAGTAACAGGTAGTACCGATTTCCATTCAATGAGCACACAGGGGAAGGGCCCCAAACGTCAGCATAGATATAATGCAACGGATGTAAAGAGTGCAAAGAAGTAACAGAAAACGGTAGTCGGTGGCTCTTATATAATAAACAAAAAGAACAACAATCGTTCGACTTAGCAAGTACGGAAGTACAAGGTAAAGCAAAAGTACGAAAAATCAAAGAACTAATGCTATCCGAGGGATGCCCAAGGCGACTGTGCCAGGTTGCCGCCGTCGTCCGTTCACCCACGTTAGCCAAAAAGAAACGCCGAGCCACCGGGGAAAAATTCAGATGATAGACGCCAGTATCACACGTTCCTCGCATCAGTTTGACCCCCGTACCCCGGTCCTTAACAAAGAAACACGAAGGATGAAATTCAAGACAAACATTATTGCGAGAAGTAAACTGATGAACGGATAATAAGTTGCGACGGGACGACGGAACGCACAAGACATCATCAAGATGAAAAGTACGATTAGAAACAGAGAAAGACGTGGAACCAATATGAGTGATCGGCAAACCTGAACCATCGGCAATTTGAACTTCATCAGGTCCGTCATATTCTGAGTGAACGGAAAGATTCTGAAGATCAGAAGTCAAATTGTGAGAAGCACCAGAATCCACCATCCAATTCTGACGAGAGGGAGGCGGTTGCGGTGGAGATGCCGCCATGTTAGCCATAGGGAACTGAAGTTGGCGACAAGTACGAGCGCCGTGACCCTGAATACCACAAATCTGACAGATGAGTGGAGGCCGATAGTTGTGCTGTCCTTGACGGTTTCCCTGATTGGTATAGTTGGGCCCCTGATTCGGATTATAGTAGTAATAACCACCCTGATTGCCCTGATTATTGTTGCGACCACGCCCCCAGCGATTTGAGCGGCCATGGCTGCGTCCACCATTGGTCGAAGTTGGCTGATTCGAACGTTGACGATTTGGATCGCCGGCAGAAGCGGTGTTGGCCGTGGCAACAAGTGACGCAGATTGGGACTCAAGCCGCCGCACATAGGTTTCATGAGCCACAAGCTTGTCATGAAGGGCGGCAAACGAGAGAGGATCATCCCGAGCATTGATTTGAGCGGCAATATCCCGGTAAGAGGCACCCAAACCATTGAGAACAAACAAAGTGACATTATCATCGGATAAGGGATTATCAATGATGGCGAGCTCGTCAATCTTGAGTTTAACCTGATGAAGAAACTCAGTGACGGATAGGGAACCGAGAGTCATGGTTGACAAAGCCTCCTTCAACTGCATGACCCGGGATCGTGACTTGTTGGCAAAAAGACGTTGAAGGGTAGACCACGCATCAGCAGTCATCCGAGCGGTGGAGATTAGCGGCACAATCTCCGCGGAAATGGAGCCAAACAAGGCGGCAAGTAGGAGAGCATCCTGTCTCGTCCAATGAATAAAAGCGGCGATCTCATCCTGAGTCGCACCGCGAAAAGGGCACGGCGTAGAGCCGTCAAGAAACCCTAAAACTCCATAGCCATAAAACACATGGCGAACTTGAGCGTTCCAGGAGGAGTAATTGCCAGACGTAAGCTGGAGAGGAAGATGAGTATGCGCATTGATCGGAACAATCGGATCAAGAGGCGGGCCCCGTGGAGGAAGCGGCACGGTCGGCAGGGCTTCACGCGGCGGAGACGCGGCGGCGGCGTCGGGCGTCTCGGCGGAGCCAGGGTTAGAAGAGTTTGCGGAAGACATAGGGATCGAATTACTCTTTTAGGAGAAAAATCTTGCTGATACCATATAAGATTATTAAAGTGAACGAATGATTTTATTAATCACAGACAAGGTATATATACTATTACAGAGTCCTAGTACTAATATGCTTACTTATATTTTATATTTACAATGAAAGAAATAAATCATCAACTAGGAGTCTAATAAATCATCAACTAGGAGTCTAATAAATCATCAAGTAGGAGACTGCTTAACAAGTATGAATACTATCATTGAAGCTTGAGATGTTTTTTTTTCTTTGAGAAGATATTCTCCCACAAAACTCGATTCGTGAAGGAAAATAATAGGAACGTGGGGGAGGGAAAATCTCATGAGAAAGAAGAAGAAAATCCGAGAAGGAGTAAAAGAGTTAGAAAAGATAAATCTTTTGGCTCAAATTTTCTGATATACATGTTAGAAAATGATCCGGCTACTTTTAAAGAAACAATGTCTTAGTCAGACTCGTTTTTTTTTTTAAAGAAGCGGTAAATAGTGAGATAGACTTTCTCTAACAAAATCATACATGGGAACTAGTAAATCTTTCTGATGGAAGTAAATCATTAGGTCATAAGTGGATCTTCAAGAGGAAGATGAAAGCTGATGGTACCATTTACAAGTATAAGACAAGGCTTGTAGTCAAGGGGTATAGACAAATAGAATCGATTATTTCGATACCTGTGCTCCTGTTTCTAGCAAAATATCAATCAGACTGATCATTGCTTTTACGGCTCTGTTTAATCTTGAGATCCATCAAATGGATGTAAAAGTGACGTTTCTGAATGGAAACTTAGAAGAGGAGATTTACATGGAACAACCTGAAGGGCTTACGATTCCAGGTAAAGATTATAAGGTGTGTAAACTTGTAAAATCATTATATGGATTAAAACAAGCACCTAAAGAGTGACACGAAAAATGTGATGATGTATACTTTCAAATGGCTTTCGTATAAATCAATGCAATAAATGCATTTACGTGAAAGGAGATGAGAAAGACTATGTAATAGTTGGTCTCTACGTAGATGACATGATAATCGTTGGTAATAATAATAATAATAATAATAATAATAATAATAATAATAATAATAATAATAATAATAATAATAATAATATACGCATTATCGATACATAGATGACATCTTGGCGCTGCTTGACCAGACATTGGTGGTGGAGATGTCGTCTGTGGAGGAAGATGGTAGCCGAAGACCACCGTACAATCCGCCCAGCAGTGTGTACAAACAATTTAGGGCATTCGAGTATGTGAGATTTGGGGACGCATTTTCGTAGTATTTTATGTAGGAGAGAAAAAAATTAATTTAATTACGGAATGAACACTGATGCTTCAATTCTAATAAATATGATCGAACGGTTGGGAAAAAAAAGGGAAAGTAGAGCAGCTGAACTTGACTATTGTAACTAACAAAACTAATAACTGAAAACTAACTAATGAAAGCTAGAATTTATCGTTATTAACTTCTTCAATTACAAATAATCAACTTCAATTCCAAATCATTACCAAAAAATCAAGATCACAAAACAAAAATTAGGAGACTGAAACTGAAGCTTATCAAAAAATAAAATAAAAAAAGAGACAAAAACTGAATGAAACAAAAAACAAGTCTACATGTATGGTTTCGGCATTTGATGATCGTAGATAACTGAAAGAAGAAAAAAAAGTATTTTGCATGTTTTGGGGAGTAACTATTGAAATTGTATCCGTGTTCATATTCTTTTTCTCATTTATATCTATGATCATGATTAAGTGCCAACAATCTTTGGATTATGGATTCACTGTTTGTGCAATTGCAATTAGTTAGGAATTTAATATGTTTGTGTTATTATAGTTGGTTCATGTTCACGTTTATGATTGTGTAGTAGTTCTTAATATGGTTTATATAAATTTGGAAATCGCAAGCGTTCAACAACTTCTCCAAGTGGTTGTTCATCAACATGTGGCTCTCCTCCATCTTCAGCTTGTGCTCCATCTCGTGCCTCTGGATCAACAAGTCTTCCTCCACCATGTTTCTCATCCTCTATCAATTTCTCCAAAAACAATACCCGAAGCAATGAGCCACACATCCTAGTGATCGTGAAAGTGATGGATCACTCTTTCACCAACTACAGCCAGGAGGCTGTCAAAAATTCCATAGTTCCCAGTAACTCGGAATATGAAACTGACATTGAAAATCATAAAACAAACCAGATACATTACTGTGACCATTCGCACATCCTTCATTACTTCTGAGAGCTTCATGAATACAAAGACAGCAACAATATCAATAAAAAACCTTGGTCGTCGATCCACAAGCACATAAGATTTAGCCCATAGTACACTAGAACACCCATGAAACCAGCATACATCGCCATAAGAAACATGACATTCATAATATCCACCAAAACTCCGTTCTAGTTATCAATGTGTTGTTTTTTGATACCTTGAACCCAATGTGAGTTTGGGAGTAGTGAACTTAGTATAGTAACCAGTGAAAACAGTGTGAGAAGACTAACTATAAATTTTTTTTCCAATGTCAGTGTTGAATGGATATGGATACATTTTGAATGAAAAAGTGGATGGAATGTAGAGAAAGTAACAATGATATATATATATATATATATAGAATAAAACCCTAACAAGTGATTCATTTATTGTGAGTGTGTGGGTGTGTATTTATGCGAGGGAGTGAGTTTGTGAATGGGGTGCAATGCCATATAATGCTCACATGTGATATGTGAACGAAGAATACGGGCAAATAATTATTAGTCTATTGTTAATGTTACCATCACCACTGTAAGCTCAATTCTTATTACTTAGAATATCATCACTCGTAAATGTTTAGAAATTCTTCACTGGGCTGTAAGCTTACTCAAGTTTCAACCTTAAGTAAAAGTCAATAAAGGTGGACAACTCAAGATTCTTCTTAATTGATAATGATTTCAGTCTTTGTTCCGAGTTTCATTGCTTGTTGATCTTGGCTTTGAGTTATGAATTTTGTCTTATTCATTACTTTATGCTATAATTGTTAGTATTGTGATCAGTTTATATAGTGTCCTCTCTTTAGTTTATTTTTTGTTTTCTCTCTTTATATGGTTCTAGTCTTTGTTCCTTGGATGAGTTTCGATCGGACAATTATTAGAAACATTTTGGAGAAATTTGAAAAAGTTTAGAAAATATTACAAAAATTAAGAAACAAGTTAGAAACTCATGATCAAATTATAGAAAGAATGTTTTCTCGCTATTGTCATAGATCTATCTATAACTATAGTTGAAATATGTTAGTGGAAAAAGAAAATGAATAATACTATGGTTGTAACAGCCCGGAAAAATTAAAACATAAAAAAAAAAAAAAAAAAATTTAGAGCGCGAAACAAGGAATCTAAATTCTTATCGCTGAAAAGGAATGTTATTGTACAATTTAAAGTAACAAAGGCTAAAATATCTCGAGGTGAGTAAATGCCATCACTCCAAGGTCTCTGAGTTTTACTCCTGAAAAAATCTAAGTCTGGAAGGAAAGAAAGAAGAAAACATTTTGTGAGATAAAGATCTCAGTCAGTGTTTATGGAGTGTGTGCAGATCGTGATTTTATTAATATAATACTTGTTTTTCAAAAGAATCATACAAAGAGAGAAAACAAAAAATAAACTAAAGAGAGGACAATATATAAACTGATCAGAATACTAACAATTATAGCATAAACTAATGAACAAGACAAAATTCATAACTCAAAGCCAAGATCAACAAGCAATGAAACTCGGAAGAAAGACTGTAATCATTATAAATTAAGAAGACATGAATCAGACTAATGCAACTTCTTCTTAATTTATGTTAAATATATTTTCTTGATTTTTTGAAGAAATATTAAAGCATTTTACTTACAAGGCAACCTACAATATTCGATATTGTTTTTGAAGAATTACATATATAACCTCAAGGGTGTTTGGGTAGTTTTCTTAAATATGAATCCATAGTTTGACCAGAGGTTATACCGTATGTCTTCGGCACGTTAACACGCACATGAGGTCAAGTCACCGACGGGCCAGAATTCTTCTTGTGGCGGGAAAACCTTGACCTTGAGGCAAAGAAAGCCTCTAGGTGTCGGCCATTGAAAATTTGGGTCCCCAGCCTCATGGGCAACGATGGGTATGGGCGATGGAACAAATTTGGTCAGGTGGGTTATAGTGGTTCAACGGTTGCATCACCATTGGCATATTTTTTCGACGACCAATTTTAACATGCTTAATTTAATGCGATCGTTTTGAGGGGTGACTTTCGGGTGATTTCGACTATCGGGGGACATTTATTTGCGTGTTCAAGAAGATTGTTTTGGCTATGAGTGTGATGGCAATCATGGTGTCAGTGTGACAGTGTAGGTATGGGATTCAACGATGACACAATTGTAACTGACTAAGGGGGAGGTATGGGATTTCACGGTCGACAATGAGGGCGCGAGAGCTCTCATTTTTGTATCAAGGATTTTCGGGACGTACATGGCAACAATTTGAGTAGATAAGGGCAAGTATTGAAGGAATCTCCGAATAGTAAGGAATGTTGCAGATTACGCGCTACAACACATTAGGAGCTTTCTATCTTTTCGGGTTGGTACTTTGATAACGTCGTTCAACCTTGAGGCATTCATTGAGGATGTCTCGTGAAAAATTGATGTAGTCTCGAGACATAGTCAAACTAAGTACCATTGTTTGTTTGTACTAGTATGTTATGTACTTTAGTTTTGCACTCCTTAGGCGGAATTTATATGGTAGGATCTACGTGGAGTTAAACTCATGTTATTAAACTTATGTAAACTAGATGGTTGATAGAGTGCGACAACCATGCTATTCTTTGTAACGCATTTCGTTTTCGTTCTTTAATAAAAGTCATATTTATACTATCAATGACTTTTACAGAAATCCGAAAGTAGGATTATATTTATATCCAACTCTACTTGAATACAATGATGTTAAAGTAGTTAATTAGACATTAATTATCTTAATTCGTAAACTAGCAAGACCCATATTCTTACTCAACGCTCCCTTATATTTTAGTACGGGAAAATTGTGGCGAACCCCTCAATTTATGGATGATTTTCCATTGTGTCCCGTAACCTATGGAAATGTGTGATATGCCCCTCCAACCTATTGATTTTTGTGCGATTTGCGTCCTGATACCAAATCTAAAGATTAAAACTCAGCACGTGTTCAAATGAACGGTTGATCAACGACTGAGGGGAAAATCGCACAAGAATTAATAGATTGGAGGAGCATATCGCAGATTTTCATAGTTTATGAGGTAAAGTGCAAAAGATACAATAGGTTGGGGGTTTGCTACAATTTTCCCTTTCAATGATTAGGGTTTTTGGCAATTTACCCCATGTGTTATGTCAAATTGGCAAATTGCCCATGTGAAAAATAATTAGGTAAATTACCCCATGTCATTACGAAAATTGTCACACCACCTCCCTGTAGATTTTTTGTGTATTTTTTATTTTTAATGACCAGTATACCCTCTTTGTTTCTAATATTTCCTATTCTGTAATTTTCAAATTTGATTATAATCTTTCTTTAGAAAATTATAAGTAAAAGTATAAAAATTATTATAAAACATACGTATTTTGAAATCATAAAAATAAAAGGACTATTGTAATCAGAAAAAGAGAAGGCAAGCAGAGCGAAGACAGACAGCTGAACCCTATTAGGGACTAGTCGATTTTTTTTACCGGTCGTTTATTATAGAACATGCATATTTTGAAATCACAACTTATATTTAAATTTTATTTTATTTTATTTTACTTTTCTTACAAGTTAAAGTATGAAGCCAAATATCTACATATTTAATGAAAAAGATGATATAATTGTCTTTTTTGCTTAAAAACTTATCTCCACTCTCAAGTTTAAGCAAGTGAACTACACTTTCCTACAAAGGGAGGTAATTTGCCAATATTTGTAATCACATAAAAATAATTTAACTATTTAATTTTTATAGAAAAATAATTTATCAATTTAACGTAACACGGGGTAAATTGCCAAAACATCTGATAATTAAGACAATCTAACATATGATATAATAAGTGACAAAAGCCCACGAGGGCGATCACAGCCGACTCGCAACAGTCCTAACGTCCGTCAGACAAACCGTCATCTTCAAGACAAGAATCCATAAACAGAAGACACTAACGTAAGAAACAACGGCTCCTTTCACAAAGCAACAAGTGGAGGCAGCATATCCAGAACAATAACACAAACTCATTCTCAACCACCAGCTCTCATTCTCAACCACCAGCTCCATTGTCTTTTCTCATATACACACACTCACAAAATACATAATAAATTCTCTGAAACACGCATGTCACTCACCAATGGCGTCCTCACATTGTTGTTCACCAAATCTCATGCAATTGCCGCCGTTTCATTCGCCTCAGTTCCGGCTCATTTTGGCGGGGATCTCGCTGTCTCGGTCGAAGAAGTTCGAGGTATCGCGTAATAATCTGTTATCGCTTCAGCAGAGGAGGAGATGGGATCCCCTGCGGCCGATCGCAGTTAAGTGTTTCACTGAGGAGAGCGCTGCTGCGGAAGTTAACGATAAGGATGGAGATGATGACGAAGATGTGATCGGGAGGGACTACTCGCCGAGGACTTCCGGAGATTCTCTCTCACTCGGAATTCGCGAGCCT
This sequence comes from Misopates orontium, assembly GCA_946800315.1. Taxonomy (NCBI): domain Eukaryota; kingdom Viridiplantae; phylum Streptophyta; class Magnoliopsida; order Lamiales; family Plantaginaceae; genus Misopates; species Misopates orontium. The sequence continues at coordinate 16,133,707 of OX326948.1, forward strand.
GTCTATGAGGTTTATTTCTTGTTGTTCAATTTAGAGTCCAATGCTATGAGGCATTTTAAATTAGTGGATGTTATGTAGCTTTGGATTAGTTAAATGTCGTTGATGAAGTAATTCGATAGTCTTCAATCCTGGATAATTTGGAGAAATTGACGAAAAAATGGAAATTCAAGTTTGTGATGTTAATCGTGATATAAGAAACTTTTACCTGTTTGTGAAGACATTGTGGCTACAATCATTTTCATGCTATGTATCAACACTGAAGTTAAGGAACTGGCGAATATCGTTTTGTTGTTTCTAAGCAGTTTCGGTGCTTGCGTGGTGAAGCTTACACAATATTTTACCATTCTAGTTGTTCATTGTGAAATATACAAGCATGTAATAAGGCCAATTTGAATTGTATCAAGTTTCGTAACATCATGTTTCATGTCCTTCAACAGGTTGTGGAAGTAACATTGAATGGGAAGGTCTCTACAAGGAAAATCAATAGAAGACACTTGTTGAAATCAAGCGGTGAGTAGAATTCTACTATGACAATCTTAGTTCACTTACTTCCGTGTCTTGTAAAAAGGGCCATTATGATATTATCTGACCAGTGTTTTGAGCGGTGTCCTTTTCTTTTTCTTTGAATTTTGATTGTCAAATATGTAGTTGACTGTAGTTTTAGGCTATATACAGGATTTGTCAGAAAGGGGTTTATCCCACACAATTAGTTTTCAAATAAGAAAACAGTATTAAATAGTCTCCTCTTGTTCTTCTCTGTATCCTCTTCTCTTAAGTTTCGTTTCTCTCGACTTAATCTTTACAGGTCTCCGGCCCCGAGATATTAGGAGTGTCGATCCATCATTGTGGCTAACCAACTCAATGCCTGCTTTGCTGGTAAAAACATTAACTTTTGACAACATTATGCACTTGCTGCACAATATGATATTAGTTTAGTCAGTCAAGAATACCTTGTCCTGCCAGATCTCCTCTTAGTTTATTTAGCTTTGGTTGTTAGGATGTTTCCTTATCATATAACATGTAAGTGAGGAATAAAATGATGGCTGAGAATGTAAAGCGTTGTTGTCGTTCAGAAGTGCAGCAGCCAGTTTCTGAAAAGAAAAAGAAGGCGTCATTATTAATATCTTGATTGAAACGGTTTTATGTGGCTTCAACTGTTAGACAACGAATGTTATTGATTATTAAAAGCAATAAAACCTTATGGACTTGCTTCTATTTCTTTTCCCTTGCCATTTCTATACAAGTGGTTAACCTGGCACGTCAAGGGCATATGAATAGGAGTTCTCTGTTAAATCATAAAAGATGTACTTGGTTTCTCACGTTAGGTTTCTTACTGCGTTCTTTTGTTAATTTTGTTAAACATTTTTTTTTCTAATCTTTATCTAAGGTGCGTGAGTATGCGATTTTGCTGAATCTGGGATCTTTACGAGCAATAGTAATGCAGGAGCGTGTTTACATATTCAACTATAACCGGTATTTATCCCCCATCATTTGGTTGGATTTGCATTGTCTATCCATACATGTTCTCTTCGTATTCTCCATGAATGAAAATTTGATTCTTGTTTATGGACAGTAACGGGGGAAAAGCTTTTATTGATGCACTGCTACCTCGCTTGAACCCTAAGAACATGAATGGAGGGCCCACAATGCCATTTGTTCTAGAGGTTGGTTGAGTCGTAAATATTTGTTTTAGCCGTTGCACTAGTAGAGTCATTTAATTAATCTCTTCTATTTTCTTTCTTACATATTGCTCATTCCTGTAGATTTTTCTTTGAGGTAGTTCTATCTGCTGGTTTTAGATTATGTTCTATTTAAATCAGTGTGCATGTAAACTTTCTTTCACCGCCGGGAGGGCCTCAATTTCTACTCCACTTACATCGACAAAAGTTAAATCACGTATAATTTCTGTTACTAGTATACGAATTGTGTATCAAGCGTGCTGAGCTTCATTTGTGCAGCTATGTAAATCCTTAAGCTTGCGGAGGTTTTGACCTTATTTCTTGAGTAAAAATTGCTATTTCGTGCAGTTTTGACTTCTTCGGAAATGCTAAGAAATATGATAATTATTTCAATCACTAACTTAAACTAGGTCGAAGATATATCCTAGGAACAAGCTCTTTCACTACTTGTCATACTCTTGTGTATGTTTAACGCCTGAACTAATTTAGAAAGATTGTCCTTTTCCTTCTACTGAAAGATATACAGAGCCATTTTTCTGCCATATTACGATCACTGAATACATAGAAGCAGTCGTTTGCAAGCTTTAAAAGTCAGCCCTATTTATTTTGTAAATTTCAGCAAAACTTTGATCTGTTATATTCTAAGAACGAGTCAACGTTTTCGTACTCAATTGTAAAATTTCATGAACTTTGGTTGCCTTCAACAATCTTGAAGATACTGCAACCCCTTGACAATCTGCTTTTTGCATTTTTTAAACAGGAAACCATCGTAGTCAAGACACGAAGAAGTAATATATCTCCCCTTATTAAGTCAAGTAGTTTTAAAAGTTATAAGAACAAAACTTGAAGTAATCTTTTAATCTGTTAAGAAATGAAAATGATCTGAACTTATTGTTGAATTTGTGCGGAATATGTATAACAGTTTAGTATCAACATTTTGTGTGGTGATTGATTCATATACGTATTCCCATGTCTTCCATCTGATTTGGTCCTGATTATCTAAATGATTCTTGTTTCTACACTCGCTATCAGTTATCCATTGCAAGCTGAAGTCTAGCTTTTGAATAATTCTTCAGTGGTAAGTTGCCAGTTTCACTTCGTAAAAGATATAGGTACTAAATAATGTGAAAAATCTTCTCAGAAGGTTTTTCGACTTGTAGTTTGTGCCAACTCAAAGTTGCTTATGTTAGAAAATCTTATTCGCCTTTGATATTTTTCCAAATATTTTAAAAAATGATGTGAGCTGAGAGAAACAATTTTTCTTTCTCTTGATCGTAACTTTATTCTCTGTCCCTATAGTAAGTGCAAAAATTGAATTGTGCTACTATTGCTCCATTTTACGGGTATGTTCTCTTATACAAGGATCATCATTTTGGATCCTATGATTGAATGCTAATGTGATGTTTTTCCTGTGCAATTGAGACGTTGAGATATATCAATCGTGAAAGTGTCTAATGAACATACAACTTGAAATTTTCAGGTGGTTGAGGCAGCACTACATTCTCGAATACTACGTTTAGAGCAGAGACTGATGGCTTTGGAACCACGTGTGAGTATGGGAACATAGTGAGTATATGTTTATCTATTCTGTTTGCCATGTCTAACTTTTTGGGGCTGGTGATGTATATGGTCTTCTGAAACTTCCACCAATGTTGGGTGTTTCACCCCGGTTTGTTGTTCTCTTTCTGATAGTATCCTTTAACTGGTTAATTGAAGAAAGCTGCCATTTGTTTTGAAACCATTTTAATATCATCAGAAACAAGCAAAAGTTGTTGCCTTTGATTGTAATGCAATATATATTTTTATTTTTGATGCAACACCAGTTCTTGACTTCCTAGTTAAAGACATCCCTCTCAACCCTTTTTGAAAAGCCTTCTCTGGAGAATACTTCCTTTGGGTGTCAAATCTACGTATTGATGCAAAGTATGTCTTCAAATTTTAGGTGACCAATATCACCAAAGCAACTGGTGACGATTATTTTAGTTAAAGATTTATTTATTTTCATCTTCCCTTCCTGAACGAGTAAATCAGTAAATTCATATGGATCCTTATTTCCCTACAAATATCACAATAGTATAGGCATCTATTGGCAATCTTGTTGCAGGTGCAAGCTTTACTTGATGTTCTTCCTAACCGTCTGACCGCCGACATATTGGAGGAACTTCGGATTAGCAAGCAGACCTTGGTATATACTATTTTGCAATTTTCTTATTCGTTTTAGCCAATTAAGTATCCACCAAGTGACTTATTTATGACTAAATAAACATATTCTATATTTTTCTCGTTAAAGGTTGAACTCGGTTCGAAGGCTGGGGCTCTTAAACAAATGCTTCTTGATATCCTTGAGGACACACATGAAATACGACGTATTTGTATTATGGGAAGAAATTGCACTCTTATGAAAGACGATGAGATGGAATGTTCTGTTCCACTGGAAAAGGAGATAGCTGAGGGTAACTCAAAGACTGTCTCACCTCAAGTGAATTGCGTGTAGACTACATGCTCGTTCTTCATATAAATCTGATTCTAACAATGTGCGCATATTCTTACAGAAGAGGAGGAAGAAATTGAAATGCTTCTAGAGAATTATCTCCAAAGGTAATTTCATGATCTTGTTATATTCTCAAACATCGTATTATGGTGATTATTGTGCATTGTGTGTCGTCATATGTACTTTTGGATGGAGACTTGGGGAGGCATCCTTTTGGGCTGCATCTTACGTAAAAGGATGATTAGAGTAATCAGACATATAGAGTTGCCTATGAAAGATATCATGCTGTGAGTTTATTTTGTCCCTGAAAATGGATAACATAATGGGAACACCAAATTTACTTTTCTTTTAAGAGATCCCACTAGTTAATCTTCTATGTTGTCTCCTTGTTAATATCTAAAATTTTACTTTCTCCTCATGTCTCTGTAATGTAATATCTTCTTCCCTACTTGAAATGGTAGCTTTCACTGTTATTAGGATAAACCTTATTCTTTCATTTTTGTATTAAGTTTTCTTTTTTCTCTGGATCGGAAATCCTTGTCGGCTGGGCCAAATACTTAGTTGAAGTCCTTTAGACCCAAATCCTACTTTTCTTCACTCTATCCATAGTTAATATGTTTTGATACGGTTACTTGTTGAAGCTATTCATGAAAAAATCCATAAACCAGAAATCATGCAAAGGTGATCTTACTTTTCCATATTGAATCTTTTATCTGATTAGTTAGGTTGTCTGTGAATGGTTATATTTTGATTTTTGCAATCTGTTATTCTGTTTTATCTCTGTCTGACTTACCTCATATAACGCAGATGTGAGTCTTGCCATGGTCAAGCGGAGAGGCTTCTTGATTCAGCTAAAGAAATGGAAGATTCAATTGCTGTTAACCTTAGGTATGTTATTTGCCAGCATGTTCCTTCTATTGCTATCAGTACTCCGAATAAGCTAATCTAAAAATCTCCATTGAATGAGCAATAACATGTTATTTGGATAGCAACTCCAACTAGTCAAAATAAGACATTAAATGTATAGATTTGAAAAGCTTTATGAAATTTGAGTTGCAGAAGGATGTTAGCAGGGAGGGTCTATTTCATTTCTTTATAGAACTTTTATATCAAGCACAAATCTCTAAGCATTTCTCTAGCTTAACAATGTTAAATGTCTTGAGTTTGGTGTCATATAGCTAACCTCAGCAAAGCTAAACGTGAAATAGTACCCTTTACCATATTCATCTAGCACAAGAACAGAATGCTGTTCTGGTACAAAATATCCTGTCTTGTTCTATTTTGCTCGATTCAATTCAACCAAATCAGAGAACATTAACTCCATGAAAAATACGAGGTCTTTAAGCTGCTGTCAAATATAAAACCATATATTGGTCTATCACTCTACATAGAATCTATGCTGATCAATTAAATACTGAGTGCTCCAAGTATTGAATAGATTGCAACCTCTGCCATGTTCTGTAAACACTTTGGCCATGATAGAAGTTGCAATAGCTTTGTGAACCTATTCCAAATCATCAGGCATTTCTCTTCAATAGAACTGAACATCATATTACTGCTAAATTCTCAATTATCGCAGATTGAATCACAAGACGAGCAATCAGCTTAGAGGAATTTGTGTTGCCGCCATGTTTTAAGTGAAAGCAAATATAAGAGACAGGGCCCAGAGCTGTATCTCTCTTAATCTCATTTTTTTCTTCCAATATTTGGTTAAGGGTTAAAAACATGGCAATATCACCACCCGAAAAGTAAATGATGATGAAAGTATAACTTGATTCAAAAGTTGCTAGCATGCTTAGCTTCTAAACCAAGTTATTTAAATTATGATTTGATTCATTTATCACTATTTTTTATAAAGAGTATGTCCCTTCTCCACTTAATAAGGTCTTTTAAGGGGATGAATAAGGGGCTTCAATTTCCATCATGGTATCAGAGCCTACCCAAGACGTATTTAGGAAATCCTTGACTTCATCCTGATTAGAGTTACTAACATTAAATGATATAGTTTACATGGATCACTTGTTAACAATGTGATTACAATATCAAGACCTCATAGAAAATCATTTTCTCGTACCAGCTCTCGGAGGCTTGAAGTAAGTCGAGTGGAGCTTCTCCTTCAGGTTGGAACATTTTGTGTTGCAGTTGGTGCACTAGTTGCAGGTAAATAGCTTCACATCACTATGTTTCATGTACATTTACTTAATTCACTTAATTGGTCATTTTGGAGATATGATTTCTGAATTAGCGAACTGACCATAGCCGAAAATGTCCAAGTTTCCACCCATGTCCATCTACATGTACCTCTGTAAAAAAATTGGCCAATGGCATTATCTGCCAGCCGGCCTTGCTACCTTAACCTGCATTTACTTTGATGCCTGAGTTTGAATTCCAAGTCACTTTGTGTTACCTAGATTCAGGGGTAAATTTTCCTATTTTGTGCTAGGTTTGTAATATTAATGGCCCTTGAACATGTAGTTCTTAGTCGCCCATGGATCAAATTTTTTATACCTTTCTTTGAAAAGTACCGAAATGTTTCTATTTCCTACTCTGTGGAAACAAAACGTAAAAGAATTTTCAATGTCTATAGCAAGAACAATTTTTACGAATTTCTCGAAACATGTCAAAAAGATCTCAAAGCATCGTCAAAGTTTCTAGTATTTAGCGGAGTCAAACATACTCTGGAAACAAAATTTGAGCCATGCAATTGCCTTCTCTTAACACATTAGGTTGGACGTGGAGGTATGCTCAACTAAGAGCTTGCATGCCTGCCTTGTTCCATGTGAAATACAATAGCTGCCTTTATTTTGAACCTACCATAGGGTGCATTACTGCATCTCTGAACAATTTTAGAACACATGGATGGGAAGTATTTTGAGCCCAAAAAATTGCTTATGGAGGTAGAAGATATTATCATGAAACGACTACTCCTTAAGCTTTTTTTGAATGTATATCAAATATGTTCATATTGACTTTCTCATTTGCTGATCCCGATTAATTTATTATCCATTTGACCTCTATACCTAAGAAGGTATTCCAGTCAATACATTGATGGTTTAAATTGAATTTTTACCTTTAGTGGCTATCATGATGTGTTTATATGTGCATGTAAGAATTAGGTATAGTATAGAAGCTTGATGCTTTGCTCTCCCCTTCCCCCCACCTCACTCACAACAAAGAAAAATAATGAGAAATGGGAAACAGATTTGTGAAGAATATAAATTCGCGTGAGCTTGAGCCTTATTGAAAATGTGATTACCTATATATTTCTTTCATTTCGAGAAGTACTGCCATTTTTCTTAAAGTTTTAAGTTTCAAAAGGGACACCATACACACTTAAATGTTAAATGTAAAGCTTTGTTTGGAAGCTCTGAGATACTTATTGATTGAGATGAAAAGAACCAATTTGTGAAACAAAAGTTGTTTAATAGTTCTTGCTGGATAAAAGTCCTCAAGAAACATATTGGAAATCTTTCTACCCATCTTAATAATCTTAAGAATATGGCAGGTATATTTGGCATGAACTTGAGGTCATATCTTGAAGAACACGTGGTATGTCCCTTCATTACTTCCTTTACTGAACAACTTTTCTTTTTCTTTCTGTTTTCCTGATTTAGGACTTCTATTTGAATGATAATTTAAATACTTGACCTAATCACTTTGCTATGCAGTTTGCTTTTTGGTTGACAACAGGAGGAATTATCGTTGGCGCTGCAGTTGGATTTTTTCTCATGTACTCGTACTTCCGGAAAAGGAAGATTTTATGAACACAATATCCACTTTGTAAGTCGTGCATCTTCTCAGGCTAGTTATGGCATAGCATCCATATGATAGTTATATTAATTGTTTTATTTGCATTCGACATATTCGCAGGATGCTGTATAATTCCGCATGAGGATGGCCAAGGATAGTCACTGGCTTTCGATAGTATCTATGTATCTTTGCTAGGAATTCACGAGTCGCAGTTACATAAGAGACTTGATGTCATACAGGCTGATATTCGAGTTCTGAACGCGCTAGCATCAGTTGATTATAAGCATGCGGAGTGCTATGCAAGTGTTATATGCAGTATGATAGTGTTAAGCTCCAGCTTGTGCTTGTTTGTCATAGAGATTCCACTACTTCAATGGTTATAGGAAAAAGTGATGGAGAGTGAAGCCATTGTTCTTATTTTTCCATCCATTTATCCCAAGTTCTAGGAAAGAGTATCTCGTTGAGTTAGGCCTTTTGGTTATGCCTTTACTTCACAGTACTAGTTGAGTAAAGATATGATGCTTGTAGAGACTTGTTTGTATAGTCGGGACTCGGGAGTTATATAATGATGGAGTTTTTTTCTTTTTATTGTAATATTTGGAGTTATGTTCCATTTCTTTGTGTAATGGCTTTACCATATTTTTTTCAAGTTTCGTGTGTTATTTATTTTAAAACTCACACATCCTTCTCATTTTACCCAAGTCATATAATGGGTTGGCGGGGTGGCCACACCGGCTTTAGATTATATATAATTAGTTTTATAATAGCATTAAGACATGTTATTACATTAAAATTCTGAACATGGCACTTGGAGTACGTACCCACCGTTACAACCAGTTGCAGAAATACATTTCTAGTGTTTGTAACATTGATTCTTGCTTCTGTTTATTTTTAAAAAAAATTTAAAAAAAAACTAAAGGCCGCAAAAGCAGAGTAGGGATTCCTTTTTCAACTGCTTTTGAAAATAAGCTATTTAAAAAACAATTGCAAGTCATAGGAATTAGTTTTAACTAACTATTTGTATTCTTAATTCCAGTAATGAAAAGGGGGTCTAGATTTTGATTAATCAATTTAAACACATATTAAAGAATTTCTATAAGCAAATAATCAAATAATTTTTCCTGAGCAATGGTCTCATTGAAGATTACAGATCTACTCATAGACAATATCTCTCATCACTCATTGACAATATTTCTCATCACTTTTCTATTTAATATGGATTCATTCAATTATTGTTTGATGCACGTGATTTCAAAATCAATTTTAGTTCATATGGTTATGTTCCCCTCTTCCCCTGCACCGCGTAATCCACCACCCTTATCTCTCCCTTGTAAATCTTACAACCCAATCCAAGTTGACTCACAACCCGGACACAGCCACAAGCCATGTTCATGATAACCCTATGCCATCTATTGCCGAACCATCATAGAAAAATAAATTCATCACTTCTTCTCCTCACTTTTACTTTCCCACTTGGTTGGATTTCTTTAATGCAAAATCTTCTTCGGTAGCGCCTGAAATTTGCAACTCCGATGAGAACTCGACGCCAAATGTTCCTCGTTTGAACTTGAACAGCTACGTCTTCCATGGCATAAAGCTCTTCTAGTACGAACGGCTAGTATCCGACGTTCCCTTCCAAACATTACTGCTACACTATAAATGGTTTGGAAAGCTTAATTTCCTTTACACACCACGAATCCAAGTTTTGGAACATATGTTGTTAAAACGGAGAGTGTAGATGATTTACTTCTTAGCTCTTACCGAAGGCCCGTGGTTTTTAAGCAACTAATATCTTGCAATTCAACAGTGGCCTCCGTAGTTCTCATCAGAAAATTCTCAGATGAATAAAATAATTTTGTGGATACAACTCTCGGGTTCGTAAGCGATGCGTATAATTCTTATTTAATATCAATGAATAAATAAAACATATAAATATTAACGGATGTAGACATTCTCTTAAACCACCTCGTTTTGTGTAGACTTGAACATCTTGTTACCAAAAGGAACTCGAAATACGTCCTTTCCTGATAGACTTTAATATCTCCATGAACACTTCCTTACTCCTTTGAATTGAAGATGTCTTCAAAGACTCCTCCTTGATATTCAAAAAGAAACTAAAGAAAAAGATATATTATAGTGTAGAGAGTTTTCTACAAGTGATTAGCTTGCTATTTTCAACTAGACAATATTTTTGCATGTCTCACTTGTAGGACCAATGGAGCTATTTATAAGAGGATCCAAGACCCTTCCTTCTTCAATGTAGGAATCCATTAGCCACAGAATCCTACATTCATGTAACATAATAAATCTATTTTCATTTTCCCTACATATTATTCATGGCCTTAATACATGGTTAAGTGTATATCCAAATACATGTATATCAATATAGAGGTATAATAAGATACATGTATGTCAAAATACATGCATTCTAAGATACATGTATGCCAAAGTACATGTATATCAAGATTAAGTGTATCCATAATTTGATACAATGTATAGAATCATAAATTAATTTTATTTGAAACCATAAAATCCAACAATCTCCCACTTGGTTTCAAAGTTAATTAAAGGTTATAATAGTGTGTATTATCTCAAATTGTAAAATATAAATTTTATGTAGTTTTAACCCGGGCCTAAATGAAAAATATTCCGATCAGAGATCATAAATGAATTTTAGATTGGTCCACCGTTCATAACATACTCATAATCTTGCAACTGGGGTGAAGCTGCTTTCCAACTTGAGTATTAGCCACTAAGGTAATGTGCCCTCAACATTCCATAGGCATGAACAATTTGAGATTCAACCCTTCCTCTCTATCGAGACCTTCCAGTATATACCCTCAAGTACATACCTGATAGAGAAGCTGAATCTCGGGACATAACCATGAGCGCTGATAAAAATTCACATCACAAGATAATAATCATGAAATAAACATCCAATCATGTATTTCAAATAATACATTTACATCAATCAATGAATGGCCAAACCCATACTATGTACATGATTATTTCAAACAAGTACCCAAAGAGCCTTAGTGAATGGATCTGCAAAATTATCCTCAGATTAACAACATGCTTCTTCAACATGTCCCGAGTATGATAATATTTACCTTCAATGTGTTTTGGCTTAGAGCAACATTTAAGATCTTTTACAATAAGTATAGTTGAAGTATTGGCACAAAAGATCACTACAGGTCGCTCCACACATGAGACAACATTAATACTCCTCAAGAACTTACTAAGGTAAACAACCTATTTTGTAGCTATATTAACAACAACAAACTCAACTTCCATATTGGATTGAGCTACACAGTTTGTTTTTACTTTTCCATGATGTAGCCCCTTCACCAAACATAAACACAAAATTAGAAGTTGACTTTCGAATATCCATACAACCCTAATAGCAGAATCTGAGTAACCAACCATTGTTACTCATCTGCTTGATAAGTTAAATTTACTTAGTGTATTTGAAGAATCTAAACACGTGCTTAACCCCTGCCAAGAGATTATTTCCAAGATTATATTGAAATATGCCGAGGACTCCCACTATTTTCACATATACACAATAATGTTGATTATTTTGAAGCAAATCATAAGTCTCAACAACTTCATAAAATTTGAGGTTTCACTTTCTCGATTTTTAATCAAGTAAGGTTGTATAGTTTTGAATTATTTGGATAACCAACAAACGAACCACCTTATTACTTTTACCAACACTTTATCTCGACTCAGATGATGCATAAAAACATGTGAAATACAACTCAAACGCTCATGTATTTCAACTTAGGTTTCTTACTAGTTCAAAACTCATAAGGTGATTTCTCAATAGATTTAGGAAAAACTTCATTTACAATATGACTAGTAGTTAAAAGAGTTTTACCTCAAAAGAAAGTCGTAAGGTTAACAAGGGCTAGCATTAGTCTTACCATTTTCATGAAAGTTCTATTGTGTATTTCAGCAACTCAATTAATAATGGCATGTGAGGCATGCTAAGAGAATAACATTTTCATTCTCCTTTCAGAAATTAACAAGCAAGTCAAATCTTCGAATGCTTCACTTCTTATGTAAAAGATACACCTTTTTAAATCTCGAAAAACCATTAGTGAAACTGAAAAAAATAAGAGTGACCATTTCTAGTTAGCACACTCATGGAACCACAGATAGAATGGATCATACCAAGGACGTTTTAAGTTTTGACAACTTTTGGAAGAAAGATAACTTGGTCGTTTTTCATATTCATACAAACAATTTTCTCAAATCAACATATTTCTCTTTTCAACATTTTTCATTCAAATTATTCTTGATTAGTTTATCAATACGTTCATCTTTAATATGACAAAGTCAAAGAAAAAATTCATTAGGTTGAATATCAGAGGAATCAAAAACTTCATAGATAATATCCATTTAAATTAATATGATTCATACCTGAATTTTTAAAATCTTTCAACACAACTTCTACATGAAAAACTTTTCACTTCCAAAGAAAAAAGGAAATACAATCTCCAAACAAGACACAAATAAAGATTTCTACTCATCGATGGAAACAAACATATAATCTTCTGAATAAAATACTTTATTATCTTCTAACTTCAACTAGTAAGTTCCTACTCGTTCAATTGAAGTTTTATCATTGTTTTCCATAGAAATGTAGCTTTTTCAATATTCAAATATTCTGATTATCTTGATGATCAATTTTATTGATGAGGTGTTCAACTGATCAATCAAACTCGACAAAATTTAAAAATCCTTGATGAACTTATAAGAATCGGGCAAGGAATTGAATATAGTAAACATTGCAATTCTCTCATTCATAGCACTATCACAAAATTGAGCTATTGCAACCATGTCATTAACATACTTTATCACATCAGTCTCTTCTAGACATTTAGCTCTAGTGAACATTTTTCACAAGTTATTCACATGAGAATTTGATGTATTTTTATAATTAGCTTCTAGCTATCCAATATTCTTTTAGTGTTAACAAGTATGAAAATATGTCATGTAAAGAGTTTTACTAAGGCCATTTAACACATAGAACTTTGCAATTTCATTAGCCATTTTCTAATCAGAATATATTTTCAAATCCGCATCATACTTTTCGCTAGCAACATTATCAATCACACCAATTTCATTGAATACTGGTGAACGATGAACAAAAAATATTTCCTTAATTCCATAAGGGATCAAGAGCATATTAACCATTTGTTTCCAATCCACGTAGTTAGTACCATCAAGTACCTCAAACTTAAGGATATCAGGAAACAAAGATCCACCACTAGGCATAGGGAAAGACATTTATGATATTCACCAATTTACCAAAAATCAATCACTTACCCGTTGGGGATTCGTGATAACATTTAACAAGATATCATTCAAAACACCTAATAACTCTCACTTACCCGTTGGGGATTCATGAGAGACATTAGATCACAAAATATAGACACATAAATTTGCATTACCCGTTGAGGATTTTGCATTTCATCAAACAATAATATATAAGCATGCATTACCCGTTGGGGATTTTGCATTTGATCAAACAACAAAATATAGACATGCATTACCCGTTGGGGATTTTGCAGTTATCAAGTAATTAGCAAAAGAAATAATACATCCGACAAGATTTATTATAATTGATAAGTAAATAACAACTATATAAAGTAGAGGCAGAATCACTTGTATTTGTAAGCGATGCGTATAATTCTTATTTAATTTCAATAAACAAATAAAACATATAAATATTAACGGATGTAGACATTCTCTTAAACCACCTCGTTTTGTGTAGACTTGAAGATCTTGTTACCACAAGGAACTTGAACCACGTCCTTTCCTGGTAGACTTTAATATCTCCATGAACACTTCCTAACTCCTTTGAATTGAAGATGTCTTCAAAGACTCCTCCTTGATTTCAAAAAGAAACTAAAGAAAAAGATATATTATAGTCTAGAGAGTTTTCTACAAGTGATTAGCTTGCTATTTTCAGCTAGACAATATTTTTGCATGCCTCACTTGTAGGACCAATGGAGCTATTTATAGGAGGATCCAAGACCCTTCCTTCTCCAATATAGGAATCCACTAGCCACAGAATCCTACATTCATGTACCATAATAAATCTATATTCATTTTCCCTACACTTTATTCATGGCCCTTAATACATGGTTAAATGCATATCCAAATACATGTATATCAATAAAGAGGTATATCAAGATACATGTATGTCACAATACATGCATTCTAAGATACATGTATGTCAAAGTACATGTATATCAAAATTAAGTTTATCCATAAAGTGATACAATGTATAGAATCATAAATTAATTTTATTTTGAAACCTTAAAATCCAACATGGTTTACCAGTCGAGTTCTACGAATTCGATGCCTGATCAAAGTAGAGACTCATACCTCTACTATCTCACGAGCTCGGTACGCCCTTGTTTAAAGCTCTTATGCCTGCAGAAAATGATCTATGGGTAAATGACTTCTAGCTAGTTTCAAATAGATCAGGACCACTGAATGCATAAAATGTGTAAAGTCGGTGGATCTACATGTATATCAATATGTATATTGGATCATATGAATGGTATGTTATTATTTTAGATCGAACCAATTTGATGAATTACTCCTTCCTAAATGTTCACATCAAACTAGTGCTAGTTGATAAGAATTCCTTCGGAAGATTCCTACTTCCTCAGTATATTATTGTTACTAATCGATGAGATAAAGTATGTTACGAGTTGAAAATAGATATTTGTTTTATTTGTGGATTTTCTCGGACATACGCTTACTAGATGTAAATTGATTGCAAAACCGACACTAGAAATGGAAAATGTGCAGCCCCCACGCTGGAAGCAAGATGAAAATAGGTGGAGAATTATATCTCGTTGTCCTTATCTGCAGTCGAGTAAGTTTCAGGCGCCGTCTCCAGTGAGAGTTCGCAATAATGGTTTCAAATCAAATGGGCCTAGCCTAAACCGTAGCCCACCCTTGGCCAATGTCAACTTACAAACAAGCCCATCCTAGTGCTACTACCTCATCCAATTCATCCCATGAGAATAATCTAACTCATCATACTCAAGCCCACGAAAACTAATCAAGCTTCCTACCAATCCAGCCCAACTTTCGGCCCACCCAAATAATAAACTCCCCAGCCCAATCCAGTTCCTACACAAACATCAAGTCAGTCCGACCTCTACCTATAATCACAAACCTCAAAATTCCTCAAACATTGTCACCTACCTTCATTAACCTAAATACACGTGCCTTGATCATCAAGACACTTGTGACCTCCTTAATAAATTTCTAGATATACGTATCTTGATGATCAGGACACTAGTGATCTCCTTCATAAATTCCACCCCCTATAAAACCATCTAACCAAATCCCTTCTCAATTGCGCCTTAACACACACGAGAAAACCAATACTCTATCTCATTCGACCTTTATTCGTTTCATTTCCATCTCCCCCCCCCCCCCAATTAATTATGTTAGCCTTCATTTTCCTCGATCCAAAACAGGAGTTGTTATATTTTCCCACAGACGGCACCAATGGATGATGCTAAAGCCCTACAACGGCTAGTAATCGATTGGCGTCGTCTGCGGAAAACGCAGCCAACACACCTGTCCTGTCTGGAAAAATATATCTTTGATGGCGGAGAATTTGACTGGTGTTAAAGTGCCGTAAAAATTGAGATATTAACATTGCTTTCTTATGGCAGTTTTCTTTTTCCTGATTTTGCCCGACTGAGTTGTATTGCAATGTGGATCTATATGCTGCTTTTTGTTCGAAATTTTTGAATGGGTTATTTTTTGTTAATTTGTACCACATGTGTTTACTGCATTTGACTTTTGAATTGTTTCATGTCGAGATCGCATGACGATAAGCTGTGTGTTATCTTGAGTGTTACTTCCTTTTCTCCATCTACAAAACTACATGCATGTAAATTCATTCTCCTGCTTCGATGAACTTCATACACGGGGCAAATTCTTATGTCGACTTGATGATATTTTGTCGCTGAGACTTTAGATTAAAGAGGATACTGTTTTGATATTTATTAGCTGAGCTTCTGGCGATGAGAGTAGTCGAATTAGTTTGTGGAAGATGAGAGCTATTTGTCCGCCTAATGAATAGAACACTTATATGGGTCAAAATCACAATCTTACTTGATTGGTCCTAGTTGGTGTTACAAGGTTGAATGCATGGTGTGAGACTTTGATATCACTTTGTCGAGAATTCGATATTGTTTGATTTAAGGGCACCATCTTACTTAATTATAAAAGATGCAAAAACTGTCTAATCCATGTCAAATTGTATGCGGTGGTCCACTAGTTTCGATTTATATCTTAGACCGCGTCTAGTTTTATCGTTTGCGGATCGTATCTATGATGGTTGGCCTTAACGTGCCTCGTTTTCTTGTTCTATTTTGTTTATTTTAGCCGCTAATTGTAGACTTAATGATTAAGGCTGAATATACTATTCAAAAATGTTTTTAGTTGTAAAGTGTAGAATATATTATCCGTACGGCTTTCTGCAGAATGATCGTTAGAAGGGTATTTTTGTCCGTTTAAATTTGACAAAACATTTCAAAAACTAAAAACAGCCCCCTAACCTATGTGAACCTCCTAACCTTTTCCATTTGTGCGAACTGCCCCCTAACTGATCATCAAGACACTTGTGACCTCCTTAATAAATTCCTAAATATACGTATCTTGATGATCAGGACACTTGTGACCTCCTTCATAAATTCCACCCCCTATAAAACCATCTAACCAAATCCCTTCTCATTTTCGCCTTAACACACACGAGAAAACCAATACTCTATCTCATTCGACCTTTATTCGTTTCATTTCCATCTCCCCCCCCCCCAATTAATTATGTTAGCCTTCATTTTCCTCGATCCAAAACAGGAGTTGTTGTATTTTCCCCCAGACGGCACCAATGGATGATTCTAAAGCCCTACAACGGCCAGTAATCGATTGGCGTCGTCTGCGGAAAACGCAGCCAACACACCTGTCCTGTCTGGAAAAATATATCTTTGATGGCGGAGAATTTGACTGGTGTTAAAGTGCCGTAAAAATTGAGATATTAACATTGCTTTCTTATGGCAGTTTTCTTTTTCCTGATTTTGCCCGACTGAGTTGTATTGCAATGTGGATCTATATGCTGCATTTTGTTCGAAATTTTTGAATGGGTTATTTTTTGTTAATTTGTACCACATGTGTTTACTGCATTTGACTTTTGAATTGTTTCATGTCGAGATCGCATGACGATAAGCTGTGTGTTATCTTGAGTGTTACTTCCTTTTCTCCATCTACAAAACTACATGCATGTAAATTCATTCTCCTGCTTCGATGAACTTCATACACGGGGCAAATTCTTATGTCGACTTGATGATATTTTGTCGCTGAGACTTTAGATTAAAGAGGATACTGTTTTGATATTTATTAGCTGAGCTTCTGGCGATGAGAGTAGTCGAATTAGTTTGTGGAAGATGAGAGCTATTTGTCCGCCTAATGAATAGAACACTTATATGGGTCAAAATCACAATCTTACTTGATTGGTCCTAGTTGGTGTTACAAGGTTGAATGCATGGTGTGAGACTTTGATATCACTTTGTCGAGAATTCGATATTGTTTGATTTAAGGGCACCATCTTACTTAATTATAAAAGATGCAAAAACTGTCTAATCCATGTCAAATTGTATGCGGTGGTCCACTAGTTTCGATTTATATCTTAGACCGCTTCTAGTTTTATCGTTTGCGGATCGTATCTATGATGGTTGGCCTTAACGTGCCTCGTTTTCTTGTTCTATTTTGTTTATTTTAGCCGCTAATTGTAGACTTAATGATTAAGGCTGAATATACTATTCAAAAATGTTTTTAGTTGTAAAGTGTAGAATATATTATCCGTACGGCTTTCTGCAGAATGATCGTTAGAAGGGTATTTTTGTCCGTTTAAATTTGACAAAACATTTCAAAAACTAAAAACAGCCCCCTAACCTATGTGAACCTCCTAACCTTTTCCATTTGTGCGAACTGCCCCCTAACTGATCATCAAGACACTTGTGACCTCCTTAATAAATTCCTAAATATACGTATCTTGATGATCAGGACACTTGTGACCTCCTTCATAAATTCCACCCCCTATAAAACCATCTAACCAAATCCCTTCTCATTTTCGCCTTAACACACACGAGAAAACCAATACTCTATCTCATTCGACCTTTATTCGTTTCATTTCCATCTCCCCCCCCCCCCCAATTAATTATGTTAGCCTTCATTTCCTCGATCCAAAACAGGAGTTGTTGTATTTTCCCACAGACGGCACCAATGGATGATTCTAAAGCCCTACAACGGCTAGTAATCGATTGGCGTCGTCTGCGGAAAACGCAGCCAACACACCTGTCCTGTCTGGAAAAATATATCTTTGATGGGGGAGAATTTGACTGGTGTTAAAGTGCCGTAAAAATTGAGATATTAACATTGCTTTCTTATGGCAGTTTTCTTTTTCCTGATTTTGCCCGACTGAGTTGTATTGCAATGTGGATCTATATGCTGCTTTTTGTTCGAAATTTTTGAATGGGTTATTTTTTGTTAATTTGTACCACATGTGTTTACTGCATTTGACTTTTGAATTGTTTCATGTCGAGATCGCATGACGATAAGCTGTGTGTTATCTTGAGTGTTACTTCCTTTTCTCCATCTACAAAACTACATGCATGTAAATTCATTCTCCTGCTTCGATGAACTTCATACACGGGGCAAATTCTTATGTCGACTTGATGATATTTTGTCGCTGAGACTTTAGATTAAAGAGGATACTGTTTTGATATTTATTAGCTGAGCTTCTGGCGATGAGAGTAGTCGAATTAGTTTGCGGAAGATGAGAGCTATTTGTCCGCCTAATGAATAGAACACTTATATGGGTCAAAATCACATTCTTACTTGATTGGTCCTAGTTGGTGTTACAAGGTTGAATGCATGGTGTGAGACTTTGATATCACTTTGTCGAGAATTCGATATTGTTTGATTTAAGGGCACCATCTTACTTAATTATAAAAGATGCAAAAACTGTCTAATCCATGTCAAATTGTATGCGGTGGTCCACTAGTTTCGATTTATATCTTAGACCGCTTCTAGTTTTATCGTTTGCGGATCTTATCTATGATGGTTGGCCTTAACGTGCCTCGTTTTCTTGTTCTATTTTGTTTATTTTAGCCGCTAATTGTAGACTTAATGATTAAGGCTGAATATACTATTCAAAAATGTTTTTAGTTGTAAAGTGTAGAATATATTATCCGTACGGCTTTCTGCAGAATGATCGTTAGAAGGGTATTTTTGTCCGTTTAAATTTGACAAAACATTTCAAAAACTAAAAACAGCCCCCTAACCTATGTGAACCTCCTAACCTTTTCCATTTGTGCGAACTGCCCCCTAACTGATCATCAAGACACTTGTGACCTCCTTAATAAATTCCTAAATATACGTATCTTGATGATCAGGACACTTGTGACCTCCTTCATAAATTCCACCCCCTATAAAACCATCTAACCAAATCCCTTCTCATTTTCGCCTTAACACACACGAGAAAACCAATACTCTATCTCATTCGACCTTTATTCGTTTCATTTCCATCTCCCCCCCCCCCCCCAATTAATTATGTTAGCCTTCATTTCCTCGATCCAAAACAGGAGTTGTTGTATTTTCCCACAGACGGCACCAATGGATGATTCTAAAGCCCTACAACGGCTAGTAATCAATTGGCGTCGTCTGCGGAAAACGCAGCCAACACACCTGTCCTGTCTGGAAAAATATATCTTTGATGGCGGAGAATTTGACTGGTGTTAAAGTGCCCTAAAAATTGAGATATTAACATTGCTTTCTTATGGCAGTTTTCTTTTTCCTGATTTTGCCCGACTGAGTTGTATTGCAATGTGGATCTCTATGCTGCTTTTTGTTCAAAATTTTTGAATGGGTTATTTTTTGTTAATTTGTACCACATGTGTGTACTGCATTTGACTTTTGAATTGTTTCATGTCGAGATCGCATGACGATAAGCTGTGTGTTATCTTGAGTGTTACTTCCTTTTCTCCATCTACAAAACTACATGCATGTAAATTCATTCTCCTGCTTCGATGAACTTCATACACGGGGCAAATTCTTATGTCGACTTGATGATATTTTGTCGTTGAGACTTTAGATTAAAGAGGATACTGTTTTGATATTTATTAGCTGAGCTTCTGGCGATGAGAGTAGTCGAATTAGTTTGCGGAAGATGAGAGCTATTTGTCCGCCTAATGAATAGAACACTTATATGGGTCAAAATCACATTCTTACTTGATTGGTTCTAGTTGGTGTTACAAGGTTGAATGCATGGTGTGAGACTTTGATATCACTTTGTCGAGAATTCGATATTGTTTGATTTAAGGGCACCATCTTACTTAATTATAAAAGATGCAAAAACTGTCTAATCCATGTCAAATTGTATGCGATGGTCCACTAGTTTCGATTTATATCTTAGACCGCTTCTAGTTTTATCGTTTGCGGATCGTATCTATGATGGTTGGCCTTAACGTGCCTCGTTTTCTTGTTCTATTTTGTTTATTTTAGCCGTTAATTGTAGACTTAATGATTAAGGCTGAATATACTATTCAAAAATGTTTTTAGTTGTAAAGTGTAGAATATATTATCCGTACGGCTTTCTGCAGAATGACATTGTGGACTGGACTGTGAAGAATGATGATGGTGTTTGTTATGGGTTTGTATAAAGACTAAAACGCTTAAAACCCCCCAACCTATAGGGTGTTTCACAAAGTGCCCCTTGCACTACAAAAAAGAGCACTCCACACTCCAACCTATCAAATTTTGTGTGAAATGCCCCCTGGTCAACTTTCCAGCCAAATTTTCCGGCCACATGCATTGCACGTGATCGTTGGAAGGGTATTTTTGTCCGTTTAAATTTGACAAAACATTTCAAAAACTAAAAACAGCCCCCTAACCTATGTGAACCTCCTAACCTTTTCCATTTGTGCGAACTGCCCCCTAACTGATCATCAAGACACTTGTGACCTCCTTAATAAATTCCTAAATATACGTATCTTGATGATCAGGACACTTGTGACCTCCTTCATAAATTCCACCCCCTATAAAACCATCTAACCAAATCCCTTCTCATTTTCGCCTTAACACACACGAGAAAACCAATACTCTATCTCATTCGACCTTTATTCGTTTCATTTCCATCTCCCCCCCCCCCCCCAAATAATTATGTTAGCCTTCATTTTCCTCGATCCAAAACAGGAGTTGTTGTATTTTCCCACAGACGGCACTAATGGATGATTCTAAAGCCCTACAACGGCTAGTAATCGATTGGCATCGTCTGCGGAATACGCAGCCAACACACCTGTCCTGTCTGGAAAAATATATCTTTGATGGCGGAGAATTTGACTGGTGTTAAAGTGCCGTAAAAATTGAGATATTAACATTGCTTTCTTATGGCAGATTTCTTTTTCCTAATTTTGCCCGACTGAGTTGTATTGCAATGTGGATCTATATGCTGCTTTTTGTTCGAAATTTTTGAATAGGTTATTTTTTGTTAATTTGTACCACATGTGTTTACTGCATTTGACTTTTGGGTATGGGAAATATGGGTATGGGTACCCAAATAGCGGGTACCCACTTTGAAAGAGTCGGGTTCGGGGTCGGATTCGGATATTGCTAACCAAATTCCCGAACCCAATCGGGTACCCACCCGCTATATATATATACTAACGACTAATTAGAGTTCACAAAGTGATATTCACTAAGCTTCGAATATCACACACACAAAAGAAATAAGTCATCTTTCTAATTTGTAATTATTCAAGAGATTTTCACCATAGTACCAAAAAATGTAAGATCACGTTACATGGAAGATTAAAAATTGAAAAACATGAACTTTTTCAAACACAAGCTAAAAAAAATGAGATATTTGGGTACCCACTACCCGCCTTCATGGGTACCCTACCTTATCGGGTACCCGTCTTCGGGTACCCGCCTTCGGGTACCCGCTTATTTCGGGGTCGGGATCGGGAAATGAATTTTCACTACCCAACATGTCGGGTACCTGTCGTGGATACCCATTCGAGACAGGTACCCGCCAATGCCGACCCCTAATCAAAATAGTGTTCGATTTAAGTTGACATAATATTTATTAGCTTTGAATTATTTTAATCTCCGCAAGTCAGTCTATTTGAGCTGTTGTGTTACTTGTGTAAGTAGTGGGTTAGTGGAAGGAATTATTTAGCAGCCAGTTACCTAATGTTAATGGGGGGCCAGTTCGTAAACTGTCCATGGAATGGAATTATAGAACGGGCCTCTCCTTAGAAGTTAGGACTATTCGGCCTGTTCGGTAATACTGTACCAAACAGGCCTAGCTTGGGTTACTATGTCGTATTAGTTATTACTCTTCGCATCAGGGTAAATTTAAACACGTTGATACAAACCTTGCGCTATCATGATTGCATTATTATTCAATAGGTCATAAAAGGTTTCTAAGGCCCATCGGCTTTCAATATTTAAGAGATTTATAGTACGTTTTACAATTTGGCAAAAGATGCCAATTCTAACATAATCAAATAGTTGATACTAAAATTATGATGTTTTTGGTAGCGGGGTACTCACGAAAATTGGAGTAGGTTGCATTTGTAATAATTCTTAGTCGTAAAAATCGGAGCTAGAAACATAGATGTTTTTGTAATGGGCAATTTTAAATTCTTACACTAATGAGAATACTCACATATGGTTAGCTTGATTGATATAACTTACTTGAACTTAAAGCCAAATATTTCAAAATTCCAAGAATTAACATCGAGTCATTTAAATCCCTTCAACTCGTTCAACCAATCATGGTGTTGGTTCGTGAATGTGTATTATTTTCTCTATTCATGGACTTACCCGGTGAGCGATGTACATGAACAGGTCAATATATAATAATTTTTAGAGAATTACACATCTACTCCTCGTGAAGTCTAGAGTCAAGATTTCTTAAATAAAAATTAAAAAAGTCTAGAGTCTAGACTAAATATTAAAGAATATCGTAGTATTTAAATTAATATTAAATTATCAAAGAACTCGAAACAATATGATAACATGGGTTGTTGTTATTATAAAAATAAAAATTTATCTAGTACCTTGTAGTTATTAAACCTTTATAGAATTATTAATTATAGAGGATTTGGCAATTTACCTCCCTGTGTTATGCTAATTTGGCAAATTATCTCATTGTGAATAATAAAAAGGTAAATTACCCCCCTGTGATTTCAAGATTTGGCAAATTACTTCCTTATATAGGAAAAGTGTAGTTCACGTGCTCAAATTTTAAAGTAGGAATGGTGTTTTAGACTAAAAAGAACAATTATACCCTTTATTTCTCAAAACAATTATGTAAATTTTTGATTTGATATTTTAACTTGTTAAAAAAATACAAAAATTTAAAACTAAAATTGAAAAATAAGTTATGATTTCGTAATATGTATGTTTGATAATATTTTTCATACTTTTACTTATAATTTTCTAAAGAAATGTTATAATCATATTTGAAATTACAGGAAAGAAAATATTAGAAATAACAAGAGTATTTTAGTCATTAAGTATAAAAAATAAACTAAAGAAATTATAGGGAGGTGGTGTGCCAATTTTTAAAATCGCCATTCACCAGGAAGTAATTTGACTATTTATTTTTCAGAAGGAGGTAATTTGTCAATTTGACATAACACGGTGAGGTAAATTGCCAAGAACTCACTAATAATATTATTTTTCAACTTTAGGAGAGGTGACATTGTGATTTAAGAAGCGTGAGGAAAAACTGTAATAAGACCTAGGTTGAGGGGGTGTGCATGTAATTATTAAATTTTATTATCCCTTTTTGAATTAAAATAAAAGCTTGGGCCGATCAAAAAAATATATATATAAGGGAAGAGGTACTTGTGACACCAAACTTTTGATTTCCAAGTTTAACCTTGCAATTTATGTTCCATTATAGCATCTTATTATTAATTTCCTAATTTAACTCTACAAATTAAGTTAGACAAAATTAATTATACCATTTACTAGGAATGATGATTTAGTTCCCTATAATTCATATTTTTTTAATGAAAATTACTTTTATTTCCATTTTAATATAATTATGTTGATTCACTCTTCCATTCATTCAAACTCTTTCCATCTAAACAAATCTTTTTTCTTACATTTTCTTTTCTTCTATATATTTTTTTTAACACTTGAATATGATCATTATACTTACAAGGGATAATTACAGCTACACCCCCTGAGGTTTGATGTAATTACACATACCTCCCCTTGTGGTTTGAGAAATTACACATACCTCCCCTGAGGTTTGAAACCTTACACGTACCTCCCCTCTTCAATTTAAGGGTTGTTTGGGTGTAAGTTATGATAAAATTATGCTTATTATACTTACACCCCTAAAGTTTGGTATATTTATAAAAGTAATCCTTGATGTTAGAAAAATTAAAATTAAATACTCCAAAAGATTTTATAAATTATTATATTATTACCTACAAATATAAAAAGTATTTAAATTTAAATTTAAAAATAAGTTAATCTAATCCACAATATATTTTTGAATCAAAACACGTAACTTTTAATTTTTTTCTTTAAAACAATTCCCATAAATCTCAGTCAAAACTTAACTAACTACTCATCTTTGTGCCTTTGTTCTCGTTATAATTTTAAACTAACAATTATTTTAGTAATAGAAGAAGATAAAACACCGAAAATTGGTTTCACTAAATATAGTACATTTAGGTTGTTTATTTTGTCAATAAGTTCAACAAAACTTGCTACCTAAAACCAGTGACCATGTCTGATCCAAGGATGATAATTTTATTGTCACTGTTGCTGCTGGTAATTCCGTCATCATTCTTCAATTTTTAAAATGGGTTATGAAGATCTTGATTATTTCTGTTATATTTGTTAATTTTCATTGAAAATGAGAGTTTTTACAATTGAATTTTCTATTTCTTGTCTTTTCTTTTTCGGAGATTGCATAGATATTATTATTTTACCAAATGCTTCTTTTTTATTGTGATAAACTGAAATTTCCGTGGGCACGCGTAATAGTATTTAATATGGAACTATAATAAAATTTATGAGATTATTAAAAGTAAAACAAAAATGAAGAAATAAAAAAACAAACAAAAACAAGAAATTAAATATTTTTACAAAATAATAAAAATATTAAGATTAGATTAAATTTTAAAAATAATTTAAATACTTTTTATATTTTTGGTTAGTCATATAGTAGTTTCTAAAATTATTTGGAGTATTTAATTTTAATTTTTCTAACATCAAGGATTACTTTTACAAATATACCAAACTTTAGGGGTGTAAGCATAATAAGCATAATTTTATCATAACTTACACCCAAACAACCCTTAAGTTGTAGAGGGGAGGTATGTGTAATTATACCAAACCTCAAAGGGTGTAGCTGTAATTATTCATACTTTACAATATATAACATTAATTTGCTCGGGCTCCGTGTGCCACGATTTCTAGTGCACACAAAAAGAAAAGGAACTAATGTTTTGGGTACCTTAAAAAGGAAAAAGTTTTGATGGATTGGCCTCTGACCAAACGTACGGAATTGAAAAAATTCAGAGCAACAGACGAAAGTATAAACAAACAAAGGAATGAAAAAACAAGAAAAGGAAAAGTGGGGACCACTGGTCTATCGGCGCGTTGTATTGAATTTCAGTCTCTGAGTCGCTTTCCAGTCCAACTGCTAATTTTGCTCGGTCCAAGGCTCAATTTGGTTCTTCTACTACAAAATCATGAACAAAAATAATAAGGTTTTCTAAGAAAATTTAGTTGAAAATAAAAATAGAAATATCTTTTCATTTTCTTTGAGTTCAATATTCTTTTGATTTCCTAGAAAGTTATACACTTTAACATCTATATAATGATATAACACTTTAACATCTATATAATGATATAAATAAATACTTTTCGTGAATTCATTTCGAGTTTGTAATTTAAACCAATTCTTTTTGCATATATAATATACCAAGTACTGTCTTTATTTTAATGAAAAATGTATTTATTATTTTACTAAAATTTGCATACTCGGTATTAATAAATAAAATAAATAAATAATAAGCTCATATGTAGCATAAATGTGCATGGAACACGAATACAATACAATATCATACAATACAAACACACGGACACGAATTCTTAAAATTCTCATAGTACAATACGCCATGATACGCGTATATATTACATAATTATATTATGTATAAGTAACAAAACTAATAGTAAGTGTACAATATAATTGGAATAATCAAATACAATTTCAAAATTATATTTAAGAATTTAAATGAGAAATAATCACATTGCTTCTAGTTAGTGTAAAGAATAATACATTACTTGAAAATGTGAGAAAAGTTATCTCAACATAAATTAAGAGAGTTATATGTACTATAGAAAAGATCAGATCGTCCCTTTCTATAATTTTTTGTTATTCTATTTTTTTTACTATTTAATCTAAAAGTGCAATATAGATTTACGTTTACAATATGATGATAATTATTGGATACGTTCTTAATATATATTGATGCACTTATAACTATTTCTTGCTAATAAATGACCGGATAAATTTGAAATCACTAAGGCATTTTTGTCCCCTCAAAGAAATCAAATGAAAATAACACGAAACACAATTTTATATCACAAGCTAATTTCAACTTTTAAAAATAAACTCCAAACCTATTTTTTTGAAATGCACGAAAATCGGAACTTTTTTTTTAAACAAAGCAACCAAATGTCTCATATGATTACCTGTGAAAACGTTTCTAAACACAACCTCTATTTTTCACCTTTGTTAAAAATATTATTATTTTAATGTTCAATTTTTATTTTTTTCAAAGTTATTTAATAGACACGAGCACAAACAAATGGCTCCATGGTTTGAGTAAACTGCGCTCAGTATCTGGTAATATAGGTTCTATTATATTGTATTCAATATACAATTTGTTTCTAGATCTTTCAAAAAAGTTGTTTCAATTTTTTGTTCTTTTTCCTAAACTAAATTATCGGGATAAGCGTATGGAGTGAAAAACGTTCAGATGGCTAAAAAGTAAAAACGGAAAGGCATTGTTGCGTCCATCTTTTGCTTCCTCCTTGCCCAAGCTTTGAGATGATTCCAAAAGAAAAGAAAAAAAATAAATAAAAAAGGTCAAAATTAGAGGATAAAAAAACTTAAAAAGGCTGAAACTTAGCTTTTAAGAACTCTAGGGGCATGTTTGTTTCAGTGTCAGATCACATCAATCTGAAACAGAGTTCTTTTATTAATTTTCAAAACATAATATTGTGCACAGTTCGCATCTTGTAAACAGTATGCAATATATACACATGTAAATAAAGACATGTTAAATATAAGTATATATATTTTGGTTATGCTAAAGTCATTTTATCTTTATTATTAAGTTATTCAATTTCTTAATTTTAAAGTATTTTATCCGTCAGTTGTTCTACAATTTTTTAAAATATTATCGTAACTCTTCTTACTGTTTTTACGTAGTAAATGTATTTCTTCTTACTATTTTTATATAGTAAATTTATTGAAAATGTGATCATTTTGTACAACACTGTGGATATTTGATGAGGTTATATAGGTGATGAAGTGCTCAAGGGCTTAAGCAAGCCTAATCACTCGTTAAGGAACACTCTAATCCTGAGCAAGAAGGTTATAACTCAAAGCGTACCTCGGGTATAACTAAGTTAGGGGTGTACCAGCTCCTTAGTACTTGCTTTCAGGGGTTCGGACTTGCCTTCAAATGAGCGGGGTTTGGGGTATTTATAGGGAGTTGAAAGATGCTTAGGTGTCACTCTCATGCCAGGTGTCACGTCCGACATGACATTTAAGTGTGACAGGTGTCACCTCCGACTATGCCTTTAAGATCCTTCAGGGGCCGCGTAGGTTAGCTACTTTGACCCTCCGGCTCGTGGGTTCATTTAGTATCGTGGCGTCTGCTTCACGTATAAAGGGCTCTAGCTCCTATACTTTTATAGCGTGGATAACGTCGCTATCAATACGAGCGTCGTTTATCGAGTTAATTCCTTGTCTTGCACGAGTCACCGAAGGTGGGGGGCATGTATTCGGGTCTTTGGGGTTGTGCGTTTCGACACAGACTCTTTTGATTTGACCCCCTGGGTTCGCTGGCCCGAGGTCGGGCGACACGACCCTTGAGGCTGCAGGCCTCAGGGCCATGTGATACGAGGCCCATGGTCGTACAATGCGACCCCCAAGGCTGTAGGCGGTGGCCTGGGGTTGCGATATGAGCCCCGGGGTAAGAGGTCAGGCATAATTCGACCCCGGGGGGTTGGGGCCTAGAGGTTACATTTAGTGTGTGTTTACAGCGGGCTTAGTCGGATCAAGGTACTTACCTAATCAATATTTTGTTTTTTGAATAAATTAACTTTTATTTGGACATTTTTACAACAAACTATATTTCTTAAATAAAAGAATTTGTAGTGACAAAGTTATATATTAAGACTTTAATATTCTCTTAAGCCTGAGATACAACTATAAATGCCTATATTCTTTCTTAGAAGCGGAAACAATATTTAAATTTTTGTAATATCTATTTAATATAATTATGTTGTTTTATTTCAAAATACTTTATAAATTTAGCTGTAATTCTGTTATTATAGAGTTACTGTTATAAATTTCATATTAAATATCCACGTCTAAAGTATTTGCATTTTCATGATGTGATAAAGGTAATATCAATTGAATGAAGGTAAAAGAGGTAAATATGATGTGTGTAACGTAAAGTGTATGGTAATTCAGGATCGTATAAAATGAAGGTAAGAATGCACTGTTCTTGAACCGAGTGTTCGTACGAAGCGTACCTCGATTTGAACTAAGCGTAGTGTTTGCAGAAATCCTCTCTCTAGAATTAGAAATGTGATATGTTTTCCTTGGTGAAATAAACCGTACAACCGTAGTATATATAGGCTGCCGAGCTTGACGCGTGGCGTCTTTTGATTGGCCGTCAAACACGGCTCGTATTAATGTGTTTCACGAGGGGTGTCATTTAAGATCCACCCACCTCGTGGGTCGTATTCAATGGTGCTCATTGAAGAGCCGTCAACCTTATGGGTCGTCTTTAAGGTTGCTCATTGAAGAGCCATCAACCTTATGGGTCGTCTTAAATGTTGCTCATTTAAGAGCCGTCAACCTTATGGGTCGTAATTAAGGCGCCTCATTTAAGAGTTATCTGCATCATGGGTCGTTGTTAATGCTTGTCTGGTAGTCGCCGACAGCTCTGACACCCATTAATGCTTTGTCGTTCATGTGGTTGTTCGATCGTAGCTCTTTGGCTATTCGACCCTCCCTCTCTGAAGACGTCCTCTTATATTCGATCCATACTCGATTCGAGTTCGTTGACCATCGTAACTCTTGATTTTACGGTCGTAATATTTCGGAACATTATCATGATGATTTATTGTTTTAATAGGATTCATATAAATTAATAATAAAATACACATAAATATAAATCTCAAAAGATTCCGCCCTTCTTAATCCAAATTACTAACTCCTTCAATTAACTAATTATCAAAATACTACATTAGTAAATCCCAAATGGTTTTGCCCTTCTTAAACCAATATCTCTCCCCATTTGTAAACGACACTCATGAGTCATGATACCGTAAAAAAGTTTAATATGATAGAAATGAACTATAAAGTATAAATAAATAAAAATTTATGATTAGATTTGATTTGACACTATCTCAAACACTGATTCGCTCACACGAATAATCTTCCTTTAATATTTACTAGGACGATATCAATAATATGATTTACTTAAAATATAAAGTCAATTAAACAGAAACTTTCTTTTCACAGGTAAATAAAGAAGTATTTCAACTTTTTCTGTCAAAAATGCTTCAAACCACAAAAAATGAGTCCAAATAAACTCTCGATACTCTCTCTCTCTCTCTCTCTCTCTCTATATATATATATATATATACATATATATATATATATATATATATATGCAATTTTTATCTTTTTATGTGAAGAAAACATGCAAAAAGCCCCATATCGACGCCCGAGAGTCGAGACAACAGTCGACATCAGTACACATTTATACCGGCGCGAGAAACTGGCCTACTGCCAGAAGCGTTTCAGTTTAGTTAAGGATATTGCACTATTTAATTATGAGGATTAGGATTATAATATTTAGGATGAGTACGTTTATATTATTTGAGATTAACCTAATTATAAAAATCTCCTGAAAATAATATAATATAGATATTTCAGAAGTTTTAAATTTGGTGTAAGTTAGAGGTTAACTTGCAATATTATTTTAAAGTTTCAGACAATTTCTGTAATTATTAAAATTTTAAAGAGTTTTATACTTTCAAAGAAGGTTTTTTTTTGTAATTAAATCTAACTTAGAAGAGTATAAAATTACGTGCTCCTATTATTAGATTATTGTTTTTCTATGCAATTATACATTATATAGCGCCACTAACCATCGTAGGTGCTAGCATTAATTATTCTGTCTTAACACAATAACAAATGCGCAGTATTAGTACATACATGTATTTCTTTTTGTAAAATTATATACATGTATTTCTGAGAACTGAATTTACAAGCTATCTGTTAAATTATCAAAATAGTTAACTAAAATATAAAAGTATGGTGGATTACATGGGTGAACATTTTTGTCATATTAATCTCAACGTTCACAAATCACAACAAGAAGTTTATCTAGATAACATAAAATAGAAAAAGAAAGAATAAAAGCAAAAGAGGAATTAAGTAAACAAAAAGGAAAAGATAAAAAGGAGAAACGTACAGTAACATTTCTACTTTTTTCTTTCTTTTTTATTTTTATTTTTTATAATTAGTAGCATTTTTCTACTTTGAATTAGAAAGGATCAAATGTGGAAATTGAGAGGGAAGTATTACTTTTTATTTCCGAATGACTCTGATGTTTACAAATGATTACAATAGAGATATTCTTGAATGTCTACACAAATACGATGTACTTTGAATTTTAATTTCTTAAAAATATTAAGAACTGTTTATAGATTTTTTTTTTTTGTAAGTGTTCAATAAGGAAATTTTGTTTTTGAACGAAATGGATAAAACTTTAGATGTAATGAGTGTTACTCGGCATAGCCTTTTCAGGTTTTCAGTATATTCAAGAGCAGTGCCGCCAAACAGATTCTGCATGCAACTGTAATCATATCATTACATATTTTATATTATTCGGATTCTCAATTGTAGTACGTGTCTTTTACGCGCCAAAATTATTGTGTCCAATTACGTAGCAGGTTAATAGGCGAGTACAAGAAACGCGCGTTAGATTGGAGTATACGAGGAGAGTCACCGGACAAAACGGACAGGTCTACCTACGTAGACCGGATAATTGCTGTCCGTTCGTCAATTACGATTTTATCCCTCGGCTAATATTATGCAGGTTGTATATTTTTTTTTTTTAGTAGGCAAACAAAGTTTATTCAAAAGAAACCTGGAATATAAGACATATTCCAGCAAAATAACAACATTACAAACTCTCAATGCATAACATTGGTACATTAAGCCAATCGACAAAAGAGTAAACAAAATCATCCTTATGCGCCTTCACCCAACACCAAGACCGGACTTTAACAAGATCGACCATCGACCAAATTATGCAGGTTGTATATAATTCTTTGAATTATAAAACCATAACTTTTCACTACTTCATCTTAATTATGTATTTACACTAACAAATTAAAGTCTTATCTAATTGTGTGCAACGCTATATCTAATAATTTCACATTAGACAATGATGTTCCTTCATAGTGGTTATGAATTTATGCAAAAATTCGAAACTGATAAATGTTCAAGATAAAAGTTATTTTTACAACCAACTATTTGAGTACTTACTTGTTGCTTGGTGTAACTTAAAAAAAAAAAAAAAACAAATTTCTCGAAAAATCTTTTGCAACAAGTTTCTGAATCAAAGAATTGTCACTATACGACAAAATATGCAAACATCTTAAAAGTACCGATAAGATACAAAGATACACACACACTATAGTGCATATTTTCATACATTATCTATAATTGTACACCTACCCTTTAATTTTTGCATTCAAATTTTTTGTCACGTTGCATTTGACTTTATCCAACAAAATCTTCTAATTCCATCGACAATCTAGCATCGCTAGGAGAAAGTATATATAAGAAATAGCATATATATATATATATATATATATATATATATATATATATATATATATATATATATATATATATATATATATATATATATATTGTATTCGGTGTTTTCTTTGCTGTGTTCTGTGTTTTTTCTGCTTAGTCTTGCTCTGTTCGTGTGTTGAGGCAAGTCTGCGGTTAGATATTGTCTTTGTTTAGTTGCTCCTTACCTCTTGTGGTTAACTCTTTTGCCATGTTTGGCTTTTGTTAATGAAGGTCTCACCTTGTTGCTCACAAAAAAAAAAAAAATAAAAAAAAAAATCAACTATGCTCATTGACCTCCACATGTAGCAACCACTAATATTTTCTCATTCTAAAAACTGTAATTTTTCTTAATGTATTTCAACCTAGGTTAACACTAATGTTTTAAAAGGAGTTGGATGTAAGGTGTTGGGTGTTTTATAGCCTAGAGGCTGGACGTAATCTTGATACGTGGGGCGTATCACATTTTGAAGTTTTAATTTATTAATATATATATATATATATATATATATATATATGATAAAATTAACAAAAAGATCAATAAGTTTTGATATTCATGAAATAAATTACAAAGAAGTAACTGTGTTGATATTGAGTTATAAAAATCATAAAAAACGTATGCAAATACTTTACATATAATATGAGCTACGTATTTCCTTACACTCTCAATATATTCTACGTAATATAGAATTGGTTGTTAACTATAAAAGTTGAAACATTATATAAACTAATAGACAACTACAAAGGAATCATCAAAAATTAATTTCACCAATCAACACTTATAAAAAGAAGAGATCGGCTTCACGTTTTATTAGATACCTATTAAGATTATCGAATATCTTTTAATATACTTGTAGTTTGTGTTGATTATTATTTTCAGGCAAGACAAGGATGAAAATCAGATATAGGGATAAAAGCTTCGAACCCCTTGTATTATATCATGTTGCACTTTGTACTTTGTCCTCCCCCCTTTTGTGGCAACGTGCCCCTGTAATGTCCATGAATAAGCACTTTGTGCCATGGTCAACAATCCGACGGATTTTTTTGCCGAAAAGTATATTTTCGCTAGAATTTGAAAAGTGAATATGGGGATTCATCATGGTTGAACCTCAAGTTCAAGAAAATGCTCTATTATTCCTTCAATGTTTTTTCACATTTTCTTAATTTTCAAACCATAATTTAATCATCGACATTTAGGGTTTGAAAAATTGATACAATATAACAAAATTGAAGTGAAAATAAGGTAATTTAATCAATCTGAGATACATCGTGCTGAACCCCATGTTCATGTCTTAAGTTCTGGCAAAAAATGAACTTTCTGGCGTTAAAATTCTTCAAACAACCGATGAGGGGGCAAAGTATTTTTTTAAAATTATAGTTCAGGGGGCAAGTTGGCGAATAAAAAGGATTAAGAGGCAAAGTGCAACATGGGGTTTAACGCTTTTATCAATTATCATTTAGAAATAATGTGTGAAGTCATTCTCTTTTTTGGGGGCGTATGCCCAACAACTTGAGATGCAAAAGGTGAGTCTTTTACATGTAGGCGTATGCCAACCCTAGTAAATGTTCCCTAGAAAGTTTAATCGGGGCGTTTGGGGTTAAAAAAGCCATGAGCGAGCCATGGAGCGAGTTTTTTAGAAAAACAGTTACCACTTAACAAATACCAGTCTCAAATCAATTATTTTAGTTGTATTCCCCTCATATAGAAGAAGTGCCTTATTCCACCTTAAACATGTAATGCATCAAAACATAAAGAAAAAACACATTACACTTGAAACATATATTGCATCAAAATTACCTAAAGATACACTACACCATTAACATATTGCAAGGTTTGTTTTAAATGCATTTGTGTTTTAATGTAATGTACTCTCTCAGGTGATTTCGGGATTGTGTATCTTATAGTTTAATGTTAACAAGCTCGTTAGAAAATATTTATAAAGGTAAATAATGACTTGATTAACCAAAATAAAATATCACATGTGACTCAAGAGTTCTGGGGGAACGTATTTCCCCAGAATATGTGGTTACTATTAGCCTAGAATTTTTCTTTAGTGAAATACCATGATATACTTTTCGATCAATAAATGTGATGACGCCTTGAACTGTTCAATATTTTGTGTATACCAACTTACCAAGAAGAAGTACTCGCGCAGCTCACTCCTAATATAACCTTTTAGTTCATTCGTTGTTGTATATTTTTGTTCTAGAATGCCTTCAAAATATCCATCAAATGCTCTTGAGATTTAGCCTAGGGGTGTTCACAAATCCACCAAGTTGCCCTCAACCCTCAACTCATATCCAGTATAATTTAATTACTAACTTCACCCATTTGTGCTAACAAATTTGTGACTTGCAAATATCGGTAGGGTCATTTTTAATCACAACACTTCCAACCGGCCCGCATACACCGTAGTTTATACATTTATAAAGGAATTGAAAAACGATTTTTTTTTGCAAAAATTATAGAATTACCATCATCATCTCGTTTATCACAATAAACCACCTCTATCTCGACTTAATTATTAGTATTTGTTTATTATTCTTTATCGATTTCAAGAATACTTAAATGTTAAATATGTTCTAGTGAGATTATGTCATGTTATTGCTATACATTTTCTCACAATTTAAACTCACCACCTACCCGCAATTCGCTCAACGTGCCCTACCCGCAACTCACTTGGTTTAATTATTAGCTTCACCCGCTCTGATTGACAAATTGGTAACCTGTAAAATTTGTATAAAATCATATTTTCAATGACAACACGCCCAAAATTTGCCATCAAACACACTTTAGCCCTTGCAATGTCTTAAAGAAAATGACCCTTTAAAAACTTATATACGTGATCTATCATTAGGAGTATTGGGTCAATACCCCATTTGTATTTACAAGAGACCCTTACCACACATTTATTTCATTATAGAGTAAGGTGGTAACTCATCTTTCCAAGTGTTTTCTCTTACCCCCCCCCCCCCCCCCCCCCCCTCCCTCCCACAATTCCATTGTTCTATTGAATATGTAAGTTGTGAGTTACGATTCAAGTTTAGTTGTCATCATGGATGAACGTCATATTCATATATGGGCTTCAACCTAAATTCTACTTGATAAATTTGTATGTAGTCTCTTGTTATATCATTCGGCAATGTAAGTTATAAGCATGATATTTGAAATACTCTAAGGGCTCAGATTGAAATTTGACGAAATAAATTAGAGTTAGGCCATGTTATTAGGAAAAAGCTAAATTTGTAAAATACAATTTACTTTTATTCGATGACCGAATATAGAGGTGAAGTATATCCAAATACGTGGATTGATTTGGATCCGACTCAGATCCATCATGTTTGATTTATTATGAATTCGATAAAACTCAAAATCAATGAATTTATTAGACTTGATTGCACTCACATATACTATTGTCCAAGAAATTCAGTGACAAATCTAAACGGTACTATCGTAGATCCCTTACTTTATGAATATAAAAAGTTAAAATACCATATTCTATTTACCCACATTCCACCCAATTCCTAGCCTACGTTATTATACCTACCTATATCCGACCCTTACCCACCTATAACTAAATCACCTAAAACTTTAAAATCATACCTAACGCCTTAAAACACACACTTCACCTAAATCACTTAAAAATAAATAACACACTTAAATTACCTTACAAACAAACAAACTATACCTAAATCACCTAAAAAGGCACATCACACCTAAATCACCTTAAAACATACAAATTACACCTATATTACCTAAAAATACACACCACACCTAAATCACCTTGAAAACATACAGACTGCACCTAAAATTACCTGTAAAACACACTACAATGAAATCATTAAAGAAAAACACAAACTACACCTAAAATATACCCACTACACCTTAAATAAAATATTCAAAAACTTGAAAAAATGCTTTTCAACGAGTTTGTGTATTTGTAATGTCATAAACAACATTAAATTGAATTTGTTGGATAAAAATAATTTTAAGTTTGTTATTAATTTTTTCTATTTCTTTTTTATTTGTCTCCATTTTTAGAAATGACTTAGAAGAAAAGGAAAATAATTCAAAAAAGCTCTAATAAGGCAAAATTAAGAGCATGTTAATTGATTACACATAAATTTATTGGCAGTCAACTGTCAACCTACTATAAATGAGAATAAGGGAATACATAGACCACTGCATATATACTTTAATGTGATTTTCATTTATAGAACATACTTAAATTTTCACTGTGCAAATTAAATTTCTCGTTTTATTTTTATGGGAAAAAACCTATTACATTTCCAATAATGAAGTTTTGTGATTTAATCCTCAATCTAATTGTGTGCTGGAAATTAAATTCAGAACATTGACTTAAGCGTGATTAAGCTGCAACATCAAGGGTAAAATAGTCCAAAAGACCCTTTTCATTGTTCTCTACCCACTTTCCAAGCAACTTCCTCTGCACTGAGTGACGTATTGGTGTAGTCCGTCACTGTACCACGTAATAATCACACGAACATTCATTCATCACATTATTATAATAATATATGCACTTTGTCCTTATATGACGTTAATTGGCAATTCTTATTTAATTAATTATTATCAGAAAGGAAAAATTGGCAATTAGTCCACGGCGTTTGTCAAAAATAATAACAATTTTTATCTTATAATGATTGAGATATAAAGACCAGCACCAATATACTCTCGGACATTTAATCAGCGTGGTGAAGCATTTACTATATATAATTCAAGTTTATATATTGTTATAATGAATAAAATACAATATCAACAATTAAATAATGAGAGAATTAATTAAAAATGCCAGAACACCATCACGTTATTTAGACTTCAACCTATAACAGAAAGGAACATTTATTCTGTGCACGTCTCCCCATAATTTTCTGTTACACACAGTGAACCAAGCCAAAAAAAAAAAAACATACAATTCCGTGCAGTTTTTAACACACAACATTTTTCCTAATTAGCCGCGAAAACGCACCAAACCGCACAGTCACGTACCGTAGAGAGAGTCACAAACAAGTCCCACTATGGCCCACGCCCTTTCAACATCCCACGTACTACTTATATACCAGTGCAGTCTCTTCACATTCTCACATATTTCTCACTCACTCTCTTTCTCTCTCTAAAACTCTCTCTCTCTCTAGATTTCTCTCTCAATTTTCAATTTTTTTTGTGATCCTTTACAATGTCGGACAGAGGTGGCCGTGGCCGCCGCGGCGGCGGAAGAGGAGGACCTGCACCGGCGCCTTACGGCGGCCGCTCCGGCGCCGGAAGAGGACAGCAGCAACCGCCGTTTAATCCTCAAGCAACAACGGCCGGACGCGGCGGAGGACGCGGCGGAGGCTCTTATGCTGCTCCTCATCCACCACAACAACAGCAACAACAAACGCCGATTGCTGCTTCACCGGTGCAGGCGCTGGGCGAGGAAATGGAGAAGAAGGTGACGCTGACGGATCCGGTGGCGGTGACGGCGGCGCCGGAGCAGCCGAAGCTTCCGCCGGCGTCTTCGAAGGCGGTGAGACATCCGCCGCGTCCTGGCTACGGAACCGTCGGGAAGAAGGTGATGGTGCGGGCGAATCATTTTCTGGTGACGGTTCGTGACAGAGATTTGAATCACTATGATGTGAGTTGATTTTATTTATTTATTTGTTTGTTTCCGTTGTGTTGATTGTTACCGTGTGGTTTTTTGAAAAGCTGTATCGTGTTGTTGTTTGAGCATGCATTGTGTTGGTGATGCTTTTTTAATCGTTCAGTTTTTTTGTTTATGCTGTAACATGGCGTGTGTTGGTTTGTTGTTGATGTCTCTGTGTGTGTTTATAATTGCATTTCTGCGCTAGTGTGATTATTTACTACTGTATTGTGTTGTTGTTTGAGCATGCATTATGTTGGTGATGTTTTTTTTTAATATCTTTCAGTTTTTTTTAATTTATTTATGCTGTGAATATTATGACGTGTTACTGGTTAGTTTTCTGGTGTCTCTGTGGGTGTTTATAAGTTGCTAATCTATGGATTCAAAGCCAGTGTGGTTCCCTGATCATGCTTTTGAATATTGTAGGTGTCGATCACGCCGGAGGTAACTTCGAAGAAAGTATGCAGGGACATCATGCGCCAGCTTGTGCAATCATTCCATGTATCTCATCTGGGCAAACGGATGCTAGCTTATGATGGACGGAAGAGTGTCTATACTGCGGGAGAGTTACCCTTCTCGTCGAAGGACTTCGTTGTAAAGCTTGGTGACAAAGATGGCAGGTAAATTCTTGTATAGATATGTAGCAGATTTTGATTATGGGTATGGTAAGGTCCTCGGGTTTAACTGTCATGTTTCATATTCAGTGTTGGCCTTGTGATCAGATTTTTGATGATCGAGTTGGTGAGAGATTATTTGTATAGATGATCATGATGTTTTGGAAGAACAGTGATTAATTTTCTTTCCCTCATGCTTCAAGTTAGTAATATCAGTAACACATTTTAATGTGTGTAAACTGTATGTGAGTGGTCATACATGGTACTTTAAGTATTAAGGTGTTGAGAATCTTTTTGAAGTGGAAGTTTGTGTGTGATAGATGTCGCTACTATTTGTGCCTTCTCTTTGACATTACCCATTCTCAAAAGCATTAGTAAGTGATTCATTGTTTATGCAGGAGGGAGCGTGAATTCAAGGTGGCAATCAAATTTGCCTCCAAGGCTGACCTCCATCATCTTCAACAATTCTTACAAGGTCGCCAACTTGATATCCCACAAGAGACTATACAATTTCTCGACGTTGTTCTTCGTGAGAACCCATCAAACAGGTGTACTATTTGTCTATGTTACACGTACAATCAAGTGCTAATTTTCATCTCTCTGTTTTTGCAGCTTATTCCTAATGCACACTATGCCTTATTTTTTGTTTTTTATTGCAGCTATGAAGTTGTAGGAAGGTCTTTCTTTTCTCCCAGTCTGGGCACGAAAGGGCAGCTTGGTGACGGCTTAGAGTACTGGAAAGGATTCTACCAGAGTCTTCGTCCCACCCAAATGGGGCTCTCTCTGAATATTGGTACAGTCAGTTATATCTTATAATGTATAGTAGATTGATATGTTTCGAGTGTCCCTCTCGTTCATTTATCATCTCACTTGTTACTATTCTAAGTGGTTTTCCATTAGCAATGATTCTGTGGTTTTATTGTTGATTTGCATGTCGCAGATATGTCAGCTAGAGCATTTTTTGAACCAATTGCGGTTGCAGAATATGTTGCCAAATTCCTTGGCAAAGATTTGGCTAGGCCATTGTCTGATCAAGATCGCCTCAAGGTATCTCACAGTAACTTGAATTTGTTTTGAATTTTTCTTATCTTACTATTTCGAACCTCTCAAGGAAAGGTGGAACTTATTGTGAACTTATGCATATGTTTTGTATGCCTGTGGGGAACACTGTTACTGAGTTGGGTAGTTGTTGGGTTTTTCTTCCTCATTTCATCTGTTAGTCACTGCTGTAATTTATATTTACTCAACTGTAACTGTTGAGAAAAATACCTTTAATGTTATTTCAGGTAAAAAGATGCTTGAGAGGTGTCCGGGTGGAGATTAGTCACCAAGAGCACGTCAGACGTTATAAGGTCTCAGGCTTGTCTACTCAACCAACACAACAGTTGACGTAAGCCATCTGGTGTTCTCATTGAGTGTACTTTATTTTTAAAATAAAAAACCCTTATGAATTTTGTTCTGCTTTACAGTTTTTGTTCCGATAACTAATATCTAAGCTAAGCTTTGACTAAAATTTCAAGGGGCTATATTGTTGGGCTTCTGTCTAGCAAGATATTAATGTTTATGTATTAAGCTTTCTGGTTTGGATATATTTTGTTTGCTATCATGAACAGATTGAATTGCACTCAGCCTTTGAAGCAATATATATTACTTGTTCTCTAACAAATGTATTTTGTGTTAAAAGGGAGTCATATTGGATTTCCTTTGATACTCTTTCCTTTTCTGCTCTGTTGCTCTTTATTTTTAATGGATTTATTTTAGGCACCTCTTTTAAGTTTATCTATCTGCTGTTTTTCACTGTATTTTACTTTTGCAATTAGATTATTGTTTAATTGGCATGTTTATTTTTTCACTGAGCAGGTTTCCCCTGGATGACTCGGGAGAAACTATATCTGTTGTAAAATACTTCCGTGAGAAGTATAATATTGCCCTGAAGTATCCATCATTACCAGCTATTCAGGCTGGCAGTGATTCAAAACCGATTTATCTTCCCATGGAGGTATCTAGTTTTGTGCAACCAGATGTGGTTTTCTTGCTTTCTCATTTGTTGTTTCTACTTTGAATTAAATATTGGTTCTTTCTTTTGTAGCTTTGCACAATTGTTGCGGGTCAGAGATTCTCAAAGAAGTTGAATGAGAAGCAAGTTACTGCATTGCTCAGAGCTACCTGTCAACGCCCTGCTGATAGAGAGAAAAGCATCGTGCAGGCATGATTATATATTCTTTTCCGGTTTCTAAATGGTTTTACATTTAATTTTCTCAATTGCTTGGTACACACTCCCTAGTATTCTTTAACATTAACATTCTTTTTCCTTCAGATGGTCCGTCATAACAATTATAATGAAGACATTCTTGTGAGTAAGGAATTTGGGATCCATGTAGGAACTGAACTCACTAACATTGATGCACGGGTTTTGCCTCCTCCTATGGTAAAGTTTTGACTGATATACTGCTTCATATTACATTTTGCAATGGGTGGATGTCTCCTTATATTTTTTGACTACCAGCTGAAATATCATGACACGGGAAGGGAGTCTGTGATTGAGCCAAGGGTAGGACAGTGGAACATGATAGACAAGGTATGCCGCTAATCTAAAAGTTATATGTTTTGTAAAGTTAAATCAACGAGTCACATCTAGTAATAACATATCTTGACTCTATGTGGAAGTCTCTATGGGATTGCTGGTCTTATTTTCTTGTTGTCTGTTAATGTTTTGTCCTTCAGAAAATGGTCAACGGTGGAAAGGTTGATTTCTGGACTTGTGTCAACTTCTCGCGGTCTAATGTAGATCCAAACAGGTTCTGCCACGAATTGATCAGCATGTGTATCAGCAAAGGAATGGTATGTTTTGGATATGTGATCTAATAGCAACACTGAGTGTTCAATTTTTTGATGCGATTGATGCACTTACACTGTTATCTAGACTTGAATTATCTTCCATTTTTGATCAGGAATTTAGTCCAAGACCCTTGGTTCCTCTTCGTACTGCTCATGCTGGAAATATCGAGAAGGCTCTCTCTGATATTTCCACTGAGTCAGGGAAGACAGGGAAACAGCTTCAGCTGCTGATTATCATATTGCCTGACGTCAGTGGGTCTTATGGTCAGTTGACATCATCTGCAATATGTAGTCTGGTGCAAAATCTTCAGTTTTCAGCTAAAATCACACTTTTCTTTTACAGGAATGATCAAGCGGATTTGTGAGACAGAGTTGGGGATTGTCTCACAGTGTTGTCAGCCTAGGCAGGCTATGAAATACAACAAACAGTATATGGAAAATGTGTCCCTCAAAATAAACGTCAAGGTTTTTTAAACACTCTCGTCAATGTCTTTACATTTCTGCCCAAGGATTCTTCAGCCTTAAGCTTTATGTCGTCTTTTTTGCTGATTGTTGTGGTTTTGACTAGGTTGGAGGTCAGAATACTGTCTTGGAACAGGCATTTAACAGAAGAATTCCTTTCTTGAGTGATCGCCCTACAATCATCTTCGGCGCCGATGTTACTCATCCTCCACCAGGAGAGGATTCCAGTCCTTCTATAGCGGCGGTATGATATCAAACCTTCCACTTCCACTCTTTGCAATATGTGCTTTGCGCCTTTTTCATTGAAAAGAAAATAAGAGAAATGAAGTTGAGTTGTCTGCGTTTTTCAGGTTGTGGCTTCGATGGATTGGCCTAATGTCACAAAGTACAGAGGGCTGGTTTCTGCACAGGTCCACAGGGAAGAGATGATCCAAGATCTCTATAAGAAGACCGAAGATCCCAAGAGGGGTGTGATTCATGGTGGAATGATCAGGTTAGACTCCCACATTTTGCAGCTGACCACTTTTCCCAATTTGATCTACTTTTCCCCATTTGATCTGATTTTTTATTCTGATTTTTGCAGGGAACTTCTGATTGCCTTCTACAAGTCTACTGGGCAAAAGCCTCACAGGATTATATTTTACAGGTTAGTTCCTTCTTGTTGACACCTCTTTCACTACCTTTCTTATAGATGATTTTCTAATTCTATTGTAAATATGGCAGGGATGGTGTTAGTGAGGGACAGTTTAACCAAGTTCTTCTGTTTGAGATGGACGCAATCAGGAAGGTAAGTTCATTGCCTTTGGTGCTTTTAATCGCTTGGCTCTGTTAGACCGTCTACTAAAGAAATATTATTTTTACCTGAATGAATGGCATCTTTAGGCTTGTATGTCTATAGAAGAGGGCTATCTTCCAAGGGTCACTTTTGTCGTGGTACAAAAGAGGCATCACACTCGCCTGTTTCCTGCTAACCATGGGGATCGTTACACAACAGATAGGAGTGGCAACATTTTGCCAGGTATGAAATATGTTTGGTTTATGGGTGGGCAGTATTTTTCTTTATTTAGTTCCATCTAACCTTGTAAATCCTTTGTAATTAGGTACTGTTGTCGATACCAAGATATGCCATCCTCATGAGTTTGACTTCTACCTGTGTAGTCACGCAGGTATCCAGGTAAACCTTCTTACCCCAGAAGGCTAGTTCTTTCCGTTAAATATAATGTACCGAATATACTACGAAGCAAAAGATCTTGCTTGCTGGGTGTAAACTGTATGCTTTCTGGTATGTCCCTGCTTATGATCCATTTTGATGCCTTTGTTTGATAGGGGACCAGCCGTCCAACACATTACCACGTGTTGTATGATGAGAACAGCTTCAACGCAGATGCTATGCAGACTCTTACGAACAGTTTGTGTTACACGTAAGTTCTCTCTCAATGGTTTTGTGAACTATTTCAATCTCGAGCATTGGTTACCCCACTTCATCATGGATCCGTTATGAAATAAAATATTCTGGTATTAGTCTTGATGGATTACATGTAAAATAAAACTATATTTTTGTCTATTTTCAGATACGCAAGGTGCACTCGGTCAGTCTCCATAGGTTAGTCCCTCTATTATATTGTCTTTATCCCCCTTCATCCTGTACAGTTTCTTCATTACTTGAAAATTTGATTAATGGTGTAAACATTTGTCTGTGGTGCAGTTCCACCTGCTTATTATGCCCATCTAGCTGCATTCCGAGCTCGATACTACATTGAAGGGTCGTACATGTCTGAAACTGAATCAACAACTGCTGGAGAAGGTGGTGCTGGGGCAACGAGGGAGAGGAACCTTGCAGTTCGTCCATTGCCGGCCATCAAGGAAAATGTGAAGGATGTGATGTTCTACTGTTAGTGGCTTTGTCGAGCCCTAACAATGTTTTGGTACCGAGGATGGTGGATCCTCACTGGCTAACCAGTGATTAAACTACATACACATGGTTTTGAACTACATACATGCACATGGTTTTGATTTAAGTAGTATGCTACATTATTTTACTTGTTTATCGTTAAAATACTGTTTATTCTGGATTTGGAATATGGCTGCCTTCGGGATGGAGGTTTTTTGAGAGGCATTT
The DNA here is from genome assembly GCA_946800315.1 of Misopates orontium. Classification (NCBI taxonomy): domain Eukaryota; kingdom Viridiplantae; phylum Streptophyta; class Magnoliopsida; order Lamiales; family Plantaginaceae; genus Misopates; species Misopates orontium. The sequence goes on from OX326948.1 coordinate 16,177,555, forward strand.
TATTATATACTGTCTGAAATTGGGCAAAGTTGTTTTTCTCTAAGCAAGAGATGGTTTCATGATATCCAGGGGAGCAATTTGCACTCTTGGATAGGCTGGTTAAATGTCTTTTAAGTTGTGCTATTATAATTTCTTGGATTATATAGGTTTATCTTAAGTCAGCTTTTATATAACCCAACCCGATTTATGAGGATTAATGTTATCATAACTTGCTTTATTTTGCTCGATGCTTTTTTCCTCGATTTTATAATTCTATTATCATATTTGTGGATATTAGTTAAAAGTGAGTTGATAGTGTTTCCTAAACTTTTGAGGTAAAGATTTGTTTCTGGAAGTGCTAGGATTGTCATAATTAGTCTGAAGTCTGAACAACACTAGCTGCGACAAAGTAAAAATAAGCTTTTTACTTCGCTAAGTACCCTATTCTCGACCTTTTTGTAAACAGGTTATATGATCATTGATCAGTTAGCGATGCAAAAAAAATTTGTTTCGTGTGTTCAAAGTTATATATATATATATATATATATATATACACTCCGTCAGTCAATAATACTTATTTGAAAAATATAAAAATTATGAATTAGTTGGTCTAACTTTTTAATCAATGTCTTGAAAATAAAAGTCTAACTTTAATTAATATCTTTTCAGTTCTAATACATAATAAAATTTATTGAGCTGATTAAATAATCTTTAAATGAACGAATTCAAGTGTGAGTAATTGGTTTAATATTTTAAATCTAAATACATGTGCAACATATATATTAAGAGAAATTATAATTACAATCAAATGAGAGGTTCATATTCTTAAAGGACAGTTCAAGTAAAGTTAAAATCTATATTTTAAAAAAGATATGCAAAACCATATATTGCGATTTATAAAATCTTAGGGGAAAAACTAAACGTTAATCTTAAACACTTAATACATAAAGAAAAGAAAAACACATTCTAAAATGCAATCTTAATAAATATTATATTGTATAACAATATTGTAAAAAAATTAGATTAATATAGTAGTTATAATATAGAAAAATTATGTCGTAATAACTATTGTATATATTAGTATGTGTACATTTTTTTTGTTTTGTTTTGTTTTGTTTTGTTTTGTTAAACATATACATTTCTTCTTTCATTTCTTAATAAGTTGGAGCATTGTAATTTTTGCTTAAAGGTCAAGTTAAGAGTCCAATTCTAATTTTACTACAAATAATCTGAATTTTATAATAAAATGCACAAAAGTGGGTCAACTAGTCCACCAGTTCATTAGTTTAACCGACTTTTAACCTGTTCATAACTGTTTCGACCGATTTGAAGATTTCTTTTTGAACCGGGCACTATTCACTAGTTAAATTGATTGAATCAACGAGCCACCCCAATTTTAGAAACACAAATAGTATATACTTTTATCGATTCACGTTGTTTTTAATTGTTTCTTTCATTATTGGACTTTAATTAAGTCACAAAAACGGACTTAGTACCCACAATTTAAAAACCTTTAAGATGAATATAGTAAAGATATTGGTCCTTACATTCATATGCAATTTTCTACCACAAGTCAAACGAGAAAGTTCCCTCTTTGCGCACACACTCTCTCTCTCTCTCTCTCTCTCTCTCTCTCTCTGTGTGTGTGTGTGTTGCTTTTTGTTTAAAGTAATGAGGGGGAAAGTTGGTCTGTCAGAGGAAACGAGCCAACTTTTATTAACGAGCTACCCCGATTTTAGAAACACAGATAGCATCTACTATTATTGATTCACGTTGTTTTGAATTGTTACTTTCATTCTTGGACTTTAATTAAGCCATAAAATTGGACTTAGACCCAGAATTTAAATTTCACTTTTAAGATGAGTATAGTAAAGCATATTGGCTCTTACATTCATATGCAATTCTCTACTCAAACTAGAAAATCATACAAGTTCCCTCTTTGCTCTCTCTCTCTCTCTCTTGTGCATATTGTTATTCCATTTATCGAACAAATGAAGATCCATATAGTGGATACGGATTTTGGGTTAGTCCTAGCAGACTGTTTTTACCCATTGAATGTCCATTATCTTTCTAGTTGCCGATGATGACCAGTCTCAACTCTAATATAGTCATTCCGTGAATCTTGTAAAATCATCAATGTATATGAACTATTTACTATTGACTTGACAATAACTTAATGCTATAAATCAAAGCGACTCGCGCATGCGCGTGTAAAGAAGACATAACTACTAGAAATGTGCAAGTCATACCACTTAATTATATATTTTAATTTTCTTATCTTTTCCACAAAATCTCTTTCTTCTCTCTCTCCCTCCCTGCGTTTTCTTTCTTCTCTCTTCTTCATCTCCCTCTTTTTTCTTCTTCCTGATGGACGGCGAACGGACAAGTGGTGCTAAGACTTCAACTCCTTTCTTTCTTCTTCCATAGTAGACGGTGGATCTAGGGTTTGTGTGTGCATCGATGGAGTGACAGCGACTACAACTGCGTTCTAGACGGCGGCGGCACGGCGTCACGACCCTGTTCTCAGATAATGTTTATTTGACATTATTATGTAATGTAATTTTTAGTAGTATTTTTAAGTTTATTATTGTGAAATTGTTGTTTAATGATTTTCTTGTTTGAATATATTTTTAAATGATGGAGTTTAGGTATAAGAGATTAATAATCTCAACTATTTTAGTTGTAATGAATTGATTTTTTTGAATACTTTACTATTTTTATTGTTAAAAATATACCCAAATTTAAATTAGATATGAAAACTGATACTTAATATTTTTAGTAATTTTCTCATTAAAGTAACTTATTATTTTTAGTTATATAGCCAATAAATAAGGTTATTTATAAAATTTCAGTAACTTTTAATAAGTATAAAGTAATATTTGTTTTTTTAGAATTTAGTAAATTTTCATAGCGCACTTTTGCAAACTTGAATTACCATCATTAACAATAACACAAAATAATAATCTCACAATAATAATCAAGAAACACAAATATACTTCATCATATTTTGAAAAATAACCATCATACATAATATTTAGCTTAATCTCATAGTCCCTTTACAGTATCATATAACATAATCTAATAAATTCACAACAATAATAATAAGAAAAATAATTGCAAAATCATTTTAACAAAACAGACATTCATCTGAAATATTCAAGGTAAAGCTTTAGCGGCGACGGTGGGTGGTCATCGCCGGCGTTTGTCGCGTTCCATCGTGCAAGGGGAGGAGAAAGTGAGCATAGATCTGCAAAACAAAAAAAAACAACAGAGGGAGAATAAACTGTCCTAGCTTCATGGTGGAGAGAGAAAAAGAGATCCATTGAGTAAGAAGAAAGAGGGAGGAGCACAAACCCTAGATCCGTTGTTCTGCCTGCGGTTCGTCGCGGCAGAAATAAAGAAAAGAGAAGAGAACAGAGAGATTAAATTTGGGGGTAGTTTTGCGCGTTAGTGAAAAAGGTAGATGAAATGCAAAAAAATTCAAAATGGGTTGTGTTATTGATAACAAAGAGTCAAAAAGAAAAAAAAAATTTGCTGAAAAGTAGCTATTCCACGTGTCGCGATTTGGGAGGAGCAAGAGCACCACTCTTGCCCCCACCATACTATTTCCCGTGATTTAGATACACATGTCAATTACTCTTATGGATTTCTTGATGGTTCAACCTCTGCAACTTTACATCTATTGCTACACTTACACTATTTGCTAATGAGTTAATACTCAAGGAAATAAGTATGTACAACTAATTTAGAAAATGGTATAATCGCGTGATTTGGGAAATTTTAGAACCAAATGATTCTTAATTTACGTTAATTTTTTTGATAGATTAGATTATACAATCCTTTCTTCTATCTGTTTTTCTTTTATTGTTTATAGCAAGATAGCTAATTCATTTTTGGTATCTAAAGTTAGGAACTTACTAAATACGTTGCTATGTTGAATTATTTAATTTGATTTATATGAATTGAAATTTGTTCTCTAGTTTTAATTACCCCGCGTTCAATGTCTTTTCTGATTCATCAATGCATAATTGAATTAATTTCATTGCATGAACTCGAAAGGGGGATCTTTTTAAATTGATCTCATAGGATTAATTAGTTTTTATAATTACCTGATTGCATGAGAAATTGTTTTAAGAATTATGCTGCTTTGTGTCTTTAACATACGTTATTCATATATTTTAATGTGTTCTCTTAGTTAAACTCATTGAGAGGATTTTCTGTGTACCAGGGGCAACAAGAACTAATGAGTTATGGAATCTGTCGAAAGACTACTCAATATCTACATTAGCAACGCATGCATTTATTAACAACTCAATGAATAAAAAGATAAATAAATAGTAAGGTGAATATTTGTGTATCAACCCGTTGCATGTATTCTCCGTAAACTAAGACTTTAGATACAAATCTGTCATCATTTGATATTTTCTTGTTCAATTATTTGTTTAGGGTAGTGACAATTGACAATCCAATCCAAACACAACGATCTTTTATCTGAGTGAGTTGACTAGACAAGTATTTGCAGTATGTTATTTAGTCTTTGAGAAAGCGATAAACTACGAGGCCTCATTTTATATTTCTATACTACTTGAGGCTCATGCACTTGCAAATTGTTGAATGTAGGAGCAGACCTTGATGAAGATATCAAACGCATTCAACCTTGATGGAGAGATCAACCTCATCTTTGTAAATAGATAAAAGCGTCAAACCCCTTATACTGAGCCCCCCGAATGCATTTTGCCCCACATTTTTTTCTTTTGGCAACTTGCCCCCTATACTATGGATAAATAAACACTTTACCCTTAAGGAATGCAACATGGGGTAAAGTATAGAGGGTCTAATGCTTTAATCCTTTTGTCAATATTGTTGTAACTCTTAGATATAAATAATTTGTTAAGGCAAAGATTCTTAAATCCTAGTATAAATGTCTCGTGGAATAAACCCTTAAAAGAATTGTGAAATCTATGCTATCTCAATTCCAAAGTAGATAAAATTGACTTTGGCCGATAGCATAAGGAACCATAGCACGTAAAAAAATTTATCTTCTTCAAAGTTATCCATGACCTCTATGCTATCTCCTTCGATCCGTTTGCATCTCTTTTAGATATCTTATCAACTTTTGGTTGTCCAAGTGGTTTGGTAATTTCAGGTTCTCCAAGTTCGTTGCCCACATCCCACCCCACCTCAGTTCCCTATCGGTAGCGAATATGATATAACCTCAATACCCTCGTGAAACCTATCAGTTGTTGCCCAGTACCTTCCACCCAACATCGTGCTCAGTATCCAAGGTACCTTTCTCAAACCAGGAAGATCGATTCTCATGGGTTTGGTCCAAAGATATGCATTGTTCAATTGCCTTAGCATGCAGCATGCTCACCTCGTGGACACTAATTCAAAAACTGCCAACTAATCTTAGGATCAAATCATTTTTTTGGCTAATTTGTCATACCTACCATGCAGAACTTGTACCAAAGGCATGTGATTCCGGATCCCGTATGCCCCCCCCTCTGTACTCAAAATATAGAGGCAACAATCCACATTTTTTCTCTGAATGTCCCGCCACCCAGTCTATTATTAGGGACCTCATTTCTACCTTAATTAGAAGGGAAAATTGACACCCACAAATCCACCTTAGAGCCAGAGGACTCCCTACCATTCTAAAACAACAATGATCAATCCTAGCTTGGACCGTCTGGTCTGCTAGAAACAACTCATTTTCAGGTGAACATACGCCAGATCTTCCAGTACGTGCCATCATTAGTCATTTCGTCAAACTCCATCCTATACCCACCAACTTATATGGAAATCAATGTTATTAAAGGTGAACCGCTGACCGGCACTCCATCCGGTCCGGAAGAGGTAATTAAACCGTTTTTCCACGGGAGCGAGCGAGAACCGGTGGCCCGGACCGTTGAGTGAACCGGCGTCCCTTCCCTGCTCGGCGGATCTATTCATTTTGCCCTTCAAATTTTTTATTCTTGCAACATATTCCTCAAATAGAACAAAATGTGAAGAAGAGAAGGGCAAGCTAAGGTTTTATTATGTTATCTTTTATTCAACCCAAGCATACCTTCATCTGCAAATACCTCAAAATTCCATGAAAGGAGCAGACACTTTGGGTTCTTAAAGAAATAAAGGGGCAGTCGTAGTGATGAAAGATGATATATATATATATATATATATATATATGAAGTTGTCTAGGTTTAATGGTGGGTCAAATATATTTGTTATGGGCCAAATAAAAAGAAGTCAAATTGGATAATCTTTTGGGCTGAATTTTATGCAAGGCCCAGTGACTTTATGGTATCTTATTAATTTTCTTATTTGAATTTTGAACATCATAGAGACAAGCATATTTGTATGCACAAAATATTTTATAGCTATTAGACTAGTCCTAAAAATCCTTAGATACACGTGTATGCTTATTTAGATATAAGTTTAACTAATTTTGTGTTTGTATTAAAAAATAGTTTATAATAATATATGCTTGTTTATGCTTATTTCATAACATAAAAATGATATATATATATATATATATATATATATATATATATATATATATATATATATATATATATATATATATATATATTTGTCTATATATATATATATATAATATAATGATTAGATGTTAGGATATATAGAATTTTATAGTATATGCGCCTTGTTATGAACTTATGATTTGTCTCTCTAAGATAAATAATTTAATTTATTTAAAATACATCGTTAGCGGTTCGACCGGTTCAACCGATTGAACCTGTAACCAGTAAGGCCACCAGTTCTCTGCCCGGTCCGGTTTTAAGAACATTGATGGAAACCCCCACCTCCTAGTTTTGCTAAACTTATTGTGGAAGGATCCTCCTGCAGTAATCCAGGTCCAACAAGTGTTGGCGACACTATAAGTGATACCATCGGAAATTTTATGGATGCATTCTTGAAGTTAGTGGGTTACTCTACCAACAATCAAGCTGAATTATGGGCTTTACAAAATGGACTGGCCTTAACACAAAACATGTATATGTTGAATTGTCTTGACATGACACATGGACATCCAGCTTCACGTGTCTCGTACACGACAATCAAAGTCGTTTTAACTTGCTTCACAACGGTCATTGCTACTTTTAGCGGTAGAGAAACCAACCACGCAACTGACACTCTTGCAAAGCTGGGTGCGTCGTTTGTTTCACAGGATTACTCAACGACTTATCAACCATCAGTGTACAACATCTGAAAACTTGTCCAAATTGACTTCTACCTACTTTACTGTTGCTGCTATAACTCGCATTTCTAATTCTGTTTCTCGTGTAATAAGGCTATTGTTTTGTGTTAATTAAGGACCATTAGGTCTTGTCAGAAAAAAATAAAATATTCTTGTTATATCGTTTAAACAATGTCTTTTCCCATCCAAAACGCCACCTCCGGATTACCAACATTAAATGCTCAATTGCACTACAAAATTAATCATTTCTTCTCATTATCTACATCCACAAACTGCATATCGAAGTTTTATGGCTTGGATGACCATCTAAAATTGTAAAACACATTCCTAACAAACTCGTGTTCTCTTCTACATATGAATACACAAGATTATCTACCACTATAAAAGAAAACCACTAGTCCTGTCCTGTATATATGAATTCTTTGTACAACGAAAATACTAACATATGGAGACCAGGGAAAAAATGCAACCACACCAACGAAAGCTGCAATGTAGCTAGTGTACAAATGAGAGAACTACCGATGGATATAATAAGATCGGATATATAACTAAGAAAATTTGAAAGTACAATAATGGATATCATAAAAAAGGAAGCACACCAAAGAACGCTATATGTAACAAGAAGAAAGCTACAGTTGTGCTTGCTATTAGCTTGTAAGGCTCGTAATGTGCTGCATTGTTACGCTCGATTTGACCTGCATTGACGAACTCCGTTGCCCCGTTGCTAGTTGCCGTGGAGACGTTAACAGACGACGAACCTAAAAGATATGAATATGTATGGATGAGATGCAACAACTAATAAGGATATTCCTCTAACTAAACCAGCGCAAGAATATATATTTCTTTGTCAAAGGAGAATGTTTCATTCTTAAGATTCCACAAAGTTAGTCAATATAATATTTATCTCAAGTTTTTAACAAAATCAGATACCCAATTTGGCGTTTTACAATCCCACCAAAATGCAGAATGCTCTCTCACACGCGCAAATAGAAAATAAATTTAATTGCACAATAAATTTAAGTGCACATTCATATAAACTTTGTGATACTAAGACAAAAACCTCATCTAATGTCACATAATACCAGTCCTAATATCTTGGTGTAGCTACACTGATGGTAATGATACTTACAGTCATAATCGGCCCATCCAATCCTCTGACCCGCCAAATCGTATACAACTATCTTATCTTTCAAAACAAGATCTGCAAAAAGGAAGAACAAACAATAATGATGGTAACAATAGTTGTATACATGAATTCACAAAATAAATTTCGGGCCTTTTGAAAAAAAAAAAAAATACAAGGCATTTTATGCTGATAATAGTAGAGGTATTTTGGGCTTCCGAAGAGAAAAACTACATAAATTCAAGCCCAACTACATTTAGAGCGAGTTTAAGTCACTTGTTGTCGGAGTTTGACGAACATAAGGTTTTACGTAGAGAATTTGAAACCACGAGGGTTGTTTTACACGTTAAACAGACCATTATCGTGTTTTCTGCAGATTTCCTTAATCACAAGGTACTACCTTTTTTTCCAATTTATTTGATTGTAATGAAGTAACATCTGTTGTCCAAATGAATGCCACATACCTCCTAGAATAGTAATTCCTTGTCCCTGAAACTTTTGAATGCCAATGCACCATACTGCTTCACCACCCTGCATAGGCAAAAATTGCAGATACAACATTTTGTAACTATCACTAAACTCACCAGCTTGTTCGATATAACTAGGATCGATAAAGACGACACAAAGTAACATTCTTAGCGAAGAAAAAGGTATCTACAGGACATTGGAACAAAAGTGTCAATTATTGGTAGCGTTATTCATTGGTCAATTTTTTTTCATAAATAACAATGTTTGGTGACGAGAAACTGAAAAACGTTGATAGAAGTTTTTTGATTCTGCAACTCCTGGAATTAATCCGACTTCCGTACAAGCTAAAACAAAACCTATAAATTCCAATTTCTCATGCAACATGGATAACCCTTACAACAAACATGATGAATCATAGATGAACTACATGCAATGCATGGACGGCCGATGAACAATGAAAATAAAAATAATTATAAGACATGTGAAATGTTGACTTACAACAGAATTCTGCTGTAAAAGGTAATCTTGGGGCTTCAGTATCATTGATGCACCTCCCGCAAAGTTCAAACTTACTAGAGGGAAAACTTCTGAGATACTGGTGAGATACAATCAGAAAAAAATCAAAGTAAGTCGGTTGATTGGCTAGAAAGAATTTAAACAAGAAGAATGCATCTCAGAAGGAAGACCTGGACGTCGTTAAATAACACTGGTTTCCCTTCGAAACAAGAAGGCGCACTGACTGTGATACCATTTGTGTAATCTACAAGGCATAGAGATGTAAACTTTTTATAGAACTTGGTAGAAAGTTTAGATGGCTTAAGCTTGTTTACTTTTCAACAAATAAATAGATAAAACCTCTTATCAGCAACTTACTGCTGTAACAAAAGGGCCATAAGCCTCTTCTGCCAGGTAGGCTAGCGTCGTTCCAGAATCAATTATTGTTCCTCGGTTGTTTGACGTTGCGAACACTGATGGACTAATGGATAATAACTGCCCATTAACAGCAATACTTTGTAGATTTACATTGTAATGTGGCCTGAAATTTAAGATAAAGACTATATTCAATATGACAGTGTTTGAGGCACATCGAATCCATCTCACTGAAACATAACAATTTCTAGAGTACACATGCACGTGAAATGGAAAAAGAAAAGCCCCCCTAAGCTGCCACTATTAATTCATGGAGAGCTCATGATTTACCAATTGAAAGCATTCATGAACTCTAAGATGAGCAATTTGCAGCTCATAGAGTTTCTCAGGAATTATAAAATAGGGATAATTACATTAACACCCTTGAGGTTTGTTCTGATTACAGAAATATCCTCTACTACTTAGAATAATTACATAAAAACTCCTTAAAAATTTGAAAATATATTACAAATATACTCGTTGATGTTTGGGTGATTACAAAGATACCCCTTGAAGTTTGAAAGCCATTACAAATAAGCCCTAATTTTATAATTCAAGGCTGTTCTGTAATTATTAAAACAGCAGGAGAGTTTCTGTAGTTATGCTACACCTTAGGGATGTAGGTGCTATTATCCCTATTTCTTGAACTAGTTTTGGCAAGAAAGATATTTTGTGCATTTGTTGATTTGGAAAACAAAATGGCAATGCTCATATTTTTCAGTGGCAAAATCTCATAGTTTTTGAAGGAATCTTCTCCTTATTCACAAGACCAAGTATCAACAGTCAAGCTTCTTTAACCAATCCAACCGAGCTAGTAGAAGCACGTCTCAAGTGAAGTCCTTTGTATCTATTGCATATGTTATAGGATGATGCAGAAGCTTGACTATGTATATTCGTGAAGTCAGAGTGTCTTAACGAGTAATTTATCATGCAGAAGCTTGACTATGTATATTCGAGAAGTCAGAGTGTCTTAATGAGTAATTTATCACAAATGCCTTCTTAGAATCTATGCAATTTGGCGACTTGGTTACTGCACAAGCAAAGCATTCGACAAAGTAAGCCATTACAGTGCTTTCCACATGAAAGAGATGACTGATTATATATGAGATATCAATCACTTATTACCAAGACTCTTGAGTCCTCACTGTCCCCTTCGAAGACCAATATAAACCAATTACCTGAAGAGATCACGTGTAAGGAAACTGTTTAAAATTAATACCTAAAAATGAACTGGCTTCATCCCACTTTACAAAGGCTTACAGCTATGTAACGAATTGAATATGAAACAGTAGCACTGAGACAACTTTTCTCTATCATGTCTCTCCCGAAATTAACCACGTTTAAGCAAATGTTAGCAGGAAGTAATAACAAAAGAGCATTACTTTAGTTGTAGACCAGAAAAAATACATACTGTGATGGAACAAGAGGAGTGTAAACTAAATTTGGCTCCACGATTTGACCAAGCACCAGAACACCACCACCACCGTTTTCACCTTTCAAGCAATGTGAAAATGCATTTGGAGTGATTCCCTGCGACGAAAGTTGTGAAATCACTGATAATCCATGCTGCCCAAAACCAAATATACCATCAACTGCCCTATCTGGTTTGGTAAGATCCCCAGTCTGTGATGTGCTACAACTGTTCCAAAACAACACCATGCAACTCTACTAACCCAAAAAAACAAAAAATGGAAAGGAAAAAGTTGATATAAATCAAATGAGAACTCACCCAAAAACAACAGGTGCTGAATTATTTGATGTCAAAGAATTTCCAACTACCGAATCAAAATACATCGAGTCTGATACATAGAATCCCGATGTTCCACTGCCATCACCATACTGAAATGTATAACCACACTGATTCCGATCTGTACAACCAGAATCAGAAGATTCAGCTCCCAGACCACATCTTTGGTCTGAACATGACACAGGAGACGCAGTAGGTGAGCTCGTGGGATCAAAAAACTCCAGCTGTATCTGTTGCACAATGACAACTGTCCCATAAACCCATGCTTTCAAACAAATACAAAAACTTGATATATAAAAAGGAGTAATGGATTTACTTGAAGTCCACTAGATGTTGGGCAACCAGAACACGGATTGCAGCTAACCCACAACACATCACTTCCAGTATCTATTTGTACATAAAATTCTTTCGGAGGTGTCCCCAATTGAACTCTTGTGTAGTATAGCCTAGTAAAAACAAGATTCAATAAAATCCCAGTTGGATTATTTCTATTCTCTACGAATGTGCAATCTACAAGTCCTACAATTGTAAATAAAGACTAGAACTTGATGCAACTTCAGTACTCATTCCATCCCAAATACATACATTAGTCCACAATAAGCTCTTCCGACAGTTAATTCGTCGAACCCAAGTCTAGATTACACACTATTGTTACAAAGAAGCAATCTTTTGAACTAGATAAGTCAAATTTCAAGAAAAGATTAGAACCTCCAAAAGCTTAAAAACTCATTCTTGAAAAAAAATGAGATTCTAAATACCAATGTGCAATCTATTGGATATAAAGATTAGAACTTGATGCAACTTCTATATTCATTCCAACCCAAATACATACATTAGTCCAGAATAAGCTCTTTTTGGCGGTTAATTCGTCGAACCCAAACCATTGTACCAAAGAAGCCAACTTTAGAACTAAACAAGTCAAATTTCAAGAACTCCAAAAGCTTAAAAACTCATTCTTGGCACAAAAAAAATGAGAACAAAATATATAAGTATGAAAAATTAACTATATACCCAACAAGATAAGGATCATAGGTGCCTTGGACAGGAAAATCTACAACACCCAGAGGCTGTTGTTGTTGTAAGAATCTGCCGTGTCGGAAGCTATCACGTTTCCTTAACTGACTCAGCTCAACTCCTTTGTGGTTTGCTTTCTCCAGTGTTAACGTCACCGTGCCGCCGCAAACAACCACCAACAGCAACAACAACAACAAAGAAATAACAAATCTTGGCTGCATTTCTTGATGATAAGCTAAGGAGCTCCCTTTTCTTCTTCTTCTTGTTCAAAGACTTTGCTTTTACTTTAAGCAATAGCATGTAAATATCTCATTTTTAATCTCTTATCAGATGTAACAATATATGGATTAATAAAGTAATAATAAAATGTATCAATATCTGGGTTGTGTCCGTATGTAATTATGTATGGTGTTAGTGTTACTCTGTACACAATTGCGTGTATTGTGTTTGTGACTTTTGAGAAAGAAAGAGAAGAGAAGATAAACTGGATTTTGAAAATGGCTCATTAGATTTTTTGCTTGGGATAATATCGCTCACACCCCTTCAGGTTTGGTATAATATCAGTAATATCCCCTGAGGTTTGAAGCAACATGTTAAGTAGGCCCAACATTCCTTCTTTGTCCTTGCTCTACTTTAACTTTAACCAATTTGTTACTGTTCAAATTATAAAGTGTCTTTGATATGTACTTAGTGTAGAATTATATTCTAACACTATTTTCATAATTAGTATGAATATTGTATTTCTAATTATTAAGGTTTAAAATCAAATATATTTAACAAGAATTCAAAAGATATATGCAGTAAAAAGGAAAACATCTTATATATATTGACACAAAAATTCAGTTTAAAATGTATATATTTTGCGATAAATATTTCAAACTTATTATGTTTTCATATTTTTGAAAATAAAACAATACGCTAATAGTCAAATAATATATCCAGGAAAATAATATTTCTAGATATGTACTTAAAATCAATTTTTAGTTTGAATTTATTTTGATTTTTTAACTTTTACATCTTTATTTGCTTGTTATATGAATTTAATTCTCAATATTTACTCAAAAGTATTTTTTTTTTATTTGAATAGAAAATGGGTGTATTATAGATCTTCCAAGGTGATCAAAGTTGGCCAAGGGCAAAAGGTATAATGGACCTATTTGATATGTTGATGCAAACCTCAGGGGGTGTCACTGATATTATTAAAACCTCATGGAAGATTTATGATATTACACTAAACCTCAGGGGGTGTGAGTGATATTATCCCTCTTTCTTCAGTTTTTGGATATATAAATATACTCTAATTCACTGGGAGCTATAAATGTTTGTACTTTTTTAAGAAAGGGTTGTACCTCACTTTGACCACTTGTGCGCTGGGATATTATTGGTTTCTATATCTGTTTATCGTTGGAGTGTTGTCGCTGTTCTTAAATTATGTAATTTTTATATTTTATTTTTTAAATAAAGGAAAATATGCGATCTCACATGTCTATAATTTGTTGGGCTTTAATGCAAATTATCTGTTACACAAATTGCCAAAATAATATCAATTATTGACACTATTGGCGTCCAAGGGAAGATCCATGTCCAACAATTTGACAGCCAACCATCAATGATTTGGATTTTTAAGGAAAATCATGAAATTCATATATTGATTCTGTAAGTCAAAGTTGACGTCTATATATTTACATGTCTTGGTCAGATTTGTAGTTATTAGCAAAAAAAAAGAAGCGTAAATTCCGTCTCATAGACAAGATAGAGTGGAATTCACGACATTTTGTCATTGACTAACTAATGTATTAAATTATTCTCTTGTAATTAGTTATTGATTGCTCTAAAGTACATGTCGATAATGTTTCTGAGAAGAATAGTTATAAGTTATAACAACTGAGCAATAATATTCAGTGGTCGCGTTCTCTCAGAATTTCAAAAGCTATTACTATTTTGAAGAACGTTTACACAATTTTTGCACTCCAAAATTATGTTATATCCTTATATTATTCCCATGTATACAATTTTATTTATCAACACCTTTGAACATAAATATCCAAATTGATTGCTAATAATCAACAAACCATTATTGTTACTTTACATTATACTTGGTGGGGTGTCCCCTAATTTGGTGAAGTAAAGTTGGACCCATAGGCAAAAGCAATTCAAATAATTTGAGTTACATGATTCCGCAACTTTCCTTTGGCACCATTTTGAGATGCTAAAGCATTCATATATATCATCACTTTATAGAATTTGACCCCACTTTATTTTCTTGCACTCTTGAGTTCCCATGCACTTTAGCCGAACCCGAGTGCCACAATTATTTCATTTTCCACTTCGTTTCTTTATCCTTTGACACCTTGGGTCCATTAAACCGGAATCTTTAATTCATATTATTGGTGTCACGCCACTTTAAAAAAAAAACACAAAAACTATATTTAGCAAGAGTATAATTTTAATATTAAAAAAAAAGTGACAATATTACGTAAAGGACATGCATGTTTATTTGGTATGCTGTTGTAAGATGGAGAATCGTTTTGACTTGTAAGAGATGGCATCAAAGGCAAAAGTGGAGTTCCATTTTATCATACTACAAGAATACCCCTTATATTGTCTTTTTCATTGATGGATTCTTAATAATATCTGCATTCCAAATACAATTATACAGACGAATTATCCATGTACCCTAATGATGTATTTGGTCTTATAACTTTAGGTAAATGGTACTTAATTTGCATCCTAACACCGAGACAGTGGTTTGACCCAAAAGTTATCAGCACATTCCAAAAAAGACAGCTGAATGTGTGAACAACTCAACTAAGTTTTGAAAACTTAACGAGGTTGTTTTCCACGATTCGGAATCTTGGACCAAGTGAATGTGTTTACATCAAGAGATTTGGAGTTTATTAGGAGATCAAACTCATAATAGAAATCTGGTAGCACTTTTTGGATATTCTTGATTGTATATATATTGAATTTTGAGTCAGGGAACCATCGTATGCTATTTGTTTAACAATATGGGTGCGAATTTATTGTGAAAAATTATGCATATTTTACTAGATTAGTATACATATATATATATATATATATACATGTATGTACCAAAACAGCATCTTTGTCGTAATTGGTACATAATTATTTATTTATTTATTAAAAAGCTAGAATTCCCTGTAAATCAAATTAAATATGTGAATATTGTTAACCGCATAACTTTGATGTTTTTAATTTCACTCATTCATAATGTATTGGGAGATAATATATAGAGCAAAATCCCTAATTATAGAGCACTTTTTAAATTTATTGTTTAATTAATATTGCTTAAAATTGTTTAATTAATATTGCTTTTTGATATTCATCGGTGATTATCATAATCTTTAAAAACTTAATTAAAACGTTCTTCTTTCTAATTTATGAAACATAAAGATTATCTTTCCATTTTAACATCAGCTTAGTTTGTTTGACACAAAAGTATTTATTCCAAGCAAGTTAGTATTAATATACTCTCTATGTAGAATAATACAGATTTACAAGCTAGAAATATTTTATAATATATATATATATATATATATATATATATATATATATATATATATATATATATATATATATATATATATATATATATATATATATATATATATATATATATATATATATATATATATATATTAGCTTAAAAAGTCTGCATTAAACGTATGTGTATGCCCTGAGTTACGTGAAGCTGAAGCACAAGCTCAAACTCAAGGTAAGAAAATGACGAAAACAAGAAAACAACCGGAATTCAGCCGCACACTAACTTACATTAACTGTAATTCCAAACAATAATAAATTAATTCACCTACTTTCCTCTAAGATTTTGCTGGAAAAGTTTGCCGGATGAGGTTTTTGGGGATTATTTGAATTAAGTTTCAAATTTTTTTACAAAATATATATGGGCAATAAAAAGAAAAAAATAAATTGAAAAGGAGTTTAATAGTAAACATTGAAAGATTGCTCTATAACTAAGGATTTTGCTTTGTATATATCATCTCCTTGTTGTATTTTCTACACCAAACTTTTGATTAATTAACTTATGGAGCCAACAAAAAGAATTTTATTATCGAAATAAATAAAAAATCATTTTGTGAAAATATAAAGGCAAAAGACTTCCTTATGTTTTACGACAAAGGTATAAAATACACTTAGGAGTCGTTTGGTTGCTGAGATAAGGTAGAATAACTCACCTCTTCCGTTTGGCTAATGAGATAATTTTTTCGGGCAGTTTTTAGATCTGTACAGATTTTTGAGTTTTATCCGTAATTATGGTGATAAATTAATATCAGATTTTAATGATTTAAACAGTAAGAAAAATTACCAACATATCCTCATAAAACATATCCAGCAAACCCTCTTGAATTACGCGGAAAAGAAAATTAGTGTTGCCGTTTCTTCTCCTTCACGAATTTTTTAACAGCCTCCAAAATTGAAAAATTAAGTTTTCGTTTTCTTCACCAAATTTCAACCCCAAAACTGTCGATTAAGGAAGCTCCGGCCACTTTAACGTTTAATTGTTTGTTGGAAATTTGTATTAATCAAAATCGAGCGGATGTAAAACAGCAAAAAGCTTGATCTTTCTTAATTCTTTAGGGTGACTTTTTGTGTTGTCCATCTATTACTATATTAAAAGTAAACCATCCACCCTCACATATTTTGCAGTTGTTGTACCAAATTAATTGTTTTCCTAAAGTACCCCTATTTTCATCAATCACCAAAATGATCAAGAGGATAAATTTGACTTTTCAAGGGATATCCACTTTTCTCTCTCCTCACAAAACTTCCACGTAAAAAACCTAGAAATCCATATCCCCTACAATCTCTCAATTTGTAACTACTAATCTTCTCCCACTACATTTAAAATTAATTTAATCAAAAATTACAAATTGATCTTGCTAAAATAAACAATGCATTAATTTAACATGCAACAAAATTTACACGCGGTCCCGCGTGTGTAGGCTTTTCTAGTTAAAAAAAGAAGAAACCCGCAAAGGGTTGCGTGTTGTTTCTTTCCTCTCAATTGCAATAGAAGAGAGAATGGATTAGGGGATCATAGAGTTGATTTCATATTGACAACTGAAAGTTATAAACATTAATCAATGGCTTGTATTCAGGGGTGTAGCCAGGAATTTAGCTTAGGGGTCGAAATTATGTGAAGATTTTTTTTATAATATAAAGTTTTTATTGTTAATTAATTTCAGAAAGATTAAATCATCGTGATAATGTAAATACCTTAAGAAGCATGTATTCAATATATATAATCGCAAAAGCTGCATAAATAATTTTTTTTTAAACATTTTGTACAAAAAAGAGATATTATATACACTTCTAGGAGTTTTAAATTATTTATGTTGACTAAGAAATTAATAATCTCCACGCATGATTTATGATATAAATAATAAATAAATTAATATCAAGGTATTGAATTTTTTTTTTCTTAGTGTGTACTATTAATTACAAAATTAGTTTTAGTTTTAATCTCTAATTTTGTCTTCACCAATAGTTTTATCCCAAAATACATATTAATATGTAAAGAGTTTTTAGAAAAATTTAAATCATCCTAAAATAATATATACACTCAAAGGTTATATTAGATTATCATCCTCTATCTTATTCAACATGAAAAAATTAAATTAGAATTTAAAAAGAGTGAAACAAGTTACGAACCATTCTTTTGTTATATTAGGCAATTGAACAAGTAATATAGAACAAACATTTGAGTGTAAGTAAAAATACATTTTCATATCATATAAAAGTTATATCCAATCCATACAAATATTATACACACATATATATATGTTAAACTTTTTCTTTTTAAAGAACAAACATACTATCCGGTCAAATCATATCTCCAAAATTGAGATATGATATACGCACATATAATACAAATTTTGAAATCACTAAAAATTAGCCTCAAATCAGGCAGCAATATATTTACAAAAAATAAACAAATCAGGCAGCAATGTCATTACCAAAAAATCAGTGTTTTCAGAATCGGACCGAACACAGAATCGGTAATCTTATTGGTTACAAGTTTGATCGGTTGAACCGGTATACTATTATTTATTTTATATATATATATATATATATATATATGTGTGTGTGTGTGTGTGTGTGTGTGTGTGTGTGTGTGTGTGTGTGTGTGTGTGTGTGTATTTATAACATTTTCAAAACCTAAGTCATATGCTGAATTTCAAACAACCACATCAAATCATAAAACATAGAGTTCTCAACAATTACATCAAAATATCAAAACCATAAGTAAGAAATTAAAATTTTAACACCCAAAGTATAAGTATACATATACACATATTATATAATATATTATACTTGTATTGGTGCATAAACATCCAATTATTTAAAATAAGAAATATTTATGAATTAAACTTTTAAATTTGTAAATTAATTAGAAACTCAAAAGAAAAAAAATACCCAAATTACACAAAATATAAATGTAAGCTAGTAATATATATTTTTCGAGACTTAATATGTACAAAGCCCACTAGACCTCACCAACTCCTAGGCCCATAAAAGACATAAACACTAAGAAAAAGTAAAGTAACGTGTTCTTCTTCTCAACTCTGTGAGACTTCAACTTGCAGCCATCTTCCTTTTTCTCCTTCTATTTTCTATTCCTCTTCCTAATTTATTTCTCTTTAAAATCTACACATGCCAGAAATTAAGGAAGAATGGAGGCCCACATATGCTAGGGTTTGTGATTTTTGAACTTTGGGGATTGAAGTTGCACAATTAATTTGTGAGATTCGAGAATTGAGAAAGGATTTTGGAGATTTGAGAATTGAGGACGGATCTGTGAGATTTGAGAATCAATAAATCTGATTTTTTTATTTTTTTTTTGCCGGTTCGAACCGCCAAAAACGGTCCACCAATTCCGGTTTTGAACCGGTTTTTGGCGGTTCAATCCGGTTCATACCTTAACTGGTTTTTAATGGCTAACCAGACCGGACAAGGGGCCGGACATCGGTTGAACCTGTTCGGCCGGCCGGTCTGGTTTTAAGAACAGTGCAAAAAATAACAATAATTAGACAGCAATATTCCATATGTGGAAGCTTCCGCTAACTATATCTCTCCTACCTAAACTTCAGCCATTTATTAACTGTCAAAAGTAAAAAATTAGCAATTTATATATGGTACGTTATAGCACATATATATATACATATATGGAGGAGGTGGAGCTTGGGGGGGGGGGGGGGGGGGGACCGCCCCTAAAGGCCCCCTCGCTCAGCCCCTGCTTGTACTTATATTATGTAGTGATGGATATTGATTCTGTTGGTATATTTATGATGTGCCATGAAGTACTAAAGTATCTACAAAAGGTGCAATTGGAAGAAGTTCATTGAGCGGTGGATTTAATTGAACATCAGTTCCACTTTGCATATCAGATCCATGCATTTGCAGCAAAGATTTGTGATTTTGTGTTGGATAGAAGGCGAGTCTCGACCGATCGAATAACTGAGAGAAATAGCTTATGTATTTTGTTTTATATTTTAAGGGCGTAATTGATATTTACAAAGTAATCGGGATTTTATTAAGAAAATCAAACTGTAATTGAGTATGAGACTGCACCTTTTTGAGATAATATATCTAAACAATCAAATGGCAAAAGATAATTTTTTATGGCCTTTTCAAGAGAGGTTATCTAATTTATTAACTATGGCTATATTTTTTTAGATAAATTAGTCATGAAACGAAACCCTTCCTTATATGATATGATCTTTTACCTAGTAAATTGCTTATTCATGTGCATTTTCACTAATTTTTCTGTTATTTTACTTATTTGTAGGTCTAAGAAGTCTTTTTGATATGAAGGAAAAATTTACGAGGGTTTAAAAAGAAAATACGAAAGAATTCATACATAGTGTAGAGCAGAAAATTTGGAGTCTAACGCAAGAATTGGGTCGGAATTTTAGCTCGTAGAGAAGAAGTTAGAGTCAAAAGACGTGTATTGTGCATCTAACGCCATTAGCGCCGCAACAACACCAATAACGCCCCCGTCAGTGCCAACAACTCCATTCCATAGTTTTTCCCTATTCTGAAATGCACCTAGCGCTTCAGACGCCCTCACAAGGGCTGCTAGCACTAGCGCATTAAACACGTTTCAACCAACTTAAGCAAAAGTTTTTTAGTCATTTTGGCCACTTTAACCTAGCCTATATATTGGAAGAGGTGCAAACGTCATTAAAGATGAATTAGAGAGGAGGTTTAACATAATGTAGATTAAAGAAAGAAAGTAGATTAGTTAATTTATTTTTTTACTTCTTTACATGATTTTCATTGTTTTAGTCTTGTTCTTCATTTTAAGTAGCTAGATTTAACTGGAGTATGAAAGTAGCTAGGAACATGAATTGGTGTATAATTATGTTCGATTTGAAGTAGTTGGGTTTATGCTTTAGTTTCCAATCTCGTTCTTAGTATTTTGATGTGCCAATGACCCAACATGATTATTAATCTTAGATCTATGCATGATCGCTATCTATATGTTATTAGGAGCATAGATTCGATAAAGTATAAAAAACCATACACTGAATGTACTTAAGTGAAAAATGGCGCATTGTCTATGTTGCTAACAAAAGGGTAGACTCATAGAGAATGAATGCTTGTTTCTTAGTTAAAATCTACGTGAACGACACATGAGGTGTAGTCTGCACCGGAGGCTGTTATATTCACTAAGATGAATAAATGGTTTCTGGGATTTAACCATTTGATCTGAGACTAATACAAAAAAAAAAAAAAAAAAAAACTTGTATTGAATACATTAACGCAAGAACTTTAGAGAAGAATTAATCAGCTATATTAGAATTGTTTTAGTGAAATTTATGTTTTCGAAATCGCTTGAATTATTGTTAACGTTATATTCTGTTTTTGCTAATTAGTTGATATTCACCCAATCATAATAACCCTCCATTTTTGCTAATTAGTTGATATTCATATCCCGATTGGTGTTAAAATAGATTGAAGTTATAGTTATTGTTGAATAGTCTTCTTGAAAGTACGAATGTTTAACTCTAACAAGCATGAAATGTAGGCTATGAATTAGATGTTGGTTGATACATGTACATGTCCAAATACACTTTCATTTTAGTTATTACATTTATTTATTTGTACATTATTGACGAATGGTTATAGAGACAATCAGATCTTTTTGGGACTACTAATCCTATGAAACTAATGTAATAGATAACCACCAAAGAAGTGATCTAGGCCATCTTCCGATTACGATTGAGATTTTCAAGCCCAAAAATCTTCTTTTATGAATTAACCCCAGTTGAGATTGAGATTGAGATTACGATTGAGATTAGCTGCAATATGAATTGTCCTTACCATTTTTGAGGATTCATTTATGCACGAATGAAAACTAAGGAAAAGTAAGATGAGGAGGGAAGAGTGTGTCACAGTTGATGGGTAAAAAGGCTATGAGCAAAAATTAAAAATAAAAGGCCAATGTGTGAAAGAGTGGAGAGAATAAGTTTACCAAGCCCATAAAATCGTCTTAGCTTGGGGTGCAGCTTAAAAAAAATGTAAGGGTGAGAGTATCAAAGGAAAAAAAAATGTCGTATGAGAAGAAAATCTTCATCAATGAGCTGAACTGAATTGTTTATCCCATATACCTAACCTACTTTACTGAAATTACATGTTATCCTACTCATGCATGAGATTCATGTACTTTTAAAGTCCGAATCTTAAAATTTATTGAAAAGTCAATTGAAGAGCAGAAAGGGTATCTAGAAGAGTGATAAATATAGGCAAGATGGATGAATAAATGAGAAGGAAGAAATAGGAAGAAAGAGTTAAGTTTTTTCATGAACGAGAATTTCTAGATCTTAGTTTTTCTTATCTTACATCCTCCTCCCTAGCATGAATTGGCCCTCTTTTGAGTTACTTCATGACATGCTCGTCAATCATTAAGAATATTTGAAG
The DNA here is from genome assembly GCA_946800315.1 of Misopates orontium. NCBI lineage: Eukaryota > Viridiplantae > Streptophyta > Magnoliopsida > Lamiales > Plantaginaceae > Misopates > Misopates orontium. The sequence goes on from OX326948.1 coordinate 16,199,974, forward strand.
CGCCTTGAATCCGTTATTGGTAATCTTATGGCTACTGCTAATACAACTCACACTCAGCCTCATGACTCCAATCCTCGTCATAATGGACATGCTTCTCGCCAACTCCTCTTCTCAGTCACACATAATCCGGGCTCAACAACCCTACGGGTCCCGTGGTCGTGGCTGTGAGGAAAATTCTTCCAATATTGTTCTCAAGTCATCTGTCAGTTATCCAATATTCTCGATCACAAGACACCTCTATGCTACTGAGTTCATTTTATGATTAGCACCGCCTACCGCCTACACGCTCCTCGCACGTCACCTCAACCCAATCAGTGGCTTGTCCACACCGGGGATTCTTATAGCCGAACATCAGACCTTGCCAATCTCTCTTGTTCATTCGGAGTATGATGGTCCTAGCAAAGTGCAATCGACGGATGGTACATATTTAGCTATATCGTGTATTGGCTCAACTTATTATTCCTCATCCATCTCGTCCTCTTACTTAGCATAACATTTTATGCGTTTAGACTGCTCGTCATAACTTATTGTATATGCATCAGTTTACCTAGGATAATAATGTCTTTCATCTCTCTATCTCGCTATGGTCTTGGTGATTCGTGGACCATGTGACAATGAAGTATACAATGTGTGCCTTCCGCCTCGATTGATATTTCCTTCGTCAAACCTTGGTGTTCAAGCTTCTTAAGACTGCCGGTTTCGTCCTTCTGGTCCTATGAATTTGGTTTTAGGTTCTAGCATTATTAAAAAAGTATCTGCTACCATTGTCTTCAGCACGCTCAACTGCTAAATAATTTGCGTATCTTGTCCCGTTAATAAAAGTTAGCAATTACTTTTTAATGATACTTCTTTGCTTGTTCTTGTCTTGATTACACTTATGCTGATGTTTTGGGGTCCTCGTGGATTCCTTCTTTAGATGGCTTAAGATTTTATCTACTATTTTTGACCACTACACGAAGTATACTTGGTTGTACCCCCTTCACACGAAGTCTCAAGTAGCTCACATCTTTTCTTGTTTACTAATTTTAGTTGAGAAGCAATTTGGTACCATTAATAAAAAATTTATTCAAACAATCTTGGTTTTCGTCAATCCATCACTTCTTGGGGTTTTAGCTGATACACTCCTACCCTGCACACGGTGCAACGAAATGAGACAATAGAGCGTCGACATCGCTGACTTCTTGTCAAAACTTGTCCCTCACAACATCATATTTCAATTTCCCCAAAGTCTTGCTCCTATGTTGTTCAAAAGATTACTTATTTACATAATTGGATGTCCAGTCGTGTCATTCATGGAGGAAGTCCCTTTGAGCTTTTGTTTTGTGGAGTACCAAAATACACAGATCTTCGTATCTTTGACTGCCTTTATTTTACCTGGTTCACCCTTACTCTTCTCACAAACTTGATTCGCCTTTGAGGTAGTGCATATTTCCTGGGGTATATTTTTCACAAAGTGCTTATTGGTGCTTTGACCCAGTTCTCAGACACCTACTTATCTCTCGTTACGTGTGTTTCACCAAGGCCATTTATCTGAGTTATTCCTTGACTTCTATGCTTGATTCTCCTCTCTCAATTGTTCTGTGTTGTTTCTCATGACTTTGAGGAACATTTGTTAGCTGCCCCGAATTCTCTGACTCTTTGGGATTTGAATCCAGCTATGACCAAAAATCCTGCTTCGCACTCATTTGACATCGTTGCACACTCATTCCTTAACCACTCGAGCCACGAATAATATTTATAATACAAAATGGGTTCTATTGCAATAAAGCACGCTATCACACTTCCTCTAAAACCAACTTGTGTCTCATTCGCATTGAAGGGCCCAAATTGATGTTTGACCATGTCAGAGGAATTTACAACACTTTTTCCTCTAGAACGTGAGATTTTATCTGCAAACCTCATGCTACCAACATTATCGGCTGCAAATGAATTTTTTCAGCTAAAAATCCGATGGCACTATAGACAAATACAAAGCGTGTTTGTTCCCAAAGGTTTTCTCCAGCTGCAAGGGTTAGAATATACTAAGACCTTTTATTCCATCGTGCGTGAGGTATCATTTTCTTCATATACATCTCTATGAGATTTTTATATGCAACAGCCTCTAGGTTTACTGATGCAGCTCGTCATTCTCACGTGTGTCACCTTCACAAACACTCTATGGCCTTGAACATGAGCCACACGAGTGGTATCATGCTCTTAGATTTGCTCTAATTTCCTTGAGCTTTCTTCAGTCCCGATCTTACACTTTGTTGTTTTTACTGCATCGAGATGATGTTTTGTGGATGATGTCATTGTTACTATCATTGGCAGTGTCTCTGGCTTAATTTATGCTACCATTGCCAAGCTTGGTTCCTTATTTGCGTCGAAAGACCTTGGCTCGCTCTCGCTCTTCCTCGACATTAAAGACATTCCCTATCAAAAAGGTCTTCATTTTTTTTAGCACACGTTCATCAATGATATTGTGCATCACCATAAAAATGGAAGGTGCAAACTCCTTGATCATTCATGGCTATCCTTGATAGCTCCATCACTGATTTGAGTCTCCCTTGTGACTCGCATCTGTATCATTAGGCAATTGGCGAGCCTTAGTACTTAGCTCTCACTCATCCAAATGTTGCACTTGTGACGAATATTCTTGCCCAATTTGTCTCATGTCCGACTAAAAATAAATGTGTGCTGTCAAACTGGTTTTTGGTATCTTAAGAGACTTTACATCAAGACCTTTTTCTTAAGCGTCGTGCACCACCTATTTATAGTGCTTTCTCCGATGCCGATTGGATCGACAATCCTCTTGAACGCATTTTCACCTCTATGTTCATTATCTTTTTGGGAGACAATCCGATTGGATGGAGCTCTCAGAATCAGCATGCAGTGGCACGTTTTTCCACTTGGAGTATTGATCTCTTGCTATTAATGTCACTTCTCAAGTTCACTAGATTCAGAATCTTTTTATGTGACTTTTCTCCCGCTTTGCACGACTCCAACCTCATTTCATGACAACACTACCGCCACACACCTATCTTTACATCTAGTCATGAACTCGCGAGTGAAACACATTTCTGTTGACATTCGTGACATTGTTGCTGAAGGCTTGGTTCATTTCTTGCCCTCTTCTAAAGATCAGTTGGCCAGTCTTCTCACTGAGCCTTCTCATCGCTCTTGTTTTCAGTTCCTTTGCTCTACAAATAGTTATTGTCGATGGCATCACTATTTTGCGGGGGCTATTAGTACATCCACAACTCACTGGAGATTAGCGATCCATATCTTGTAAATCTTTTGTTGATATGTTTTACCTTGTACAACTTGGTTTAGTCTTTTGTATTGTATTACCCTTATACATCTTTTTATTATTTACTCAGTGAAATGCGAAAATTATAGGGGAATCAAGATGGTTGAGTTTTGTGCTTGTTTTGAGCGTCTCATTCAACAACTCATTTTTTTTTCTTTTTGATGCAATGGTTTTTGTTTTGCTACTGGAGTATTTTTTTTCACAGTGGCAAAAGTATTTGTCGTAGGGGATGTTTTTCTTGTTTGACATTGATTACTTGATGAGTGGAAATACAAACGAAATTGATACTAAAAAAAATGCAGATTAACTTTAGTTTTAGTCTTAATTCTAACACCTCTCAGTTACAGAAAAAAGCACTCTTGCGTCTTTATGTAACTACTCATACCTCAGGAATAATTACTGCAATTTATCCTGTAGAGTGTTTTTGATTTTTGTATTATTATTATTATTATTATTATTATTATTATTATTATTACTTTTTTTGTTTAGTGAATGAGCAAGCTCCTTACTAGAGAAATCAAAATTTGATCATGGATAACTATAAAAAATTATTGAGCTTCGTAAGAAGAATAGTCTATGAAAAAAGTTTTCAATTAATGTAACACTATAGTATTTTCTCTCTATATGAAATGTAACATATGATAAGAATTTGGCTAGAGGTGTACGCGGGCGGGTTTGGGCGGGTTGTCGTTAAAAAAGTGACCATACCCAAAATTTGCGGGTTACCAATTTGTTAACCCGAGCGGGTTAAGTTAAAAACTAGACCATGCGGGTTGCGGGCGGGTGGCGGGTTTAAATTGTGAGAAAAATATAGTAATATTTTGGTATAAAAACAAAAACTAATCTATTTTGAGTTCTAAAAAACAAGAAAAATAATATCATAACTTACTAAAAATATTTAAACCACAACTTAACTTAATTAAATAAAAATATAAGGATGTAAACAGACATTTTATTCACGTATTATAAAAAAACAATTTAAATCGATTCACAACCCAAAATACAACTATCAAACAATATAAACTAACAAAAATATTATATTATAGCAATATTATGAATATACAACTATATAACTTCCGAAAATTTTCTTTGCTCCCTTCATTCCTCTACAAATATACAAACTAAGAGTGTATGTGAGCGGGTTTTGGCGGGTTGTCATTAAAAATATGACCATACCCAAAATTCGCGAGTTACCGATTTATCAACCCGAAGCGGGTTAAGTTAAAAACTAGACCATGCGGGTTGCGGGTTCGGCGGGTCGGATTTTGGAGGGTCGGACGGATCGGACGGGTCATGAACACCCCTAAATTTGGCACTAGGACTTTGTAACAACAAATTTTGAGTCCTTAAAAATAAAAACAAGAAAAATTAGTACAAATAAACTTTATATAAACTTAAAGAAATTCGAATTACAATCTCTAATATTCCTCTGATTCGATCCTTGAAGAACATCAACTTTTGGAGGCAAAGTCTTCAATTTGATCTTTGTTGACTTTGAGTTGGATTTGGAAACTTTAATTCGAGGGCGTGAGTGCTTGATCTCGAATCATGATGTGGGGTATTTTCGTCTGGATACGTGTCCGCTCTCCAACACTCCACGTCAGACTGCTTTAGTTCCTGCTGGATGCTTAAGCAGCTTTTGAGTTCAGAACCTGCAATCAACACCACACGTAAACTAAGCCGGTGCCTCCTCCGGCGAAGGCACTTCGACGCTCAAGTCAGATAGGTCGGAATTTGAGGTATTGTCGTCAGAGGCAATAGCTCGAAATTATAGGTCGAATTATGCCCAAATAGGTCGAATTTATGCTCTATAGGTCGAAATAGCACACCTCGAAATGGTATTGAGAACCGTGATGAGAAAACCCGAATAGATCGAATTACTCTCAAATAGCTCGAAATACACTCTATGTAGATCGAACAAGAGCTATTGCAATATAGCTCGAATTATTGCTCTATAGCTCGAATTCGATGTATATAGCTCGAAATTAGATGCTAGAAAATAAAAACGTACCTTAGAATGAGGCATGGGACCCCCTTATATAGTAATAAGAGTCCTTATTCGTCTAAAAGTGCAATCCAAGTAGAACTATGACTCAAAATAGGTCGAATTAGAGCTATTTTGAAATAGCTCGAATTGGGCCTTCAAATAGGTCGAAATGGGGCCTCAAATAGGTCGAATTTGGGCCCATATAGCTCGAACTGGACTCCTAGGCCTCAAATAGATCGGATTTTAGCCCATATAGCTCGAATTGGACTTTTGGGCCTTCAAATAGATCTTATTTGAGCCCATATAGCTCGGATTGGGCTTGTATAGCTCGAATCGGGCCTTTTCGGGCCCAAATTGATCTCGCTTGGGCTCAATTTGGGCCTACTTGGGCCGATTTCTGAGTTTTGCCTTGAATTGTAATTTTGCATCAAAAAATAATGGTGCTGACGTGGCATAATATGTCCCGAAATACGTTCGTGTATTGTATCGGATATTATGACGTGGCGGTACCGAAATATGGTACATCAAATCAAAGGGAGAATTTTTTTGATCTTCGCGACGAACAATTTGAATCTTTAGATGAACGCCTTTGAAGATGATGAACTTGAGGGAGAGGATTTGAAGAGCTTCTTTACTCCAAGAATGCTTGTTTTTTTTGTTGTGATTTTTCTTCTTGGTGAAGACCTCTGTTTATAGTGTTAGAAAAAGAATCTTCTGATGAGATGAATGGTTGAAATCGTTTCTCCAATATGGAAGGCATAATTTGAGGAAATCCTTCTCTCCATTGTGAAATATAGTTTCCTTCTTTTGAGATTTGATGACTAGACCTTCCATCCTTTGTGATTTTGATGAGTAGACTTTCCATCTCTTGAGATTTTGATGAGTAGACTTTCCATCTCTTGTGATTTGATGAATAGACTTTCCATCTTTTGAGATTTGATGAATATACTTTCCATCTTTTGAAGTTTGATGAATATACTTTTTATTAATAAAATATTGAGTTTTATGGAATATTTATTTTCTTGCAATTGCACACATTAAATTATTTAATTAGACACAAAATAAATGTGTCTAACAAATTGCCCCCTCGAGACTTGTTCACAAAAGTGTTGAAGACGCGGTATTGAGTGAATAAGTCTCGATCATTTTTTTTTTTCAATTCATCAAGCATGAGTGAATTATTTTGAGCTTGAAACAATAGTTTGTGGGCTCGTCTCAAAATCCATGACATGTGTGCTTCAACTTTCAGTTGTGTCAACTTTTATGAGACATTTCTTTCTCTTTGCAAAGACATGACTGAGTTTAGAATTGACTTTCAGCAACCATGTGTTATTTGCAGTTTAGACTCATGCATCAAGGAGTATTTGATTTGAGAACTTGTAGACCTTTTGGCTCGTATCTATGAGACTTAAAGACTTGGAGATTTGTAGACATTTTTCACTCGTGTCTAGGAAAATTGAAGACTTGAGAATTTGTAGACGTTTTTAACTCGTGTCCAGGAGAATTGAAGACTTGAGAATTTGTAGACATTTTTCACTCGTGTCTAGGAGACTTGAAGACTTGAGAATTTGTGAACATTTTTCACTCGTGTCCGGGAGATTTGAAGACTTGGAGAATTTGTTAAACAGTTTCAACTCTTGTCAAGGAGCCTTGATTTGATTTTGAATTTGTAAACAGTTTATACTCGTGCTAAGGAGTCTTTGATATGATTTTGGATTTGTAAACAGTTTAGACTCGTGTTAAGGAGTTCATAACTTGAATATTTATAGACAGTTTTATCTCTTGTCAAGGAGTCTTGATTTGATTTTGAATTTGGAAACAGTTTATACTCGTGTTAAGGAGTCTTTGATTTGAATATTTGCAGACAATTTTATCTCTTGTCAAGGAGTCTTGATTTGATTTTGAATTTGGAACAGTTTATACTCATGTTAAGGAGTTTATTGATAGTTTATTCTCTTATCAAGAAGGGCATGAAGAGATCTTAATTTGAAGACTCTAGACAGTTTAAGCTCGTATCCGGGAGCATATCAATTGTTGCCAGATATGAAACTTCATCTTCTTCTAGTTCATCTTCATTTTGATCTTTATTTTCATCTTCATTGTTTTCTTCAATATCAGAGGTTGAAGAATCACGAGCATGGGACATATACTCTTCATCATCAGAATTTATACTCCATTCGACTGCATGCGCTCGAGTTGCTAATTCTTCAAATTTTTTTGACTTGATTGCTTGAAGAATATACGAAAGATTCCAATGCATTCCTTGAGTGCAAATTTCGATGGCTGAAGTTTCAGAGAGCCTCTCTTTGCAACTTAGAGATAAATTTCTCCATCTATTGATGTACTCAACAACAAGCTCATCTTCTTGTTGATATGAGTTAGCAAGTTCAATCATGCTAACAGTGCGGCGAGTGCTATAAAAGCGATTGAGGAACTTGATTGAAAGTCTTTCCAGCTGTCAATTGAATTTGGCTCGAGATCAGTGTACCAGTCGAAAGCAAAACCTTCTAAGGACCGAACAAATTATTTGACAAGAAGATCTCCATCTGTTCCAGCACTATTGCACGTCTCGGTGAAGTGAGCAACATGTTGTCTTGGATCTCCGCTACCATCAAATCTTTGGAACTTTGGAGGTTGATAGTTTTCTGGCATTTGCAATCGCTCGATCCTTTGAGTGTATGGCTTGATGTAGGATTTGAAGGTTGAAGGTTGAGCTTTATAATTTTCTGCAACTGCTTCAATGAAATCTTTCAATTGATTGGTAGAGATGAGACTTTGAGCAGGGACTTGAATTTCTTGTCTTGAGGCTTTAGAATTTTCTCCAACTTCAAATTTCTGAGTGTATGGATCATAAATTGATCGTTGTTCTTCAGGAGACTTTGATGCATGGATCATAAATTGATCGTTGTTTTTCAGGAGTTCTGACTTTTGGGGATGGCATGAGAGTTGAACTTCTTGGCTTGAAAAATGTTCTGCAACTTGAACTTTGCCAATGATTTTTTCATCGTCTTGATCAACATTCGATTTGGCCTCCATCTTTTGGAAAAGATAATTCAGGCGCTCTTCACGTTTGTGGACTTGTTTGGTGAAGTTTTCAACGGCTTTTGTCAGTGCATCAATTTGCCTTTGCAATGAAGATGGTTGAGTCTCATGTCTTGCCCCCATTGACTTCTCTATTGTTGAGCGAAGTTGGCTTCTTGAGACTTCAAATTTGAACTTGAAGGAAAGAGATGAGAGGTAGAGATTGTCCCACTGGGCGTGCCAAATTTATAACAACAAATTTCAAGTCCTTAAAAATAAAAGACAGGAAAAATTAGTACAAATAAACTTTATATAAACTTAAAGAAATTCGAATTACAATCTCTAATATTACTCCGATTCGATCCTTGAAGAACATCAACTTTTGGAGGCAAAGTCTTCAATTTGATCTTTGTTGACTTTGACTTGGGTTTGGAAACTTTAATTCGAGGGCGTGAGTGCTTGATCTCGAATCAAAAGGAGAATTTCTTTGATCTTCACGACGAACAATTTGAATCTTTGGATGAACGCCTTTGAAGATGATGAACTTGAGGGAGAGGATTTGAAGAGCTTCTTTACTCCAACAATGCTTGTTTTTTTTTGTTGTGATTTTTCTTCTTGGTGAAGATCTCTATTTATAGTGTTAGAAAAAAGAATCTTCTGATGAGATGAATGGTTGAAATCGTTTCTCCAATATGGAAGGCATAATTTGAGGAAATCCTTCTTTCCATTATGAAATATAGTTTCATTCTTTTGAGATTTGATGACTAGACCTTCCATCCTTTGAGATTCTGATGACTAGACTTTCCATCTCTTGAGATTTTGATGAGTAGACTTTTCATCTCTTGAGATTTGATGAATAGACTTTCCATCTTTTGAGATTTGATGAATAGACTTTCCATCTTTTGATATTTGATGAATAGACTTTCCATCTTTTGATATTTGATGAATAGACTTTCCATCTTTTGAGATTTGATGAATATACTTTTCATTTATAAAATATTGAGTTTTATGGAATATTTATTTTCTTGCAATTGCACACATTTAATTATTTAATTAGACACAAAATAAATGTGTCTACAGACTTCACAATGCAGATAACTTGAAACGGTGACATTTATATCTATTATATGATTCAGATTTAGAGAAAGTTATTTTTGGTGATTGAAGTTTTTGTTTGTAACCAATAGCTAATATGTGTTGTTATTAGTTAAAAGCGAATTACATATATATTCCCTGAGGTATGGGCTAATTACAGTAAGTACCCATGTTTAGGAAATTACACAAATATCCTTTGTGGTTAACTTTCATTCATAATTTGTTAATTATGTCGAATGTAAATTAGCACCCGTCATTTATTTTTTGTATTAATAAAAATAAAATGAAATAAAGTTTCTAAGAGAAATAGAAAATACGTGTAATTTACTCTATTTTAGAAAATAAGAAAAATATCAAAAATAATGCGTACTCCCAAAAGTTTTAGTAAAATATTTGGAACATCATTTTTTTCATTAGGATCTAACATCGTAAGCACTACAAATGGGCGTTTGTGTAATAAAATACATATAACATGGGATGTATGTGTAGTTTTCCATACATGAGGGGATGTCCTTGTAATTAGCCCATACCTTTGGGGGTGTTTGTGTAATTCTCCCTTCCATATATAGTTTCAATTTTCAAATGAGATGATCTTTTTGATGGAACAGATTCTACAAATCTTTTAACAGATTACATTTTCATGATTGAGTCAATTCCGAATTGAGTTCTATTGACATCCGGTAACTAAAATGATTGAGAGAATTAACACCACAATGGAGATAGACAATGATGGTATTTCAAACTAATGGATATCAAAAGAGCAGTAAAATACATTACTTTCATCACATATTACTCTTGTCTCTTGTGAATTATGAACAATTTCTCTTTCTCTATTTCTTTAAAGCCTCAAGATCATCATTATATAATGAGATCCATCCTTGAATTATTTCTATTTCCACGTTTCGCTGCACGACCAGCCACTCTGGATCAGTTTCTCCACCATTCACTATGTCCAAACAATGTGACCCTGCAAACGGCAAAGCATAATTACCACATAAATTTGATGTAAGTCTATAATTGAAATGAATGCATGAAGACACAATTGGTAACATTATTATGTTCTATTTGACCTCAATTTGTTTCATATGATCAATTATTGCGAACAATTAATTAGAAAATATGATGAAAATAACGATTAATTTGGTAACGTATTGACATTAGTGTTCAAGTAATTAAGTTGTGACATTATTACTTATGCTGTTGGCCGGGCTAGAAAAGGAATCAGATTTCTAAATTATAACTGGAAATTGATGCTTGACTTTGACTGAGGGTACAAACGTGCATACCATTGGTTGTAGTTACCGCAAGCACACTTTCTGATAAGTCCTTCAGCACCCTATAAAAATAACCAAACAGTTTGCCAAAATATTAATTTGTAGAATTAAATAAATAGTTATATATAGTAGTGGAAAAAGTAAGAAATTGCTTCAGTAATTACCCTCCGCTGCTATATGGGTCCCTTAGGCCATTGGAGAAAATAATATTGCTTCCAAACCGGTTAAGGGTCAATTTGATATCCTGCGGTATATTTGGGGTAAGAAAAGTTTGTGGTTTTAGTAAAATATGAAGTTGTAAAAATGTATCATAACTAAAATGGATAATCGACTATTATAAAATCATTCTACATCAATTTTTTTGAAGAATTTTAAAAAGCAAAACATATACCAGTATGGTGTAATCAGAAAAAAATGAAGTCCCATGTAAATGAATAAACAATTATTCACTCTTGTGTGTGTGTGTATATATATATAGGAGAATAATATTTTTGTATGTGTGCTACTTGAAACTAGAACTGTTTTTATTTGGGAGAAAAGGAGAATCATAAATTTATGGAGTAAGAAATAAAGTAAAAACTAATATCGACAAAAATATATATTTGGACAGTTGTAATCGTTCAAATGAGCAAAAAAAGGCATAATAAGGAATTGAATCAATAGCAATATATGTTACTCAGGATAACTTGACAAGTAACTGATGTGATAATTTTTTTTTTCTTAGATGGATATAATGAAGCTGATAAATAAAACCATCGAGTAATTTAATTTTCGCTCCATAGTATAAAACAAATAACTATTGTCATCAAGATTTGTGTAAATATATTTATTTTGAAAAAGAAAAGGAATGTTTTGCAGTAATAATTTAATTAGACGATATAGTGAAAAGCCAATTAACTTACATGGCCTCCGTAATAAGTTGTAATCCAATGAGGTCTTGGTGGGACACCGTACAATTTCTTGCAATAACTGATGTACTCATCTAATACGAACGGGCTTGCTGGGAACATTGTCTCATTTTTCCCTATCCCAATTGGTATCACCATTTCACTGCACGTCTAAAATTTAAACAAGTACAATTTAATTATTTAGTAATGACATATGAATCATACACATTCAAGGGGCTATGCATGTATTGTTATAAATCAATGGCTAATAATTATTTACAAGAATCATTAGAAAACGTTGAATAAGTTTTAGTCACAAGTACTAGTCGTGATAGAATTGAGTCGTCGATGATTATTAACCTTAACTGTTATTGTCATTGTTTTTTTTTGGTGGATCAGTATATGTCTATATGTATGTCGCTTTATTACCCACGCCTAGTGTAGGAAGGTATCAATTTGACGGTTGACTGATTGTGAGTGTTGTCCTAAAATAATACGCTAAATTGTGCAATATTTCTTGTAAAAGACATGTTACGTATTAAATTATAGGGGTCAATCATTTTGCCACTTAACGTTTAACCTGTTTTGCAAAGTAGCCCTAACGTATTAAATTGTAACGTATATTATTAAAATAGCAGAAAAATTACTTACTTGCCATTGCCATCCAACACTAGTTTCACTTGGATAGTTGTAAAGATTTGTATCAATGCATTTCCTTTTCCCCATATAAGAGACAATGCCGGCGAAGATTCGTCCTAGAATATCAGCATCTTTAGGTGCTCCATCAATTCCTTTACACACCTTTGTGACAGGATAACTTGGTGGTGAATTATATTGAGCTGCCGTCGCATACATATAGTTCAAAAAATCCGTTAACTCAACAGAACTGTTCAATTTCCTGCATGCGTTAATAGTCAACACAAAGTTATTTTTCATAGTCTCGTCACTTAAACTTAATGAATATTTCTTTTCCTGAAAATAAAAAGGAATAATCAACTAACGGAAAGTAAGACTTGTATAGAGACGACTTGTATAGAGATGGAAGTAATTATTACGCGCAAGTTTTGAATCTTCGACTTAAAACTTTGAGGCCCTTTGGTTTGGAAGCGACTTTGTGAATTTTAGACCAAGAATCTCGAATAGTTTGGTAGCAGTTTTCACTCACTTCCTGCAAAACTCAATATTTGTTACTGTGTTTTTTTTTTTTTTTTTTTTTTTTTTTTTTTTTGTGATTGAAAGAATATATAAATTATGAGAAAGTAACAATACTCATATAATTATTAGTTACCTTGAAGTCCTTGGTAACAATAGAGTAATATCCATTCTGTGGAGTGATGTTGTCGAAATAAAGAATAGGGGCTGATGATGCAAGTGCACCTAAGGCAATATGCGGATACTTAAGCCGGAACCATGAAGCTAACACTGAAAAAGAATAGGAAAAACGATATGAATCAAAATGAAATAATTTGGCAAAGGTTTATATATATATATATATGTGTGTGTGTGTGTGTGTGTGTAAAATTGTTTTCATATGATCTTACTTCCTCCATATGATCCTCCAATGACGATAATAGGAGAATTCTCCGCGCGAAATTGTTTCTTTACATGTAACAAAATCTCTGCATAATCAGCTATAGCTTGAGCCGAGTTGAAATAGCCACGAAGAGTATCGTTTTTCATTGCTTTTTTCATTGATCCAAAAGGTACTGATTTTCCATAGAATCGATGCTGCGGAAAGTTTCATTTTTTTTTTTTGGTAGCATTTAAGCAAAAACAATGTTAATTTTCCTTGAAGAAAAATGAAAAATATAGTAGGAATAATACAAATAAGGCAAAAAGATTAAGTAGTAAATATAGTACCTCTATGTAAACTGAAAGAGCCTTGAAACCAGGGGCATTATCTTTGAGAAAACCAATAACTCTCAAGTCTCCATCCAACGGTGCTTCTGCCCCAAGGTATGCAAATATTGGTGAATTTGCACCACCCCAATGCTTTGAATCCACCACATATCTTTGTTGAAAAGTGGCATAGCTTTGTGATTGGTAGTTGAAGTGATCAAGGGTTTGATTGTAAAAATATGTCTTTAAATCTTGAGGAACTTTAGTTGTTGATGACAAAAGGTTATCATGAGGGTCCCTTAAGTTTAGTGCCTCTCTATCATATGGACTGAGCCTAGGGATTTTGTGTGGTGATGCTGAAATAGATAAAGGAATAATTAGAAGAATGAGAAGGTTTAAGAGGAAAAGAGAGAGTGCTACTCTAGAAGACAGCATCATGCCGATGAGTTGTGATTGTGCAGGACTTTATTTCGGGGAGAGTAAGTATTTATAGGCATGCAATAGCAAAATCATATATATAGAAGCGTGACAAAAAAGATGTCGTTTATATGTATGATGATATATATGTGTCTGTGTATACTATATAATCGATATCACACCAGAACGTCCATATAAAGTGGACACAAGATAATGAAAAGGGAAGTCAATGCTATTTGTTAGCAATGAGTTAGTTATTGACTGAATAAATTTTTTTTTATCACGAATCATGATTGCAATATATAATGTTTTGTTAATTATTAGTTTATGATCGAAGTTGATGTGGAGTCCTTCCAAGTTCCAAGCAATATTAGAGTTATAATATATCTCTATTTCATCATTTGAGATATTATTTAACTACAAGATATTATTCCGGGTTAAGAATTAGGATTTCTTTTATGGACTCTTTTATAGGAAGTTTGACTACAATATAGTAAGAAAAAGTTTTCTTAAAAAGACCAAAGACCCGTTAAGGAAAAAAATCATGTTTATACCATAACTTAACACCTTATTAGGTGATATATCTAGAGCAAAATTCCTAATCACAAGCAACTTTCCATTATTTTCCATTTTACCTTTTCAAATCACACACTAATTCATTTTCCTTTTCTAGCTCCTTAATTTCTCATATCTCGAACCAACAAATATAGAAAATATGTGCTCATCTTAATGACATAGATTCTCTTTCTTATTCAAGAATACAACACTCAAAGTTAATAATTCAGCTTCATAAATTTTAAAATATATAATTATTTTAACATTTATAATCTTGCAAAATGATTTCTCTGTTTAGTAATTTGTACACTGATTGGTGAATCGTGTAATTAACAACTTCATCTATTTGTTATATCTTTATTTGTTTAAATTACTAGGGTATACAATTACTTTATTATGAAGTTGAACAACAGAAAATATAAGAGTTTACTTTCCAGAAAAATTTAGGATAAAACGATGTTAAATATTCAGTTTTTTTTTTCTTCTTTTTTTTTTTTTTTATAACTCTATTCAATGGTGATCACACGTATTATAACAAATTCCATTAATCGATCTTTTTGGTTATCAAATACTGTAATTACACTGTTACTCGAACATTTATTTTTATTTTTTTTAACATTTGTATTCCATCCACTAAAGGAAATATTTTTGTTACCAGTTGTCCGATTAATATTTATTTTTATATTCTTACATTTGTTTCAATTATTCCAAGAAAAAGTGTCCATATAGCACATAGACCATTTACTTTCAAGTTTACATGATTTTTTCACAAAGCAATATATTAAAATAAATTTTCTGGTAGTGAGTTGATAATAATTTTAGATTTTTTAGTCATTAAGGCTTCGATTGGTTCCACGAAAAATTGGAAAATAAAGCAAGGAAAATTTTGGATAAAGGTGGAAAAGATAGAAAAATCTTTTGTAAATCTCAATCCAAAACTTTTACAATTCTCATTTGGTTTCCCTCCAAACTTTGTCTATTACGTTATACATAAAATTTGGATCAAAATTCACATCTTTTTACTTTCTTGGATAACAATTAAATCCAAAATACTGTAAAAGAGTATTGTTCTCAAAACTTTGTGAGTTCCCTTCAATATAAAAAGTGGGAAAAGTCAATACTCAAAAAACTGATAAGCCAGAAAAAAATGGTAAAAGAATTCGCTCTATGGATGAGTTCTGTGCAAAGATAGATCATCTTGTAGAAAAAATTGGAGAGGTGGCTAATGCAATCAAATCGACCAACATTCAAGATCACAATGCTTATCTATATTCTGAAATTATGAAGAGTCAAGGATTTAATGAATTGATTCTTGAATCTACTTTTGACTATTTAAATGAAAATGATAAGATTGCAAGATCAATTCTCGTGAAAAACCTTGGTGGAAGACAACATTGATTGCAAAAGTTCTGCTCTGAATCTGAAATGGTGTAGGGGATATATGAATAAGTCTAATTTCACAATTTTTTAAATCAAGAATTTGATGTATTTCACAGATTCTATTATTTGCATTTTAGTTGCATTGAAAAATAATTTTATTTGAAGGTTGAAGATATTAAATTTATATTGTTTGTATTCTTTGGTTTCAAATTTATTAAGTTTTAATACATATTAAAATAAGTTAGCATTATATTTCTCAAGTTAGATGATTTTTCTAATAAGCTGCATATATCTTTTTCTTAAAAAAAAAACCTTATATGTTTATTAATTAATTTACTAAACAATAAATTTTAATATGATTTTATCATATGCTTTAAGTTTTAAAGTATAATAATACGTCTTACAAAGTTAAATTGGTGATATATATGTAAGCAAACTAACTATAACATCTTCTCGGAAAACTAAAGTAATGTCAATCACATGGAAAATAGAGGAAAGTCTTTATTTTCCATGGAAGTTTTTCTGAAAATTCCTATTTTCCGCTTTTTTTTTTTCTTTCCCCCATTTTTCATGGAACCAGTCCCAGCCTAAAGGGAAATTTTAGCTTTTCATTAATAAGAAAAGGGTATAATGATGAAATGACAATATTTTGCTCTGTTTTTAGGGATTATGCTTTGCCTATAGCATTTGCCTTTTCAATTTGCATACCTTAGTTTGATACTCGTCATAAAAGTACACACTGGCATTCCGTGAACTCAAATTTGAGCACTCTGACCAATTTTGACCGAATCCAACCTTACACCTCAGTATATTCCACGTTAGCCGCTCGCGTGTCAAATTGGATATGTCAAAATAAAAATTATATATTAAAATTGAAGGAGAATTACAAAATCACACTTGAACTATTGGTAAATTGCACAAACCAACCCTCATGTTTATAGAAAATTTAATTCTTAAATCAAAAACAAGAAATACATAGGATTTAATTCTTAAAACAAAAATAAGAAAGATAAATTAGCATAAACAAAAAATTACAAAAAAGAGAACAAAAGAAGAAAGTAGAAAAAGTTTTAAAAGTTATTTTTTATTCTCACTACAAGTTAATGCAAGCTAATTTAAATTATTAAAAATAGTTTATAATTGGTTTTTTAATTTCATAAGTAAGATTGATTAAAAAAATCAAAACCAAAATAAAAATCAGGGAAGTCGTCTCCCCAATTCGCTGCCGCCACCAACACCCCACCCCACCATCAACCCCTCCTCACCAGGAGATCCTAAATTATGTGGCCAGGTGTTTGCAACCGACAATCAAACATAAATCTAAGACTACGAATATTGGTTGAGACCCGTTCACAATAAGCATCCATTAGGTTGCTTAGCTTGGCGTTTGTCCTAATCTTGAAATATAACTCTTTTCTGTCCTTTAAATTTTACAATAATTAAGATTATGATATTAATTGTATACATCAAGCATCCTAATTAAGCTTGTTCTCTATGATAACTTAACTTAATTTTAAATCTTAAAATAGTTTTGCTCAGTACAAGTCATAGATCCAACTTTGTAATGCACAAAAATAAGAGCAAATTGCAAAAAGAAACTTGTGCATTATGAGAAAAGAGGCAAAATGAAAAAAAAAATCCTCTATGAAAATAAAAGATGTGAAAATCCATTTTGTTTAGAAAGCTGAAGCAGAGAACCTCCATGTGAAAGAAAAGAAAAAAGAGAGGAAAAAACTTCTTCGTGCATAAATAGTGAAAAACCACGTCACATAAGATTTTAACAGGAGATTCAAAATCCTGCTTGCAACCGGGAGTTTGAGGTGAGGAGGGAGTTGGTGGTGGGGTGGGGTGGCAGCAGTGAATCAGGAAAGACGACTTCCCCAATTTTATTTTATTATATTATATTTTATTTTTAATACTGTTAGTTAATTTTAAACTTATGAATTAGAAAAATCCGTTAAAAATAATTTTAAAATTAAAATTTTTTATAGCTAGTTTACATCAACTTGGCGTGAGAATAAAATTGTGTATTTTGTTTATATAATTTACAATTTTGTGTAGTTTACATCAATTTGGAGTGAGAATAAAATATAGTATTTTTTTATAGAGAACTTAAAATTTTGTTTAGTTTAGATTTTTATCTTTTTCTTTTTGTTTCTGTTAATTTATCTTTCTTATAAATAAGAATGAAATTTTGTATATTTCTTATTTTTGTTTTAATAATTAAATTTTCTATAATCATGCGGATTGGTTAGTGTAATTTACCATTAATTCAAGGTGGTTTGTATAATTCTCCCTAATATATAATTTTTGTTTTAACATAGCCAAATTGTCATGCACGCAACTAACGTGGAATATGTTGGGGGGTGTAAGGTTGGATTTGGTCATAATTGGTCAAAATACCCAAATTTGGGTTCATTGGATGTCAGTGCGTACTTTTTCAACGGTGTAGTACCCAAATCGAAAAAAGTGTCTAACTTATGGTATGCAAATTGATGAGTGCCAAATTAAGGCATGAAAATAAAATTCGTGCCAAGTTATGGTATAAAAATATGCAATGGCAAAATACGTGTGAGCAAAAATGGTATATGTCATGCCACAAAAACATTATCCTAAATGGACGAACATCAGGAAGCTAAACTTAATAGTCAAAACTATCTAACAATAATTAAAAAATTGCATCGTAATACTTGCTTTAATAAATAATCTAATTATTTTCCTATGGATCTTACTGACGTAAATCATGCATGCAAAAAGGTATATAAAAGTGGCAAGAATTTTAACGTGTTGAATTAAAGACCTAACCCACACGTCGAGTATCAAACAGTTGTACTAAACCATGGGAACACGCCGAGCATCAAACCATTGTACTAAAGACCAAAATGATTAAAACAATTGATATAGACAATAATGGAAATACTTCCTTTTACAATCGGTCCCATAGAATGGATGGATCGTGTAGAATATCTAATTCCTCTCACATAAACTCTAAATATCTAAAATATGCACTGAGTTTCTCGTACAACCAGATTACATTAAGAGATGACAGGTACAAGTTTTGTCGTATTTCGTCTAACCAGAATTTGATACAAGAACGAAACTTTTCTTTTTCGACTGGTCTTCATGATCTTGAGTTGATTTGCATTTCCTATCATCGTGGAATCTTCATTGGTCTTCTCATTTGACAAGAGAACCTTTGAGCCGGTTCACAAATGCAGGTTTGAAGGATTGTGTCGAGTATCTCGATAATCCTCCTATATGATCCAATCCTCAAGATAACACAATATCTCTTGTCAATAGGAATCCAATAAGGAAACCCAATATGATAAGAAATGTCTTTCCCTATAACACATGATTTCCTTCATGCATGAAACTACTTACCGATTTAAAGACTTTTTCTTTGTTTAAAAACACTGACAATTCTTTTAGAAGTAGGACAAACCTATTTTGTCTTTATTCTCTCGCTTGAGTTCAAAACAAAGATTTAAAAGTCACCCTCTTTACATTTTAACACAGAAATCAAATGGTGTAGTAAAGTCTCAAACATGTCGAGACAAGAGACAAGAAGAAATGCTTTTCAATGAAATCAAATTCAGTGGCACAAAAAATGAAACACTAACAGAAGAACTTATGATTTAAGAGCCAAATGCGAGTTGTTAAAGAATGTTGGAACAAAATATTCATCAAAATAAAATTAAAATATATACGAAGTGGTAGCAGAACTATTTACTGGACAAAAGAAACAAAAGAATGAGGCTAAGAATCACTACTCCCTTCATTGTAATGCTCACCCAACATCAACGGCTAGGCAAATCACTTTAATCCCTCTGTTAGTTGCATCACTCACACTACTCTTTTTCTCTCGTTTTATCATAATAGACAAAATAGATCTACAAGAATATTTATGGGTAATAGGAAGAAAATAAACCAACTTATGAATATAACAAAAATAAGAAAATAAACCGACTTATGAATTAGTTGCACCACTCACACTACTCTTGAGTATAACCATGTTCTTGTCTCTAGAGTCATGGAATGACATCAAACAATCAACCATTGAGGTCAAACATTCCATAGTGGATGTCAAGGAGTTGATACAAATTTCAAGCACATTGTCCTTGAAAGCAGATGAAGGATTAAGGGGCATAAGAGGAGTTATTTTTAGTCAAATAACCCTTATTTAGATATTCATTTAGACATTCATGAAGTGTCGTTCCAAGACAACAATCTTGTCAGCCATCATGTATTCCATCCAAAGAAGACTACTCATAAGGTAGGGGAACAAGATTTTATACTGAAAACCTTTTTTCCATTTTTTTAGTCTTGTACTAGAATATAAACTTCCAAAGTTGACATGTGTGCTTGTTCCAATTCATAACAAAATAGACCAAAGAATAAATGGCATAGTACTTGTGTAAGAGTATAGTCACCAGATATTTGTAACAATGTGTGTGGGAAAATGAGTACTCGATGTGAGGTGCATGCTTTGATCTTACGACTAGAGAGTAAAGGGATGTTATACCTAGTAAGCCTTTTGATAACTACATTCATGTCATCTTCAACTACCATCTCAACAGAGGGATCCCAAAAATTATAGGAGAGTCAAGCCGAGCATTAGTGTTTTTTTGGAGAGAAACAATAAATGTTTGATGGTACTACATACATACAATAACTTAAAGGGAAAAAAATGGTCAAATGTCTTCAATGCAAAATTAGCATAAAATTCATAGACCAATTGTGAAAGGCAGTTCATGACAAGCCTAATCGAGCTAATAACAATTCACTCTTCTGATAATTCAACATTATTAGAACTCAAAGGATTAACCTCAACAATATGTTTACTCATGAACAATCTTCGAGTAAGAAATATGTACAATTTTCACTCTTTGAGAAAGAAAGTGACAAGAATGAGAATTTATCTCAAGGAAAAAAAACTATATGCCTGCATGAATTTTGTAAAGCACGTGATTATAGATACGGTTCTTGACCCGTGTTGTCGATGCCTCCAATTTGGGTTCTTGAAAACCTCTACCAGTGGTTTAAGACGTGGGGATGGAAAAGATTTAGTTTCAGAAGCATCAACGGACTGAAGATCTAGATTTGATGAGTCTTATTTTGGCTTAAGGTCATATCCAACAAATTCTTGCAGTTTGTAAGCCTTATTTGCAAATGTCTTGGTTGAATGGTCAAGACTAGCCTAAAAATGTCTGCTAGTCTTTATGTGAACCCTAGCTTGGAATTTGCACTGGAACGAGATTTCTTGGAACTCAAACTTCTTATTTTATCATCCATAACAACATCATATTCCCTCTCTTTAAAGCTCATTAGTAGGAAAGATATTGAGAGAAGAGTAAACCCTAGTTGGAATCGTGTGAATGGTATACATTAGTTCATGCACTAAGGATGGTCCATCGAAGGACGTGAGGATCATCATAGGGTTAAATAATTAGTGTTGTTAGATCTTAATTGCAGATTATCCAATATAGAAATACAAAAACTTTGGTGTTCCAACAGTAACTATCGTAGATGCAACAATATAAGTTCGCATAAGAAAATGACACCGAAGTTTTTCGAAGATTTACACTTACAGTATTTGACATTAACTCACCGAATCCCTTCTATAGTTAACTCTTATAAGCTACGACTTTGCTACTTCTATTCCATCTGAGTGAACATGTTCAGCCTTGTTCAAACTCCTCTTTGATCTTGCTGGAATCTTCTCACATAGTTTGAACTTAACTCTTAAGCAGATATACTTTTATCAGAATGAAGCACAAGAGAGCTTTTACAATATTGAAATAATAAAAATAATCTCAAAACATTGAAACCTAAACTATAACTCCTATTATACGAGTTTCCATAGCTTCAGATGTGGTCGATCTTCAACTGATAATCACAATCTGTTCTCTGCAAAACCGATATACTCAAAGAAGAAAATGATAAGATTAAATAAGTCAGAATATATCCAAGATAATTTTAATCAGGTTAATTTACAGAATATTATTTCCATAAATATGAAACATAATAAAACGCGTATACCTTATTCTGATTTAATAAAATACCAAGAATAATAAAATCTTATGAAAGAATAAAGGAATAAAAGATCTCCTAGGATTGAGGATATGGGTATTAATCTAATCCTATTCATTTAAGGTAAGGACAATAAGAAAGTAGTCTTTTTAACAGAATCCTAAACAACCTAATCTTCCATAAACAAAGGCTTACGAGAATCTTATCAATCCTAAATATATTCAAAAGAAATACTAACGGAACAATAAAAGATACAGCCATGATTAGCAAGATAAGTAATTTAAGAAGTGTGTTTGTGAGATTAAACAAATCTTGAACTAAAGCAAAATGGTAGTTTGAACAATATAAGACAACTTGGTCGTTCAAACACAGATGGACCGAGTTATGGTCCTAAAGCATGATTAGTGCTAGAGTCATGTTGCTAAAAACCCTCAGAGGTATAGGAAAGTCTGGAAATGTCCTCAAAGGTGCCTTTGCGAGCAGCACAACCAACCACTGATTGGCAGGGCATGTGCTTCAAACCATTTTAGAACAACCACTAACGAGAGTTTTGAGATGGATTTGAAGGAGAAACAACAAATAAATGGAGAGAGAAAAAAAAAGAAACATTCAAAAACAAAGAGTTGCACATGATGTGACAAAATGGTGAATAGGATGAAAAACTGCGTGTAACATTGCGTAAGTGTTGAGATTTTTGCCATCAGTGTAAATAATAATAAGTTTTGGACTTGATTAATATTTAGCTAAAATAAGGACTATAATGAAGTAGTTGTACTTGATCATTTAAGATATGATTTCTTTTGATTTCTCAAAAGTGTTTCACTATTGATAATTGTTCATACTATAAATATGGGCTAATTGTAGCAAAACCCCCAACTTATGAGGTCTTTTGTACTACCCTATAACCTATGAATATGTGTGATATGCGCTCCAACCTATTGACTTTGTCTCCTAATTCACATTCAATGAACAAAAATATAGACACATGTCATAAAATAAACGGTCGATCAAAAGTCCAGGGGTAAAATTGCACAAAGTAAATAGTTTGGGGGTTAATTTGCACATTTTCGTAGGTTAGGGGGTAGAGTGCAAAAGACCACATAGGTTGAGGTTAGCTACAAATAACCCTAGAAATATGTGTATATGCATGTATGTACATATGTATATGATATTATTTAATTGGACCATGAAAACTCGGCATTAATAAATTATGACACTAACCATTCAACGCGTTGTTATATGCAAAAGGAGTATATTTTGAGTCCAATGGATCATAACAACCAATCTTCAATGTTAAAGTATGGTTCGTGAATCGATAAATGAATAGTTGGAAATATAGAACATCATCCTTATAGGATGAGCATACCTTTTTGAATTAGCTAATGGAACGACAAGTGGAAATTTACACCTGTGTACAAATGGTTTATATAAAAACCATTAAACGATGATTAAATAGAAAATTTTCATTGTTATAAGAATAATTTATCTTCAATTTTTTGTTAAATTGATGATCATTAATGTTGATCTCAAACCATTGTCTTTCGTGGGATTCCACTTGTCATGGACTCCCTTTTAACTTAATCCAACAACATAGAATCCTATCATGGATCAATTGAGGTTGGGTGGCTATAAATGTGATTAGCTAAATGAAATTTCGAATATAAGATTACCGTTTTTATAGCTAGCGAATCTTGTCTTTATATGAATGCTCAAGTTATAATCTGCTATGAATATGAAGGACATTTTATGCTAGTGGGAGTTAAGGATATAAAATTTGATTAGTAGGATAGCGGGTTTTAGCTATTGGATCCTGAATCATAGTAAGGATGATCGACCTAATTGGCAATGGCTAGATCAGGGGACAGTCAGAACCGTCTTCAAATAACTTATAAATGATAACTGAAGTGCGATATTATACACATAGTGGAATTGTGTTGATATTAATGACAAATTAAAAGAACAAGAGTTCTAAAATTAATTTGGGACATTGGAGACCTGCTTTGTATGTCCACCGGCTCCTTTCATGTGTCAACTGCGGGTGTGAATTATATGTCTTATTGCAAACTAATTTAGCTTACAAAGAAAAAATATTATTTGCTGGATTAATTATTTAATCAGAAATTTTATTGATGAAATACTCGATTATTATTAATATAATTAATTAATATTCTCACTTAAATAAGAAGTTATGAAATTGTAAATTTTATTATAGTATTAATTAGATTTTATAAGATAAACATAAAATAAATCCAGTTGTGGTTCAATTGAATTTTATTCATCATGCAATAATAAAGAAATGCAACTAAAATAATTGAGCTGAAATATTGAGCCCAATCCATAATGTTGAAAAACCCATGTGGATTTGTGAAAACAACTTTAAGTCTTCTCCTACTCATTCTAGAGAGAGGTTAAACTGATATTCAACTTCTAGATTAAATTAATTAATATTTAATAAGCTAGAATAATAAGATTTTCAAGAGAAATCTAAAACATAATCTTAAAATATAATGATAGGCCTGCATCACCTCACTCTTTGACTTGATCAATTTTCGCTCTTGATTTTGCTTCATTATTTTTACTCTATTAAATAATAATAATAATAGTTGAGAGAGATGTTCTCGGGTAAGGATTTGCATAAATTCATAAGATTATTCTTCTAGAGTTGCGTGTTATTCTTTAGTAAGATTAAAGTACGTGTGTGAAGCTAACATGTACTTTAACCAAGTTACAAGTCAGACAGTGTACCAATAATAATTATATTTATTACAATTTATGTTATTTGTTAATTAGCAAAAGTCTAACTAAAACCGTATGAGGGTTTTATTTTGACCACTACACAAATTCCTCAAATTCGACATATGTAATGTGCTTGATGGATTTGTATCTATTTTTTGAACTTATGCTGATTCGTAGAGGTTTTCCACAAAAAAAAAAAACAATTTTTCTGCAACTTTTTAGGATTTAGGGTTTTATGACTGTATGAGAAAGTTATTGGTTGTGGGAGTGATTACTCGTACCTTAATTTCCACCAAGTCGTATCTCAACTTCGGACTTGTACGATTTTGTGGAAGTTCTTAAGTTTTGATAAAAAGTTACAATGGATTAATGTTATGAATCTTTATATACGTTTATATCATGAATTATTGACTTCTTTAAAGTACCATATCAGTTTTTTTAAGGGTTGTAATAGTAAATATGATTTACTTTGTGCAATTTAATTTTATTAGGGTTATTACTAGTGTGAAATGTGATGTAATGAAAGTGCTCAAGAACTCAAATAATTGAAGAAACCCCATGAAGTAAAAAAAAGATCTGTAACATTGGTAGAGATATTGAGACGACGTCAGCTATAGAGAAGTAACCTAGTGCCTAATGAAAGTCCAAAATACGGGCAAATTCCATCCACCTCCCCTGAGGTTTTGTCTCTCTCCATCCACCTCCCCTCTAGTTTCAAATTTTTCATCCACCTCCCCTCAAAAAGTTTGACCAACAATAAATAAGTAACTTTAAGGGTAATTTTGTCAATTCAGTTGTAAAAGGTTATTTAATTTGTAAACAATTTACCCTAAGTCTACTTAAAAAAAATTAACACGTTTTATGTTGAATGAAGATTTTTATGCTGAGAAAATCTAAAGTAATTAAATAAGTATTATATTATAAAGGAAATTTAATTTAATGTATTACATGAGTATAATTCACTCTTTTTATAACACAGAAAAAATTATCTTTTAAGTTAGTCCTTCAAAATTGTTTTATTTTATTTCCTATGATATATATATATATATATATATATATATATATATATATATATATATATATATATATATATATATATATATATATATATTAGCTAGATCAATACACAAAGCACAAAACTATAATAAACGTTACTTAAATTTGAGCAAAAAAAGTTTCCCATGAACAATATGTGAAAAACGGAGTTATTTAGTTTAGAAATATTCAAGAATCTTTTTTTTTTTTTTAACATTTCTAGATACCATATATTTGAAGTTTTTTTTTTTTTTTTTTTTTTTTTAATTTTGTTGAAGGGACAATTTTCTTAGTCATTTTTTAGTGCTTTGTTGTAATTGGTTGCTCTATGCATGATGGTACGAGGCTACAAGCTAATGTATAAAAGAAAGCAAAAGATTTTGGAAATAGATAATGAAATATCTTTAAAAATATTTTTCTTGTGCGAAAAAGGTGAATTTAAGATGAAATTAATTATATTAAATTTCATGTTATCGATAAATTTGCATTATTTATTTAATTCTTAGTCGTTTTTTCAACAACTCTCTTTGTACATAAACTATGTTACTTCCTTTGTTGAGTATGATTTATATAAGTTGTTTGTTATATTAGTAACATTTGACAAATAAATTGACAAGACTACCCCTAAAGTCACCTATTAATTGTTGGTCAAACTAAAGGAGGGGAGGTTGATGGGAAAATTGAAACTTGAGGGGAGGTGGATGGAGAGAGACAAAACCTCAGGGGAGGTGGATGGAATTTGCCCTCCAAAATACACTCTTTTAGCAAGCTTATTACTTGTATGTATGCCTTTGTGGATTTCACATGTCACTTTATGTTACTTTCTTGTTGTCCAGCTTTTGAGTCAAGTAATGCAAAAACAAATGAGTAAGGCACGAAAACTGAAGCAAACTGAGACTTAAGGATCTAACATGAAGTTACAAGGGGAAAAAACCAAAGCAAAAAGGAGTTGGAAAAAGAAGAGCCTTGACAACCATAGTCAAGGCGTTGTCACCGTGGAACAAGCAGTCATGGGTACCGCAACCTTGCCAGCTCCAACCTTCCAGAAAGACAGCAATGTTAACATCACTAACGAAATTGAAAATACCAACACAGACTAGTCTGGTTAACGCCTAGCTATACTTGACAATGCCACCCTCCCAAAAGTCTGACCTACGCCTCCATTGGCCAACGTTGCTGACAATACCATTATAAAAAAATGTGCTGGTTGATTAGAATTTTCTAAAGTTTGAGTCTATCAACTAAACAATCTTTTCCGAGCTCATGTGGTAGAGGTATTCTGCTCCTCAAGCATCTATAAATAGCCCTAAAGAGTCTTTCAATATATATATTGGAGATTAAAGAAGTAGAATATAGTTAGTTTAAATTTGATGTCAAATGCTCATAAATATCTTTAGTGTAATCTTTGTTATCATGTTCTTAAATTAGTTTACTACTTTCTTGTATTCGTTTAGTATTATATTAGTTTATTTATAATTTTCTTGTTTCAGAATTGTTAAATTTGATTTTGCATTTATATATATAGACTAAGATAAGTAAAAGTAACTCTAAATGGTTCAGTTCAACATTAACTAAAACAAGGAGTCAATTAAAACTTAAAACTGCTTTCTAGTCAAAACTTATGTTTTATTCTTTGAAACCAACTTAGTGACTCGGAAACCAAAATGTTAATTTACTTTAAAAACTCTTTCTTCATGAGTATTATGGTTGTTTATTGCAGTAAATAAACAAAGCAAAAAGTAAACAAACACATCAAGTTTTTTGCGTCGTTCGGACAACTTTCCTACTACACGAGGCTTCTTGCCTAATACGTTAGACCTCTTTAAAAGTGTCAAAGGATTTACACTTAAAACTTGACATTAACTCATTGAATCCCTTCTAGAGTTAAAACCTATAAGATACAAGATACGACTTTGCTACTTCTATTCCATTTGACTGGAAGATGTTTTGCCTCGTTCGAACTCCTTCGATCTTGCTGGACTCTTCTGAATGAGTTCAATCTTGGTTTTGGAACAGACTCTCACTTTTCCTATCAATAATCGGAATAAGGATTAAACTTTTTCCTTAATGAAACTTAACTAATATGAAACTAATGGTGGACCTTTCTTATGATTTGTATTAAAATATACTCAAGGGTTAAATGATACAAATGAATCGGCTCTTCTATTTATAGGTTCAACATTGGTGATCCGTTCCAGCAGTTGCAACAACTTACACATTTTACAGCTTTCAGAATCTTTCTGATTGTATCCAGTGTTTATCTTCTTGATGAACAATCTTTGAAATAAGATCACATACACAAACATATTCCCCAAGTAAATAAGATCACATACGCAAACCTATTCCCTAAGTGAACCTTGCCGACTTGTACTTCAATCTTTTGACCGCTTATGGGTGAATCAGTAAGGTGCCTTTTTGTAGGTATTCGATGATTTCATCTTTCCAACTCTTCTCAACTTCCACTGATAATACAAAGTATACCGCTTCTATTCGTACAGTGCCACCAATTTCCGCAATTGCTGGCTTGTCCGTTGCTAGTAATGTCACCTGCTTTCAACGTAGAGTTCAACGGTGCTTACAAATCGAGAGAATGAATCCCCACGTTCATTCTCAGCTCTTGGGATACAGTGAATGTTTCAAAACTTGCAGTGGCCTCTTTCAACTTATCCAAGTACATAACTATTGCGGCTTCCTTTGCTTCATATCTGCCTTTGAATTGATTTGCAATCAGTTGTGAATCTGCAAAAGCCATGAGTCTAGTAATTCCCAAGGATTTCACCATTTCAATTCCTGCCAACATTGCCTCGTACTCTGCTTGGTTATTTGTGACTTGCAAGTTTAAATTGCGTAATCAAATTCACTTCCATCTGCCGACCGTGAGTATACTCCAGCTCCTCCTGCATCAACAGTGGAAGATCTATCAACGTGCAAAATCCACAACTCCTTCACTATTCCAGACGCCAATCCTTCGGTTGTAGTTGTCACTATACCCACTTCTAATAGTTCCTTAGAGTCGGATATGATTTTTTGCATGAAGTCGGCTAGCCTTTGTGCCTTTATTGCAGTCTTGGGTTGAAATTCTAAACAATATTCTTCCAATTCAATGGCCCACTTGACTAACCTTCCCGATGTTTTCGGTTTTTCCATGACTTGCTTAAGAGGTTGATTAGTCAGGAGTGTTACATGATGTGATTGAAAGTATGGTCTTAGCTTCCTTGCTGTAATCACAAGAGCATACGCTAGCTTCTCGATCTCTAGATAATTAAGTTTTGCCCCTGTTAATACTTTTCTCACAAAGTAGATCGACATGTGCTTTCTATCCTCCTCCCGTACTAATACCGTGCTCATGAATTCTTTGTTATAGCCAAGTAGAGATATATCATCTCGTTATTCTTGGCTTAGATAACAATGGTGGTGTGGTGAGATAGACCTTTAGCTGGCGAAAGGCTTCTTCACAATCTTTAGTCCACAAAAACTTCGGGGTTTTCCTCAGCTGTTTAGACAACTGTAAGCTTTTCTCTGCTGATAATGAAATAAAACGACTTAATGCGGTTATTCTACCCACTAGACGCGCTGCCGCACAGATTCGGGGGATGGGAGGTCCATTATAGCCTTGATCTTGTCTGGGTTACCCTCAATTCCTCGTTCATTGACCATGAAACCCAGAAACTTTCATGCCTTGACTCCGGATGTGCATTTCTTCTGATTCAACTTCATCCCATATTGCTTCATTATGGCGAATGCCTCATTGAGATGCTCAATATGGTCTTCAGCCTTCAAGCTTTTGATTAACATGTCGTCAATGTATACCTCCATCGTTTTGCTAATTTGATGGTAAAACATCTTGGCTACCAGCCTCTGAAAGGTTGCTCCTGCATTCTTCGAACCAGAGGGCATTACCCTATATTAGAATATGCCTCTGTCTGTGATAAATGTCGTTTTATGTTGATCCTTCACCGCCATCAATATTTGATGAAATTTGCTCTGTACATCGCAAAGACTAAATAATGCGCAACCTGCAGTTGAGTCTACCATCAAGTGAATTCTAGGCAATGGGAAGGGTTCTCGTGGACAATGTTTGTTAAGATCCGTGTAATCTACTCACATTCGCCAAACTCTTGGCGACGTTGCTCAGCCACTCTGAGTATCGTACCTCAAATATATGACAAGTCGCCAACTTTGTTTGTACCTCAAATTCTGCAGCCTTGTTCTTCTCATTGCTAAAATGTCTCTTATTTTGTCTGATAGGTTTAGCATTTGGATTTACATTTAGGTGATGTACTGCGACTCGAGGATGTATTCCTTTGAGATCGGAGCCAGTCCATGCAAATACATCAAAATTTTTCCTCAAGCACTCCAATAATGCTTTTTCAATCTCTGGTGGCAATTCACTGCTAATCTTATGACCTTGTCAGGTTCGTCACCAGAGAGCACTATCTCTCGAATTCGCCCAAGCGTTTCATCCCCTCGACCCCCATTTTCTTTTTATACTGCAGAGTGGTCTTATCCTCATTTTTCTCCTCGTGCGTATTGGTCGTTGCAGTGACATTCTCATTTAATGGCTCCAAAGGATCGAATTTTGGCAATTGATCCTCTTGGGCGACCAACACCATCTCACTATCTTCTTGATCACCAAATTCAGGCGTTTCACATATGTGCATTCCAATCATTGCAACGTTAGGATCTATCTTTGCTTTAATTA
The DNA here is from genome assembly GCA_946800315.1 of Misopates orontium. NCBI lineage: Eukaryota > Viridiplantae > Streptophyta > Magnoliopsida > Lamiales > Plantaginaceae > Misopates > Misopates orontium. Next base: position 16,230,221 of record OX326948.1, read on the forward strand.
GTTTAGTCGATGTGACGTAACAACTCGAGGATTCACGATAATTTGTAGTAATCTTAGCTACTCCCCATGGTGTCGGGAATTTAATCTTCTGATGAGCAGTATATATGACAATTGTGAATGCAGCAATCGTTGGCCTTCCGATTAACACGTTATACGCGAAAGGTACTTTGACTATGAGATATTCCACGCTCAAAGTTCTCCTCTTAGGATTTTTGCAAAAGGAGGTTGGCAACATTAGTTTGCCTATCGCCCTCACTTCACCTCCCACAAAACCCATCAAAGGTGAATTTACTTCAGTGATCGCATACCTTTCCATCTTCATTCGCTGTAACGCATCCATGAGTATTATATTGACTGAACACCCATTATCCACCATAATCCTTTTTACCGGATGATTTGCAATCACGGCACTTACTACCATTGGGTAGTTCAAATACTTAGCCTCATGAGCTTGTGAAGATAAATCCTTAAAATCGCCATCGTCAAACGTGACTCTCATATCTAACTTGTCTACTGTGAAAACAAGATCATTAATCGGAAGCTTTAGACGATCATTGTATATGTCTCTAGAGGTTCTCTTTCTGCTCTTTGTTGAATCAGCCCCAGTTGGTCCGCCCGAAATTATATTGACCCCCGACTCATCTCCGTAGTTTGGGTTCCCTTTTTTTTTTGCCTTGGTTCGTCCTTCTTGTCGTGTGGGGACCAACTTCTCTTTTTATCTTGAGATGATTTGTCTTCTCGTGATTCCTAATTCTCTAGGACGAATTCGATCAGCTTTCCATCTTGTATGAGTCGCTCGATCTCATTTTTCAGTGCTTTTGCAGTCATTTGTGTAATGTCCGTTCTGCTTATGATATTCGCAATATTTTCTCGACTCTTTCATCTGTTCGGTTTATTTGAATGGTCGGGGTGTTTTGAGTATTCTGTGGTCTTTGACTATTGCAAAGATTTCTGCAATGTCCTTCCTTAGCGGCGTGTAATTATGGAACATTTTAAAAGGTGATCGTCTTTCCTTGCATTTGTCATCCTTTGTCAAATTTTTGTTCTCTTTACCCCTGTTGTTTTCTGGTAAGTCCATTAGACCCTGGTTTTGGACGGCCTCTTCCATGTCAGTAACTCATCGAGATATATCCATAATACTCTCGATAGTTGTGTGTTCTTCCCGGGTTAAGACCTCTACCAGCATATTGCTCTTGCTACAGTTTACCAGCACAGAGATAACCAAATCCGCTGTTGGAGATTGCACACGCCTTATCTCCACATTTAGTTCATCTGGCTTTCTGCGGATGTTGAACAGATGGCTTGGTGCCTTCTTTTTCTGTTGATAAGTAGCAAATTTCTGAACGAACATGTCTCTAAATTGTTTGAATGATTCAATTGTGCGTGCCGGCACGTTCTTAAAACACTCCTTGGCTGTACCCGATAAGCTAATTGCAATCAACTTTGCTCTTAGGCTCTTGCAATAACCCAGAATTCGCAATTCCTCATCTAAGTCATCAAAATGCTTTCCGGGGTCGCTGGTTCCATCGTACTTTACATCTTAAGGAGGTTGACTCCTTCCTTCAATGTCAGTCTACTAATCGCATCACAAAATGGAGTAGGCTTCTCCAAGCGTGGACTGTGTTCTCCGATCACTGGTTCGACCCTTTATCCAATATGATCGGACTGGTCCGTATTCCTCCCAGCCATTTGTATTTGACTTGCGTGGGCAGCACATTACATTCTCTTTTCCGGGAATTCACCTCTCCATCCCTTGCCCTTGCCCGACTTGAGGCTCCATCCCTTTCATTCCTTCTAGTCTGCAGCAAACGAGGGTTTCTGCGCTCAGACGAGGAGGATGGTTCCCCTCTGCTGGGCCTTGTTGCCCTTGAGTGAGTATGTTGCCTCGAATCAGCCCTGTGTTGTGTCTGATGAGACCTTGGGATTGGGCAGATGTTGGTTGTGCTATCTCCACTGAAGCATTCTGCGGTAACACATTGTTTGCCAATTGTTGCACAATCCTTGGTACCATAGTTTGTTGAAAAGCTTTCATGATCTGAGCCAACTGAGTAGGATTGAAAAATGGTTGTTCTGGTGGTGGCATTGCCGTTTCATCCGCCCCTCCATGTGATTGATCCATGGGAGCATTTGAAGTGTGCTCAGAAGCATCAGCAGCTCTGGCATCTTCTTCCCGCTGAGACCTTGCCGTGATGGCTACTCCGTTTTTCTCCATGACTCTTCTTTGAGCCATTGAATTGATGGTGTTTTGTTCGTAAGTGCTTTTAGTGGTTCCCACATACGGTGCCACTGATGTGGGGTATTTTTGTCTGGATACGTCCACCTGACAACACTCCACGTCAGACTGCTTCAGTCCCTGTTGGATCCTTAAGCAGCTTTTGTGTTCGGAACCTGCACTCAACACCACATGTACACTAAGTCGTGGCCTTCCCAGCGAAGGCACTCTGATGCTTAAGTCAGATAAGTCAGAATATGGGATCTTGTTATGCGTGACAACAAGTCGAATAAAACAAGTCAAATTAAGCAAATAAATCGAATTGGGCAAGAGAACAAGTCGAATTGAGCGGCTAAAACAAGTCGAATTAGCCACTCAAATAACTTGAACTGCAAACCAAAATAGGTTGAATCAGAGCTATTTTATCAAGTGGAATGAGACTCACAAATAGGTAAAATTTGACTTATATAACTTGAGCTTAAGGCTTAGAAATTATGAAAACGTACCTGTAAATGACGTGTGGGACCCTTATATATAGTACTAAGAGTTCTTATTCAACTAGAATTGTAATCCAAGTACAATTATGAGTTGAAATAAGTTGAATTAGAGCTGTTTGAATAACTCAAATTGGGCTTATGAAATAACTCGAATTGTGCTTAAAAACAACTCAAATTGGGCCTGAAAACAACTCAAGTTGGGCATGTGCAACTCGAATTGGGCCCTGATGTAGCTCGAAATTGGGCCTACACGGGCCTATTTTGAGTTTTGCCTTGAATTGTAATTTTGCAATAGAAAATAATGATGCTGACGTGGCATAATATATTCTGAAATACGCTATTGGTATTGTATCAAATATTATGGCGTGGTAGTACCGAAATATGGTACATCATTAACTAAGAACACATGAGTTAATTAATAAGCTACGAAATATATACGAGCTAAACATTGCGAAAGTAACACAATGTATATTGATGTTGGAACAGATAGTTGCTACACAAAATAAAACAATTTAACTTACTATTTTGACAATATCAAATGTCAAACTAATAGGACATTAAATAATCCTAACAAGAACAGTATAACAGCAAAAGTTATGTGCCTAGTACGCTATCATGCTTTTCCGTTGCATAAGGATTCATGATCTGAATATAAGGAATACCAACGTTCATGATTATAACTAGATATACTTGGAATAGTTAGAATCAGAAGAATAATTAAGGGTAATTTTGTATAAGATCAAGAAATTCAATGACAATCAAAACCAAAATAAATAAATAAAACATTAAGGTGGTGTTTGGTTCCGTTGATGTTGTAATCTCACCTTTTACTAGTTGCCTGTTTAAAAACTGTAATGTTACATACGCAATATTGTAAATGTGTTTGGTTTGGCGTTCTGTTTTGTTTATTAGCTAATGTAAAAATTACTAAATTCCTTTGGTTCCGCTGATAAAATATAGTGGAGTGTGAAATTTTCCTTTTTGCCCCTGACGTCTTTTCATCTACATAGCCCCCGACCCTTCAATTTTCGGGGTTTAATTACTCCATTTTCCCCAATTTTTCATTCAGTTCATCTCCAAACCCTAGATTGCAAACAAAATACACTCACTTTGGGTCGATTTCAAGGTAAAATCTCCAATTGTTTCCTCTTAGATTTTATTCATACGTTCTTGATTTAATATATTCGCTTGTTTACATATGGTTGTAGGCATCACCTTGGAAAAGCTTGTTGTTTGTCTCCAATCGGACAAGGTACGGGCATGTGCCTTCGAGAAGTTTATTTTTTTCCCTTAATATTGATGCTTCAACTGTGACTTTGGTTGTGCGAACCCTATATTTGATTAATTGGTTGTTGATGTATTACCGTTTGTTTTAGGTTTGATAATTGAGGTTATTTGTTTATCACTTGTTTGGATCGAAGAAATCATAGTAGTGTGTGTTAATTTTGTTGAGGAAACTCACTGAAAAGGTTTCATCTTTGAATATGTATTTCGTAATTACTATATTTGGTCATTCTTTGATTAAAAACTTAGGTTTGTCCACAAAAGAAGTGATTAAGTGCCATATGGTTATAACAACTGTCCACTTGAAGTTTAGTGCATATATTTGTTAAACCAACTAGTTTGTAGGGGGTACAAAACTGGGAACGATTGAGCTTATTGATGAAAATGTATAACCTTGTGTCATTGTTGGATGAGAATTGCTTGTTAGTTGTTTTCAATTGGCAAATGATTTATATGGGAGTAGAGTATCTCAATGTAAGAACCGGGTGAAAGGTAGTTTGTCATTACAAATAGGGAATCGATTAACTTATTACTTGATTTCATCCTTGAATCTGCATTTGATAATTACTAGTTTTTGGTCCCTTTTTAATAGGAAACTTAGGTCTGTCCTAATGAGTGATTAGGTGCAAAGTATAGAAACCAATTAGAACAACTGTCCACCTAGGTTAGTGCATATATCTGTTCAACCAACTAGTTTGCAGGTGGTACAAAACTGGCAATGATTGAGTTTAAATAGGAAAATGTAACGCCTTGTGTCATAGTTAGATGAGAATTAGTTGGTAGTTGTTCTAAATTGGCAAATAATATATATGGTAGGAGATTATCACAATGTAAGAACCGTGTCAAAGGTAGTTTTCATTACAAAAAGGGAATTGGTTAGCTTATTAATTGACAGGAATTTATAGGCCATTAATTGTTAGCCAAAACTTTGGTTTCTTGTGTAGATGTTGGCACCATACACCATCCAATGCACATGTGGTCATGGAACAATGCTTTATCATAAAACTGGTCCTAGCGCCCAATTTGTCGGGCGTTACTACTACATTTGTCCATTGCACAACAAACACTCCTACTGGTTTATTTGGACGGACCAGTTAAATGAACGCCAATACAATCACATTCCCAAGGTTCCAACTCAACCACCCACTGACTCATCCTCAACTACAGATGAAGGCAACCACACAATGTAATCGAACTCAAACATGGACAATCCACAATCCACTACCAACTCGTTTAACTACCCGCAGTTTGTCACTAAACGTGTTACAGTTGCAGATTCAATCAACACTGGACCTATAGAGCAACCAAATACTATTGTTGCCCCCCTCTCTCACTCACTAGCCCATGTAGATGATAGATTGGTAGATAGGGTAGCAGTATTCTGTTGTTGTGTCTCCTGGTGTATTTTTTTCCTCTTTGTTATGTACTTCATGGCAATGTCCTTAATTTTCATAGCCAAGTAGGAGCATTATTGTACTTTTAAGACTGCGTTTAACCAGCAACTATGTATGAATGTTTTTCAATTAATGCATTGTATTGTTCATTCAATTATTACAAGTCTTTCCTTTTTTGGTGTGGGATATATTTTATCTTATTTGACATGGATTTGTGTAAAGTTGTTTTGTATTAGTTGTAACTGTTTGTAACATTGTTTTTTTATATATTAATTGCTAACATGTTGTTGTCAATTGTTAGATGCCTATGACTAGGACACAATGGATTAAGAGTTGCTTTGAGGCGCCGGATTTTGGTGAAAGGGGTACCTATTTTGTGCTGAGGTTCATATTATATAGCACTGATAGGTTTAGTGGACTTGAGACTGTTGAAGGAATGGAGGATGCTATAAGGTATGTGCATCAGCGCTACTTGGACCGCAATGTTTGTTGTTACTATGTCCAAGCCATTAAGGAGAAGGTGATTGCTTTGAGGCGACGCTACACGATGTTCAAGTGCTTCGTCACTCTGCCAGGCATGTACTACGACGATTACACCCACGAGATAGTTGCATTTGGTGAAGAATACAACGACTACATGCGCAGGGTAATCCCTCTATTACGAATAATATATTGTGTACTCATGTTTTAGTTTAATTGTTCGATGATGATTCTGTGTGCTTCATTTTGCAGGAGAATGTGATTGAGAAGTACTTCAGGCTTTATGGCTTCCCTTACTACGAAATGCACCAGCTGGTGTTCGATGTCCGAAGAGCTGTAGTGTTTCCCGAAGAGAGAGTTGGGACTTTAACCCACCCTAGGGAACTCATTGACAGTGACCCTGAAGAGGATGACGATAGCGACATTGCTGGAGAAAATGGAGCTGGAGGAGATGATGGATTGGACGACGACGTGACCGTTACTCAGGCTTGAGGTTGGGAGGTTGGGCAGCTTATATCTTTAAGTAGGTGTTAATCATTTGGAGGTCTATGAACCCCAAAGAACAACATTTTATGTTATCTTTTGGCATGAATTATTAGTACATTATCTATGTTATTTTGGCATGTGATGTAATTGTTGGATGATTAGTATGGTAGTGTAGGAGCACGGTCATGTCATTCACGAGCATCCACTGTAGATGGGTTCAATTTTGGTGTTTTGTGGCATGAAATCCATTCTGCATGTGTAATTGTATAGTATATTAATGAATGACGTGCTTTATTGTACTTGTGTTGGAATCAAATGTCCCTTCCCTCTTTTGTGTGACATAAGGTGTGAAATGTGTTTTGTAATGTAGTTTTGATTATTATTCACTTTTGTAATGGAATATATTCCCTTATTACCTTTCCCATCATGACTCCATATGGCATTGGCAAACATTCAACTCATCACTTATTACATAAAGAGACTTGAATGAGATGTTTTCACCAATATATATGCAAGACTCCTTTATTTTTATCAACAAGCTTCCAAAATTTTAAGTTCACAATTCAAACTCGGCCAAAATATGCCTGCTGCCGACAAAACACAAAAAAAAAATACTTCTATGGCGACGACTGGACCGAGGAGTTGGATGAAACGCCACTAGATGTTTTGAAAGAACAATGTTGCTCGGACTATGGATGCGTGCCTTTTAACAATTCCAAATTCCTAGATATGATCGTTGATAATGCTGCTGACACCGTTAACTACATTCACGACACGAAGTTCACAAGTGATGAGATACTTATGCGGTTCGAGAACCTCGCGGCAAGGTACCAATGCTTCAGGATGATTCTAGGGCATGCAGAAGTCCTTTGGGACTTTCCTAAGAATGTCGTTTACTCAACCGACCCTGTCTGGCAACTTTTATATCGGTTTGTGTATTCGAAAGACTAGTAATGTTATTTTTAAAAAGAGTAGTTGTTATGAAATTAAGTTATTATTTAATTCTTATACAAATTAGAAAAATTCATTGGCCATTGCGTACAAGGAGAATGAAGAGTTTGCATGGTGTGATTTGGAGATGCTATTTGGGATTGTGTCGGTTCCTGCCCAAGTCTACAAGCCCCGTCCACCAAGAACAAGCAAGGAGATCATCGAAGCAAAGAGTAAGAAATAAATAACTCTCGCCTATTTCTCATGTTGTTTCTTATGTTGACCATAGATTACACTATAATTTTAAATATTTTTTAATAGAGAGGAAGAATGGAGAGAAATGCAATCCCCGAAATGGGTGTACGGTTGTTAGTGACCGGTTGTCCCATACTAATGGTGCGAAACGCGTTGTTGAGGGTGCGAGCCCGAAAAACATTAAGGCCGCCGATTCATTGGGTGGTGGTGCTGCAACGAGTTCCCAAACCTCATGCTCCCCAAGTCATGGGAATTCTAAGCAGGTTTATTTTCATGAGAGGGATTTTATGCATCGGCATGTAACGAAATAATTTGGAACTTGTCCGTAGTCTTCATGTGTCAAGGTTGCATTCTTCATCTATGTTCCCTTTAATATGTGTTCCATCGTCGTCGTTTGTATTTGTGGGGTTAGTATTTGTTCTTGTTGAAGTTTTGCATGTATTTTTTTTAGGACCGGTATTTAGGTTGCGATCATGGTTTGTTTTCCGCTTCATTATGTTGTACCCTCTATTACGTTGGTAAAATCTGAAAATTTCGTGTCATTAACAGTTTGCAGCGCCACTAATCTAAATTGAAATAAGAAAAAAAGTGTTTTATAAATACCTTTTTTAGTAGTTATATAGCGAAGACTGTATCAAATTAATAAATATGAAAAGATGATGAAAAAATGAACTGCAAATAGAAATAATGAAAAGAGAAATCATCGTATAATTTTCAATTTAGCAAAAGCCAATGTTAACGTGTCAATCTATAATTGAATCACAAACTGTATTCGTCAATATGCTTTACAGAAACAAAAGCACGAACCAGGGTACCATATTAATGAATAAACTAGCTCTTAATGATTTCACCAGTGAGATTTGCATAAAACTATATGAGATTAAGTACAAATGTTGTAAATGTAAAGGCAAATGCATTGAGCAGGGTACATTTCCAGAACAGTTTAAATGGAGAGAAGAATCAGACATAAAGGGTGGTTGTCCAACATAATTTTTAAAACTTTTCCACAAGTCATGATAAGATTTTGGTGCGTGCTTATTTTCTTTATTTATGGTTCACTCTTCGACGTATTTTTATTGTTCGATTCAACTTTTTGGTTTCCTCTGATGGATGAAGTTGCAAGTTACTGAAATGTTAAATGATATGTTAAATTTTATCACAGCCGGAAGGCAAAATCCATCCTAGTCTTGATTCTTGTGGAAGCTCTATAATATACATTGCAAAAAGAGTGCATAACAAGTATACATATAGCGAATAAATTTCACGTATTTTGTTTCTGTAAAGTTATTGACCAACACAACGTAAAAACAATAAAGTCACACATCAACATTACAATGATATAATCGCCAACATTCACATGTAAGCATGCATAGCAAAGCACCAACAATGACATAATCGCCAAAATTCAATGCCAAAACATGCTAAGCAACGCACCAACAATTATATAAGCGCCTAAATTCACATATACTAAACAGGAACTCACCAAGACTAAGTCAGTCATAATCCCAAAATAAAAGGAGAGTTTCTTGAAAGCTACTAACTTAAGACATGGACATGGGCGAAAGCAAGTAAAAAAATGTGCAGCAACCTGCTACGCCCACATACCCCAGATAGGCGCATAATAATCCACGATACAGTTTGCCCCGCATAAATATAGACATAACAATACTACATGACATAGTAGTTCATTCACCAAAACGAGCACTAAAATAAATTCGTAAATTAGCTTGATAATGTTTGTTTTACCACCACGAATTGCATACGAGACACTTACCAATGCATCAACGCACTGCTTTCTTCTTCAGCAGCATCTTCAAGTACTTTACCCTTTCCTCCTGAGGTATGTTGAAGAAGATGTCTGCGTCCTCCGTTGAGTGGGCCAGTTTGTGTGCCAGAACCATTCGTTGGTCATCGTCAAAGTCCGAAATACCCTCCAGAGTAGCGAATATACTCCTCTGCTGTGCAGCCGCCACTTCCTCATGGGTCCTTGGTTTGACTACGAGCTCGGCTATGCGATCTATTCCATCCTGCGTCTTCTTGATAAACTCATCCATGTATGGAGGGACTTCGGGAGTGGCATTGTCGGAGAGCGAAGATGACTTCCTCTTCTTCACCCCCTTCTCCTTTTTTATCTTTTTGTATATCATTTTAGCATCAAAAGCTGGTGGGCCTGGAATAGGCAGGTCATTGTCTCTCGAGCCTCGTATGAGTCCAAGTCAATTGGGTTTTGTTGAGATTGTGAACTGACGTTTGCTCCGGATGATTGACCGGTTCCAGAAAATCCCAGATTGTGGTTGTTCAATAACTCTTGAACAGCAGCAGATATTTTCTCTGCTCCAGCCCCGGTCGCCCGGTCTTTTTCGGAACACATCGGCCCACTCTTCATAGAACGGAAATCGCTTCATGTGATAACTTGCCATATAAGGATGCACCTATGAAGCAGTTCACAAATAGTTAGACAATGTATGAAAATACGAACAATATAATTAGAAAGGATGGACCATTACACTAGGTTTGGAACGTATGTTTTGTGCTCCACAGTAGTTCTATAGCAATTCTCAGATATAGTGTTTAATTAACAGAGTGTTGTGAGAAGTGGAGGTAAATTACCCGAATGTACTCTTCCCAAAACACCTCTCTTTCAACCTCAACCATCTTCGTTTTTTCATCTAGTCAGGCACCTCTTCCACTCCCGTCGAACAATGTATACAGGTGCGAATAGGTCATTTTCCACACAGTGAGTTTGAACTTCACCTGTGGATCCGCACAAATGTCTGTGTCGGGGAGAACCTTCTTTATCAATCCCTCGAGCTGAATTAAGTATCCGGTCTTGAAAGCATTGTCCACCTTAAAGCCTCGCCCCTTCAGTTTTTTCAGTGCACCCAGCAAAGCAAGCTCTTCCTTCTTTGTCCACACGCGGCGACACTTTCCGATTTTCCCCTTGCCCTTATCTGTCAGCTGTGTCGGGTTCGAGCTGCAGCTAGAGGCCTCCATTTCTACACCCAAAATATGAAATTTCATACAGGATGTGAAATTTTCTGTTCAAATTGCACTCACTACAAACATCACAAGTTACCAAACTAAGTACCCAGCACGACTATAGGTTCGAACAAAGTGGGATAAATCAAATGTCACAATCACAGGGCCACATATTAACAAAGAACTCCAACATAAGGTGTTGGCAACAAAAGTACTCAAACAACATAGTACAAATACACAATAATAGTTATAAAATTATTAATCCGTAAGCGAAAACTCAAAATTTAAACGACTCGCCAAACTACTACTAATAGTTCAAAAATTATTATGTTCTTTGTTTATCATCACTCCATATAATCCATCAATTATCCCCTAGTTCCGTGTAGCACGCCATTCTTCCCACATATTAACTGCGAGCGCATCGCGGAAATTGTTCCAAGCGGGTGAATTTTGAAGTCCATCCACAAACTCTTCGGGTGCATCATCATTTGAATCGGAGTCACTTGAGGAGGTATGAAAGGGATCATTAGGTATTTCTCTGTTGATGAAATTGTGCAACAACGCATATGCCATGATTATCCTATTCTGGATCTTCAATGGATATTTAGAACGACGCTTTAGTATCTTCCACCGTTTTTTTAGTCGACCAAATGCTCGCTCAATAATACTTCGAGCACGGCTGTGCTTCATGTTAAAGAACTCCTCGTGATCCTGTGGGGCTGCCCTTCCCTCCTCCCATTCCTTCAAATGTTATCTAAGACCTCGGTACGGTGCTAAAAAGCCATCGCAGTTAGCGTAGCCCGGATCCACGAGGTAGTAATTACGTGAAATGTAAGTAATACATTTTATTAGAAATTATATAAAGTTCTAGTTGTACACAATAACATGAGAAATATATTTTGACATATATGTTACCTTGCAGAACTTGTAGGCCACTGGGGGGCGGCTTGTATACAGCATCTCGTAGCACCCGTCCATCGACGACATATCCTTCCCACCCGCATAATACATATACAAACCGCATTCTAGTGTCGCAAACTCCGAGTACATTTACAAAAACACGGCCCTTCCTAGACCTATATCTTGATTGCTCAACTACTGGGGCGGTAACATCGATAAGGGTACCGTTTAACGCACCCAAACAACCCTGGACAATTAGTCATGTAGTATAACAATGAGTCGTCTTTACGCACGCAGAATTAATTTGTAAAATGCATTGTCAATGATAATAAAGATATGCATACCTGAAAACACCTCCACGGCTCTTCTTCGTTGTCATTCTGTTCGGACACGGGCGTAGGAGTGACCAAGATTAACTGATTACACTTTAGGAGTGCATCAAGGACCTTCCTAAAGTATCGACTAACAGTTTGACCCGAACGTTTCCAATAAAATTCAATAGTTCTATTCGTGGTATGATGTCCCAAAATCCTCAAAAAGAGTGATACTTGTTCCCTTATGGTAACAAACTTCTCGTCACGTAAACCACCAACTTCTTGTAACAACCAACACAACTTATAAAACTGTAACGGTCCATTCATAATTGGCTCAAGCAATGCACGTCACTCAAACTAGTCAGTTTATCCATATGGGTAGTGATATCTCCCATTTTTCCAATTAAACTATATCTAATAGGTCTACGCCGGCGGTTGTTCCGTAGTTGTCTTTGGTGATTATGCACTAGAATGATAAACATCACAACTCTAGCCCTCAAAACTATTAGCTCCAACAGAACTAAAACCAATGTTTTCCTCCATTCATCCATCTAAAACACATCAATTTTAGAGTTATGAGTGTTTACTCTGATATACTGCCTATTTCAAGAAAACCTACTGCTATATACACCAAATCACACCAAACTGATTTAAGTGAATATTCAAAGAACGATCTAACTCAGAAATCACTCGATCATAACTACACTTTTGTAATTTTTGAGATTATATGGAAGTACCAGGCTGGCCTTAATGCATAAATAATAACCATAAATGTAGCCACATCAATCCTATAAGCAGGTGCAATGTAATGTAATTACTACTTGGACAATCTGGACTAATCCGTTGCGAGCTTATAGAAGGGTGTTGGGGGTGAGGTATAGAGTGAGGACCCTATTTAATGAAACAGAATTATCAAACTAAACATCACAATCGATAAACAGCTTCGAAACTAAATTTTTAATAAATCACCTATAACTACTATCTTAATGGGGCTTAAGACTACATTGTATATATCATCCTTCAAACAAGTAGATTTCATATTCGTTTATAGTGTATTTATGGTAGTTAAACCACATCAATGGCCATTCAAACAAAAGAAACAAATGTTTACATTAGATATGCAACAAAAACGACATAAAAGGGATGGAATTTTAGTACAAGTATTTAACAACCCCTATACAAAACCTTTTTGATTCAAGCCAACATATCTATATGTTCAACAAACACACACAGTCAGGCTCCAGTTTTGGTAAACGAAACCATATTACTCTGTATATTAGTTAATATGTATCCAAAACATATGTTAGATCCCATTTACCAACTCTAATAGTTCAAAAACCAACTCTAAAGAACATTTACCCCCCACCTATCATCTGCTTGCAAGTTCAACACCACCATATCAACAATTCGACATAAACTGATGTGGTTGACACACTCAACGCATGTGATGCGAACAAAGACATATTAAAAACAAGATGCATATTTTCGGACAACCACTGAAAACACCCAAAACATATAAAACGAAATGAACACGTATGAAATCACAACCACAAAGCACAACTGCTCGAACGTAAATGCAAACATTCGGCGTGAACCCAACAATAACAAATACACACAAATACGGTTTCATTTACACTAGGGTTTTTGAATTATACCTTGTTCGTAGTGAAATCGTTGGCAATCGCCCACCACCAAAATCCTGCTTAGTGCTCGTCACAAACAATCGTGAAAATTCTTGCACCAAAACCAGTGAATTAAAACGCTTGATACAAAAACACCAAAGTATTGAACTATATTACAAGGAAAGGAGAAGACGCACGCAATTGAGAAATTTGAGAAATTTTGAGCTTAGTGGAAAGAACCGCGAACCCTAGATTTTCAGAATTTTTTGATTTTGGGGTTTTATGAATTTAGATCTGAAAAATCGTTGTAATTGTATAAAGTGTTAGAAAGTTTTTAAGAAAACGATTTCGGGTTCAAATTTAAGGGTAAAATGGTCATTTCACAAGTGGGACCCCCGTGTGTAAAATTGTGGATAAAATAATCTTAGGGGGGTGAGATTACAATCCAAGTTTTAAGCCACTACAGTGCCGGGCTATAGCGCGTTTGAAAAAAAGCCCAAAAATTTTATCCATCGAAGTGTGCACTAGATGACGATGAATTACAAAAATTATCTATCATCATCCACGAAACCAAACACTACCTAAGAGTCCAAAAACTCTCATGTGTAGAATAAGAAATAGGGATTTTATGTATGCCTATTTTTCTGAATTTGCAGTGACAGATAAACAGTACAACAAAACATAGAAATAGGGACAATAGCATGAGAACAAATTAAAATCTTTTACTATAAAGAAAAATAATTAGTGTCTATAGGAAAAGAGATATTTGTTGCTAAAAATAGAGATAAGGTTTTAGCTATAAGGAGAAATAAATTTGTTGCCAGACATGTGAACTACAAAATTTGTTCCATTGCTAAGAAAACATAAATATGTTAACAATTTAATTCTTAGACTCGAAAGAAATTGATTTGTTCTCGTAACAATATATAGAGACATACATATTTGTACTAATGATGGACCGGTCAAAGCGTGGAAACAAAAAAATGAGATTGTTGTAGAAGATATTTGAAGAGAGTTTGTAGGAGATTGGTTTGGGGAGATGGAGGATTTAAGGGTAGAAAAACGAGAGAAATGAGGAAAATGGAGAAAGAAGATCGGAAATCAGTGATATACCTGAGAAATTCATACGGGAAGAAATAAAGTTCTTCTCATCACTTTCTAGTTTATGGGAACAAATTCATTTTTTCCTGTACACCTTTAGGGGAAGAAATAAAGTTCTTCTCATCTACCGAAACAAATAAATCTATCTCCAAAGCATTAAAGAGTGTGGGAAGAAATAAATATGTCCCATAGAGAGCATGATCCGCGTGATACGTACCTATGGGAACCAAAACAATTGACCCATAATTTGATCTACATATATCACACCTCCCCCCACATTTCACTTCATCATTTTCACCATCTTCCAACACACACTCTCTCTCTCTCTCTCTCTCTATATATATATATATATATATATATATATATATATATATATATATATATATATATATATATATATATATATATATATATATATATATATATATATATATATATAATTTATTAAATGTTATACAATATAGTTATTTTTTATTATTAACCTAAGTACCCATATATATAGATATTAAATCATGTTCACTAGCTACTAAATTATAAATACTTTAACATATATTACAAATAAATACTTAATACATGTGCATATATATACACTATAAGAAATTAGAACAAATTCAAAAACATAGGAAAAGTGGAGGTAAAACCGTCAATTTTATTTTTTTAAATCTGCCTATATGTTGAACAAATAAATTTGTTCCCACGCGCCTTCTTTGGCAACTGATTTGTTTGTTCCCATGTCGCTTTTTAATTGTTTTGTTTTTCTTTTTCTAATCTCCAACAACAAAACACATGACAATAAACTTGTTTGTTCTCATTCGTGGGAACATATTTATTTGTTCTCCTATAGGAATAAACTTGGTTTTTCCTATTTTCTCATATATATATATATATATATATATATATATATATATATATATATATATATATATATATATATATATATATATACCTATAAATGTGAATATCTTTATAATTAATTACTCTTAGTTTATTTTAAAAATACTAAAATCATAAATACTAATATCTTAAGAAACATGTACTTAAAGAAAAGAAATTATAAAAGTAACTCTAAAGTAACAAAATTGTAGCTGAAAAAATTAAAATAAAACTACACAAACATATACAAACAATATATCATAAAATTGAGATATTTTACACTTAATTAAAGAGTTTTTTGTTATATATGTTCATTACAATATTTAAAACTGTATTGCATGCTTTAAAAGAGTATTGATTTGTAACCAAATAAACTTCAAATACTTATAAAGATGTCGGGAAAAAATCATTTTTCATACCATAAGTTGGCATGATCTTCATTTTTATACCTTAATTTGACAATCATCAATTTGCGTACCATAAGTTGAACAATTTCTTCACAATGGGTACATCGGCCCCGAAAAAGTACAAGGTGTCATCCGATGAAATCAAATTTGGAGATTTAGACCAGTTCCAACCTAACACCTGTGAGGCCCCAAACTCTAAAGTCTTATTGAAGTCCAAAATCGATATGTGATTTCAAACTTCAATAATACCGTAAAGGGTCCCACTGAACGGAATCGAATAAAGCCAAACAAACTTATTTATTGCAGCGGAAAATCTCAAAGTTTACAGTAGTAGTTAATTATTAAAAATCACAAATCTTAAGACATAAATCTTCAAACACATAAGCAAACAATATCTCGGACATATTTGGTTTGAGAGACCAAATATGTTTATTAAAATCCATAAAGCTTTAAATAAAATTCGCAATAAGCATAGTTGATCCAGCCAGGTGTTATCACTCTTGTTCTGAGAATGGACAGAAAATAAAAGAGATGTAAGTCTTGGAGGACTTAGTGAGATTTTTAACAATAATGACAGATTTATTGCAACAAAAATTTATTGAGGTTATCAGCAAGGTATTAGAACAAAAAGAATCAATAATAACAAGATTAATATGGGATAATGAACTTGTGCAATTACTTATAATAGATCCAACCATAACACAAATATTTAACCGTATACGTCCCTACGAGGAGTGACCTTGTAACAGAACAGAAGACATGCTCGAGTACATGCCAGTCTAACACGTGGGTTACAGCCAACTCCAGACTGCAAGCGGCTTAGATAGAATGGGTATTAATTTAAATTATTAACCGACAACCCGTGTTGCCAAGCAGTAAATTATCTCAATCTATGGGCCCAACTTGTCAAAGGCGTCCCAATGGGTGAAACAGAAATATCAGATGAGCTAGTAAGCAGGATAAAATCCGTTGCTCGTTTTTGAGCTAGATAGGCCGAACATAGTTCGTTGCTCATTGCACAGTTCAAGAATTTAATTGTTTAACCTCAGATTTGTTAATACATTTTCATAAGAATGTGATAATAGATTATGAGTAGGTTTAGTTCAACAGTATTTTAGCAAGTGAATTATGAAATGAGATAACATGTGTGAAACGAGAAACGTGATAAAGGTTGGTCATGATTGGAAATAAATAATCACGATTGTTCTGTCCAAAAATCTCAGGGCCAAATGCCGAAAGTGCTAGAATAAACCGGGTGAGGATCCTCTGTCCCATTATTTGTGCCACCTTTTGTGCCACTTTCCATTTATGCTTTTACTAACCAAACTAAACCAAACTCTAGTTAATATAATTTAGTTAAATTAAATCAAAAATTAAAACACACCCGACATAATCCGAAAAGTCAGTTTTTTTTCTCTCTCTTCTTCAACCTTCTCTCCCATCTCTCTCATCTTCATATTGCTGGAAAAGAAAAATCTTCAACTAAATTGTTGATTGGTGTTTTGCTCTCTTTGTTGATTTTGGGCTTCTTGTTATTGAACAATATAAATGGCTGTACAGATTTGCTCTTTCCCACAACATTGTAATTTCGGTGTATACTTTTGAAGGAATGTCACTGTATGTGGTATGTCAATATACGCTTACTGTTTGATGAAATGTCACAATGAAATCAAAGGTTGTTGAACACTTCAGAACTACATAGTAAATGAGCTTTTCTACAAAGTATCTTAATTAACCTCATTTCAGTCTTATAACATCTAATGCTTAAGGAAAATGACTAAAACCTTTGCAGGTGAATTATTTCGGTTATTTTCCTCCAAATCAAAACATTCATTGAACCAGTTTTGTGTCCAATGCTTCTATTTGTGTTAACATTTAGTCTTTGAAACCGTCAATCTTTGTGTATCTTTTCAAGTTTCCATGTAATCTTTATATATTTAATGTAAATCTGTGCAGTTCAGCCTAGGAGATAGTTTAATATATTAAGCTCCACTGATTTGTAGTTCAGGGAAGAAAAGTTTATTACTCTTGTTTGTAGATGTTTGTTAATCGACTCACTATTGGATTGGTCTTGGTTGTTGTACTTATAGTTTATCATTAGATGTTAATATGTATTTTTTAGTCCTTTGTACTAATAATTTATACTCAAAAGTGTATGCTTCATGTTTTCCCATAACAGGGCCCTTTCTTTGGACTAACAGGAAGAAAAGAGCATGCACATACACAAAAACATAAAGCTTGATGATGTTCGGGGCCGAAAATTATTCAATTAGAAGACACATATGAAAGTTTGAAGAAATGTTCTGCTCAAGAATGTCATTTAGATCCTAATTAGCGTTGATGAAGGATGAGATCCATACCCTTCGTTCCAAAGGATAGAAACTTCTGCGTCACATATATTGTACCCAATTTTGTTAATTAGCAAATCTCAGGTGTTCATTAGCAGATTCGGGAATTATAGACTTTGTAGTTAGAGTTAATTTAACTGTAGGAGTTGTACCTTTACTTCAATGTTTAACTCTTTTATATGCAATTACTGTTCCATTACACTCTTATATGTCCCCATATAAACTTAGAACTTTACTGCTCGTATTCATTGTTTCGTCTAGTTTGGACTAAGATATTATAACTAAATGAGTATTTGGAATAGAAATTCAGTTCAATTTAATGACCATTTTCAAACAGTTCAAAACTAAAAACTGTAAAATGATCTTCAGGTGTGTGTAACACCTATGATGAAAATTAGAAAATAAGAAAGACAGCTGAATGCATCTTCTTTTCCATTCTTGTTTTCTCAGTTAGCTAAAGCACTCATTCCTCAGCTTAGATATGTACACAAATACACAGAAGTACATACATACAAAATATATTACATATTGTTTGTAAAGTTTATTATTTATTTCCCAAGATATATGTGAAGTTATGAAAAACGATAAAACTTGAGGTGTACAGTGAATCTTGATATATGTATAAATTAATCAATTGAAAAAACTGTGGTAGGTATAACAATAGAAACAGTCTACGATAAAAAGATGAAAAGCGACAATTGAACATTATAGTAACGACTAAGTGATTCTTTTGAACAATTCTGTAAAGTAATAACAAGCAATCAATGACTTATTTTCTAGCACAATCTTCTCGTTCTTCCTCTTGAAGACTGTCTCGTACAAAGTGATGGTTCGCACTCTATCTGGATCTAGCATACAAAGGTAGAAAACGTTACACAAGATCAGCATAAAAAGCATATGCAACCAAAATTGGATTACAAAAATAACTTAATGCAACACTATATTCTACTCATGAAATGGAGCCAAAAAAAGGTTACCAGTTTATTAAAACCAATCTACTGGTTTTGTGACATGAATGGTACTCATGTTGTAAAAAGAATTTTTGAAATAAATCACAATGTAGGACTTGAATGACCTACTTTCATCAAAACTATCAGAAGTCCCTAGCTTTGTATCGAAGGTCTAGCATCCATGTTAATGTTATAATTTTATCTAGTATTCTCGTCAAACTACTTTCCTTTCTTTAGCTTGTAATGCAAAAGTTCAGTCACCACTGATCTATCAAGAACCAATCTATTGAGAACTGATCGAGAATTCAAAATACCTATAGACTTCTTTATGGTCTGGATAGGATTCATCAAGAATTTATATAGGTTTCTAGGCCTTACACTGGAGCATAACATGGACAACCTGAACCTAGAAACAAATCGTTCGACCTTATTAGACAAATGTTGCATTTATACTCCATTAAAAGTTGAGTAAGATACTTTTTACTTTCTATTTAACCAAGAATAAAAATGATACATACATATTCCAGCCAGCTTTAAGAAACATAATACACTTTGTAAGAGTATAACAATTATCAAGTACTGCATTCAATTGAGCCCTCAAATCCATCAAATCGAAGAACATTGAAAGATGCAATGAGTCATCATAAGAATACCATAATTTAACCTCACTAATAAGAGCACCAGAGTTGTATAGGAGAAAAGAATGTAATGAAAAAACTCAACAGACATTATACATTATTTGTCTTATATAAATTCCATAAGTTCCTAAAAGCAAACAGACCAAACTTGGATAGATATATCGGGAAACGTGGTCATTGCGGCATTTCGTCAAACATCAAGTATAGAATAACATATATATGAAGTTTATGCCATTCTACATCATAACACAAATTAAATCCAACCATTTGTGGAACAGTGTGATACCTGAAGAGTTTGGAGTTGAGAAGATTGAAGGTTTTCATTTCCACCGGCGGGAAGATGAGAGAGCAGGTCAGAAGGCTGAAGAAGGGAGAGAAAAATAAAATAACGGGGAGATGAGAGAGATGGGAGAGAAGATTGAAGAAGAGAGAAAAAGAAAAAAAAACTGCCTTTTTGGATTCTTTCGGTTGTGTTTTAATTTTTGATTTAATTTAACTAAATTACATTAACTAGAGTTTGGTTTAGTTTGATTAGTAAAAACATAAATAGAATATGGCACAAAAGGTGGCACAAATTATGGGACAGAGGATTCTCACCCGAATAAACCACATGAATCTCACCTCCTTCGAATACTTGGTTTTCTGGCAAAAGTCGACCGTCTCCTAAATAAATCTAAAGGCGTTAACAATCTTTAAAATAATAAATATTTATTTTTTTCTAAATTATCTTTAAG
This sequence comes from Misopates orontium, assembly GCA_946800315.1. Taxonomy (NCBI): domain Eukaryota; kingdom Viridiplantae; phylum Streptophyta; class Magnoliopsida; order Lamiales; family Plantaginaceae; genus Misopates; species Misopates orontium. The sequence goes on from OX326948.1 coordinate 16,250,625, forward strand.
ATAATTTACTAATTCTTACATTATCACCATAATTCACTAACCAAGCAAATGTTTCGTGAAAATATGAAATTAACATACAAGTATCACTTTTGTCATATAACATGTTCTAATTGTTATCATAAATTATAAATTAGTGTTCGTAAGATTAATATAATCATAAAAGTCACAAGGTTATTTAACTCATCAAAATAAATCATTGTACAATTTAAGTATAATATAAGAATCAAGTTATATGACTAGATCATGAAGTGACTAAAGTAACTTATAGGAAACTAAAGTAAGCAAGAAAGTAAACATGAAAATATGTTACATAAACTATTAATATGTTACTAAATTCATAGCAGAAGCTAAAACAAAATTAAAATTACCAAACAATGATATTTAACATTCCTTAGGATGTTAGCAAGACGTATGTATTATCAGTTTGATAGTTATCATCCGGATTTTAGTAGTAATTTAAGAAACAAAATGAATGCGCACAGTTAGGGCTGAAAGCTGTAGCAGTCCGAGAGTTACCTTAAATCAAACATCTAGAACTGGTTAAAATATGAAATTGATTGAGGGGTTTTGTTACAGACACTATCAGAAGTCTCTGTTCCACAAATTAGCTTGAAATTTGAAGGTTTGATGCTTATTTCGGGGCTGGCAAGTTTCGGGTTGAAACTGTAATTTCTGCGCAGTTTCGGGAATAGGGATTTTTCTCGGGAATTTTGAACTGGAAAACTTCTGAAAAAAAAATTCTTAGCTAGAAGGCTTGAAAAGGAAGACTTTTCGTGAAGAGGGTGAAAAGAGATTCAGAAGGTTGAGGTGTGTGAAAAATTGTTGAAGGAAGCCCTCCTTTTATAGGTGAAAATGGGAGACAAGTAATTAAATTGAGTCCCTACCCTAATGTTATTTTATCTTAACTTGACCACCCCTGTATATGATGAATTTTCCAGAAATCTTATCTCTTATATCTGATTGATTTTTATAATATTAAACATAAGAAATATCTACTATTATTAAATGAATGAAGACAAAACAAGAAATTACTTTTACCTTATTCTACTTTTAACTATTATAAGATATAAATATCTAGGGGTAAATGTGAAGATATACCATTATATAGGAATTTTTGGATATTTAAAAATTATAAAGGACCATTTTGAAAGTTTTAAGGACTCAATTGATCTAAAAGAAAATACTTGGGGTCAATTATAAGATTTCTAAAAGTTGAAGGACTAAATTGAAATATACTCAAATATCATTTTTGAGTTATCAAATAAAAATATTTTTAGGGGTGTTACAACACCTGAGCATATTCCACGTCAATTACACGTACCTTTTCGGCATTGAAGTATCAAATGTGAAGAAAGTGTTGAACTTATGGCATGCAAATTGATGAGTACCAAATTAAGGTATGAAAATAAAAATCTTGTCAAGTTATGGTATAAAAAATGATTTTATCTCAAAGATGTCTAAGAAAAAGTTAAAGAAATATTCTAAACAATAAGTATAAGCTCAAATGTTGTATTAGATGATTGATCACCCTTTATCTTATTTATTGCATGAAAAGAGTACGAGAGAATTAAGATAGCATTAAAAAAAAAAATTAACAATAATACCATATGAACTTAAAGAATTGAGTAAGTTCACAAAGACAAAAAGAAAAAGTACCTGGGTGTAAATTAAAATTTTACTTTCCAAATATTTAAGACCAAATTAACTATATTTATAATTGTATACACTATATAGTACAATATAATAGAGTTTATAGAATACGTAATCTGACTATTATATATATATATATATATATATATATATATATATATATATATATATATATATATATATATATATATGTATATGTATATATATGTGTGTGCATTCGGCGAATTCCATCTACCTCCCCTGAGGTTTCATCTCCCTCCATCCAGTGGCGGAGCTACGTTAAAGGGTCACCCGCACTACAGTCCGGGTGAGTTTTTCTAAAACTTTTAATACTCTTAATTACCTTTAATGCATACTTACTCAATTAAAGTCCATATCAATCTTGACATACTATAGACTATTATTATTACTACTTCCCAACCCAAATTCGACGGTGATCTCCTTATCAATCTTGAGATAACGGTTAAATCTTCTATCCTTATATACTAGGATTGATTTTTCAGCTCATCCTTGTTAATTTTATATAAGATAATACATTTTTGAAAAATTATAATAGCACTGGGATGATATAAAGTTTAGGAAAAAACGCATAAAAACCCCATGTTTTAGACTGCATCGAACCTTTGTTTTATTGTTTTTGCAAAAAAAGCCCTCGTATTTTCAAAAACATTGGATTATTCTCCCTTTTGTTATTATTTTACACAATTCCCTCATGTTCTCAAATATCACACACCAAAATCCAAATTAAATATGAATTATCAAACCACCTTAATATAAGGAAGTTTGATGTAAGTTCCTGAAGATACAAGGAGGTTCTATTTATTAAAAAAAAAAAAAAAAAAAAAACACATGAGGGAGTTTGGTTCAAATTTCTAATAACACACTAAGGATTACCAGTGGATATCCAAAATAGATGTTTAGATAAACAAATTGTTAGAGATTTAAGCTCATATGTTATTTATTTAAGATATCTACTCATGTTTATATTCATGAATAAACTTTTATAGACTTGAAATGTACTTTTTTAAGTACTTAAAACAGAGTAAATAAGAGTAATATAAAATAAGTTGGCGTGCCACTCTACCGTCTCTACCTTAGCCCAGAGTGAAATATATTCATGGCTGCAAAATAGACTCAGGGATGCAACGATAAACAATAATGTGCCCCCAGAACCAATTTCATTGAGATATATAATCATTGTTGTTTGTTATTGCATGACTTCACATTGTTAGTAATAGTATCCAACATGTGCCAATAGTATATACACACTATTAACTATGCTTCAAGCATAAAACATATAAGCACGTTAATTGCAGGCTTTAGAATTGTTGCATTTAGTTTAGGTTGCGTCAGACAGCATATTTCGAACAAGCATTGTGCAATCTTCTCTTATGCAAATTTCGGGAAGTTCATGATAGCATTTCTCTTTTTGGAAGCCTATATTTAGTTTAAGTGGAGAACACAGTAATCATTAGTAAGGCACAAAGTCCAAGCCATTTCTTTGTTACTTCTAGCGAGGGCTTTAAATATTAAAATAGATTGTGCATGAATTCGACAAACTTGCATATGGAGTCCACCATCAACACTTAAAAATCTGTTAAACGTGTGCTTGATCACAAATACATTCAAATTCAAAGAATGAAATTGCAATGTTTGATTTCAATACTTTTTCCTTTTGCTGTTACATTTTTTCCTCTACGATAGGCTTTTACGTGTCACTACGAAAAATCTCCAAAAAAAGAGTAATTAAAGAGGGACAAAGTCTCAACCATGTACAATTTAGAGACAATCTTACTTCATAAATTAAAGGATACAATACTATGCAAATGAATTCACTATGATCAATGGTCAAATAATATTTTGAGAAATTACTATTAATTACTGTTAGGACCGCAAGTCCAATGCGATTCGAACTTGGTTGAATAGTCAGGACTGCCAGGTCCAACTCGATTTATTTCCTTGTTTGTAAAAATATTTTAAAGGAAAATTCTGGTTTTATTTTAGTTTGATTTATTTACTGAAATATTCGCTCTTGATTTTATGGAATTATCTTGTTTAAAGAAAGTGAATATTTGGGTAAGTTGGTAAAGATTTAACTTGATCTTATAGAATCTTATCTTATGGAAAGTTAATCTATATCAAACTATTTGTTTATATCCTTAAGTAATCTATTCCTTGTGGAGTTCTTTTTCGTCTTTGGTGTGCAGATTCATGAAGATCTTATCAAAAAGAAACAAAGACTTATCAAAGGAAAAGACGCCTTATCAATGAAAAGATTCGGATATATTTGGAAAGATTCTATCCCGACTGGATATGGAGACTGCCAGCGGATCTCGGATCTTTCAAGGAGAGCTATCCTATAAATAGTAGAAATCCTAGGAATCAATGTAGAACACTCGTGTAACAGAATATACATCATTAGGTGTTCCGTTTTATTTTGATTTCTTAGTTTTCATCTCTTGATTCAATTCAAGAACGTGACAAGCTGACAAGAGTTAAGGAAGTTCAACGGGAAAGGATTGCGCCAGTTAGAGGGATCTATACGTACGTGCAGTTCGCTTGGAAGCTTGCTCATAAGAAGATCACTACGGGAGTTTTGGTCTTACGGGTCAAACGGAGTAGACGCGAAAAAGATTCTGGTGGTATCAACATTAGAGGGATTCGGTGTTAGAGTAAAACCAGTTGGTGTAATAACTTTTGTCCGTTGAAAGAAATTTGTTCTCAGGCGAAAGCCTCGTGGATGTAGGACATAGTCCAAACCACGTTAAAAATCTGTTATCTTTATTTACTGCCTTATATACCTGTCTAGACTAGGTATCGCAACTACACCTTAAAACGTAAACTTAAAGACTTAAAGATCTATCAATTGGCATCAAGAGCCTGCCGCCTATTTACATTGGTGAGATTCTGGTTTTATTTAGATCTTGTTGATTTGATAGCACAAAACGTTGAGGGATCAATATCATCAAAGTCACCGCTTTTGAATGAATTCAACTATTCATACTGGAAGGTCCGCATGAAAGCTTTCATCAAAAGGAAAAATCAGAAAGCGTGGAAAAGCATTCTCAAAGGATGGACTCCACCAAAAGACGAAGATGGAAAGCCAAAGCTCGAGCTCGACTGGTCTGACGCACAAGATCTAGACGCGAGTTACAACTCCATTGCAATCAATGCAATTCTAAATGGAGTCGACATCAACCAGTTCAAACTGATTTCAAAGTGTGAATAGGCTAAAGATGCATGTAATGCCCTTCCCGTTGCCCATGAAGGTACCCCATCCGTGAAAAGATCCAAAAGACAAATCCTTGGTGCACGGTTTGAGGAACTCAAAATTTAGGAACATGAAACAATAGCTTAATACAATGCCAAACTGAGAGACATTGCAAATGAAGCCTTCCTCCTTGGTGACGAGTACAGTGAGTCCAAACTTGTTCAGTCTTCGTACTTTGCCCTCAAGATTCGATATTAAAATTGAGGCGATTGAAGAAGCAAGAGACGTGGAGAACTTGTCACTTGAAGAACTCATGGGTGCACTTTCAACATTTGAGTTGAGAAATAATTTGAATGGAGTCACTACAAAAGGTGTTGCACTTAAAGCTGAAATCAAAGACAAACCTCAAAGTGACGATAAGGAGGAGTTCGAGAAGTTTGTCGCGTTTCTCTCCAAAGGACTCCGAAAGTTTTCCAAATGAAAAAATAAAGGTACGAACACTTTCCCTTCAAATTCTGATAATTAATTCAAATCTTCCGCTGCTAATGATCTTAGCTACAAAAGAAGAGGAAAAGGTGTTAAATGCAGAGAATGCCAAGGCTATGGTCACATACAAACTGATTGTGCAAATCTTCTCCCCAAGAATAAAAACAAAGCCATGGTTTGCACCTTGAAAGTGATGAAGAGTGATGAAGAGTCAACTGAAAGTGAAGATGAGGCAGAAGAAAGAGCAAATATAGCACTCTCCTTTGTCATTCAACCTGACTCTCCATCTGTCGCGACTGACCAGGATGACTCTGAAGCTGTTTCAAAAAATAAAACGATGATATCCGTATGCATTGATGACGAGTCAGATATTTGTGTTAACGAACCTCAAGAGAGAACATTCTTTGCATTCTCTTCCATTATCGCTCATGACTCACCACCTGTCTTGACTGGTCAGGGAAACAACGATGTTATAACAGATACTGAGGACGAAGACTTCTCTGGTCCACTCTCTGAGATCAAATCTCTTCGACATTTGGTTGTTTCAGAAATGCGCAAAAACTATGTGCTAAGCAGAGAAGTCAAATCTCTCAAAATTGATGTTCAATATGTAAAAGAATCCATCACATTTTTTGAGGATTTACAAAAACACTTTTAGGATGTTCTCAAGGTTCTAGAGAAGGCTGTTTCAGACAATCTGGATGATGAGTCGGATCATCAAAGCCGTTGTTCCAATCGTGCTGGTCTAGGTTACCATTCACCAATCTAACAAGACAGTGAGAATTTATTTTCTAGCATTGATGAAGAAAATCTCAGATTAGAACGTGCTCTTAAACGCTCATAGCCTCATTTGTTTAATAGCAGGTCTAGTCCAGCTAACAAGACCAGTCCCGTTTGCAGGCCACGACCAACTCGCAAGTCTAGTCGAGTATGTTATCATTGTGGTGTTAAAGGTCATATTCGTTCACGTTGTCCTGACCTCAAGCAGGACTTATCAAGGAACACAGCACCAACACCTGTTGGACCACGAGTCACCACGACTCAGGAGACTCTAAGAAAAACAGTGTTAGATGACTCCGATGAAGATTCTGAGCCAACAAATCACATAAGGGTGAAATGTTCTAATCATAAAAATATCTATTTTGCATTTTCCTCTGTTGGAAACGCCTCACCTATTTGTTGGTATCTTGACAGTGCATGCTCACATCACATGACAGAGAACAAAAACCTTTTGACTAATTATGTTACTGGTCCATGTGGAACAGTTCAGTTTGGAAATGGTAAAAAGGGTCAAGTGGTTGCAAAAGGAACACTCATCATCAACGGGTGTCCGAAGCTTAACGATTTGTTCCATGTTGTTGGACTTGAGCAGAATTTGATTAGCATAAGCCAGCTATGCGATCAAAAGATGGTTGTCACCTTCTCACAAGATGAATTCATGTGTTTAATAACCAAAAGTTTTGTGTTTTAATAGGAAAGCGGACTGCTGAAAACTGCTACACTCTAATGCAGTCACGACTTCCTACAGAACAGTTCACAAACTCTGTTTCAAACAGACCTATTTCTCCTATAGTTAGTGAACTAATTTATTCTGATGGTTCGCAGGTTAGTCAAGGAGCCAAAAGATTGGTCATAGATCAATCCAAGTGTGTTCAATATCCTATCAAGGACCTTGACCGTGAAACTGCTGAACAGTTGATGACTCCTATGGCAACTCCTACATGGGTTGTCAAATAGACAAGAGGCAACTTCATACACCTCAGTTTCTCCACTTTCGGAACAGGAAGTCATCTCTACCTAACTAAGCATAATCTTGTCATATTACTTAATGTTGGTTGGGTTGATCACATGCTTAAGAACTTTAATTTTGTGCAGAGTGACGTTTTGGTCTTTAATAACCACAACAATACTATTATCATTGCTCATAATCATGTTAAGCACTTATGCACACAGCACACGGATATATATGGCACCATCTCATATGTGATTTGGGTGATAATGAATGTGCAGTCATTAAGCATGTCGCGACTAGAAGACAAACGGCTGTTATTTATATGAAGGAACTTGTTTCACAAAGCTTTGAGACCCTCAGAAAGTCTCTCAGCATTTGTGTTCACTAAGCGTTGGTCGCGTGCCCGATTTAACTGAGATGTTTTTGTTTGTTGAACTAAATGTCATGACTTACTTGCAGACTTGTTGGACAGCCGGTTCAGGAGCGTACTTAGAACTGCATTGATACACAGTGCACATCTTTCCCTCAGTTAAATAAGTGAAATCGAAGGATTTTGCGACGGGCAATTTTTGTTTTTAATTTGTTTTATTATCTCTTTGACATGGACTTTGTCCACTTTTGCTACCTCATCACATCAAAAGCAGAAGGAATGAGCATGAAAAGAAAAGTATGAGTGTGCAAAAGAGTTATGAAAAGAAAATAACAAAGAGAGTATGAGCTAAAAGAAAAAGTGCTTCAAAAGAAAAATATGTGGAGGAAAAAGCTGCCTAAACTCAATGAATATGTGTGAAAGCATTCAATTCATATCTCACGGTCATTACAAAATTGAAAAGAGCTACCATATTCTACGTAAAGTTGTGAGCGAAAGCTACCTCCATGCAAAAGGCTCAAGTGTGTGTACATGGTGCAATTGTTAATGTTTGAAAAGAGATATCTTGTAAAACAACTTTGCCCCTTTCAAATTCTTTTCCCTTTCATCTGTTTATCATATGAGAATTCACACACACACATTTTAATGTATTCATCTGGTTCATGGGTATTCTTCGGTTCTGGTTGTTTTATACTCAGTCTTACGGTCTGTCATGACAGGGTGTCTCAACATCCACTTACACCAGTTGAATCGGTACTCGGTGAGTTATGTGTAATTTGCTGAGTTACTTTCTGTTTGTTTCTTTTAATTTGTGTTTAAATTATCAGGTGCAATTTTAATTTTTAATTTAATTTTTTTTTTAAGCGCGAGATGTTTAATTGATGGCATGTTTTCCCACCTATATTCTTTGCGGCGTTTTTGTAGAGTTTAAGTTGCATGTAATCTGTTGGAATCTTTCCTTGATTATGTCTTGGGAAGGTCCTATCAATTTTGGGAACTTATGGATAGAGTTATAGAAGTAAAAGATTTGATTTGATTTATCATATCTATATAAATCTCACATCACACGCCATCCCTACTCACTCTCTCTCTTGTGTTTATTTTCTTTATGTGTGGTTTTTATGTCTTCTTTCTCACCATCTCTTCTCAAGAAATTATTTAACATGGTGAAAAATAAGTCTTCAGTTGAACCGTCACAGTCAACCCCACTAGTTGACTACGACAGCGAATCCTCCACGGACAATAATTTGTCCACTGTCTTGCAACCGGAGCCGCTACTAGTCCGATTCCCATCAGATTCTGTTCCACCGCCATCATCCGATGCACCACCGCCGCCGCAAGACACCACACCACCACCACCGGCAACAGAATCTCTGCCACGTGCCACACCATCTCGGGCACGAGAAATTTCACCGCCACTTGATGACTCTCATTTTGTTCCACCGCCGGCAGACGCTCCGCCGTCACCGTTGGTTCCGTCTCCTTCAAGGACCACACCTGCACCTGTACTTGCATCCTCTCGCCACCACACCACCGCTGCTAAAGGAAAGTAGAAGGCTCAACCTCCAAAGCGCACCCAATCTGCCCGCCAAAAGTCCAAACCTGTTGCCGAGTCGGGAGAAGTACCCAGACTGCTTCACACAAACGTCCCCGATCTGTTGCTGTTGCTGCCTCGGATTCTGTTCCAATCAAGTTATCCGACACAGATTCCAATCCCTTCCACAAACAGCAGAAGTGGCCAGTTAAGTCCTCGTCTGATGAGGTCAACCAGTCTGGCGACCAGTCTGATTATAAAGCAGACAGTCGGGTCCAATCTAAAGAAGTTGATGGAGGCTATGCCGTCCCTCCCAGAGTTCCACCGTCTGATGAGCCTTTTTGGGTGAAGAAGGCTATGTCCGAAAGGTTCTACACGGCTCATGCCAAACTCAGGTATCCACCTTTTGCCGGACGCATTCCTGTTAATGAAGTCGCTCTTCATGATGATTCTTATGCGGGTACGGGGGTTATCAAGTTTTTGGAAGGGAGAGGTTTTCTTGAATCCACTCGCAGGGTACAACCGTTTGTAACCCAGATTGTGCACGAGTTTTATGCCAATCTGGATACTCAACTTGGCGTTCCAAGCTCAGCCAAGGAACATTCAGCGTTTGTGAGGAACTAGATCTTCCAGATTAGTCCTCAAATTTTGAACATGCAGTTGGGTTCTCCTGATGTGCAAACCGGTCACGACTCCGAGTTGGAACTGGAGGAAGACTTGAACGCAGTTGCATCAACCATAACCGGCCAACCCATGACGTGGCCCCAGAATGGAAATCTCCAACGAGGTTCTCTTGCCCCCTGGTATGGCTTGATCTACGGAATCGTGGTAAGAAACTTGTTTCCCATGTCTCATACTTCTACCGTGAGTCCTTTAACTACTTCAGTTTTTTTCGGAATTGGTTCGAATGCTCCCATTAATCTGGGAAAACTGGTCTTTGAGCAAATACAACTTGAAGCATTCGACCAAAAGATAAAGATGACCTTAGGCTATCCATCTCTGATCTACCGCACGCTCACATCCCAAATGGATATCCAGGTCAAGAAAGATAAGATGACGCGCAGGCCCAAACCTTATCATGCCCCGAGTCACCTTGTTCAAGCCCTTCTCGGTTCTCCAATCCGGCGACCTGTTCCACCTACCGGTGACAATGAAGTTGGACCATCTGTTCCCCATGGCAGTCTTGACAACCTACAGTCGCAACTAGCCCGTGTGATTACATTACTCGAGTCCATGAACGAGTCACTTGCCCAATTAGCGGCTAAGCCTTGACTAGTTCTCGCAAAATAGGGGAGTAAGCAGAAAATGGAGAATGGGGGAGATTTTGAAGAATGGGGGAGATCATCTCGGCTGCTGCTGTTATCTTATGTTTTTTTATTTTACTTTGTTTTTATTTTTTCCCGCTTAAGAACTATTAATTTTAATTGCTTATTTTTTTAAGTTGTTTTGCGGATTGTTGCACTTCTGTTGCAACAAGTTTGTTTTGGTGATTAAGACTCGTTAGTTGATTTATGTGTCTATCTCTTACTAACTTGTTATGTTTCAGCATGTCTACATTTTCCTTGGATTTTAAAAGAGTTTTGCCAAACAAGTCAATTGGGGGAGATTGTTAGGACCGCAAGTTCAATGCGATTCGGACTTGGTTGAACAGTCAGGACTGCCAAGTCCAACTCGATTTATTTCCTTGTTTGTAAAAATATTTTAAAGGAAAATTCTGGTTTTATTTTTGTTTAATTTATTTACTAAAATATTCGCTCTTGATTTTATGGAATTATCTTCTCTAAAGCAAGTGAATATTTGGGTAAGTTTGTAAAGATTTAACTTGATCATATAGAATCTTATCTTATGAAGAGTTAATCTTTATCAAACTCTTTGTTATATCCTCAAGTAATTTATTCCTAGTCGAGTTCTTTTTCGTCTTTGGTGTGCAGATTCATGAAGATCGTGAAAATCTTATCAAAAGGAAACAAAGACTTATCAAAGGAAAAGACGCCTTATCAATGGAAAGATTCGGATATATTTGGAAAGATTCTGTCCCGACTGGATATGGAGACTGGTTGCGGATCTCGGGATCTTTCAAAGAGAGCTATCCTATAAATAGTAAAAATCCTAGGATTCAATGTATAACACTCGTGTAACAGAATATACATCATTAGGTGTTCCGTTTTATTTTGATTTCTTAGTTTTCATCTCTTGATTCAATTCAAGAACGTGATAAGCTGACGAGAGTTGAAGGGAGTTCAACGGGAAAGGATAGCGCGAGTTAGAGAAATCTATACGTACGTGCAGTTCGCTTGGAAGCTTGCTCATAGGATGATCACTACGGGAGTTTTGGTCTTATGGGTCAAACGGAGTAGACGCGAAAAAGGTTCCGGTGGTATCAACATTAGAGGGATTCGGTGTTAGAGTAAAACCAGTTGGTGTAATAACTTTTGTCCATTGAAAGAAGTTTGTTCTTAGGCGAAAGCCTCGTGGATGTAGGACATAGAAATTTGTTCTCAGACAACAGATTTTTAACGTGGTTCGGACTATGTCCTACATCCACGAGGCTTTCGCCTGAGAACAAACTTCTTTCCTCGAACAAAAGTTATTACACCTTGATGTACCATATTTTGGTACTGCCACGTCATAATATTCGATATAATATCTGAGCATATTTCGGGATTATTATGCCACGTCAGCACCATTATTTTTTAATGCAAAATTACAATTCAAAGCAAAACTCAAAATTAGGCCTGTGCAAGCCCAATTTAGAGTTATTCAGGGCCCAAGTCAACTTATAATTCTACTTGGAATGGACTTCTAGTTAAGGAAGGACTCTAAGTGGTATATAAAGGGGAGGAGAACTTATAATCCTACTTGGAATGTACTTCTAGCTAAGGAAGGACTCTAAGTAATATATAAAGGAGTCATATTCATCATTCACAGGTGGAGAGGTTTTGGAGAGTCAATCCCGAGCTGGATTTCGACTAGTGAATTCGAGCTACCAATTCACGTCCAATGAATTTTATATTCCTGGAAAGCCTCTCAAGTCTAGTTTTTAGATCAACAAGCGGATCAAGATTCCGAGGTCCAAAGAAGGAGATATAGCAAAAACGGTGAGGCTGCGCAAAGCTGGAGAATAAGACGAAAGTCAAAAGTCTGGAGCTGTATTTCGACTAATACATTCGAGCTACCAATTCAACTCCGAATTCAATGAGTTGTATATTTCTGGAAAGCCTCTTGAGTCTAGTTTCTAAATCAAAAAGCGGATCTAGATTTCGAGGTCCAGAGAAGGAGATATAACAAAAACGGTGAGACTGCGCAAAGCTGAAGAATAGGTCGAAATTCGACCTATTTGGCCTATTTCGACCTATTTGGCCAAATTCGACCTATTTGGCCTATTTCGACCTATTTGGCCTATTTCGACCTATTTTGCCAAATTTGACCTATTTGGCCCAAATTCGACCTATTTGAGGCCCAATTCGACCTATTTGAAGGCCCAATTCGACCTATTTCAAAATAGCTCTAATTCGACCTATTTTGAGTCATTGTTCTACTTGGATTGCACTTCTAGCTGAATAAGGACTCTTATTACTATATAAGGGGGTCCCATGCCTCATTCTAAGGTACGTTTTTATTTTCTAGCATCTAATTTCGAGCTATATACATCGAATTCGAGCTATAGAGCAATAATTCGAGCTATATTGCAATAGCTCTTGTTCGATCTATATAGAGTGTATTTCGAGCTATTTGAGAGTAATTCGATCTATTCGGGTTTTCTCCTCACGGTTCTCAATACCATTTCGAGGTGTGCTATTTCGACCTATAGAGCCTAAATTCGACCTATTTGGGCATAATTCGTCCTATAATTTCGAGCTATTGTCTCTGACGACAATACCTCAAATTCCGACCTATCTGACTTGAGCGTCGGAGTGCCTTCGCCGGAGGAGGCACTGGCTTAGTTTACGTGTGGTGTTGAGTGCAGGTTCTGAACTCAAAAGCTGTTTAAGCATCCAGCAGGAACTAAAGCAGTCTGACGTGGAGTGTTGGAGAGCGGACACGTATCCAAACGAAAATACCCCACATCAGTGGCGCCGTCTGTGGGAACCTCTATACGCACTTAGTGACAAACACTGACACTCAATGGCTCAACGGAGAGCAACGGAGAAGAATGGAATGGCAGCAAGGACTAGATCACAGAGGGAAGACGATAATCGGGCTCCTGATGCTTCTGAACAAACATCAGTGGCAGCACCCCGCACTCTTCTTGATCCTCCAACTCATATAGCGAATCAACCTGAAGTTCCTCCCACGGAATAACAGCTATTGAATTCTGCTCAGTTGGATCAAATCATGTCCGCCTTTCAAAGGACTATGGTACCTATGATTGTGCAGCAGTTGGCTAATACTTCTGCTCAGCAAAATGTTCATGCACCAATAGCACAACAACCAGCAGCATAGCCTGCAACATTGCAGTAAAGAAGGACTCATCAGACTCAGCGTCGTGATGATTCAAGACAATATACACAAACAAGGTTGACAAGGCCTACTAGAAGGGATCCATCGCCTTCACCAGAAAGGAGAAATCCCCATTCTGTGAGGACTAACGCCAACAGAGCTCCAAGTCGAGCAACTCTAAGGGACAGAGAAGTAAGGGATGGTGAAGTTAACTCTAGGCAGAGAGGTCCTGATGATCGTCCCGCCGCAAGTCATACAACGGGGAGAAACAGGGATTTGCCTAAAAGAGTTGTTCCAAGGTCAGAGCCTGTAATTGTTGGACATATTCCAATAATAGAGAAGCCAACTCCATTTAGTGAGGCAATTAGCAAGTTGACACTGAAGTTGGAATTCTTCTTCCTGATATGAAGAAGTATGATGAGACTACTGATCCGATAGCTCATTCTGATGACTTGGATGCAGAATTGCAGATTTTGGGATACGTAGGCAACTCAGAAGTTACTCGAGCTCAGTCCCAAATCTAATAAAATCTCTTATTTTATTCAAGTTTAGCCGTTGCCTACTCATTACCCACAAGATTACAATCTATCAGGATACATGAAGTTAAACTCATACTGTCTACAAACTTTAAGTTTAAAAACTTAATCAAAACGAACTTAGCTTCGTACAACGAGCACTAGCCTCGTGGAGTCAAGTACAAATCCTTGCACTCCCGCGAACATAGCTTCGCAAGCACAAACATAGCTTTGCACAACGAGCACAAGCCTCGTGGAGTCGAGCACAAGTCCTCGTACTCCCGCGAACATAGCTTCGCAAGCGCAAACATAGCTTTGCACAACGAGCACAAGCCTCGTGGAGTCGAGCACAAGTCTTCCTACTCCCGCGAACATAGCTTCGCAAGCGCAAACATAGCTTTGCACAACGAGCACAAGCCTCGTGGAATCGAGCACAAGTTCTCGTATTCTCGCGAACATAGCTTTGCAAGCGCGAACATTAGCTTCGCACAACGAGCACAAGCCTCGTAGAGTCGAGCACAAGTTCTCGTACTCTCACAAATACTTGTTTATAAAACTTAAGTGTTTTAGCAAGTGACAAATATAAACTTAAAAAGTAGACACATATGAGTGAAGACTTAACAAGACAGAGTAACGACATTCGAAAGTTTCTAAAGTCAAACTGTACTAGCAATGGAAAGGCGCTAAACTCGCGCACAAGTCAACAAGATATACTGTACGAAAAGAATGTACTGTTGCGAATATACTGTACGAAAAGAAAAGATGTTCAAAATACTATCTAAGGCACAGACGCCAGGAATACGGGCACGCAGGCCACTCAAAGTAATCAGGGCAGCAGATCTAGTCCCAGCGACTTCACAGCACCCTCGCTTTGTTCCTGAATCGCAGCAAATGACTCGTTCAGGGGCCCGGTGTCGTCAACTGGAGAAATCTGACGAGGAGCAGGAGTAGGAACAAGGACATCGGGCATAGCCTGATCGCCCTCTGCAGGATGATCCAGGACCTGAGGGTCAAAACCCATCTCACCCTCCTCCAGGGGCTCATCCGGAGCAGCGGCAGCAGCAGCGCCTGAGGATTCACCAACCTCCGCATCATCCTCGTTCAGGCAGTTGAGGACGTTAAATCCTCTCTCTTGAATCCAGGAGCAAGGGCACCTCGGGAGATGATCTCATCAAGGGCCATGTTGTAACCCTTGGTCGTGTCAAAGCCGCCTCTCTCCAAGGCAATCTCCTCCCTGGTAGCCGAGCGTAAGAACTCAATGGCTACTTCTACCTAATCATCATCGGGAAGCTCCTACAAAACAGGAGAAGCAAAATGATATGCAGAGATTAAAACACCAAAGTCCAAAGCCACAAGCCGCTTGGACGTTACAAATATGAGTCTGAGCACTAGCCTCAACTCATAAAACGAAGTCCAAAGCCACAAGTCGCTTGGACGTTACAAAATGAGTATGAGCACTAGCCTCAACTCATAAAACATACAAAGCCCAAAGCCACAAGCCGCTTGGACGTTACAAATATGAGTTTGAGCACTAGCCTCAGCTCATAAAACAAGGTCCAAAGCCACAAGCCGCTTTGACGTTACAAAATGAGTCTGAGCACTAGCCTCAACTCATGAAGATTTTAATACCCTAAGCCAAAAGCAGCTTAGTTGGTAAACACAAAAAATCCAAAGCCAAGTAGCTTGGACGTTAAAGAAATGGGATATGAGCACTAGCCTCAATTCAAGAAACATAAAAACACCCTAAGCCAAGCAGCTTAGGTGATAAAGATCAATACCCTACGCCAAACAGCTTGGTCGCTATAAATATAAGGCCCTGAGCCATGCAGTTTACCTGATCATGAAACTCGACTACTAAAAATCTTACAGTGTAAAAGATGTCATTCAGTAGCAAACTCACGTCATGAGTCGAAAATCTGAGTTTTCCAACCGGAACTCTGAGTTTTCAAATCTTTACGGACTCGTTGCACGATTATCGGGGTTTCTTGAGATATTATAGTTTGTATGACCAATGTTTCTGCACATTACTCTTACAAACTGGGGGACTCCATGATGTACCATATTTTGGTACTGCCACGTCATAATATTCGATATAATATCTGAGCATATTTCGGGATTATTATGCCACGTCAGCACCATTATTTTTTAATGCAAAATTACAATTCAAAGCAAAACTCAAAATTAGGCCTGTGCAGGCCCAATTTAGAGTTATTCAGGGCCCAAGTCAACTTATAATTCTACTTGGAATGGACTTCTAGTTAAGGAAGGACTCTAAGTGGTATATAAAGGGGAGGAGAACTTATAATCCTACTTGGATTGTAATTCTAGCTAAGGAAGGACTCTAAGTAATATATAAAGGAGTCATATTCATCATTCACAGGTGGAGAGGTTTCGGAGAGTCAATCCCGAGCTGGATTTCGACTAGTGAATTCGAGCTACCAATTCACGTCCGAATTCGATGAATTATATATGTCTGGAAAGCCTCTCAAGTCTAGTTTTTAGATCAACAATAGGATCAAGATTTTGAGGTCCAGATAAGGAGATATAGCAAAAACGGTGAGGCTGCACAAAGCTGGAGAATAAGACGAAAGTCAAGAGTCTGGAGCTGTATTTCGACTAGTACATTCGAGCTATCAATTCAACTCCGAATTCGATGCGTTGTATATTTCTGGAAAGCCTCTTGAGTCTAGTTTCCAAATCAAAAAGCAGATCTAGATTCTGAGGTTCAGAGAAGGAGATATAACAAAAACGGTGAGACTGCACAAAGCTGAAGAATAGGTCGAAATTCGACCTATTTGGCCTATTTCGACCTATTTGGCCCAAATTCGACCTATTTGGCCCAAATTCAACCTATTTGAGGCCCAATTCGACCTATTTGAAGGCCCAATTCGAGCTATTTCAAAATAGCTCTAATTCGACCTATTTTGAGTCATTGTTCTACTTGGATTGCACTTCTAGCTGAATAAGGACTCTTATTACTATATAAGGGGGTCCCATGCCTCATTCTAAGGTACGTTTTTATTTTCTAGCATCTAATTTCGAGCTATATACATCGAATTCGAGCTATAGAGCAATAATTCGAGCTATATTGCAATAGCTCTTGTTCGATCTATATAGAGTGTATTTCGAGCTATTTGAGAGTAATTCGATCTATTCGGGTTTTCTCATCACGGTTCTCAATACCATTTCGAGGTGTGCTATTTCGACCTATAGAGCCTAAATTCGACCTATTTGGGCATAATTCGACCTATAATTTCGAGCTATTGTCTCTGATGACAATACCTCAAATTTCGACCTATCTGACTTGAGCGTCGGAGTGCCTTCACCGGAGGAGGCACCGGCTTAGTTTACGTGTGGTGTTGAGTGCAGGTTCTGAACTCAAAAGCTGCTTAAGCATCCAGCAGGAACTAAAGCAGTCTGACGTGGAGTGTTGGAGAGCGGACACGTATTCAGACGAAAATACCCCACATCACACATAATGGTTTTACTCTAACACCGAATCCCTCTAATGTTGATACCAACGAAACCTTTTTTCATCTACTCTGTTTGAACCCGTAAGACCAAAATCCCGTTGCGATCTTCTTATGATCAAGCTTCCAAGCGAACTGCACGTACGTATAGATCTCTCTAACTGGTGCAATCATTTCCCATTGAACTCCCTTCAACTCTTGTCAGCTCGTCACGTTCTTGAATTGAATCAAGTATGAAAACTAAGAAATCAAAATAAAACGGAACATCTAAAGATGTATATTTTGTTACATGATTGTTCTACATTGATTCCTAGGATTTCTACTTTATAGAATAGCTCTCCTTGAAAGATCCCGAGATCCGCGGCCAGTCTCCCAATCCAGTCGGGACAGAATCTTTCCAAATATATCTGAATCTTTCCTTTGATGGGGCTTCTTTTCCTTTGATAAGTTTTTGTTTCCTATTGATAAGATGTTCATGATCTTCGTTATTCTGCACATCAAAGACGAAAAAGAGCTCCACAAGGAATAGATTACTAAAGGATATAAACAAGAGTTTGATAAAGATTAACTTCCATAAGATAAGATTCTAAGAGATCAAGTTAAGTCTTTACAAACTTACTCAAATATTCACTCGCTTTAAAAAGATAAATATTATAAAATCAAGAGCGAATATTTGAGTAAATAATCAAACTAAAATAAAACCTGAATTTTCCTTTAAAATATTTTTTCAAACAAGGAAATAAATCGAGTTGGACCTACAGTCCTGACTGTTTCAATCAAGTTCGAATCGTGTTGGACTTGCGGTCCTAACAATCTCCCCCAATTGACTTGTTTGGCAAAACTCTTTTAAAATCCAAGGAAAATGTAGACATGCTGAAAAATAACAAGTTAGTAAAGACATAGGCAGATAAAGCAACTAACGAGTCATAACAGCAATAAAAACATGTTGCAACAGTCGTGCAACACTCTGCAAAACAACTTAAAATAAGCAGTTTAAACCATTGTTCTAAAGCGGAATAGTAAAAACAAAATAAAATAAAAACATAAGATAACAGCAGCAGCCGAGAAGATTTCCCCCATTCTTCAAAATCTCCCCCATTCTCCATTTTCTGCTACTCCCCCATTTTGCCCGAACTAGTCAAGGCTTAGCCGCTAATTGGGCAAGTGACTCGTTCATGGACTCCAGCAAGGTGATCACACGGGCAAGTTGCGACTGTAGGTTGTCGAGACTGCCCTGAAGAACAGATGGACCAGCTTCATTATCACCAGCAGGTGGGACATTTTGCCGGGTAGGAGAACCGAGAAGGGCTTGAACAAGGTGACTCGGGGCATGATAAGGATTGGGCCGGCGCATCATCTTATCTTTCTTGACCCGAATATCCATTTGGGATGTGAGCGTGCGGTAGATCAGAGATGGATAGCCCAGGGTCATCTTAATCTTTTGGTCGAATGCTACAAGTTGTATTCTCTCAAAGACCAGATTCCCTAGGTTAATGGGGTCATTCGAACCAATACGGAAGAGAACAGAAGCAGTTAATGGACTCAAGGTAGAAGTATGAGGCATGAGAAACCAGTTTCTTACCATTATTCCATAGATCAAACCATACCAAGGGGCAAGGGAACCTTGTTGGAGATTGCCATTCTGGGGCCACTTCATGGGTTGGCCGGTTATGGTTGATGCGACTGCGTTCAAGTCTTCCCCCAGTTCCAACTCGGGGTCGCGACCGGTTTGCACGTCAGGAGAACCCAACTGCATGTTCAGAATTTGAGAACTGATCTGGAAGATGTGGTTCCTCACGAACGCTAAATGTTCCTTGGCTGAGCCCGGAACGTCAAGTTGAGTATCCAGATTGGCATAAAAATCTTGCACAATCTGATTGACAAACGGTTGGACCCTACGAGTGGTCAAGAAAACCTCTCCCTTCCAAACACTCGATAAGCCTCGTCCCCGCATAGGAATCATCATGAAGTTGAACTTTATTAACAGGAATACGTCCGGCAAAAGGTGGATACCTGAGTTTGGCATGAGCCGTGTAGAACCTCTCGGACATAGCATTCTTCACCCAAAAAGACTCATTGGACGGTGGAACTCTGGGAGGGATGGCATAGCCTCCATCAGCTTCTTCAGACTGGACCTGGCTGCCTATTTCAGAATTAGACTTGTCTCTAGACTGGTTGACCTCATCAGACGAGGACTTAGCCGGCCGTTTCTGCTGTTTCCTGAGTGGACTGGAATCGGTATCAGATACCTCGATGGGAGCAGAGTCAGAGGCAGCAGCAGCAATAGATCGGGGACGTTTGTGAGTAGTAGTCTGGGTACGTCTCCTGACTCGGCTCGCGATACCCTCTTACAACAAGTTTGGACTTTTGGCGAGCAGATGGGGTGCGCTTTGGAGGATGAGCCTTCTGCTTCCCTTTAGCCGCAGCGGAAGGGCACGAGAGGATGCAGGTGCAGGTGCAGGTGCAGGTGTGTCCGTGAAGGAGACGGAACCAACAGTGACGGTGGAGCGTCTGCCGGCGGCGGAAAAGAATGAGAGTCATCAAGTGGTGGTGATAACTCTCGTGCCTGAGATGGTGTGGCATGTGGCGGAGATTTTGTAGCCGGAGGTGGTGGAACATCATCTTGCGGTGGAGGTGCGGCAGCACTGGTCGGTGGTGGAACGTAATCCGGTGGGAATCGGACTAAAAGTAGCTTCGGTTGCAAGACAGTAGAGAGCTTGTTGTCCGTGGAGGACTCACTAGCGTAGTGGGGTCGATTGGGATGTTTCACCTGCAGACTTATTTTTCACCATGTTGAATATTTTCTTTAGGAAAGATGGTGAGAAAGAAGACATAAAAACCTCACAAAAAAATAAACACGAGAGTGAGTAGGGATGGCGTGAAAGAAGAGATATAAGATATATAAATAGATGTGATCAAATTAGCACAATATCTTCCATAATCATTATCAACAACTTCCCATAAGTGATAGGACTCTTCCCAAGACTAATCAAGGAAAGATTCCAACAGATTTCATGCAACTCAAACTCTACAAAAACGCGGCAAAAGATATAAGCGGGAAAACGTGCCAAAATTAAACATCTCGCGCTCAAAGACAAATTAAATTAAAAATTAAAATTGCACCTGATAAAATAACACAAATTAAAAGACAGAAACACAAAGTAACTCAGCAAATTACACATTACTCACCGAGTACCGATTCAACTGGTTTGAGTGAATGTCGAGACACCCTGTCATGACAGACCGCAAGACTGAGTACAAACCAGTCAGAACCAAAGAATGCTCATGAACCAGATGAATACATGTGTGAACTCTCATAAGATAAACAGATGAAATGGAAGAGAATTTGAAAGGGGCAAAGTTGTTTTACAAGATATCTCTTTTCAAACAAAAACAATTACACCATGTACACACACTTGAGCCTTTTGCATGGAGGTAGATTTTGCTCACAACTTTATATAGAATATGGTAGCTCTTTTCAATTTTGTGATGACCGTGAGATATGAATGAATGCTTTCACACATATCATTGAGTTTAGGCAGCTTTTTCCTCCATATACTTTTTCTTTTGAATCTCTTTTTCTTTTGGCTCATACTCTCTTTGTTCTTTTCTTTTCATAACTCTTTTGCACACTCATACTTTTCTTTTCATGCTCAATCCTTCTGTTTTTTGATGTGATGAGGTAGCAAAAGTGGACAAAGTCCATGTCAAAGAGATAATAAACACAAATTAAAAACAAAAATTGCCTGTTGCAAAATCCTTCGATTTCACTGATTTAACTGAGGGAAAGATGTGCACTGTGTATCAATGCAGTTCTAAGTACACTCCAGAACTGATTGTCCAACAGGTCTGCAAGTAAGTCATGACAGTTAGTTCAACAAACAAAAACATCTCAGTTAAATCGGGCACGCGACCAGCGCTTAGTGAAGACAAATGCTGAGAGACTTTCTGAGGGTCTCAAAGCTTTGTAAAACAAGTCCCTTCATATAAATAACAGCAGTTTGTCTTTCAGTCGCGACATGCTTAATGACTGCACATTCATTATCAACCAAATCACATATGAGTTGATCCCATATATCCGTGTGTTGTGTGCAAAAGTGCTTAACATGATTACGAGCAATGATAATAGCACTGATGTGGTTATAAAAGACCAAGACATCATGTTGCACAATATTACAATTCATAAGCATACGATCAACCCAACCAACATCTAGTAATATGACAAGATTGTACTTAGTTAGGTAAAGATGACTTCCTGTTCTGTGATTGGAGAGACTAAGGTATAAGAGATTTCTTTCTGTCTCATTGTTACCCATATAGAAGTTCTCACAGGAATCATCAACTGTTCAACAGTTTCATGGTCAAGATGACCGGATTTTGAGCTAATTTGGATTGATCGATGACCAATCTGTTGGCTCCTTGACTAAATTGTGAACCATGAAAAAAGATTAGTTCACTAACTGTAGGAGAAATAGGTCTGTTTGAAACAGAATTTGTGAACTGTTCTGTAGGGAGTCGGGACTGCATTAGAGTGTAGCAATTTTCAGCAGTCTTCTTTCCTATAAAAACACAAAACTTTTGGTCATCAATCACATGACATTCATCTTGTGAGAAGGTGACAACCATCTTTTGATCGCATAGCTAGTTTATGCTAATCGAATTCTGCTCAAGTCCAACAACATGGAACACATCGCTAAGCTTCGGACACCCGTTGATAATGAGTGTTCCTTTTGCAACCACTTGACCCTTTTTGCCATTGCCAAACTGAACTGTTCCACTTGGACCAATAACATAATTAGTCAACAGGTTTTTGTTTCCTGTCATGTTATGTGAGCATCCACTGTCAAGATACCAACAACTAGATGAGGCGTTTTCAACAGAAGAAAATGCAAAATAGATATTTTTATGATTAGAACATTTCACCCTTATGTGATTTGTTGGCTCAGAATCTTCATCGGAGTCATCCAACACTGTTTTTCTTTAAGTCTCCTGAGTTGGTGTGACTCGTGGTCCAACAGGTTTTGGCGCTATGTTCCTTGATGAGTTCTGCTTGAGGTCAGGATAGCGTGAACGGATATGTCCTTTAACACCACAATGATAACAGACTCGACTAGACTTGCGAGTTGGTCGTGACCTGCAAACGGGACTGGTCCTGTAAGCTAGACTAGACCTGCAATCAAAAACATGAGATTGTGAGCGTTTAAGAGCACGTGCTAATCTGAGATTTTCATCATCAATGCTAGAGAAATAATTCTCCCTGTTTTGTCCGATCGGTGAATGGTAACCTAGGCCAGCACGATTGGAACAAGGTCTTTGATGATCCGACTCTTCATCCAGATTGTGTGAAACAGCCTTCTTGAGAACCTTGAGAACATCTTGAAAGTGCTTTTGTAAATCCTCAAAAATTGTGATAGACTCTGTTACTCTTTGAACATCACTTTTAAGTGATTTAACTTCTCTGCTTAGCTCATAGTTTTTGCGCATTTCTGTAACAACCAAATGTCAAAGAGATTTGATCTCAAAGAATGGATCCGGGAAGTCTTCGTCCTCAGTATATGTTATAACATCGTTGATTCCCTGGCACGTCAAGACAGGTGGTGAGTCATGACTGATAATGGAAGAAAATGTGAAAAATGTTCCCTCATCAAGTTCACAATCACAAATATCTGACTCGTCATCACTGCATATGGATATCATCGTTTTAATCTCAGAAATAGCTTCAGAGTCATCCTGGTCAGTCGCGACAGGTGGAGAGTCAGAACGGATAACAGAGGAGAGTGCTATGTTTGCTCTTTCTTCTGCCTCATCTTCACTTTCACTTGACTCATCATCACTCCGGTGCACACCATGGCTTTGTTTTTTGTTCTTCGGGAGAAGATTTGCACAATCAGCTTGTATATGACCATAGTCTTGGCATTCTCTGCACTAAACATCTCTTCCTCTTCTTTTGTAACTAAGATCATTATCAGGAGAAGGTTTTAATGTATCATCAGTGTGTGTAGGAAAAGTGTTCGTACCTTTATTTTTCCATTTGGAAAACTTTCGGAGTCCTTTTGTGAGAAACGCGACAGACTTCTCAAACTCCTCCTTATCGTCACTTTGAGGTTTGTCTTTGATTTCAGCTTTAAGTGCAACACCTTTTGTAGTGACTCCATTCAAATTATTTTTCAACTCAAAAGTTGAAAGTGCACCCATTAGTTCTTCAAGTGACAAGTTCTCAACGTCTCTTGCTTCTTCAATCGCCTCAATTTTCATATCGGATCTTGAGGGCAAAGTGCGAAGAGTTTTCTGGACAAGTTTGGACTCACTGTACTCGTCACCAAGGAGGAATGCCTCATTTGCAATGTCTCTGAGTTTGGCATTGTATTGACAATGGTTTCATGATCCTCCATTTTGAGTTCCTCAAACCGTGTACCAATGATTTGTCTTTTGGATCTTTTCACGGATGGGGTACCTTCATGGGCAACGTGAAGAGCATTCCATGCATCTTTAGCCGATTCACATTTTGAAATCAGTTTGAACTGGTTGAGGTCGACTCCATTTAGTATTGCATTGATTGCAATGGAGTTGTAACTCGTGGTCAAGATCTTCTGCGTCAGACCAGTCGAGCTCGAGCTTTGGCTTTCCATCTTCATCTTTTGGTGTAGTCCGTCCTTTGAGAATGCTTTTCCACGCTTTCTGATTTTCCCGTTTGATGAAAGCTTTCATGCGAACCTTCCAGTATGAGTAGTTGAACTCATTCAAAAGCAGTGGCTTTGATGATGATGATCCTTCAACGTTTTGTGCCATCAAATCTGCAAGATTTAAATAAAACCAGAATCTCACCAATGTAAGTAGGTGACAGACTCTTGATGCCAATTGATAGATCTTTAAGTCTTTAAATTTCCGTTTAAACAGTAGTTGCGATACCTAGTCTAGACAGGTATATAAGACAGTAAATAAGGACAGCAGGTTTTTAACGTGGTTTGGACTATGTCCTACATCCACGAGGCTTTCGCCTGAGAACAAACTTCTTTCGTCGAACAAAAGTTATTACACCTAATGGTTTTACTCTTACACCGAATCCCTCTAATGTTGATACCACCGGAACCTTTTTTCGTCTATTCCGTTTGAACCCGTAAGACCAAACTCCCGTTGTGATCTTCTTATGATCAAGCTTCCAAGCGAACTGCACGTACGTATAGATCCCTCTAACTGACGTAATCCTTTCCTGTTGAACTCCCTTCAACTCTTGTCAGCTCGTCAGGTTCTTGAATTGAATCAAGTATGAAAACTAAGAAATCAAAATAAAACGGAACATCTAAAGATGTATATTTTGTTACATGATTGTTCTACATTGATTCCTAGGATTTCTACTATTTATAGAATAGCTCTCCTTGAAAGATCTCGAGATCCGCGGCCAGTCTCCCAATCCAGTCGGGACAGAATCTTTCCAAATATATCCGAATCTTTCCTTTGATAGGGCTTCTTTTCCTTTGATAAGTCTTTGTTTCCTATTGATAAGATGTTCATGATCTTCGTTATTCTGCACATCAAAGACGAAAAAGAACTCCACAATGAATAGATTACTAAAGGATATAAACAAAAGTTTGATAAAGATTAACTTTCCATAAGATAAGATTCTAATAGGTCAAGTTAAATCTTTACAAACTTACTCAAATATTCACTCACTTTAAAAAGATAAATATCATAAAATCAAGAGCGAATATTTCAGTAAATAAATCAAACTAAAATAAAACCAGAATTTTCCTTTAAAATATTTTGCAAACAAGGAAATAAATCGAGTTGGACCAGCGGTCCTGACTGTTTCAGTTAAGTTCGAATCGTGTTGGACTTGCGGTCCTAACAATTACATCATTTGGATCACTTTTTATATAAGAATGGACAACTATTGTAGATATTTGACTTTAGCTGATAAAATTGGACCACGAGGACATGGAAGAGGTTGAGATTCAGAATCTTTGAATTGAGGGAGGTTAAAATTATGTATATTGTTAGTTCGAATGAAAATTATCTATTAAATGTCATTGTGTGTTATCTCGCTAAATACCAAATACATGGAATTTCAGAAAATAATTGCTCAAATACCTACGTACAATACATTAATGTAATTTTGATTTCTATGCAAATTATACTACTTTGATATATTTTAAATATGTTGCTGGATTCATGATCCACGTACTAAGGGATGAGCATGTAAAACTACACTGATTTAGCATGTTCTGTTGCTTATTCTTGTGTTTTTACGCTTTGTTATGTGCTATTTCATTATTTTGTAGGATTAGGGAGTCACTTGGCCAAAAACGATGACTTTAGAAGAGAATCTATCGAGTAAATTGAGAAAGAACTTAAGCAATCACATGACACAAAGGTGTAGAGAATGAAATCTAGGTTTCAAAGCAAGAAATTGACCGTGATTTGAACATCTATAGAATAAGATTTGGACAAAAAACAACTGCATAAATAGGCGCAACAACGCTAGAAACAGCACCAAGAAGGCGCTATTGCAGTGTGATCACGCTACCTATCCAAAGGATGACCTAATCAATAGTTGGTAGAACGCTACCATACCATCAATAGTGCCAATGGTGTACCGTAAATGCAGATAGACGCTATAGCACCATGACTGACATTTCTAGCACCCGATACATGCATAGAAATTGAGGCAGTCCCAAACAAGTGCAAAATAGTATTTTGAGCATGATTTTTGGGTAACAAAAATATAGCCACCACTAGATAGAGTAGAGAAAATCAGAGTAGATTAGATTAGTTTAACAGATTTCTTAGAACATAGGAGTAAAGAAGCAGATTCACAAAGAAAAACATCAGCCACCATTTTGCATTACATGATGTTGTTGTTTAATATGTTATGTTGTTAGATTGACTATGAGTTGCTATATTGTTTTGCCTAGACTTAGAGAGTAGCCATAATCATAACCGCGTGAGTTCAATATTACGATTTGAGTTAATGGACTTTAAGCATTTAGTTTTCTTTCTTGATTCCAATGCAGTGATGTAGCTGGTCATTATGTTATTCTAATTTGTAATGTGAACATGACCAAGTGAATAACATAGAATAGAGGGATAGAAAATCATAGAATACATGTTATTAGTAACCTCCAACGCATGATCTATGGTGCTAACACAAATGTAGACTTATAGAGATTCATATGTGTTTCTCACTTAAAACTCACTACCAGGGTCTATTTGTACCACGAGTGGTAAGAATCACTAAGATTAGGTTAGGTTTTAAGAACATGACAATCTGAACTGAAAATATATTAAAAACGCCAATGTTGAAAGCTAAAACTCAATAATATCAAGAAATAATATGTGAATGAACTTAGAATTGTTCTAGTGAAATCGACACTCTAGGTTATCTTATCATTGTTGTTTGACTATTTATTTACTATTTTTATTAGTTAATTATTATGTTATCTAAAAACCAAATTAACAGAGTTTACTGACACAATTAGAACAAAATAGTTTGGATCGATAACTATTGTTCGATAATCATTGTGTAATCACTAACTTGGGACCTAAACAATCTCTTTTTACAAAATTTGTACACTAGTGATAATTGTAGTTTCATGTTTTGGATGCACCAAGTTTTTTTTGTCAATGTCAGGGACTAAGTTTAGCAGTGTTATGAAAAAAATAAATTATTTTGTTACGAACTTGGATACCATTCATTGCAGTAAATAAAGATGCGACCGCTCAGAGTTTTGAATAATGGCAGTTGGGTTTGGAATTGGAAATGGAGAAGAAGTTTCTTTGATTGGAATATATTACTATGCTTTTAACACTTCCAACAGCTTCTGCAATTCTCATGTCCCATGCTAGATAGCGAGGATGATTGGAGCTGGAAACTTGATCCAAGGGTATTATTTTGCATAAGTCTGCATAGCAGGAGTTGTACAAATTATCTTACACACAACCATTGGATCCTAGTGAGATCAAGATATGCAAAGACCTCTGGTTACGTTCGGCCACCTTCAAGATGTGGGCGGTACGGAACGTTTTTACTTAATAGGATGCCGACTAAGGATAATCTGGTGAAATGAAGGATCATGAGCTAAAGTGGTAATCTTTTGTTCCCCCTATGTGGATTGAAGGAGAAGAATGCCCGTCATCTTCTTTTGGAATGCGAAAGATCCTGCTCAATCTGGATGGGATGCTTTAAATGGATTAATATTTCTACTGAGATTCCACATAATATCATTATCATTTTCTGCAAAGCCGCGAACTCAGGTCAAATCGCAGCAATCGCGATGTTTTCAGTGGTATTTGGTGCGTGGTTGTTTGGACAATTTTGGAGCATGCGAAACAAGGTGGTCTTCTGCAATGAGCATACTGATGTGGATAAAATGCTTGGAGCTTGTAAAGGTGAAGACAGATTTTAGTTATTCCCTTCACGATTGGATTAAGGGACAATCGCTTTCTTTTTGTTGTTGCCTGTATGTGCTTTGGGCACTTAGTCGTCTTGTAATTTTGTCCCAACTCTCTTCTAAAGAAGTTCCTTGTTTTGGCTGATGAAAAAATAAATTTAAACATTATGAGA
This sequence comes from Misopates orontium, assembly GCA_946800315.1. Lineage (NCBI taxonomy): Eukaryota > Viridiplantae > Streptophyta > Magnoliopsida > Lamiales > Plantaginaceae > Misopates > Misopates orontium. The sequence continues at coordinate 16,278,594 of OX326948.1, forward strand.
CGTAGTGTGATTACTAATTGGGGTAATCAGGAATTTATGGGTCAGGATTTAAAATTTTATAAGTCCTACAAAAAAATGAATTTCTATAATTGAAAATGTACATATGAAGGAACTCGGGAGGCAGATTAGGTCATATTAAATTTTTTGATAAATCCACTGTAAATTGAAATTATTCTTTTTAGAGATTTACTACTCAATAAGTTTCCTAAATATGAGTTTTCAAAAAGAATTCTGCATATTTTCGTAACATTGCATATACATCCTATCTCACAAAAGAGTCATTTAATTAGTTCAGGAATTAACTTAAAGCCAAATTCTAAACTAACCACAGCAAAGTTGAATTTTGATTGATATTATTGCATCAACATCAGCAAATTATGCCTAGTTTCTTGACAAGTGACCTTTATGTATTTTTGTGCGACTCATGCAAAGTCTATAAATTCGAGAGAAATTTTTGTAATGGCATTCACCTCAAACTGTAAATATCCCAAAGTCTTGTAAATGAGTGCAACACCTGAACTTAAGTAGTGACGGGTAGGTTGAATCGTAATGAACGCCTTATAGCAAAATCAGAATTCTAAAAGGGAGTTGCAAATATAATATTAACAAAGAAAAAAAAAAAAATAGAGTGTATTCATTGAAAAATCGATGACATACCCGATCGATTGATCCCGTAATCAAATACAACTGCCTCAGAACATAAATTTCTACAGAAACCATGCTCCCTTCAAAGGACCTATTTTCTAAGGCCCAATCGAACACACACAAGTTGAACATACAACAAGCACATGTGCTCACGTATACAACAAAATATATAGCACAGCATGCTCATAAAATATGCACACTGCACGCCGTAAACTATTGAACATACAAAAAAATTGACATATTAAAGGAAAAACACACATACACAAAAAACTCAACCTGCAGCAGTAGTACACAAGATACAACGCATCCGAGCATCATCACCGTCATCATCATCTTCATCCACATCATCATCAGCGGCACTATATTCATACAAGGATAAGTCCGTCTTTGTGGAGACCGTCGGCTTCTTACTACTAACCGAAGTTATGGAATCTATCAGACATGACTCGTGGTACGCGTGGCAACAAAAGAAAACATATATCGACACGTCTTGTATGGAGAATGGATCAAAACACATGCAACACCTTGTGCCACCCCTGACTTTTGACTTGACCTCCATGCCTCTGATGCTCAGAGATCGTTCAGACAATTGAGAAGACCGATTTTTGTCCCTTTTTGTGCGTGCCTCATCTTCCTCGTTGCTTAGATATATAGCACGCTTTGCTTCCTTGTAGTACTTAACTAACAAATTGACACAATCCGCCTACATTATCAAGATCGTGATTATTAAGTGCATCACTTAAGCTTGGCATACAACCCTCACAACGTTGGGTTGAGGAGGGGGAGCAGGAAAGAGGTTTGTGGTAAGGGTGGGCTAGTGGGAACAACATTATAGCTTTCATTTTTAATTGATCTTTAATTCTTTTTGAAGTTTTTTGTTTCCCATTCGTATCTTTTTTTTCTTTATCCTGTTCTATTTTAAAATTTTATTTTCAAGTTGTTTAGGTTAAAAGTAAGTATGAATTAAAGGCTGGTGTCTTCTTTCAATCTTAGATTGACTGAAAAAAAACTATTTGTTTCAAACCACCCGTTACTCACCGAGGTGGGGCTGGGGAGGAGGGGTCTAAGGGAAAACGGAAAAGTTGGGGGAAGAAGGGAAAAAGATAAGCAGGTCAAGCAGACATTATGCACTCATTTTTGGATCAGGCCCACGCCCATTGTTTTTCAATGTGAATCTGGGTTGGATTTTATAAACTCACTGGCAAGGTTTAAGTCAAGAGCCCAGGAATGGTGAAGGGTCTGGGGCTAAGACCTGTGAGCATCATTACATGTCCAAATAGAAACCTTACCCAATCAATAACCTATACAAAGAATACTCTGAATGTGAATTTTACCTTAAGGATATCATTGCACCCATGTCGGAGGGAAGTTTCTGTCCTATAGTCCGTGATGATCTTGACCAGACGGTCTCGTAACCTGAACAAAATGCAATTTTAAATTGACAAAAATTATTATACCACAAAGAAAGAACTTTAGTAGGATCAAACATATACACTTATTAGAACGGTTTTCAGTTCGATTTGAAGGATTTGGACACAGATTTTAGTTGTCCCTGATGCAAACACCAAAGGTCTAGTCTTTAAAACTAAATACTTGGAGATAATTTACGTCAGCTTTGGATCCAATCAAAACTTTATGCTACCCAATCAACTGATTTTTCAGAGAAGTTTCAAAATTTTATGTACAGACAAGCTAAATTCCGTTTGAAGTTCAATTTCAACCCAAGAGAAAGGAAAACCTTTTGGAGTGTATTACGTTCTTGCTGTGCCAGCAGCTGTGCCAAGGAATACTTACAGGAGAAGATTTGCTACGATACAGAATAAGTGGAATATGTGGGGAATTTCTGCGATTCGGGAAGCAAAGAAATACTTCTTACTCTACATCAGGGACTTCCCTGGAAAACTGAGTCTTTGTATTTAGTGATTTCAGGGGGAAAAGCGCGCACGTGTGAGATAACTAAGTTTTCTACAGACAGATCTTATACCACCAAGTATTCTGAAAATAATCTAGTATACTGCCATGTTAGTATTTCCCGCTATTGTCACAACACTTACAAATAGAGTACCAAAGTGGAACTGAAGACAAAATAAGAAGGTTGTGCAGTTAAACGAAAGCTCATAGTTACAGATTATGAAGTTTGACCAACAGAATGATACTAGAGAGAAAAGAGAGACGCACTTACCTAGGTATCTCCAATCCATTGGGTACTATATTTACAATGTATAGGGGATCAAGATTGCCAACAGTATGCTCTAACAATACCCCAACCTGCCAATCAGGTAAAATATTAAATCACAACCAGGAGAAAGAAAGTATCCAATAGGCACTCATGCAGTCTCATATACAGTTTTCTGCATGCCAGTAACAACTTACCATCTCAGGTTTATTAAGACATTGTTTAATAAGCTCTTCCCAGAGTTCATCATCATGCTGCATACTTACAAATTCTATGGCCTGCAACAAAATCATAAGACATTGCCAGATTAAAACATATTTCAGAAACTAGAATCGTATGCTTTAAATGTCAAGATGAGCACCTCTTCTATGTCCCCTAAATTATTAATGATTACTGCTAAGGCTTGCTTCGCATTTCCCATTCTTCCAAGGATAAAAACTTGCTCCCTCAAAAGATCTCTTTTAACACAAATTTCATAAGCCTGTGACAATTTTAGTAAATGGTCAAATACTAAAGATGATAGCTATTAAGAGATCACCCACTTATGAAATAAACCTTTTCCAAAGTGTAATGCTGACTACTCCGAAGAAAGGGAAGCAGCATTTTGGGATCATAATCGGCATATAGCTCAACCTGTTACAGCCACCAGAACCCAAAAAAAATATTAAAGCAAAAATCTTCTTGTATTAAGTTGTACAAGTCTTCAGCTGACCCTCAAAAGTAAAGCAGGTCAGAAGCAGCAAAAATAGATGCACGAATGAACAAACAACACAAAGAACCTCGATTCTCTTTGCAAGTTCCTCAAATACCAATCACTTTATGGCCCTTTTTTCTTGTACAATGACTTTGATTTTGGGTAGTCGAGTCGGGAACAAACTATACAATCAATGACTCTTGAGGTTCAAAAGAAGATCTCTGACATCTTATAATCAAATTGATGTTATAGGCTGTTCCGATCATGCTTGGCAACAGAGGAATGCCTATGTTGGTGCGAATTTTTACATGGACGTAACTCATCATTGTGATCTTGGAACCAGTTAACAAATGTATTAATTCACAAGAAAATTTTTGGCTCAGTGAAAATTTAATTTGCTGGAGTCTATTCTGGAAGGAGTGATAGAAAGATGCATATATGGTCTTGTTGACCATTATTTTTTATTTACTTAGTTGCTTTGCATGACATGAGAAGGCTAATGTGTAACTCGTATATAAAGTTCCTGCAACTCTTCTTTGGATCAAAAGAATGTCATTTTATGGCTCTCCAATTAATCAGAGTGGATGTTTTACCACACAGGGCCATCAGCAAAACAGCAGGAGAAAGCACCACTTGATATGCATGAATTTTTAAACCAAAAACTTCATCGAAATCAATACATTAGTTATAGGATTCACAATCTGTAAACAGCTACTGCTGATGAATTAGCATATATTATTTATCCTCAATGTAGAAGGGAATAGTCTCAGATGCTTGTGTTGAAATTACTACCAAAAGAATGTGAACAAGTACAACCAAAAATGACCAGGTAACAAGTATACATGATGCAGATTTATTAGCCTCTCGAAAACTCATTCTTTCCTACAGATGGGTAAGTGATCCTTAGGCTCGAGACATAATGGAGGGGGTGGGTTTAAATACTTGCATAACCTTCTCTCACTTGAGTGACAGTTATTCTCACTTTTGCTCTTTTGCTATGTATTTTTCAGTGAACAGCTGAAGTAAGGCCGGACATATCATACATGAAGTACTGTCCCTTTTTTTGGTTCACTTTGCCATGCTTATATAAAGGAGTTACAGAGGACATACTTGCTCATAAATTACAACAAGGAAAGAAGGGGGGAGGGAGCACGTTCATCTGACCTTCAAGATTAATCTCCTTCCTTACATTATTTTGGAGCTTCATATTAAAACGTGAAGCTAGATTTACATAATTCACTTCACCAAGCATATATGAATAATTGATAAAAGATTAAAAAAGGAGATAGTCAGTCGATGCAGACCTGCATATCATGGAAATCCCTTCCAGCATGAGGATTTGACTCGAACAGCGAATGCAGATACAGATGCAAAAAGTATTTGTAATCACACTTATTCTTTGCAGCGATAAGTTGTGAAACTACATCAGATGGATTAATGATGTCTTTTTGCTGGATAAACAGTAGAATTGCCCGTTTGCCATCGATCATCATAAGCTGGGCGACCTACAAGCATGTAAAACAAATTACATAATCGTAGAATCTTTTTACCATCAAAATACACTTTGGTGATAAGTTTGTAATAAATGTACAGGTTTGACTGGGTAAGTTCGTTTAAATACGGTAAAAAATGTGGTTTCATGAGCAGCTGTCTAACTACATCTTTTACTGCTTGACATGAAAAGACATAATATCAGTCATTCAACTATCATTTGAAATGATCTATGTCGAAGAAGGTCAAATATCCTATGATATTCAATCTGTTAGTCCACTCTGTAGAAGTGGTGCTTTTCTTTATGAGGGAAACTGGCCACTTAACGCTCTTTCGGGTCTTGTCTAAGGCCTAAAACGGATGAACAAAGCCTATTGTTTCAGCCTTTTCAGCTGCCTCATTGGATAAGTCATCCAAGGAGTCCTAACAATCGGAGAAGCATTTGCCCTTGCACCCCTATTTTTCCCTATTACTAATGGTTACTCCTGTCAAAAGCACCCCTTATCCATTGAAAAAGAAATTCAATCATCAAATTCAATAAAACGGCCATCACAGACCAATATCCAAAGTGATCACTTTGTTGGGAGGTACTGCCCAAGGAAAGAAAAGGTTACTTCCGGATCAGGAATATCAAACAAAACCGAAACAAGATAAATTATATATAAAAATTAATTTCTGGCATCACGGCGAGGATTGAAACCAAATTACCACCGTCTTCTAATGAATCATAAATCAAACTGATAAATCTTTTAAAACAAAGTGACCCTGTCTCTCACTACAAACAATCTTCAGAACTAACTCCTCTTGTAATTTTCTTCTTATATCTTGTTCGTGGGATTGAGAAAAAGAAAGATATTTCTGGATTGCTCTAATTTCAAGGAATACTAAAGTATTCCAATTCATTAACATGAGTCATGAAAACTACAGAAGTCTCATCGTTCAGCTTAAAGAGCTCAAGAAGGGCAGTTTTTGGGAAAGAAGACCTTAGTTCAGAACCGATCAACTAAATGAAGACACTGAATCTAGACTAAAGTAACTAAAAAAATGTTAAAACTTCATTATACAAATAGAGTGTTGAAGATACCTTTTCCCGAATGCCATCATGCAAATTATGTTTATCGATGAAGTCAAATATATCTGGCTTCATCAGCTGAAACAAATGAATAACAAAAATTAGGTTCAGGATAATAATTAGGTTATATACAGACAATCTTGCAAAAGCACAAACCTAAGTGGCAAATACATACAAATGGTGGGAAAATAATGATGCAGTCCAATGATACAAGATTGGGTACATTTGAAACACTTACATCAGCATACAGACTGAATGCTTTCTCATATTGACCATCGATCACATATAGCTCAGCCAGAGCCTGACATGGAAGCAGTAAGAATTAAGATGTATGAAGAGAGATGTGTTTATATTAAACAGGATTCTGCGCACTAACCTCCTGAAGTGCATCAGTCATTGACGATGTATTCATTTGAGGTTCTATAGCTGCGATAACAGGCAAAGCAGAATAAATTACAGGTGGCCAAGTCTTGATGGTAGAGAGGAGATCCTTGTGAAATGATGTATTTGTAGCCAAAGCAACTAGCGCAACCTAGCAAATATAAAGATTTCAAAGACCAATTTGACATGTGTATGAAAATAAAATAAAAAAATAGATGTAAGTTTAATGATGCGCAAAATTTGGAGTTACAGACCTCGTACGCAGTATCTCGTAACCTTGGATTTTCTGTCGGAATGTACGGAACCAGTACCGGAAGTTGACGGAGATGTGCGAAATGGAAAACCCACCTGCATGAGACAACCCACCCTTAGTTAATAAGACAAAGATAATTAACCAAATGCATGGGTATAGAAGTAAATTAGTATTATAGTACCTTTCCCACGCAGAAGCTGATCCTCGCAATAATTTGGGACATAAAGATGCCGCTTCAGCATATTTACGCTCTATTATCAGATGGTCAAGATACCTCGATCCCACCTATTTGGAGTACATAAAATAGAGCGTATATTCTATAAGAATGCATCTAGACAGGATGATAAAGCTCTCTCATGTGCACATTAATTTGATCAAATTTTAAAAGTCGTTCTCAATAACTGCCGTCTGGTGGAAGTGGAACAAGACTTTCATGTTCGGTTTTTGCTACTATGTATAATGGTACATAAACATTATTGATTAACTTTCTGCCAGCCACACTAGAAGCTTCATGGAAGCAAAACTATCCAGGAAGTCAGACAACAGATAACAGGAAACAGATAAGTGGAGTGTCCGGATATTTACCAGCAAAGATACAATCAGAAAACGGCCATAATGAAGAGAGATGGTCACAATTAATTAATAAATCATTTGTGCTCTATTTAATTTATATAAAATCAATCCAAACAACCATTAAACTCAGCATAGTATCGATATTCTGCAAATTTTAAGATCGACAACTATCTCATACAAGCGGAGATCCATGTATACAGCCAAAGAAAAACTAAAGTCACCAGCAGCAATATATGAATTTCAGAGAGCGCTTAATGGATTGCTAGCAATATATGATCTTATCAAGGCAAGCACACCAGCTAGAACCAATTTGTTTTCCCTTGAAAGCAATGACATTAAACATCTTACCTCGTCAAGAAGCTCACTCCGACCCTGACCAGCTTCAACTGCTGCCAAGGCTTTCTCGTGCCATCCATGCTGAAGAAGCCAAGATATGTGATCTTCTGTATCCCTATCATTCAAAAGTCAAATAAGGCTTGTATGGATTAGAACCTTATATTTTGAAACTTAGTACCAAAGTATGAATAAGCGACAAGAATAATGCGGTAAACAATCAGTGAATATATATGTTTTACATTTCTCCTTCCTGGAGAGAGTGAAAGATTTATATTTGCTCCATGAACTACCACAAGCCAACGGCTAGAACTATTAGTAAAAGGAGAAAGACAAAACAGAAGAGGTCTCAAGCCACAACAAGATTCTGCGAAACTCTGGCATTACATATGGGTTTGTTTGGGCCAATTTTGCTTGGGTCCTTTCAGCGTTTGAAACACCATTCCTTTGCATATGGGTAGTCAAAAAGTAAGAGGACCCCAATTTGAAAAATAAAAAATATATGGAAAAACTATAATAAATGAATAAACACATGGCTGTACTTTTTCAACATGTCTCATTGAAATAATATCACATTAATTGTTGTCTTACATAGCAAGCATGACTATGATACCTAATTACTTATTTTGAACCATACAACACCAACATCGTAGTTCCACCCAACAACCACTTCAACTTTTTAGAACGCAGTAAATTATTTTTTACTATTGTTATATATCGCGAGAATTTTCCAACCACGAACGACAAAATGGGTTTACAAATTTCAGCACCAAAATCAAGAGAAGCTTGAAAAACCAACCATACACAGATTCAGCACAGCATTTTAAAAATACATTTAAATGACTCCCTTACTACAAACAGAGCATTCTGAAATGCGATCATAAATCTAAACAAATCCCTGTTTGATGGACCTGTCTAGAAAAATATCTCCCTGTCATTGCACTTTCCAGGTGACGAACTTTATCCTCCTTACAAACTAGGAGTGAATTTCATCCCGAATAACATGACAAACCCACCCTATAGACTCAAAACAACAACTTCCTCTTTCCAAAACAGATAAAGTAAGAATATCACAGCACATCGAGTTCGCCATATCTACTGATCGTTAAGTGGGTGTAGAAAAAAGCAGACAAGACCACTCAACTCAACTCCATACCACATAAACCAACATGGCTTTCGAAAGCAAAAAAAATATTAAGCGATTGGATCATACATGTCCCTATAAATATGAAGTGCAAGCAACTTTACCAATCAGCATTACTACAAGAAAAGAACACTCTATCTTACCACTGAGTTGACTTTAATGGGACGCCAAATTCATCATAAAGTTGTCCGACATCAATATAGAATAATCTTTGACTCCATATTTTTGTCGGGTGGCATCTTAAGGTTCTTAATTCAAATTCAGCAGATTGTTAAAACAAAAGAGATAAGGACAAACAACGAGGAACAAGGCATACCTTTAAAACTAAAATAAATAATAGAAAACTGATGTTCTAAGTAATTGCTTTCAGCTGTGAATGTCCCTTACAGGGGACTGCATATATAGACATCTGTGTGTGCGAGTACATAAAGAAAAAAGATGTCTGAGGCATCCACATTCTCATAAACACACCGAAAGTTTGTTTTTACTTTAGAAGAAAGATAAGTGCTTCCCTATGTGAATAATACATTACTTCCATGTGATTTAGAATATTAACTGCACTCTTCTTCAAGTTGAGGTAATAAGATTAATGAGGATTTGGCTTTGAAGTTTAAATAAGTATGTCACAAGTAATTTGAAAGTGGCTGCTATTTTCGATTGACGATGTTGTGTACTTCATAGTCCTTATAATAGTAATCTGATAATTTTATTTATGGAAAAATCTGTGTATAACTTTCTGGACTAATGTTACTTCCCTCAGTAAGTTAGAATGATGGTTGATAGGTTGTATATATGAGAATCTCTTGATTTGATGGATTTTATTTAGGAGAATATTGCTAGAAGGATCTTTCCTACAGTGTAGGAGTTAATGTAAGAAGTTGCTTTTTCTTTTGTTACGTATATCTTTGAATAAAGTTGGGGCTCCAGTAATTTGTTATTCAATACAGAGGAGAATATGATTTTATGATCTTCTATCTTCTTCACATGGTACCAGAGCCAAATTTGAAAACCTAGAACTTGAAGGAAAATTTAAACAAAAAATAAACTTGAGTCCTCATCACCAATACATCCTTCACAGCTGAATGTTAAACCGTAGCCAAGTGAAAGAAATATCTGGAACCACAGAAACAACACCCACCACTCAACCAGATGGGATTGAGTCCAACTCCAATTACACCTCTATTGAACTCCGAAATTGGCTCGCAAACCTGAATCAACTCCTATTGATCCAAATAACAAACTGGGGGACGAGAGAGAAGACAATGTTGTTGATAAAGAGATGTACCAGAAGCTGGTGGGAAAGCTCATTTACCAATCTCATACACGGCCAGACACAGCTTATTCAGTAACAGTTATAAGCCAATTTATGCATGACCAAATGGAAGTTCATTTACAGGTTGTTCATCAAGTACTTACTATTTGAAGCTTCAGATGTAGGAATTTTTATTAAGAAGCACGGGTTTATCTTTAAAAGACTATATAGATGCCGCCTATGCAGGTTCAGAAGGTGAATTTCAGGGTACCGTGCATTTCTTGGTGGCAATCTTGTGAGGTGGAGAATTTAGAAACAGAATGCAGTAGAGCACAGAGGCTGAATTTAGAGCAACAGCACAAGGAATTTATGAGCCATTGTGGTTAAAGGTTATTCTCAAAGACTTAAAGATCAAGTGGAATGAGCCAATGAGGCTATACTGTGACAATAAAACAGCAACAAATATTGAGCACAATCCAGTGCAGCACAATTGAAAACGCACATTGAAGCTGATAAACAATTCATCAAAGAAAAACTGGATAGGGGTTTGATATGCACGCCGTATGTTCCACCTGGAAGACAACTGGCAGAATTTCTAACAAAGGGACTGAACTCTCACATGTTTCAGACCATAATTTCCAAGCTGGGAATGGGAGATCCATATTCACCAGCTTCGGGGGGAGTGCAGAAAAATCTTGTGTATAACTTTTTAAATTAAAGTTAATTTTATCCGTAAGTAAGAATACTGTTAGATAGGTGGTAATAATGAAAATCCACTGATTTATGGAACTTTATTTAGGAGAATATCACAGGAAGGATCTTTCCTATGGTGTAGGAATAAGTGTAGGACGTTGCCTTTTCTTTTGTTCTGTATATTTCGTACCAACTTAGCACTACAGTAATTTGTTATTCAATATAAGAGAATATGTTTTCTACCATCTTCTTCACAGTATTGATTTGTTTTAGTTACTTTTGTAATCTTTATTGCACCATGCTGTGGTATGATATTAGTTTTTAATTTGCTCCAAATGTTGCAATGAAGGAAATGAGGAACCCACAAAGTTCTCCAGTGCGATTGCTTACCTTATGTATCATGACACACGAGTGGTGGCTTTTTAATAATTATTTTCCCAAAAAAGAATCGAGTGACATAAAATTAAATATAATCTTTCAGCGGCAAGAAGAAAAAAGAGACGAACATGCTATACTGTGACTTTTAATTGACTTGCTAGGTAAGAATGAAAAAGGAATGAGGGGCCAAATTTGTAAGGACATAATATACCATTAAAATGACCATCATTAACAGGGGTGTTTTCTTCAGTTCACAAAAATAAAAAAATAAAAATTGTATAAGCATATAAGCATGCAAGTTCCAATATTCAACGGAAGGAAGGAAAACACAGATACCAACCTAGGCTTAGCAATAACTACATCCTTTGGGGACACGATATAATACAATGGTTCATCACCAGCTGCCCACTGACCACCTGCATAGCTGCTACCTGCAATTATGAGCATAATCTCATTTCCTTCATCATAAATCAAACTTAGTAACATAATTAAAAAGAGAACCAGAAAGGAACGAACAAAGCAGCAGTGTCTTTAATTTAATTTGAAAGCCACGCAAATTATTTTAATTTGAAAGCCATGCAAAAACAACACCTGAGAAAGGAGCATGAGCAAGGACATAATCCTTGGCCTTGTAATGCTCGAAACCGTGTACTGGAAGAGCATCAGTAGCTAGTTCATCATTATTCCAAGTGACAACTCGCACTTCGGGTCTCTGAGCATTTCCCTGTTATTAAGATCAAAGGATTGAAGCAGTTTTGATTACTTCATCAGGCAACAAATGTGGAACCATTTTGTAAATAGGCTAATAATTCTAGCAGATAATGATGTGGTTCAGCCCATCTAACTAGCGAACCTCCATCCCAAAGAAAATGGAATATTTACAAGCCATTTCAAAGAAGATCTACATGCTAAATCCACTGAAGCCACCAAATATATTTAATTCTTACAAAATGTAAAAGCAGAAACTGATCAAAAAATATCTTCCAGAAGGAGCATCAAAAATTAGTGTTATAGGATTAAGTACATAACTGCAACAGATACCAATAAAGGAAAGCAGTCACGAAGTAAAGTCCACAAAAGTCAATCAGCATAAATCACGTTACATGTTTGATTTAAGTTTGTCAGAACTGAAGATGCTTGCTTTGAAAAATCAAAGAACTAGGAAAGAAAGATAGATGAAGAAACAAAGAGAATGGAAAGTCTTTCTTCCACTGTTACTTATTAAGTAGGGCATTTATCTACATATCGCTCAAGAAAAGAAGACAGAGTATTTGTTATTAAAGAAAAAATTGCTTTCAGTATAGAACCAAAATCAGTGTTAAGCAGAAAGATTATTTCACAATATGAAACTTGCCAGCTGACCCCCTTAGTAGGATAGAAGATCAGTTGAGAATTGAAATGCACCTTCAATGACTGCTATGAAGAGGCAAGAATGTCCATGTAGCACTACGAAAAGCATTTCAATTGTTTGTGTAAAACAAAATTGATGATGGCAATATAGCATAACTACACAAGTTAAAGATTCTCCCAGTAACTAGTATACCAAAAGATGGCTCATAAGTGATCTAATAGATGCTTTACTGAACCCGCATAAAGCATTCACAGACTTCCACATTAATGGCACTGCACTACAAGGTCGTAGATGAACATCCATCCCCAGAGGCAAAAACCACTAGGCAACTAGAGAAATGTATAGTTAGTTTCTAATGAATAGCGAGGTAATACCTGGCGTGAAGGCACACTACTACTGAAGTCCTTCTCACTATCTTCTTCCCCTGGGATATATGCAAGTACAACCAACAAATCTCCAAAAGGAGCAATTCCTGAAATGAAATAGCTGGTTTGAAAAGATGCCACAATATCAACTTGGCTCATGCTAGACATTGCAATATGCTTATAATTCCCATTGGCGCTTTGGTTCTGATTGGTTCTAATTGATGCTATTTTAACAGATGTTCCCCATCCGATGACCAGCATAGTATCATCCTGAAAATGTAAAACACGTAAAGAAAAACACCAGTATATGCTTTTCCACTATTTCTTTACTTCTCTTCCTATTCAGCACTCAACCTTTATATAAGCCATTACCAATAAGGCGTACGTAGGCTTTTGCTACTCCTAGGTGACACACTATAATCACTAACCTGCCAAACTAGATGAGGGAGCAGAAGTTCAGGGCGTGGGCTTCCTCGAGGCCTTTCGATGAATGTAACGCGTTGATCATTAGCAGCATCATAAACTTTTACTCCGGCATCATTAGCCCAAGCAATTAGACTAGTTCTCCACTTGACCGCATGAATTGGGCCTTCACCAGAGTGCAAAACCTGGGACAAAATAATTCCTTCGCTTAAATCATTGCTTAGATGTTTAAGACAATATCAAGTATGTCAAGTAAGAAACCTAAAATAAACCTGGTCTCGGAAGCCTATCCATTTCTTTGTATTATAATACAAATGACCAGCTAAACCTCCGGCAACAAATCTTTTAGATGATTTCCTCACATAATCTGGGTCTAAAGCAATGGCCTTCATCGGTCGATGATACTCAAACTTCATTCTCTCATCACTAAAAAGACTAGTTATTACAACAGAACCATCATCAGAGCAGCTTCCAATGTATTCGCCTTCAATATCAAAGCAAAGATCATTGACTGCAGCAGTGTGAGCAATGAATTCCTTAACCTGTCGAGGAAGAAATATATTAAAAAGCTGACAAAATCAACACCAGGTTTGCAAACCCACGCCTCTAAAAAGACTGGGAAAAACATCGATAACTGTCAAAGCTAACTTATGCCAAGAGCACAGAATATTCAAAATACTATATTTCCGTCAAATATCAAAAGCAAAGCAAGTTCAAGATGTTAAAAATACAAGCACCCAATAGGCTCCGTGCCTGATACATGAGAGACAAACAACAACATCCAGCTCCAACGCATAGACTCTACTTCAAAAATCAATAAAGTAAAAATCACAATGATCACAAAATCTCAATTCAATGGTTTTACTAAGGTAAAAATCCGAGAGTTATAATTCCCACATAGTGAATTCATCTACCTTGCCCGTGCTTTTCTACCTCAAAGTATTTTGGGGTTTTCAAGTAAATCTGTGTGTCGTTTATATTCCAGTTTCAAACTATTGCTCTAATCCGAGGTTTATTATTTTACAACAAGAAACACCAAAATCCAGCTCCAACGCACAGAATGTACTTCAAAAATTCAACTTAACCGAAATGATCACAAAATCTCAAATTCAACGAATTGCAATTAGAAAACAGGCCTGATTGCCGAGAAAATCGAGAATGTGGACGGAGCCAGCGTGCGTGCCGAGAGCGATCATGCGCTCGGCGACGGCGATACACGAAGCGGCGTCGTTTTGGAGGAGAGTAGGGACGCTACCTCCCATACGCTGGTACTTGAGACGAGGCTCATCTTCAATCTCATCCTCTTCTTCTTCGTTTGAGTTTTCTTCTTCAGATTCTTCTTCTCTCTCGTCGTCGCCTTCTGTTCCGTTCTCCGATGGCTTTGGCGACATTTCTCTTTCTCTTTTGAACTAAAACTCACAGACCAAATTGAATGATTGAATTTGATGCGCAGAAGAGATCTGTGTGGGTTTGGTTTGGTTTGGTGTGTTGTATTTGTTTAGACGCTTTTGGACTTTGAGGGGTACCTTCTCAATGCTTCTTGCTTTATAGTTTATTATATTTTATCTATGATGACATATATATATTAATTATTTTTGTCAAATCTGTGATACATAGATATGAATACGAAGCATAGTACGTAAATAGATTATAAACTGATGAGTCGTGCATTTACTCGACCTAAGTTAAAAATAAAATATAAAAAATCAGTGACCAGTTATTTTATACGAAATCACTTTGTCAAATCAAAGCTAAATGCCAAGCAAAATGTCTTATCTAATTCTAAAAGATTAGAAGATAATTTACTTTATTGTGCAATTGCGCGACATACATAGGGACATAATTTACTAGCCAAATAAGTAATAAGATTAGAAAAATTAAGAGACTGGTTGGAGTAGTTATATTGGGTTTTTTTTAATTGGTTCAGAGAACGAAAAACACATTTGGTTTTGAAGTACAGAAAATGAAAATTAAAATGGGGAACGGTGACTACTTTTAACTCACCTCGGAAAATGATGAAAAAAGTAAAATAACATCTACACCTATAACCCTGTTTTGTAGCATGCAAAAGTACCAGTACAATGCCTCTATTTTTAAACTCTTGCCGCTCTCAATGCCTATAGCCTTGTAGTATAGTTCAGTTCGTACTCGCATCAAGCTGTGGTCTTCATCCCCTTCGATTATATTATTAGTAGGGGTTCGTGACTTTGTTTCGTCGGTATAGGTATACCGTCAAATACCAGCCTCGAAGTCTCGTCAATTGACTGCCGTCAGTCAGTCTTTTCAAATCCCGGATCCCCATAGTCTTCGGGGAGTGGAGGATGAAGGACCTTTCTGCTTTTCTGTCTAAAGAGCTCGTGTAGTTCTCAGAATAGACCTACTTACAGACATTTTTTCTAAGATGTTCTTTTACTCGCTGACTGAAAAGCTTGACTAATAAATAGGGGGTCTGGACACCGAGACTGCCAAGATGGCATCAAGGGCGATTAGGTGTGGCTTCCTTGATAAGGTAAACAAAAGACGCGCGCCCCTCAAAGCCCCATTAACGCAAAACAACTCGACCCCTACTTTCGGATAAAAAACGAGATTCATCAATTTCATTTGCACAATAACGCCAAATTCTCCTCCAAAACTTCAAACACTCACGATCCACCACTGCCGGAGAATTCCTCTCGACGGCAAAGCTAAAGGAGCCACCCAATTTTCTTCTCTAGCAAAATCTAGTGCGCACTCTTCTCCTTCGTCAAGCTGCTCGCCCAAGACGTCACCTGTTTTCCCAATTTCAAATCAACCCTCATAAGCCTAACCACACATCTCCTCATCATCATTCAACGGGAATTTCGCATGTTTGGTCCTTCATTGTGTATGCTCTCCAACTTTGGTCCTTTATTGTGCAGTTTGTCTAATTTAGTACTTTAATGTGCAGCATTTACTAAAAAGGTCCTTTCTGCGTTATTCTCGAATTCCCACCGTTAAACACGCACGTGATTGCCGGCTCTCACTTCCCACGTGCAAGGGAAAATAGCGTTTTTCAAGAAAGCATTTCAAAAGTTCCAAAAAACGTTTTTAAAAAAAAATTAAAGAAGCATTTGCAATATTTTCAACAAAATAAAATAAATCTAAACATCAGACACCCCCCCCCCCACCCACCCTCCACACCTCATTCTTCCCCAGTTTCATGTTCTCTCTCCGCGTAAACCCTAACCCCCAATTTACCATGAACCCTAACTTTCAAAATTCACCAATTCTCCCCAAATTTCTTCGAATCAACCCCTAATTTGCATAAATCAAAGGTCACGAGCTATCATTCCATCGATTTCATCACGTAATTTTGCCCAAATCTCTCGATGTGAAGAAACCCATATGTTTTCGAAATAGAGACTTCAGAATGCGGGCAAAATTGAGAGTAAAACGGCAGAAAGACCGACCACCACCAGACTACGCTATGTTTAGCTTACTTTAAATGTCGTTAATTGCTTACATGTGGAAGAAAGAAACTATATGCCTTTTTTTTTAAAGCCTTGAACTTACTGTACACCTTTGCTGTAGAAAGGAACAATTGCTTACTCTGTTGAATGACATTAACTTATTGCTAATATTGACGTTGTTTTGCTGCTTATAATGACATTTATTTGCTCCTTATAATCATGTTAGTTTGTTGCCAAAATTTGTTCTTATTTTTGCGTTTATTATGTTATGTATAAACTCTCTGTTGGTTGATGATTAACAGTAGGATTAAGAGTAAGTGTATCTACAGAATCTTTAAAACTATAGTGTTTACTTGGGTTAAACTCTCTGATAATATGGATTAAACTCTCTAGCTAGGTGGATTAACAGTTTGGTAGTTAGTAAGTGTTTTGAGGAATTTATTGAGTTAATTTATTTTTAGGAAAAGCAATTTCATTAATTGTGTTGAACTTTGTCCTGTTTTTAACTTTTTATCTTTTTGTTTGACAGCTTATGGTGAATGTTTGATCTCAATGAGAATACACTACGGGGGATCAATTACACATACACCGAGTCCATCATATGTTGGGGGATGTGTTTTTGTTAGATTACATGAGTCCGGGTGAGGGGGTCAAGTTGAGGATGTTTCTAACTATTTGCAAATATCTGGGAATAAAAGAGAAAAAAATTAGTATATCAGAAGTTGGAAAGTGGTAGCTTCAAGGTTGTCCAAAACGATATGGATATGAAGTATTTGTATTTGAAAATAATAAAAAACCTCAAGGGGCGTCTGATGGAACTATACATTATAACTATGTCAGATGGAGTTGAACAAAAGGATAAAGATGTGAATATTGAGGCGGTTGAGCAAAATGATAAAGATGTAAATGTTGAGGGCGGTGATAAAAAAAAAAAGAATTTTGTGGGAGACAAAGAACGAGTCTTAGCAGATTATATTGATAGCGATTATAGTGATGACGAGGAAGTTGTTGTACTTACACCATTCAACAAAGGGAAGGAAAAACAAAGTGGTGCAGATGATGGTGATGCAGTGGACGGTGCTGCAGATGATGGCGGTGCAGATGAGGTTGGAGGTTTAAATGATGGTGCATATGAGGTTGGATGTTTAAATAATGGTGCAGGTGGTGCAGATGTTGGAGGTTTAAATGATGCTGGTTTAGATGATGTTGGTGCATTTGAATCTGGTGGTTAGCCACAACAACCGTATGGAGTGCTATTGTTGATACTCGTGACATTCATCGTGTCAATAGACAAGAGTGTGAGGTCGAGAATGACTTGGGAGATGAAGACATAGTTCAGGCACCCAATACACTGTATAGTGACCACGGGTCGGATGGCGAGGATGTTAGGGGTGTGAGATTTCCTTTGTTTCAAGAGGTTGATGTAATGAAACCAACATTCAAAGTTGGTATGCGGTTTACTGAAAAATCATTGCTGAGGAGGGCTATCCACTCACATGCAATACACACCGGAAGAGAAATTAAGATTAAGAAGAATGACAAAAAGAGGATGCATGCGAAGTGTGAAGGCGGTGGTTGTACTTGGACATTGCATGCAATCAAGATTCCCGATGAAGAAACATCTCAAATTCGGCTATAGGATGATGAGCATAAGTGTGCTATGTCCATGAATGTCACTAGTTGTACATCAAAATGGTTGGGTGAGAACTTGGTGCCGACATTCCAATCCGATCCGAGTAGAAAACTGACTGGTCTTGTGCATGATGTTGTCAAAGATTATAATAAGAATATCTCTATTTCAAAGTTATATAGGGTAAGAAAAGAGGCTTTCAGTCGTATATTTGGGGATGATGGCATGCAATACACATTGCTCCATGATTTTATCGGTGAGGTGAAAAGAACAAACCCCGGTTCGACACTCATCTTGGGTACATACAATTCAGAGGGAAACAATGTGTTCAACCATTTTATATGTGTTTGAGTGCCCTGAAAGAGGGGTTTAAGGGGTGCAGGCCATTTATAGGGATAGATGGTTGCCATTTGAAAGGCCCATGCGAAGGAATGTTGCTTTCAGCCATTGGTGTAGATCCGAACAACAACTTTTATCCTATAGCATGGGCGATAGTCGACAATGAAAGTGGAGACACGTGGCATTGATTTTTGACAACACTTAAGAAGGATTTGAAGATAATCAATGGCCACAAATATACTATTATGTCGGACAAACAAAAAGGCTTAATAAAGGTTGTGATTGATGTGTTTCCCGGGTGTGAGCATAGATTCTGTGTAAGGCATCTTCAAGGGAACTTGAGTGATGCGGGGTGGAAAGGAGATAAGTACAAGGATGCATTATGGGTGGCTGCCCGGGCATATACCCCTGACGATTGGGAACAAAAGATGGGTTCTTTTGCTGGAGTCAACACGAAACTGTGGAAGTGGTTTATTGATAAGCCTCCACAACAGTGGAGCAAAGCATACTTCAGGACTTATCCTCGTTGCGACATGTTACTGAACAATGAATGTGAGTCATTTAATTCTGCAATTATGCCAGCCCGTCATATGCCAATATTATCTATGCTTGAGTGGTTGATGAGTTATGCCATGACAAGACTAGCAAAGAACCGAGATCGTGCCGTATCTAAATGGAGAGGTGACATATTGTGTCCGAAAGTGCGAAAAATCCTTGAAAAAGAAATGGAGAATTTGAAAATGTGTTGTGTCCCGATGAAGTCCAATGATACAAATTATCAAGTCAAGGAGGCTTTCGGCCCACATTATGCGGTGGACTTAAAAGAAAGAGTTGTGGATGTCGGAAGTGGGATCTGAGCGGGATTCCATGTATTCATGCGTTGCGTGCAATTAGAGCAGGTCAGGGGCTGAAAGTCCATGTATTCATGCATTGCGTGCAATTGGGGGTTAGGATTTACGGGAAGAGAACATGAAATTGGGGAAGAATGAGGTGTGGAGGGTGGGTGGGTGGATGGAGGGGGGGTCTGATGTTTAGATTTATTTTATTTTATTGAAAATATTGCAAATGCTTCTTTAATTTTATTTTTAAAACATTTTTTGGAACTTTTGAAATGCTTTTTTGGAAAACGTAATTTTCCCTTGCACATGGGAAGTGAGAGCCTGCAATCATGTGCGTATTTAATGGCGGGAATTCGAGATTAATGCAGAAAATGATCTTTTTAGTAATGCTGCACATTAGAGGACTAAATTAGACAAAATGCACAATAAATGACCAAAGTTGGAGAGCATACACAAACATGCGAAATTCCTATCATTCAACCCACTAAGTCATCACACTTATCCCTTCTCCTCAATCCAGCACATTAACTCCACACAAAAATCCCTAAAATCCACGTTCCACGTTCCACAGCCCTAGAATCTAGTTCCAGGTGTCCATGTCAGTCGAGGAGAGAGCGGTGGACAAGGGGGCCCAAAATTGGTGTCGATTACATTGGTGTTGAGAGGGAAGAGTGATTTGGATTCGTTTTTGGGGAAACTTTGGGTTGTTTTAGAGAAACATGGCATAGGAGGGGGAGTGGGTCAGGGTCGGGTGGCGGGGAGGGTGAAGAGGGAGTCGTTGGCGATGTGAATGCTGGTGGTGGGTTTGGTGGCGATATTGAGGAAGGAGCAGGAGATGTGGGAGAGTATAGATAAGAGCTTGCATGACGCATTTCAGGATTTGAATGCTCTTATGGTTCGTAAGTGTTTGTAGCTAGAATCCTTCGTTGCTGCGATTTTGTTGAATTTAATTGATTGAGTTTGTTTCTTTGTATATTTTATGCGATATACGATTTGTACATTTTGGAATATAGTGAAGGAAATGAATGTACGTGTGTGGTATAGTTAGGCATTGATTTGATGAGTAGTTGATAACTGTTACATGTATATGTCTATGGATAGATCGCATGAATTTTATATCTGGTTTATTGACAATAGGATGGTAATCGTGTTGAGCAATATGAAGCATTGTAATAGTAACTCGTTGAATTTAAGGGAAGGGAATTTGGATTGAGGTTGTACGTTGTGTACATATACAATCTTATGGATAATTAGTGAGTGTTTTTCACATAACAAATAATTCTACGTAGTTGGTCATCCAAGGTTGGATATTTATAGTGCCCCCAAGTCTGTAATTTATGCAGTGAAAATTGTAGATATATTGTTCTTTTCAACGACTTGGTGAATATTAGCTACATATTTAACAAATACTTTCACTTAAGTGAGCTTCTTCTATACGAAAGAAAAAATAATTCTAAATTACATTGCATGACTAAGGGAGTGCAACCGGCATTGTTGGATATGAAGCTAGGGACAATTTTTTGATAAAATTCAAGAAGCATAAGAAATGAACAAACAACTGTATAAATATTAATAACATTGTAGTCAGAGAAAGTACAACCTAATAATTAAGCTCACTGTTTGAAAATACTTTGAAAATGACGCTAGAAAATAACTCCAAACGAGATTTTAGGTTCTCATGTATTAAGAAACGAACTCCAAACGTGCATTTTTTGAGAGACGAAAACTCAAAAGTGTCTAGACTGACTTCTATATCTAAGGAAAAAACATTGTGAGAAGACTCCAAACACAACCTAAGTGCTTGTTAGAATCTATTTTGGCCCAAAAATTTCAAGATTTCATGACTCAAAATGGTTTGAAACTCATTTCAAAGTTTCAAATCTGAAAGTTCTTTGGCCCAATAATTTAAAATAGTCAAAACCTACAACTTCTTTTTTATGCAAAAAAATTTAGCCACATTATTAGGTCTATAGAAGCAATTTGGTTTAGAATTGCTAAATCACAAAGTTCAGTCCTTATTATTTTTTTGGAATCAATTTTGTCTTCTTCCCTCCAATCATTGTTATTCTCCCTTTCTCTCAATACTTTTTACAGGCACTTCAATTCCACTCCCTTTTTCTGAAATTAACTTTAATGACAAGATTTAACTGAATCTGATGTAACCTCGCCTTCTTTCTCTCAGAATCGTTTACTTTATCCTTTTCAGACTAGTTTGAGCAATAATAAGCTATCTCTTTGATTTTTATCTTATCTCTATACTGTAAAGCCCTATTATTGCTCAATCTTATTTGGTTTACTCTTGTCCCTGGTGTTAAAAATCCATGGTTTTTTCTTTTCTTTTTTTTTTGCGCACCACACTAGCTTAGCTGATCAATACTCACAACACACACATACAAAAGTGACTTCTTAGTTGATTCACTGGTATCTCTAATTCTCCTTTACTTCAAAAGGAAAGAAAGAAGACTTCGTGATACTCTTGTTTCTAATTGTTCTGAACCACCTCGTTCTAAATTTTTGTTCGATCTTATTTCATCATCATTTTTTTTTGCCTAATTTTCTTTTTCATGCATTTTAACTTTGATGTATGCAAGTAAGTTATTTATCAAATTGGAAGTTGGGTTTATGAGGTAAACAAGCAGTAAGAGAAAAAGAGTTCTAAGTCTTTTGCTAGAGTCTATAATAACAACAACCTGCTATATGAATAAACCATTTTAAAGATATAATAACCCTATAATAGTATATATTTTTAATAGAATTGTTATAATTCTTTCGCAAGAGTCTATTAGCTAGTAGTAGTAAGTAAATAAAGGTTATCAAAGTAAGAAGTGTTGCTTAAGTGCACTTCAATAACATGTCTTGTTTCATATATTGATTCTTTTACATACTAAACAATACCATGCTAATTTTTCATGGATTCATTACTTTCTTATTGCATGGAAAAGTACTACATCAACATCCCTACCTTCAATATCAAATCGGATATTAACATTTTATTCTGAAATATGATCAAACTCTATTGTACTCGTGAATATAACACCATCCACTTTTTTTTAAAAAAAACAACCAATGCTTTATTGAATACGTGGAAACCAGAATGTTAAAACATGCCCCAAAAGTGGGTTGATCACAAAACGTAAAAAACAACTAAAAGTGAACAAGCAAAGCAACATAAATTACAAATATTTAGAAAACGCAAATAAGGTAGTGTCCTACTATCTAAAACAGTCAAACCACATACTTTTCGACTACAATCCCCATCTTCAAGCCTCAGTTAATGTCTTTGAATCACAGGCCTGACGCCTCATTCACCAAAAGGTTCACAACAGCATTACCTTCACAAAGGATATCGTGAATACAAACCTCTAAAATCATGCAAAGCTCTCGAATATGCTGCAAAATAAAAGCAAAACATCAGGAACCCAGATGAGTAGAAAGTACCAACATAATCAGTGACAAAGCATCAATCTCAACGTCAACCCCTAGATAACCACTATTCTGGAAAAAACTTCAGTCCATGCAACGAGCCCCTCAACCCCGACTCCATATTAGTAGTGTGACCAAAGTATAATGGAACGCCCACCCAATAGCCTCTTTAGAGTCCCTAAGAAGTCCTCCACCAGACCTCCCTTGGATTACCTCGAGAACACCCATTAGTGTTTAGTTTGAACCAGTTTCCCGTCGGCAACTTCAAAATAACCACTTTAATATTCTTACCACTCGGGCCCCATTTCTGAAAACGCCACAACTTGGCTAGCTCCTAATGCCCCTTCCAACTCACTCTAATTTCAGCAAAGCGAACAAATTCAAGGTATTTGTGAACTTTGAAAATAATCCTTCTAGCAATCATCCTCTTACCATTATGTTTAGAATCAGTCCTTGATGTCGAAAGATACCACATCACATGGATAGGAATGAGACTCCTCAGATGACCCGGCGAGAATACATAAGTCCAAGTTCCTTAGCCTCAGTAAAAGTACTGATCATACCCCTATTAATATCAAAAAGATCAAAAAAGAAACTCCAAACCTGAACAACAACTTTCACTGACCAAAGGATGTGCTCAATATCCTCAATACCCGCACAACACTGACATTTCGATGCCAATTCCCCATCTCTTCTGTTGCAACTAGGTATCATATGGATTTCAACAATGTGAAAGTTTCCACCAAGAGAAGCTAATGGATGGAAAAGCTGATTTGTGCCAATACCAAATGGATAATGGTTCAACTTCATAATCCATTCTATGAAAATACTACGTTGTTTTAGTAGAGAACAACTCACCATTACTCAATTTTCACACCAGCTGATACTCAATATCATCCAAAATGTCCAGTGGACAAATAAGAGAGATCAAATCCTCTGATATATTACCAGAAGGACGAGGCACCTCCAGTCATCCTCAATCCAGGAATCACAAACACAAACATCCATATTACCTCTAATCTCGACAAGGAGATAAAGTGGCCCTCACAAAAGCAGTGGTCAAACCAAAAAGAAATATCCCCCTACCCAAATTTCATAACATATTTATTTGGGCAGAATCCCTAATAAAAACTAACCTTCCTGAAATCGTGGAACTATAAGGAGCGAACGGTGCAAGACAAGGAATCTGTCATCGACAATAGTAGTTTGCAACTTGAGTAGCCTAAAGACTTTTTCCTCACAAAACTGCCACCAGAGTTTCATAGAGATAGCATCCAACACATTCCGAAGATCTCAAACACCTGAACCCCCTTCACCTTTTGGCTTGCAAACTTTAGCCTAGAAAGCCCAACGCAAACATTTCCTGGCTTCAGTAGAACCCCTCAAAAATCTGGTTATCATGTTATGAATTTTGTTAATAATTGTCTGTGGTAGATGAATCACCTGAAAGAAGTAAAGAGGGATAGTGCAAAGTATGGAACTAATAAGGGTCAGCCGACCCCTGGGTTTAAGAATCTCTTATCCCACCCATCCAAATGGCCTTTAAGACGATCAAGAACCCCTTCAAAGAGCAGCTCCGAGATACGACCATCATGTAAGGGAACCCTGAGATACGTCAATGGAAGCTAAGCAACCGAAAAGCCCGTGATCTGTTGAATCATACATTTCCAACTAAAAGTTGCGTGTTTACTCAAAATCAAGGAACTTTTCCTTCGATTAACATGCTGCCTTAAAACCTCAAAATAAAGAAAAAGAAATTTCCACAATTTCCTAACTCCCGATTTCGCCTCACGCAGAAAAAAAAAAACAAGCATCACATAAGCTAAGTGATTTAATGGCACCTTACAAGCATCACATGGAGGATTGTTTTCACCTTCCAAGATCCGGTGAACTTTAGACTTTGCATGTTTCTTACGAACCACTCCCTGAAATTTTTTGGTGTTCCGCTCACGTTCGCCAGCCAACCCGCATCATCCCTTTGTTTCCATGAATCATCTTGCATGGTTATCTTAAGAGTATAATTCACATTAGATTTATTCAAGTGAATCAAGTTTGCATTAGAGGGATTAACATCAAATGTCAGCTCGACCAACTTGACTATCTTCTCAAGTTCAGAAACTTTAGCATTAATGTCACGAAAATATTCGATTTCCACCATTTAAGTTTCTGAATCATGCTTTTCAACTTCTCCTAGAGCCTTCACATCCCTGAACGTGGAGCTAGAACGTCCCAGTTGGCCTTAATCATCTCCTTGAATTTGTGATGCTGCAACTACATATTCTGAAAATGGAAGCCCTCACTACAAAAGTTGGTCTAACCGTGACCGCAAAACCAGTCACAGAAAATCAAGAAACGGTTATGATTGACCCTCTGTGACCGTTTTTTGATACATTCACAGTTTCTACCAATGGGTCATCCTTTTAGAAGAAATAAGACAGATTTTCTGAAAAATAGGGTGGAGGCGGATCCACCACCACAAAGAAGATCAGATACGGAAATTTTGGGGTTAATAAGAAAATTTGATGATGTACAATTTGGTGCAGGGCGCCAACATATAGATGGACTTGGAATTCGTCATAGTTGGACAGGGAGAAGCATATTTTGGATACTACCATACTGGTCCACAAATCTAATCCGACACAACTTAGACGTGATGCACTGTGAGAAAAACTTTTTTGATAATGTCAAAAATACTGTCATAGATGATGTGGATCAAAGCAAAGTTAATGTAAATGCAAGGAATGATTTAGAATTACTGACAAGGCGAAATGATCTATTTTTTAGAAAAGCTATTCACGGGAGAGTTTTCAAGCCAAAGTCAAATTATTGCTTAAGCAGAGATGAGAAAAAACTCATTTGTGAATTGTTTCGACAGCTGAAATCTCCTGATGGATATGCCTCGAACATATCACGATGCGTTCAAATGCAACAACTTGGGCTATACGGAATGAAAAGTCACGATTGTCATGTATTTATGCAAAGATTGCTGCCAATCGCTTGCTATCAGATAATATTTGGGTCCACAAGTTGAAACTAGCAATTTCTTTCGGGGTTTTATGCTAAACTCAAATAAAAAGATTAGAAATGGAGTTATTATTTTTTTTAGAGAAATTGCTTTTGTTACAATTAACAACCGAGAAATTGGAAAAAAAGAAAAACAGTATTTAATTAGCTTTACCTTTACAACAACACTCATCACGCGCCCCTGAAACCATTCACACACACAACACACACGCACACACACTCTCGAAAACAGTGAAATCAAAAATGGCAAACAAAAAGAACAATGGGGCTAAAGGAAAAATGACGATCAATGAGAAAACAACCGCTGCAAAATCCAAAGGTGAGGAGTCTTCGACCGATTACGAATGCAAGGTGTGCAAGAAGAAACTTCCCATCACTCTCGAAGCGGGTAGGGAGCACACAAAGAAGTGCCAAGCTTTGTACAAATTTCTTTTAAGAAACCAATTAAAGGATAATCTCCTTGAAGATTGCCTTATCTTGAATATGCAAAATCAACACATAAAAAAAAAAAAAAGAAAAAGAAAGAGAAAGAAAAAAAAAGAAAAAAAAAAGAGAAATGGAGTTATTAGAACAATGAATTGTGGAGATTGCATGCACGTCGGAGAAGATATTTCCCCCAGCTTTCTTTGATTCAATGGAGCACTTGGTGATTCACCTTTCATACGAAGCAAAAGTAGGTGGACCGGTACAATATAGATGGATGTATCCATTTGAAAGGTGTGTGCAATTTAGCTTGGGTACTTTTATTAACTTAACTATTGTTGTAATTATTTGTTTAAATAATTGTGATGTGATTTAATGTTGCAGGCGCATGCCCGACTAAAAAAAATAGTGAAGAACAAAGCTCGTGTTGAAGGGTTGATATGCAAGGCATACCTATAATCTGTGACTGCCCACTTCTGCGCCCTTTACTTTGATCCTGGAGTTGAGACTAGATTAAATCGTCCCAACAGGGATGAAACTGCTATTGATCCGAGTGAAATAGGACAATTATCAAATCTTTTATCAAAGGCAGGCCAATCGGGAGTGTTTTGAGTACGCGACTTCTAACATCGAATGAGTTTCACGCTGCTCAAATTTATATATTGTTGAATTGCGAGGAAGGTAACTGTTGGGTGAGGTAATGAAATTTTATTTATTTTATTGAATGCTTATTATTACGTAATAATATTATAGTTTAAATATTGCAGGTTATTTGAGGAACACATGTGTGAAAATCGTAGTGGAGACGAGATTCAAGAGAAACTATTGAAAGAATTCATTGGATGGTTTAGATACTGGGTTCAGAGTGGACAATACAATGTTGATCCACGGTTGATTGCACTGGCAGAGGGATCCGTTTGGAAAGTGAGCACGTATAAAGGTTACATAATCAACGGCTTCACATTTCACTCAAAAGAATTTGGGGAAACAAAGAATACTATGAATAGTGGTGTTTGTGTGAAAGCAAATTCCGGAAATTTCTACGGAATGCTTCAAGAGATAGTTGAGCTAGAATTTTTTGGTTTTGGTGTGGGATAAAAAGTTGTTTTATTCAAGTGTAATTGGTACGATACGGGTAATGGTACTACAGTCCATCCGATGTATCATTTAGTTGATGTTAATCCTCAATCAAGACTCAAAACTATAGAACTTTTCATTTTAGCAACTCAAGCTCAACAAGTCTATTACACACCTTATCCTTCACAAAGATTTGCTTGTAGAAGGGGTTGGTGAGCAGTTTGTGCAATAAGAGCAAGACATATAGTTGAGACTCCAGAAGATAATGAGTTCGGAGAGGTAGATGAGCAAGATATATACCAAGATGATTCGCCTTCGACCCTAAGATTAGTTAACGATGATCAGCATTTACAACTTGCGAGTTATGAATTTGAGCAGATTGACAACATGAACTTAGAAGATGATGATGACGAATGTGAGTTTGAAGATGAAGAAGCATCGGAGGAAGAAGAAAACCTTGAATTTAATCTCAACATAGATAGTGATAATGAAAGCGGGTAATTGGTTATCTTGTACTTGATGGTTTAATTCAGTTATTTGAAAATTTTATTTGTCTATTTCAAGAAGTTTATTTACTTTTACTATTTCTTATTATTTTCTTAGTGTTCTTTATGGCATAGTTTACCAAGTGTTCTTTGATATTTTAATTTTTAGTATTCTTTACAACATAGTATAGTGAAGTTTATAATACAAATAGTCTTTACTATTTTAATTGGTGTTGTTTACAACATAGTTTAGTAAAATTTAAATATAAATAGTCCTTATTATATTTTTAGTGTATCATTTACAACATAGTTTAGTAGATACTCGATAAATAGTTGGGTTTTAAAATTGAGTCTATGCCTGAAAGTTGGAGTAGAATTTATCATCACAATTATATATTTATATCGTATTGCTACAAAAAAAAAATAGATATATAAAAAAACTTGTTTTTATAAGCTTAGCCTAGAAAAAATTAGTCATTATTTATTTAATCCTAAAACTTCTCTTCTTCTCGCTTTAATTTTTTTCTTCACTTTGTAGGAATCGTCCTAATTGTAGCCTATATAAAAACTCTATTTACAATTCAAACAAAAGATCAAGTTTACACACATATTTATCTGGGTCAAAAGCAAGAAGCTTTCTCATTATTCTCCTAAAATATCTTCTCGTGATTCTCAAGCACCACCGTTCTAATCTTTTTTTATTTACTTGTTCATTTTTCTTTTATTTTTGCTTAATTGTTTCCATTTTCCTACTAAAAATATTGTTGCTTAATTTTTCATCAGCTAACATCATTGGAACAAAGTTTATAAACTTAATTCAATAACATTAATGATTTAAAAACAATCGAAATTACATAATTGGAAGTACATGACTAAAATTACAGAACTAGAAACAAAAATGAAATTACTTAATTGAAATACAAAGCTAAAAATACATAATGGAAATTACATAATGAAAAATACATATTCAAAATGCATTAATTGAAACTACACTAATCATCTATGCGCATCATTGAACTAAGTAGTTAAACCGCATCCTCAAGATTTGTCTACCCCGCATTTTGATTTTGTTGCTGATTTTGGGGTTGCACTTGAGAAGAAATGAAATTATGTGGAGCTTCAAGCGTGGACAAATGATTTTGTGGTGGATTATGAGGCATGTTTGAGGACGAGAGAGGGAAAAATGTTGGAAGGAAAATTGATTTACGTACTTGATGTACCATATTTTGGTATGCCACGTAATAATGTTTGATACAATGTCACGAGCGCATTTCGGACTACGTTATGACACGTCAGCATCACTATTGTTTAATGCAAAATCACAGTTCAAGGCAAAACTCAAATTAAGCTCATGCATACCCAATTTCGAGTTATAACAGGGCCCACTTCGAGTTGTCAAGCCCAATTCGAGTTGTTTCAGCCCCAATTCGAGTTGTTTCAAGCCCAACTCGAGTTGTTTGATAAGCCCAATTTGAGTTATTTCAATAGCTCTAATTCGACTTATTTCAACTTCGAATTGTACTTTAACTACAATTCTAGCTGAATAAGAACTCTTATTACTATATATATAGGTCCTAATCGTCATTATTATGTACATTTTCATAATTGCTAAGCCATAAGCTCGAGTTATATTGATCAAATTTGACCTATTTGTGGGTCTGATTCAACTTCTGAAAATAGGTCTTATTCGACTAATAATAGCCCGCAGTTCAAGTTATTTGAGTGTCTAATTCGACTTGTTTTAGTCACTCGATTCGATTTGTTCTCTTGCCCAATTCGACTTATTTGCTTAGTTTGTCTTATTTGATTTGAATTGTTGTCACGCACAATAAGATCTCATATTCTGGCTTATTTGACTTAAGCATCGTAGTTCCTTCGCTGGGAAGACCACATCTTAGGTGTGGTGTTGAGTGCATGTTCCGAACTCAAAAGCTGCTTAAGGATCCAGTAGGGACTAAAGCAATCTGACATGGAGTGTTGGCAAGTGGACACGTATCCAGACGAAAATACCCCACATCAGTACTGTTGTGGGTTTTGCATACTTGGCGTGAACACAGACGCCCTCAATGAAGGTGACATATATGGAGAAGACATTTGAGGCATTTGGGCTTGGGTACCAAAATGTGATGGCATTTGCATATTGCCAAAGTGAGGTGAGCTTTGGGACGAACTACCCCCTTGAGCATGATTTTGGGACGGTGACTGAAAATTGGGAGGAGTAAAATTAGAAATGAAGTTATTCACTGTCTGAGACAAAATCATTATATTTTTCTCTATTTTTTCTCTCTATTGTTGATCCTCATCCGCATTCAATTTGCAGGTTTGTGAGCTAAAATCATCATAATAATTCTTAGAGGGATGAATGCGGTGAGAAATCCCAACTGATTCCTGGTCGATATGCGATCCAAGCCCCTTTTGCACGCCTTTTTTTGGTGGACCCGCGGCTACTACCCACTTTTTAGGGTCAAACATAGGTCATTTACTACGATCCGGCCCAATTTCATCCGTTGACACTTTACAAACGCTCTCCTATAAATATTTTAAACCACAGAGATTATTAAAATACATAATTAAGTCACATGTAATTATAGTGCAAATTTTTTATTATCTTACATAAATATGTTCCGCCTCTTCACTGACCCACACCCGTTTTTCGCTCTTATATACGATATATGTTTTTCTCAATATGCATCCGCATGAATCACATCTTTCTCACCTCCAACTTCAGCGGCATGCGCTTTCTATAGTTACAAAAATAGACAAGTTTAACATTAAATGATTTCAAATAATTCATAAAAATACTATAAACTGAAAATCTCAAATTTTACCATTTCCACAAGTGTACGCTCGATGATTCTAGACCCGCCACTCCAGTTCGCATCGGTGCCTTAATACGATTGGTCTTTCCAATTTCTTCCAACATTTTAGCTTCAGAAGACTCCCAATACGTCGCAAGAAGGGGGTAACAATCATCTGGCAACCACTCCGGCTTTCCTTTACCTTCAATGTGATGTTTCTTAGCCTCATACATAAGATTTTTAAAAATGAGAGGACAAATATAGTCAAATATCCTCTTGACTGTTGGGTGTTTATCTTCATCCCAATTATAGATTTCCTACAAAATAAAAAATAACATATCAATTAAATAAAATTTAATACTGTATAGAACTAAAGAAAAAATAACAACAATTATTTTAGGAATACCTGAAACCTCGTCCACATTGTAACTTTCATTCTTCGAGAAACTTTTGTCTAGTGAAACGACTGAAACAAGATAATGTGTCTTAATAAGAACACGTATGGTGGTTTTGACCGAGGTCTGCAAAAAGTCATCACTAGGTAATAGCAAAATTCGAATTCTATCTCCCTTACTCTCTCCACGAACCTCTTTCAAGCGTGATAAAGACCCCTCTGCCTCACTTTCTATAGTTCTACGACGGGAAGAAGTAGATGATGTGCTTTGTGTAAATGAGGGTGTAAAACTATCATTTTCCCAACTTCAACTTCAACCCCATCCCCACAATTTGCGTATGAACAACCAATGAAGTGCCTCACAAAGTCTTCTAAATTCAATGGAGTATTACTCGCACCCACATTGGAATTGTTGGCTCGACTTTACTCTTGTTTTTTCAAGAACTAAGGAATTTCATAATACCAGACATAATTTGAAAGTAATTCTAATTTAAAGAAGACAAACTTCAAAAAGATTTCAAGAATGTAGTGGAAGAGTAGTGGTCGTGATGTTTAAAATATTCAAAACCATTCTATATTTACAATAGAAAATTTGGTAGGAAAAACTATTTTAAAACCAACTGTGACAGCTTTTCGGTCACTATTGCTAATCTGTTACCGCTTAACGATCACGAAAGACCGTTAAAGGCTGGTAGAGCCTTAGTATTTTTCGTGACCGCTTTTCGGTCAAGGTAAAGAACTAAAGCGGTCGCAGTAGAGCCTAACTCTTTCAGTGACCGCACTAGTGGTCACGGTAGGTTGCTTCATTGGTTTCGTGACCGCAAAAGCGGTCACAATAGTAATTAAAGCTGCTCATGGAAGCTTTATATTTTCCTTGACCAAGCTAAACGGTCACGGAAGCCTTGGTGGAGGTTGAGGAGCTCTCGTGACAACATATAACCGTCACAAAAGCTTTCGGTAACATTTGAGTAGCTTCTACGACCGCATATATCTGTCACGAAAGCGTTGGTAATGGTTGAATAGATTCCATGACCGCGCTCCACGGTCACGGATGAACGGTTGATGAGATTGACATGGGGTCATGGAAGCTCCAGAGACGATTGATGGTTTTTGTAACCGCATACACGGTGAAGAAAACTCTTGATATCAACCGTGACCGTAAAGCTGTCACGAAAACTTTTATTACCATTATCAACTCGCGGTCACGGAAACCCTCTTTTTTTGCGGTCACGGAAACTTTTTTTATTACCATTATCAACTGTGACAGACTCGCGGTCACGAAAATCCTCTTTTGGTGACCATATTTTCCATGATCGAAAAAAGTCGATTACGGTTGAACATTTTTTTTGTAGTACATTTACACAAGAGCATAAATGGATAGTATCGGTTGCTTTAGAGATAAGTGTTCAAAATGAGAAACCTTATACCATTGTTTCCATTCATTATTCACCAACACCCTATCCACTCCCTCCCAAGCACCTCTTTTATTAGTCCAAGTAAAAGTGCCACCCAAAAATCCCAAATCCACTAGCCATGTACCCATAATACAATTGTTAAAATCGTCAATCTCCCTAACTCTAATCTGCCCCCTCAATTTCCTTTCAAAAACTGACATAAGTGCATTAAAATCACCACCTACCAGCCATGAAAAAGACGAGGGGTAGAATGACCTTTGGATCAAACGCTGGAGTCCACTTGAACACTGGCATCGAAAATCCGTACACCATTCAAGATTGTTTCATCTATAGCCTTGTGGAATCGTTCTCAAGAGTGACATTGACCAATACATGTCGTGCACCAGTATCTCCTAGAGCAAACAAACTACGTAAACCTCTCTTGTTGAATCATGCTTGCAAATCTTGATGTGTGGTGCGTCTATGGAAAACCTTCCCGATTAGTGCAAATTTGAATTACGTAGCAAAATGATCAACACCTTTCTTTTCAAATAGTATGATTGGTTTTACCATGCAACATGAGCATTTTTTTGGTTCAGTTTTGCGATTGTCAAGCACAAATATTGGATCATCAATGAAAGATTTGCTACATGCTCTAGGTGATAAATCCCATTTTCCATTTTGTGAGGACATAAAAGACGGGTAAAAGAGCGATTCTCAAACGGATAAAGCTTTGCTATGGGTGCTTTTAGGATTCCAATGAGATTTGCATTACTCGGTGTTGTAACCACTATTGAAGGCAAAGGCACACGATGAGCTTAATTCTGGGGCAGAAAATTAGAAGATATGGCC
The DNA here is from genome assembly GCA_946800315.1 of Misopates orontium. Taxonomy (NCBI): domain Eukaryota; kingdom Viridiplantae; phylum Streptophyta; class Magnoliopsida; order Lamiales; family Plantaginaceae; genus Misopates; species Misopates orontium. Next base: position 16,311,924 of record OX326948.1, read on the forward strand.
GGAAATGAGTATGGTGGAGCGTCCACGGTGTTTTCCACATGCATAGAATTGACATCCTTTTGTTGACCGTAAGAAGGGGAGAAAATCACATTTTTGGTGCCTTAACTTGGCACAAGTTCTTTTTTGGTGCCTTAACTTGGTACATCACTTTTTTGGTGCCTTAACTTGGCTTTTTTTTTCGATTTTGGTCCTCCGGTTGCGGTAATTTGAAAAAGTCGCCGGATTTTGACACGGTGGACGGAATTTGGGGATTTTGACTCAGTCAAAAGTCCACCTCAACCCATATGCCTACGTGGCACGCCATGTGGATCAATTATTAAAAAAAAAAAGGAAAACCAAATCGCTGAATTGAAAACAGCGATTCCAAAATTGAAATTGCAACTTCTAAAAGGAAAAAAACCAACGGTAAAACAAAACAAAAACAAACAAAAAAATAAAATTTGATAAAACCAAATCGTTGTTTTCAAAACAGCGATTCAAACACAAACAAAAAAAAAAGAAACGTTGCTTTCTTCTCCAATCGTTCGATGCCCAAAATTGGGGATTAAAACCCTAACCCAACCCATGAACCCTAATTCCTTTCTTCTCTCCAAATCGCATAATTCACTACAAATTTGACCTCATTAAGTTTAGGGTTTGGTAGATTAGCAGTTAATTGCAAGTTTCGAACCCCAACATGGGGAGATTCTTGAAGAATCAAAAAATTCGACCATCCTCCAAGCTACATGATCCCCCTCCAACATATGGTAAGTTCACTCTTTAGCACGCCAAGTTCATTACATTCTCGAATAGGACGAAAGGTAATTAGGTTGATTTTTTTGAGTTTTGACGTCAATTTTGCATCGCTGCACCATATTTTTTCTTTCTTTCTTTTGTTTTATTTTTCTTTTTTTCAAAATAATGCCTGCAAATTAAATCTTCTTGTGAGAATGTATTTTAATTTGTAATTTCATGTTGAGTTATACCATGAGTAGTTCCTCGTGAAGGAACAAAATGTGCCACAGGCCTTAGATAAATCTTCTATGCTCTGAAGAAAAGTCAGATTTGTGCACTTTTCCTGGTGTAATATAGTTACTGTTTACATAAATATTAGTTTGTGAATGATTCTGTCTTGTATTTATACATAGTTTACTTGGTGATCATCACTATTTTTTTAAAAGGGAATACTTCAGAGTGCACTTCATCAGTGTGGTTATTGTCTTTGTGAGATATATCTTCATGGCACTAAGTGTGTGAAGCACCTGTTTTTAAAAGGGACTAGTGTTTTGTACTGCTTCTGTGGTTTACAGGCAATTGACATCGATAAGTTAGCAAGCCTAATTTCTCTTTAGCTACAAAAGGAAGTGATGAAAAGTAGTAGACAGAGTGGAGTTACTTCACTAACTTCATGGTTGTTGAATTTTGAGAAACAGTTTTCCCTTCTTTTGGTAGGAAGATACACATTACAGAAGTTATATGTCACATTTAGACTTTCTAGAAGTTACACTTTGGTAGTAATAGGACTATATTCACTTTGATTATAATAGGTCTACATTCAGTAACTCTATATTCAGTTTGATTGTAATAGATCCCTAATTGCATGCCTTATTTTCAATTTCAGGAGTTTCCAAGGTGGTACTCACAGTTAAACTTCATTATGGTGGGAAATTCGTGTATGAGCCACAACTGGAATATGAAAATGGGAGTTTTTGTGTTGTGGATTGTGGAGGCCCAATTCATATAAGTGTTGAGGGTATTACCAAGTTATGTGAGGAAGTAGGTATGATCGTAGTGAAGGGGTTGTACCTCTTCACAGCGGACGTTGGTTTTAATCTTGTTGAAAACGATGATGAGCTCCAAAGACTCTTTTTATCTAAAATGTCTAGTAATTGCGAAAGGGTGATGGATGTGTATGTTAATTGTCTTGATAAAATGAAGAAGTGGAGGAATGTGAAGATGACGATGATATTGATGACAATTTAGAACCATTTGATGATAGTGATTGTAATCTGGGAAGTGATACAGAAAAAGGTCCTCGTGTCAATGAAGAGGCTGTTGATAAAATGCTTGATGCTAGCTTGAATGATCATGTGGCTCGTGACAGAAATAATCTTGAACCAGTTCCAACACCAGAAAGTGATAGCGAGGTTTCTAAATATGCTGATGAATCTGATTCGGGGGATGAGGATGTGGTGCATAGCGGTGATGAGTTGGTTAGTGAGAGGGGTTCTGATTCTGACGTTGTTGACGTAAGGTATCCTGTTTTTAATGAGGCCAATATTTTGAAACCCCAATTCGAGTTGGGCATGAAGTTTTGCTCAAAAAAGATTTTGAGAGAAGCTATTAACTTACATGCAATTAAAACCAAGAGGACTATCAAGATCATACAGAATGACAAACGAAGGTTATATGCGAAATGCATGGGAATAAAGTGCAGTTGGAGACTTAATGCTGTAAAGGTTGCTGGAGAGCAAGGCACTTTCAGAATATGTCTTTACCGCAAAAATCACAGGTGTTCAACTAATGATAAAGTTAAGAACTTGAAGTCAAGCTAGATTGCTAGGAAGTTCATAAAGTGGTTCAAGTCTGATCCAACTAGAAAGGTGAAAGGGTTTAGGCTTGATGTAAAAGAAAAACTTGGTTTGGAATTGTCGATGGCCCAAGCCTACAGGGCAAAGATTTATGCTTTGAAGCTCTTGAATGGTGACCCTACCAAACAATATGCTGCATTGTGGGATTTCACTGAAGAGGTTAAGAGGACAAGTCCTGGGTCAACAGTTATCCTGGGGATAGATAATGATATGGGTAGACCATATTTTGAGAGGTTTTACATGTGTCTTTCGGCATTGAAGAATGGCTTTAAATCTGGATGTAGGCCATTAGTTGAAGTTGAGGGGGCGCACTTGAAAGGGCCTCACAAGGGAGTGTTACTAACTGCGGTAGGAGTTGACCCTAACAACAATATTTACCCTATTGCGTGGGCCGTGGTGGAGAAGGAGAACGGGGATAATTGGGCATGGTTCTTGTCATTATTGCAGATGGATTTAAATATCAAAAGGTTTCAAGAATGGACCTTTATGTCAGACAAACAGAAAGGCCTCTTGCAAGCTTTTGATTCGATATTCCCAGGCGCAGATCATAGGTTTTGTGTGCGTCATTTGCACGGAAACTTTAACAGGGCTAGTTTTGCGGGTACGGCTTTGAAAGATGCCTTGTGGAAGGTAGCGAGGGCAACTACATTTAATCAGTGGGAGTGTAGAATGTACGAGTTGAGATCTTTAAATGAAGACGCTTACAGATGGTTTGATGATAAGCCGCCGCAACACTGGAGCAAATCCCACTTCAGTCCTCACCCAAAATGTGATGCTCTTTTGAACAATGGTTGTGAGTCATTTAATTCTTGTATTTTGGATGTTAGGGACCAACCGATTCTGTCAATGTTACTATGGTTAATGCAGTATGTTATGAGTAGGCACCAAAAGAATAGAGACATGGCAAAGGAGAAATGGAGGAGAGATTGGTGTCCGAAAATTAGGGATTTAGTGGAGAAGTCAGCTGACTCGCATGTGAGAGCCCGTACTCCTTGCAAACCCATGGATGATGTTTATTCAATAGATTGTTGCAACGGGGAAGTCTGGACTGTTAATATCACGAAACATACATGTGGTTGCAGAAAATGGGATTTGACTGGGATACCGTGTGTCCATGCCGTTAGTGTTATTTAGGCTCAAGGGTTGGATGTTTGGGATTTTATAAATCCGTATTATAGTGTCCGGAAGTACTTGGATGTCTACAATCATGCGGTGATGCCATTGAATGGGAGAAAGGAGTGGAAGAAAACTAATTACTTTCCTACTTTGCCACCTACGTATGGAAGAGATGTGGGTAGGCCTGAGACTGCAAGGAGGCTAGAGCCAGATGAGCCTCGCACTAAAAAGAAAAGAAAGTGTCGAGGCAAGCCACTAACGACATCTGTTAGCAACTCACAGAGGCTAAAAAGAGCTCAGAAGACTGTAAAGTGTGGGTACTGTGGGGTTCAGGGTCATAATGCGAAGGGTTGTGCAACGAAAAAGCGGAATATCCCTGCTGGGAAGAGTGGAGCTAATATTGGAAGTGGAATGACGGCTACAGAAACCATACAACACACAATGATGGAGATGGATACTCCGTTTTGTAGTTATGGTGCTCAATCTTCACAGAACAATACCAATTCAAGTGTAAGTGTTTAAACCGCATTTCATTGTTTATATTGCAAGTATTCCTTTCTCAAACATTTGACTATGTAATGTACAGAGAAATGCAAGCACTGTACCTGTCAAGAAGAAAGGTGTCCCCACTACCGCAGCCAGCCCACCACTAGTTATTTCTCAGTCTAGCTCTTCGTGCAAAGAGGTAATAGTCTAGCTCTTCGTGCAAAGAGGTAATGGTTTATATCATGGTTTGATGCTTATTTGTTGATATCGATTTGACTCATTTGTGGGCTTGTTACAATGACCTATGTAGAAAAGTAGAGCCACAACACCACATCAAGTTGACAAGTCATCTCAAAGCACATCTGCGGCAAGCACCAAATCTGGGCCTAGTCAGAACAAATCTTTTTCCAGTCAGGTGCGTACTTAGTAATTTACAATAAGAGTATGCATATTTCAGCTTGTGTAGTCATATTTTATTATTTTTGTTTGTTTTATATTTCAGAGTAAACCATTCAAGGCGCCCGGTAGTGCATTAAAGGGCGGTGTTCCACAAATAGCTCAACAGGTCCAAAATGCAAGTGGTAGTAGCCATGGTAGCACCGTGCAAAAAATCAATAATACTTTCAATACGCTTGTGTTGAATGTTGATAACATGGGAAGCATGGGTGCTTTTGGAGGGCATGTTGAAATTGGCCCGTCACCACAACCCAGAACTTCACTTCCAGATGTAGTTTTAACACCAGGACCCTCAATTGCTCAGCAGATACAGGACGCTACCGGTACTAAGCGTGCTAAGGTGGTTCAGAAAATCAACAACTCTGGGAACACAATGCTTTTAAGAGTGGGACAGACCAAGAAGAAAGAAGCCACCTAAATTGCCTTGAAAATTTTGAACAATTTAGGTTGCTTTTACCTTGAATGTTGGTTTGTTACTTGTCTCTTGATTAAATACATTGTCTGTTGTTTATGAATTTTAGTTCGCGTGGCACTTTAGTTTTATGCTTAAGAGACTTTGTTGTTTGTGGTGTTATTTTTGTTCATGTGGGATTGTTAAGAAACTTTTGTTTTTTGGCACTTGAATGCTATGAGACTTTGTTATTTGTGATGAAATATTTGAATGTCTTTTGGTTGCGTACTGCTTTCTGGAATTGGCAATAGTGTGTGTGAAATTGTAACTGGCAGCATAGGTGTTTGGATATTGAGATACAAGCAAAATTTGATGATTCATAAGGAGTGGTCGTTTTTGTTTATTGATTCTGTTGAATGTCTAGATATAGGTTGATGTTCTCAGGCAGTTTGTGTGTTTTGTTGGAGTGTCATGTATATATTTAGACCATTTATTTGATTTTATCTTTTCTGTTACTTGTACCATAAAGAAAATGCACAAGTAGATATCATGTTTTGCAGTATAGCAAAGAAGAAAATAGAAAATATGCCACGATGTTGAATTCAATGTATTTGTGTAAGAATTAGTTCTGTTTTTTGTTATCTTATATTCATCAGCTCTATGTCCAGACTATTGTTATTTGTTCAAGTTGCTCTACTATAGAGTGCTTATTTTTGAATCAATGTGTGGGGGTCTGTTCTTGACTTGAACAAATATATCTTATATCTTATATCTAATCGCTTCTCTTTATTATGCTTCTGATGTATAAGAACTGATGTCTTATTTTTTGATAAGCGTTAGAACTGCGTGTGTAAAGTTTTGCAGTCCATGCAAAACAATTTTTAGAGTGTGTCTGAGTTTAAAAAATGTCTGGTGGCAAGCTATGGTTGTTGTGTTGCCTTGCATTTGCAGATACAACTTTATAAACATTATATGGAACTAGAACATTTTTTGGGCTGAAATATCAATGGCACTTGCCACAATGGTTAACCATTAGTTCTTGGGTTTGATGTAATTGTGTGACTGCATTAATATCATTAAGTTAGGTTCTGTTACTAATGGTTTCTTTGATTGTTATGCATTCTTTGATTGTAATGGTTTCTTTGATTGTTATGCTAAATTCTTGAGTTAATAGTATTGGAAGCTCTGTGACTGTTTCTTATGTTTCTTCACCATTCTCCTTTGAAATAGTCTATCCATCACTCAGAAGTAAGTTCTTTGATGCAATAGTTTGAGGTTATAGAGCTTGGTGACCAGAACAAGTTTTTACTGTTTCATTTGTCTGTATGCATAGATTTTTAGTGTTTCAGGATTTCTCTCGACTTTCTAAAATGTTAAAGTCTGCCCATAGAGTTCCAATTCTTCTGAATAAATCCTGTGATGTTGTCTTGAACTCAGTGTTTGATCTTACTTTCCTTTTTTCTTTAAAGTGCCTCAATGAACTCTGTAAGTTGCTTGCAAGGTTATCTCTTATTCTTCAAATTAATGTGGATTTTATATGTTTCACTCTACCTGCAGCTGCTACGCATGCAAATCGAACATTCATGATACCAACTCAAATTTGATTCCAGAGATAATTTATTTCCATGAACCATAACAGTTCAATATTGAGAAAGAGCATAATCAATCAAAATTTTGCATATTATTTATTCCAATAAATCACAGTTGTTCAATATTAAGAAAATGCATAATCGATCGAAATTTTGCATATGTTGGAGACATACTAGTAGAGAACAAAATGATTACATTTCCACATCTAACTAAATTATCTAAATATTGTTTAGGGAGATGGGAAAAATTGGCTTCGTTTGATGAAAACATTCACATTTACACAGATAACATACGTTAGACACGCCTGAATGTTAGACACCCCTGAAGCTTAAGACATAAAAATACAGGGATTTAGAAACAACAAAAAAACATAGAATTGAAGATTCAACTGTTCAAAAGGCATCAATTAGCAACGATTAATCTACACTATACGTATTAACAAATATCTATTGCATACTAATTAGCAAAAGAAAAGGAAGAACTCAACTTACTGTGCAAATTTTTGGGAAATAAAACTAGGGCTTGGCCGCGAACTGACTCGACTCCTCAACACCTGGACGGAATCTTCGAATATGTAGTGAATTATGCGATTTGGAGAGAAGAAAAAGAATTAGGGTTCATGGGTTGGGTTAGGGTTTTAATCCCCAATTCTGGGCATCGAACAATTGGAGAAGAAAGCAGCGTTTTTTTTTGTTTGTGTTTGAATCGGTGTTTTGAGTTTTATCAAATTTTATTTTTTTTGTTTGTTTTTGTTATGTTTTACCGTTGATTTTTTTCCTTTTAGAAGTTGCAATTTTCAATTTTGGAATCGTTGTTTTCAATTCAGCGATTTGGTTTTCCTTTTTTTTTTTTTTTAATAATTGATCCACATGGCGTGCCACGTAGGCATATGGGTTGAGGTGGACTTTTAACTGAGTCAAAATCACCAAATCCCGTCCACCGTGGCAAAATCCGGCGACTTTTCCAAATTGCCGCCACCGGAGAACCAAAATAAAAAAAAAGGCAAGTTAAGGCACCAAAAATGTGATTTTCTCGTAAGAAGGGGCTACCCCAAATTTTTTCAAACACTTTTTTTCGAGAAGTGTTCAGACACAGATTTTGAGGCCGAATTTGGAATGGGGGGGGGGGGGGGTTTGGTGTCAATATAATTGAAATAGTGCGCCAAAAAAATTGCCTCTGGCCTCGACTCTGGCGTTGTCTGATCGGTGTAGGACGACGCCAGATGGAGCTGCACGGGCATGCCTCTACCTGCGCTCATGTGCGCGTTCGTGTGCGCAGGACCGGACACTGGCATGCCTACGCGTGGGTGAGATGGGCAACCTGTGGTGTACTTAATGCTCTCGTTGGGCAGCCAATTTAATGCACCAAATTGGGCGAGTTAATTGCCTTGAGGGGGTACGTCCAAGAGATATGGTGGGGTGACTTGGGTTGGCCCTTTGACCGCCGTTTCACCACCGCTGACCATTGCTGACTATTGTTGAAATAACTAAATTTCTAGTGGTTTTAAAAGGAGAGACGAGATAGACTCAATGGCCCGATTGAATTTCTCAAACTGACTCTGGGTTTGCAGGAAATTGAAGTCAAAATTTTTGCCCAAATATAAAAGTTTGTAAAAGTTCAATTACGACCGGATGAATTTATACGAAATCACCTCCAATGTGCCAAACCTCAAAAATAGATCGAATAGATTAGCCAAGATTAAGTTGAAAATCGAGCAAAATAGAATGAGAATGAAGAACTTAAAAAAAAAAAAAATACAATGAAAAGAAGGCAAGGATGTGGCGTTAGGCCGGTGGGATTATGTCCTCCGGCGTAAGGCCATCGAGAAAGTGAAGAACTACCCTTCAAACTCCATGGCTAAATTTCTAAAGAGAAGGAATAGTGTTTTTGTAGAAATAGAAAATTCTCATTGTTATTGTGTAACACCATACACCAAAAAATCAAGTTCTTCGTATCGATCTCGCATTTCAGATGCATGTTATGGTCATAAATAGTAATAAGATCACTTGAAATCAAACAAGACAAATACTAATTAAGTATGAAGTTACATAAAAAAGACTCCACATTACTCTCAAATTACACAAAACCTATCAAAAGTAATACTCAACTTAATAAAAAATTATTAACAAAGTTTTTTTATTTTTATTTTTTTATGCCTTTGGACGAAACGCACTTTTCCACGCCTATGATGATTTCACTTCACCTCATATCACCATTTCCCGCATCTAAAACTGTTGAAACCGAACTCAGTAACAACAACAACACAAAGTCAGTCTTCTCAAGCACCAATTGAAAAAAGTAAACCCCAAAACAAATCACACAACACACAGTCACCTCAAATCGATCCGATCTGCCGACGATAATGAGGCGGCGCGATTCGTACTCCTCCGGCACGGCGTCGGCGTAAACTGAAATGCAGTCAGACAATAGCAACAATAATAATCACTCAGCGACGCTGCCATTTCCGGTGAGTCCATTGCTTCTGTTGTACGCTGGCGTCGATTCAGGCGGAGGAGGAGGAGGATTCGAATTGTCGAGGTACTTGTTCCTAGGATCGCTCCTCTTGTCCCGCGAAGGAGGCGGTATGGACTTGTCCAAGGTCGGAGAGAAGATCTTCAGCTCCGTTCGTTCCGCGCGCTCCCTCGGCCTCCTCCCTTCGCCCTCCACTCGCCCTGAGGTAATCAGAGCATGGAATGGGTTTAAGATGTATGAATGGATGTTTTTGAGTAGATTGAGTTTTAATCACTGGTGGTTTTGTGTTCTAATTAGTACTTGATTTGAATGGTGGTAAGCCCCTAAATTAGGAGAGATTATTAGGTGCAACTGCTGCACGATGAGCTGGTGCAGCAAGTTGGTTATTAGTGTACATTAGGATGCTGATCACAATGTGTTTGAGTGTGTTCAGTTGATTAGAGTAGGTACAGAGCTGGTGAGCTTGAAATGGGATAACTTGTTTCGTTTCCAGGATTTTGATTTGATGGCACCAAAAGAGCTTATAGAATGGTTCCAGCTTTTTAGGAGTTTTGGGTCAATGAGTAACCATTGGTAGTGGATAATTTGTTATCATTCTCTGATTCTGGTGGTTAATCTTGTCTTAAGACAGATTCTTTTGTATGTATTTGTATGCTGTTTTTCTTAAGCGGAAAGGATTTCTTGTATTTTAGATTGAAGTAGTCTTGACTATCGGGGAGTTCCGGGCTTAATTCTGACTTTCTTACTGCAACTATTTTTGCAAGCAGGTTCCAGCACGTGCTGCAGCAGCAGCAGCTGTAGCCCGAGTTCTTGCAGGACTACCTCCACATCAGAGGCACAGTCTGTCATGTAGTTCGGAAGAATTAAGTTCAATATATGGTAGCAGACCTCAAGGCCCACCTGTGGATGAGCTCGAGGAAGAATTTTATTTGGAGGTCATCTATTATTTGACATAATAGCATCTGGTTTTTCTTTGACCCAGGCATTGATGACTCTAGGAAAAAGAAAATCACTTTTTGCTATCTCCCTAATTGAATTTATTTTCAATATACACAATAGTTTTCTGCATTTAAAACTTACGAGATGGAATCATCCTTCTTGCCATAACCACATTAGTGGGTGCATCAGGTCTTCTGCTTGGATATGCGCTATGAAATTTTGGATATAAATTAGGTGTTGGACATCATATTTCATTGTTTGGGGGGACATCAGATTCTGATATGTTATTGTGCATTATTCATGAAAAAAATGCTTGACTTGTCCAAAAACATAATATCTTGTTAATTATTTGTATGTATATTGTTGGAAGAATATATATAAAAATGTAAATGCGTAATCTCTCTACAAATTCGAGCTTCTAGATGAGATGACAATTCAATATGCTATCTACCCACTTGTCAAACAATTATCTGGTGTCAGGCGTAGCACAAAAGATTACAGCCTGTTTGATTGGGGGTGTGTTGTAAATTAGATATCAAAATATAAATGTCTCTCCAAAAGCTTGAGCTTTTAGATGTGACGCCAAATCAATATATATCTATATCTATATCTTTTTGATTGTATTTGTAGTTTAGCAATGTCTATAATTCCATAATAAGCAATGTCTACAATTCCATATTAAGCAATGTTAATTTTTATGCTCCATTTTCACAAACTGATAGGAGGTTTTCTTTGTAGCATGGTGGTGCTGTGTTTCAGATTCTGGTTACTCTACCTATTTAACGTAAAATCAATTTGGTTGTTGATTTCTTTTCTTTGAATTGGCAATACGATTTCTCAGTTATTTCCTGTCTATATGTTGTTTGATTTGCACTTCTTTGCTGGTGCTTATATGCATGCGTATTAAAACTATTGTGATTTGAACGGGTGTTTTTGATTTATCTGCATTCTACTTCTTCAGAGCTCTGTTCTATACGAACCTTGCTATTGATAAAAATTTCTGTTAATTTTGTGCTTTCAGGAGTTTGATCCTGTTAGGCATATTCTAGAGCAGATTCCATCAGAAGAAACTGAACCAGCATACTATGAGGAAAAGGTATTCTATTTTGTTGCTTTGCTCGCTCTATATGTAGGCTTGCTTATGTTGTGTTTCTTAGTATGATTGCTTAGGCCTGCTCCTTTTCTTAAAATGGAGTAGTTATGGTAGATAATACTTTATCAGGATAAAATATGAATGATTAATATTGGAACATTTAAAATTTTGTCAAATGTATTTCTCCATTTGAATACATAAGTTCTATGGATAATCACGAACATGAAATGGAGCTATCTTTATTATGCTCACGTTCATTATGCCAAAACTTTCACAATTTTCTATTATGAGAAATGTAGAAGGGGCCCGGGAACCAGTATTACTTAGATATCACAAAGAAGGTAAATGGACAGGAATGAAGTGAGAAAGAGCAACTATGTATTATATATTTTGTACACAAGATAGTTAATTTTTTTTTAATTAGATTATGTTATTGATGGTGTTAATTTTATTTGCTCGGTGAGTTCTCCCCAGTGTCAACTCTTGAACTTGAGGTTGTTCAGAATAGAGAAATAAAAAACATTTTTCTTCGTATTAATGCTCGATATAACGTATAAAGAGTACATTATATACAACAAACCGTAGCTACAGAAAAGGAAACTACCAAAAACAATATTAAGTAGACTTCTTAAACAATATTAAATTACATGACTACTGGGATATCCTAATAAAACGGGAAGTCAGTCAATCCGCCTAATTAAAGATACTATAGAATCTCCTAAAAAAGGTATTTTATACATGTACTATATATTACGGATCCTGGCTTTCCACATTCCCCCTCAAATTGAGAATAGGGATTCTCTGTTCCCAGCTTGGATACAATACTATGAAATGTTAAACTACTTAATCCCGTGGTAAGTAAATTCATAATTGGCCATGAGTAGACACATAAGGTGTATTAGTTATCCCGCTCTCAGACTTTCCCCTGATAAATTAACACATAAGGTGTATATATTAATCCGCTCTCAGCTTGGGTACACACCCCTTGAGCCATTGCTCGGAACTCTGCCAACGCACTAGACTGTGCTACCAAACTTTGTCTCTTATTTTTCTAGGTCACAAGAGTCTCATTTTACCTCCTGTCCTCAATTGACACAACACACTCGACTTCGCATATGCCTCAAGTACTAGACCTCCATAGAATATAACTTTTTTTACTACTAACTTGAAAAGGTACCCGATTAAGTTCACACACTTCACAATGAAAACTTCAATATCTATCCTTTAAAAGAAAAGTAAACAAAATTTGAAGAGTCCTAAATGAAGAATGGTTAGTCGGGGATGGTAAACCTTTTCTTTTTATTGGATGTGTAGTGAAATCAAAAGACTGACTTAATTTGCCCTCAGTATTTCTTGATTGGCTTGGTGATTCGAGGCAGTAGAGTGCATCTTTGTTACTAGCATGCCCAATCAATCTTCTCGAACCCTTGTCCTCAATTACACAAGAACTATAATGAAACACCACATTGCACTACAAATCTCGAGTGAGGCTTTTAATAGAGTTAGGTTTTGTGGACAATCTTGGCTCATGGAGAACATTTTCAAGATCAGTGATGGGCTCATTTTGACATCTCCTACACTTGCTATAGTAATTAAAGAACCATATGCTGTAGCTATTTTCCTATTACTTGGACATGGGGAGTATGTGAAGAAATAATTTGGGGAGTGAGTCATATGGTTGGTAGCTCCCAGATTGATGATTCAGGAGCTGACAAAGTTTGTTTCTGAGACGTTTATCCAATAGAGAATAGAAACTCACCTGAATACGGCAGTGAACACGAACCTGAAGGTTTTTCAAGGTTGTCAATAGGAGATCTCACCCTCTCGAGCTCTTCCTGGTTGAGACCAATTGGCCCCTTTCGCGCTGCTTCAGTATATTGTGCCATAGTGACCTTAGCCTGGCCATTGTTTCTCGCCGTCTCTCCTTTCTATCCCTGTTCTCCGTTTGAAGGTTTTCTATGAAGCTTCCACACCTTTGTATGTGGTGCCTTCTTACTTAAAGTTCAATGCTATCCTTGCTTTTATACTTCTGAGGTTTGTGTTGTACATACGCTTTTTGACCATTCATGGTTGAATTATTCATACCACTAGCCACCATAGCGAAATTGTAGATGCTTTTTGGTTCACGTATCAGCAGTCTTATGCTTTCTTCACCTCAAATGAGCACCAGCACGTTATTAAAACATGGGGTTTCTTGCTCGCCAAGGATCTGGATTCTAACTTGGTCAAATTCTGGTTTTAGTTCAGCTAGAAAGTCAATTCTTTCTTGCTCAATATAGTCCTTCGGAACAACGACATCTTTGGAGCATGTAGCTTTTATCACGCTGCAGAAAGTATTGCTGATTCCCTTTCTCCACCGATGTGATTTGGTTTATATTATTTGTGGGTCTGTTCCTACAGGCTTTTAAGTTACACTGTGCTTTTTCCATCTTACAGACACAAGCAGTTATTGATATTTGATATCCAACGGTTACATACTGCATTCTAGTCCTTTGTGCTTTTCCAATATTCACATGAACCCTTTATTGCTCATTATAAGGTCTTGAGGAGTTGTGTCTGGTTTTTATTCTGTCAAACAGTGCTTCCATTTGTTACCATAATATAAGTTTCTTGTAAATCCGTTTCTATATCAATCTGCCTTGCATTCTTTTGTAGGCTGCTCTTCGACTAGCACAACTGGATAAAACTTCAGAGTGCTTGTCACGCCATGTCATGGAGCATCATGAAGAAATGGGTCAGTTACATTACTGTATCCCCTTAAATTTTATGTACTGTGGGGAAGTTCTTCAAACCATATATCCATACTCTAGCATCTGTGTATTAAGTAGCCATCTTGCTAATGTTAATATATTTTTTGCATTTGTATAGTTTCTACAGTTGGTTGTGTTTCACTCTGAGTCATAATTTACTAGAGTACTGTTGGAATCTCATGCAAGGTTCTACAAATATGAGAGTTGTCCACTCAGCTTCCAGAATGATTGTGACAATGAAGGATCTTTGAATGATTTCTTTTTCAAATATCAAACTCTACCTTTTGTCCAATGTTGGTTTACTAACTTGTGTGCAGTAAAGCTTCTTTAATTGAAAGTTCTGAACACCATTTGCTTGTCTTGTAGCTTTATCTTTCATATGCAACTAACAGTCTCCTGTATCTGCATATGCATATAACTCGGAACAGTTTTGCCTGCTTAACCCTATGTAGTATCACATTAGTTAGTTAGTAACTTCATAGCACTTTGCAGTTCAAACTGTTCATCTTTGATTTGTCAACTATGCACATACTTACAGCAGGTAGATGAGCAGAGGGTTGGTATCACAGTCTTTTTTCCCTATGGAAGAAAAATAAACTAAGAATTTGAAAGTCTTAAGAGGAGTATGAAATAGATCTATCTATTGTTTGGGTTTGCCAATATCCTGAAGGCATTTTTTGGTTTAGGGATAATACATCTACCCCTGAGGGTTGGTCTAATTATGGATCTCTCACTTAAGGTTTTAATAATTAAATACCTCTTGAAACTTTAAGAACATGAAAAAGAAGATGCTTATCTCTAGTATTTTTCAAACTTAAAGGTTTTCTCTTTAAGATACAAATTTTGTAATACTTTCTGGAGATAAAAGCATCAAAGCCTCATACTATACCCCTATTTGCAAACTGTCCTCCAACATTTCAAAAATAGAAAACTCCACCCAACCTCTGCAGAAGTGTGCAGGTTGCCCGTCCAGTCAGTTGACCGGCTTAAGTTTTTCACCGGAACTTGAAGCCTAAATATGAGGTTCATCACGAGTTAACCCTAATTTTAATAAAATGCCCTCTTTCCTCTTCAATTTTTGTTATATTTTCTTAATTTCCAAACTCTAATCTTCAATAATTCAATTATGGTTTAAAGATTAAGAAAATATGAAAGGAAAAGAGGGAGTTCTTTTGAAACTGGGGTTAAAATCGAGATGAACCCCTATCTACACGCTCCAAATTCCGGTGAAAATTAGCTTTTTAGCAAAAAGTTTCCATGGGTTAGTTTACCGAGGACAAAGTGCACACTTTTTGAAAAGTCGGGGCAAGTTTCTCCTTGTTAAAGAATAGGGGGCAGTTTTCGAGTCGGGTTATGGGGGTTTGATGCTGTTTTCCCTTCTTTTTATTTTAAATATAGGGGTGTTTCATAATTACTCACATGATAAGAGAAGTTTCTGTATATATACCAAAACCCAGGGCCTGAATATCCCTTTTATTTAATTAGATTTTTTCTTCAACGTATTTATGCAGCGTGAACTTATCTGTGTGGCTGTGAATTCATTACGGCAGTAATTTTGAAGGCTGAAATTGTTGATGTGATACTCCATAATTGGGTTAATGAGGTCAGGTATCGGGGATAATCTTAATGGTATAATTTTTGGTATAAAATGTGACATCTTCAAGTTCTGATCAAACTGTAATTTCACCAGCATGGCACCTTTATGACTTGGTAGTTCATTGGCTACCAAATAGAGGGGCTTCTTCTTAATGCGTCGTATCCTTATGTCATGGTCATGTCTAAGTCAATATTCCATAACAGGTAGAAGTCCACTTACAAAGCATCAGTATTCAGTGGGGATCAGTGGGGATGAACTTTGTTGAGTTTGTTTCATTCTTTCATTTTCTTCGCTTTGATATGTGGGTTGACTGGCTATATACTTTCCTGATTTCAAATCACATTCTTATCATCATGCCTGGCATTTTTATGATGCACAAGTGTGCTTGATCTGAAAATATTCGCGTTCAGACCTGTATCCTTGAGTGGGCAGAATGTATCAGTCTGATATATCTTCTTTGCTTCGTTATGTGGAGTTTATTGGCTTTCCTTTCCCAAATGCAATCATACTTTTTTCACCCTCAGTGGCCTTTTCACGTGGTTTATGGTTTAGCTTATATGGAAACTTCCGCAGTCCTCTATTTTCTGAGTTTTAATTGGTTGTTTCAGTGAAAGGGATGAATCTGGTAAGAGAATTAGAGAAGGACTTGAAGATTGCAAATGTTATTTGCATGGTAAGCAGGTGACTCTTTTATGATTGAACTTGGCATTTAGAGTAGTTTAGATTTGGATGCTTCGCTATGTGTTTTGTGAACATATATGCTACACTCAGCTTTTGTTTGGTTATCTGCACTGGACTCTAAGAAGTGTTTTCAGATACGAGAAACGCTTATTCGTTCATTTTTGTGTTCCCTATTTGCTTCTACTCTTTGAGACCATGATCCGGTAACAACTTATTTGTGTTGCTTTATCTGCCCAGTGGGCCGATTTTTCACTACCAGATCAGAAGTCCTGCTAAAAGCTCCGCATGCCAGAGATGTAACGAAGTCCTATACACATAGATACATACATACATACGTACATACATATTTATGCAGTTTTCCGCCATTGCTTAAGAGTAATGCATTATGATCTTAATTGTTACGTATTTGGTCTGGGATCCCAAATGCTTATATGGGGTTTTCATATGGCATTAGGCTCTTTCATCTTAACACTAGCGTTGAGCGTGGGTTTAAGAAGTCATGAATGTTGTCACAGCCAGCCTCCCAGTTGTTATGTGTGGTGCGAGTGGTATTTCGTGCTGATCACTAAACAATCGATGGTTAATTTAGTTTTTAGTGGCAATTCAAGTCAATTGTTTGCATTGCTTAGAGTATCACATCATCATATTTACGTTTTTGTCGAACGAATGGGAGATCTTCAAGACTTGGTGGAATCATTTCTAGATCTAGTAGTCGAAAAAGCTTGTTCCCTAGAATGAAGATGTTTTTGCCATGCATAGCCACTACTGCAATCTCCGCCTGAGCTAGGTTAAGTCAGCACAAAATCAGCCTGCATAAATGCTGGCTGCTCAGCGTGGTGCATTGTTATAATCTTATTTGCAAGGTTTGATATTTGCTTTGACATTGGTGAATTAAATGCTTATCTGTTGTTCATATGGCTTGTGACTCTTCAACATTAACACTAAGTTTTGAGGCTGCATGACCTTGGCTGTCCCAAATAGCATGGTTGTTTTCTCTAGGTCATATAAGTTGCTAACAAAATAGAGTAAACATTACGAGGAATGATGAGAATTATTGTGAACGCTCGCTATTGGTAAAACATGCCCACACACGTTCTTAGATGTGGAAATGGGTCCTCTGTTTAGTTTTCTGCAATTAAGGTTATAATTATACTTTGGTTTACATAATTGCAGAATGGGCGAAGGCACCTTACCTCGTCAAGGAATGAGGTGTCAAGAGATCTCATTGTTACAACAAATTCTAAAAAGAAACAAGCCCTTCTGGTAATCTTTCCCCCCCTGAATGTTTAGCAATTCAGTACCCAGCTCCCAGTATTCTAATGCATTGAGGATTTTGAGTTGGTTGCACATGTTTTGAAGGGAATGACACCCCTTTCTTTTGTTTATTATGATGAAGATGTTAAGGTGTAATGGTTTCAGCATCAAGCTTCCATTTTCCAGGGTTCAAATTGCCTTTTCAGTTCTTCCAGATTGTTATCAGAAAAATTGAAAGATCAAACATTATTTGTTGATTTCTTTTTGATCTTTAAAGGCTTCAAATCTGTTATGCTAGTGAACATATTTTTCTTGTAAATGCTGGTTAAACATGATACAGTGATGTAGCCAATCTCTTTTTTGGAATATCAATTGCTGAATGAATTATCAATTATTACAAATTGCTGAATGAATTGTTGATTTCTGCCGAGTTTCTGAAATTCCAAACGTTTTTAGTGAAGCGAAATGATAAAGTATGGCTTGATTTGCATATATATGGAATAACTGAGAAAATGTTATCATTGCATTATCTGCATCTAGAAGCAATCTGCAACTCCGACTGTAATAAGAGGAAATAAATGTGACACTAATTGCAAATGTTTCCATTAGTTACCTCCATTATAAATATTTTTTGATCCACAGCTAGATAGGGACTTTATCTGTTATTGACTTAATTTATTTTTTAACCTGCAGGACTTGATCCCCATCCTTACCGAGCTTCGTCATGCAGTTAGCATGCAAATGGCTCTCGAAACTTATGTTGAGGAAGGGAATTTTTCTAAGGTAATAATTCTCCTTTTCTTTTAGATTCTTCATGGAGGGTCTTTCCAGCGGCTTCTTTCTTTTTCATTTTTCTTTTCAAGGAGAGATATGCGCCCCCCTGCATACTTTATTATTCATGTGCAGTCCCAACAGTTCTGCTAAATATGTGGACCCATACATTTTCAGGCATTCCAAGTTCTATCCGAATATTTGCAGCTTCTGGATAGTTTATCAGATCTTTCAGCAGTGCAAGAAATGAGTCGTGGTGTTGAGGTACAAATTTTCAGCAATCACATATAGCATTTCCTGAATCACATCACATAAAAAGATTTTTTCATTATTTATGGATGCATGTTCTCCATTCGTTTGTTATCCTTCATTTGTTATGTATATAAATCTACATACTCTAGTTCTGATGTTTCACTTTTGCAATTCCTCTTCTTTTCATCTCTGTGGAATTAAGTCATTGTTCACTTGTTCCAATTATCAATTCAATGCAGGTCTGGTTGGGAAGAACTCTTCAAAAGCTGGATTCACTTCTTTTAGAAGTGTGCCAGGACTTCAAAGATGATGGATATCTCACTGTTAGTATGCACTAGCTTTATACGTTGTGAAGATTTGTAATGATATTTGAGACTTAGTTACTAGCTTATACTCTTTTAAGATCGCCCTTTATACATGACTTCCTCATGTTCCTCATTCAAACATTATAGAGGATCATTAAGGATCTTTTCAGTTGGTGATAGTCTAATTTTTTCCTTATTGATGCATAATCTTTGGTAACTTGAGTGTCTCACTTTGTCCAGAATTAGGCACAAGCTGTTCCCACCAGAAACATCTGTTACATTCGTTTAATGTGTGATCCCTTCATATGTTGGTGAAGACTGCTTCTTTCTATTCTAGTTTTCACTTGGATTTCGTTTTTGAAGTAATGAATAGAATGCATCCATCCATCTATGAAATGAAGAGTAAGTTCTGGAATGTTGAGAATTTCCTGGTATATTTCACGACAAGGGGCACATAAACGGTTCTTTAAAAGCATTACAAAATACTTTTCGGGCTGATGACAGTTAAATACAAGTTGTCCTTTGAGAAGTGGGGGTATGTCTTATCAGATAATAATATATGAGAAAAACATATATTTTAAGTGAAAAGAAGTTAGTAAAGCAGCAAATGATGAATCATATGCTATAAATCTTTCTGTAATCTGACCCTTTATCTAACTACATGTACATAACCTTTGCTTTGGTGCAAATTTAATCTATTAGACTTGTTTGCAGGTGGTCGATGCGTATGCTCTAATTGGTGATGTTTCTGGTTTAGCTGAAAAAGTACAGAGCTTCTTTATGCAGGAGGTTCTCTCTGAAAGTCACTCTGCATTGAGGACTATCTTGCAGGAGGTCTGTTTTCTTTTCTTTTTGATGTGTGTTAGTTTATGCACTAATGGTATATTGGATTGGAGAAGACTTCAATTGGCAAAAGGTAGGTAAGCAAGGTGTTACCAAAAAATTATTGTATAATCATCAACCTCATTGTGACAATACTACTTCATTACTAAACATCATTAGAGCTTGTTGGATTTGCAGATAAATGATGTAAAATTACGAGTCCTTACTTGAGTACATATATGATTAATCAGAAAAACATTATTATGCTTTTAAAACTCTGCTAGTTTATTTGCTAGTGTAGCAAAACTTGGCAGCCAATTTGGCTAGCGTGCATGCACCCTTTTACATTACGTAGTACTAAAGAAATTCTAAAATCAGAAAGGAGAGAAAAGACAGCAAGAAGAGTTACAGGTTAATCCACAACTTAGATATAAACCACAGATCTGGTAAAGGTAAGTTCAGGGTTGGAGCCAATGAAGCACGTGCAATATCTCTGATCCAGGGTGTCCAGGAACATTGTGGATACCTTTAGAATTCCTCTGAATCCACAGTAACATGCTTGAGGATTATTGTTTTGGTATGTATAATTGTAAACAACCAAAAACATTTTTGAGACACTTTGGAGGCGTGTGAAACAATTTTTAACGAAACTTGATCAAGACGTTTCTAGTATATTCCTATAGAAGTAATGGGTAAAAAGCATGAAGCTCCTGAACTATAGGGTGATTTGCAAACTTGCCCCAAATCTATCAAAAGGAGAAATCTGCCCCCCCCCCCCCCCCCCAAATCTATTTCCAAAATCCGCGAAATGCCCCTGGTCAACTTTTAGGTGGAATGTTTTGGCGGAATTTGAAGCCAAAACACGGGGCTCATCACGATTTAATCCCAATTTCATTAAAAAACTATTTTTCCCTTTAGTTTTATCTCAATCCCCATAATTAGGGCTTGGAAATTAATACAGAAAAATAAGTTTAGAAAATTAAGAAACATAAAACAAAAATTGAAGGGCAAAGTAGGCGTTTTTACTGAAATTGGGGTTAAATCGAGATGAACCCCATGTTTATGGTTCAAAATTCGGCAAACAAAACTTCCCAACGGAAAGATTCCACCAAAAAGTTGACCATGGGCATTTATTGCACATTTTTGAATATGTTGAGGGGCATAAATCTATTTTTTATAAGTTTTTGGGTAGTTTAACCATTTCTCACGGGGTTTGACAATTTTTAGTCTAAAATAAATATTCATTATTGGTGAAAAAATATTTCTATCCTCAGTTTGCAGTCAAAGAAAATGTTGAAATCTATCCCACATCACGTGGAAATGAACTCAGCCCCTGTACATTAATGATCTCCCCTCTGTCTTTCATAAAGCCTTTTAGATGGGACGTGAAGAGGCTCTAAGTTTCTATATGGTATTAGAGCCTACCCAAGGAAAAATTATTTTATGCAACCGTTGCATTGATGACGTGGTGCAACCGATGGACGAGATGATAATATATTTGTAATTTGATTTACACCAATAACCAACTTCTTGTGCTATCTCATCATGCAACAGTTGCATGAAATAATTCCTCCTACTAACTTGATGATGAGTTTGCCTACTACACCTACATATAAGGATCCGATGATCATTCACCCCTACACATGCGGAGGTGTTTGCACATCTCCTGGGAATGAACTTGGACTTTTATATATTAATGGTCTCCTCCTCTCCCTCTAATAAGGCCTTTTAGTGGAACATGAGGGGCTCTAAATTTTCACAGGAAACATTGAATGAAAATGAAAATGCGAGAAGTAGGCGATTATGTATTATGCAAACTTTTAGAGCCATGGAGAACTAGGATATATATGATAGATTTTGTAAAGCAATGGAGTCATCACCCAAGGCTTAAAGACCCTTTATTTGATATTGTTCTGTAGTTCTGCTCATAATGTGGTTTCTTGGAGGTTGTAAACTCTTTGTTTGTATTACTTCCACCGTTTAAGTTCCAGATCCACGTCTGTTTATTGCATTTTACTCTTTCATATGAATGGCATGAAAGGTCAAGTTTCCATATCATACAATAGAAGAATTGATGAAAGTTGTAAGCTGACTCAATTGGGCTTAATTTTAAGGATGCAGATAACTTATGAGGAAGATAGGTATACTATCCAGCAAAGTCTGACTACTTTATATGAAAAAAGTTTGGATGGAAGTCAATTATTATGAAAAATGTTGGTAAAATCTTGTTGAATAAGGAGTCCTAAGAATTGGGCTATGTAGTCTCTTCATATAAGATCAACTGATTAGATTTGAAGGTGGCCATGATTGCCATTTGCATTTGGGGCCTTTAAACTCGTCTAGTAGGAATTTTCTGTTAAAGATCAAAGCTACCAGGAGCATGACCCATCAATATCTAGAATTAGCTAGTTTTTTATAAGCTCTAATCCTAGCGGCTGAGTCCCATACCCCTTCCCACTCACCAATCCACCCTACTCTCTAAAAAGGATAGAAATCAAATATTGTTAAGTCCATTCGTCATTTTGTTAATTAAGGTACATGCCTGATGCCAAATGTTTTAAGAGACGTAGGCCCAGAGGAGCGTGAGGGTAAGGCCCTCGAATTTTTTTTACTCTTTTAAGTCATATAATTAATAATAAAAAGAAAAAAATAGAAGATAAAAGGCAAAGAGCCTTTTAAGATAATCTTGGAATGTCTTAAAAGAATATTTTACACAATATAAAATTTGAAATATGGTAAAGAAATTATTTGCATATTTGTATTACACACTATATCTAAGTTCGATAAAGATTCTCACATTTATTCCACATATTATGGAACTATTTAATAGTTATACCAAAAGTATAATGTAGAAAATCAATGAGACAACTAAAAAGAAATCCATAAAAACAATAATAAGGAATTAGATTCTATTATTAAAATTTGTAATAAAGAAGTTGTATATCTAAACTGAAAACAATTATAAAATTCTTATACGAATACAAAATACTTTCATCATAGTGATTAGTGATACCAAATAAAAAAATATGTAGGAAGTATATGTATTGACTATAAAACTTCTGCTCGTTATTACTGCCTCAGGCTTATGGCCAAGTTACGGGCGTACGCCTCGTCAAAGTTATGTGCCGAGAACCTCCTTAGTGCATTTTTTACAGTATTTTTGCCCATAGCATGCCTTGGTGGGAGGAGGGAGGGGGCTTCTTTTGACATGCCAATTCCCACTATTCGTACCAAAGTTTTTCATTTGAATGAATAAAGTTCATACAAAAATATATTTACGCTCGAGACTTACTCTCAAAACTTGCTCTAAAAAATGTTGATTAGTATGAATTTGGATGACGTGCAACAAATGATTCATGTCCATCTTTTTCAGAAGCCGACATGTGGTTTCTCATGGCCATTCTCATATTTTGTAGCTTATTTGTGAGTACAAGGGCCATTGACTGAGTTTATGGGATTTTGACTAACCTCATCTCTCTATCAGTTTAAGGCCTCAACTTTATGATTATAGATTTTGAAATAAAATGACATAATCAACATGTTATCCTCATAATCCTCCATTTAACAATTACTGGTTCATCTGTGGTGTTGGGTTGGGCGAACAACAGTTCCACATAGGAAATATGAAAGAGAGTAATTGAGTTTGTAGGAATAAGTAATATCTCTATTGGCGTGAGGCCTTTTCAGATGAAGTCGAAAAACAATCCATGAGGGCTAGGCCCAAAGTGGAAAATATCATTACCGTTGTACATATTCCTAACACCTCGTATCAGAACCACTTCTCCAGTCCATGTGAGTGTCCCAGATTCAACGAGAAAGGAGGTGAGTCTCACAGGTGGTGAACTTTCGAATTATGGGAAGGCTTGGTAATCCTTTGTTTAAGGGAAGAGTTGTCAGGACAAACAATATAAAGGAACAAAGAAAAAAGGTGGTGAATCCTCAGTCGCGTGAGGCACGTAGTAGAAGTTTGGTGTTTCTTTGTTCAAAGGGAGGATTCTTGGGGCAAGCAACAACTCCACATCAGAAAGATAAGATAGAGTCCTAAGGTTATAGGAATTACTAGTATCAACACTGGTGAGGCCTTTTTGGGTGAAGCCCAAGTACAAATCCGTAAGGACTTTGGTACGAAGTGGACAATATCATACCATAGTGGAGATATATACATATCTAACATGTAATTTTTCGGAAGATATTGCAGTATAACAGAAAGATGCAACTGCACCTAAAATACCATGCCATCTACTTCAACTGCATAAGACTTTTCATTTGGATGGATATTGGCTTGGTTTCTTATGTTTGTTACGAGAATTGTGTCCGAAAACTTTCTAAAGTTTGAGACATTAAAGTGTAGTTTGGATGTGAAGAGTTGTAAGGAAAAAATCTAGGTTGGTAGGTGTCACATCATGTTTGTTGGACGTGATTTGATATTTTAACATAATGAGGGAAGTAATGGTTAAATTGTTATTTTTGAATATGTACAAAAGATGTGCTTTTGTTGGAGGTGTGTGAAATTAGTTCTTAATGGGTGATGATTAAGTTAATTATAGAAAGTGGTCTGTAGATGATAAATATATATAAAAGTAGTTATGAAATGTTAAGAGTTTATTGAGATTCTTATGTTACAGAGAGATGCAACATAAACTATGCTTGGACGAAAAATTGGATGAAACAATTACGATAACACCAGCAACATGCAGTCTTATTCTGTTCAATATCTGTTATGTTTTAGAGTCTCCTTATTTTTGATCTCCTCTCAAAAACTGTTTATGGTTCATATATGCTTGCAATTAACGCCCTGACTTACTGCAGGATTTCGAAAATGCCCATTCACAAACAACTAGGTAAAATCTACTTTTATATACTATTCTAAAGTCATTGGGATCAACTTTATGATTTGGAATTCTTTTTCCAACATTTTCCTGTTTGTCAATGCTCCTGTCCAGGTTAACCTACAGCGATTTATGCAACCGGATACCTGAATCCAAGTTTAGGCAGTGTTTGCTAGCAACACTAGCTGTTCTCTTTAAGCTGATGTGTTCATATTATGCGATAACAAGCTTTCATCTAGAAGACAAAGTAAGCCATCCGTCCTCATCTCTATTTTTCCATTTATATTTTTCCTCTTTTCAAAAATGAATCTAAATTAATATCCTTAGGCTTCTACTTTTGTACCAGATTTCTAATGAAGTTGGGACTGTTATGTACTATGAATGTTGTAGCCATTAGACAGCCATCTCATGTTTTTATTTTATATTTTAAAATCTATTACAATGTCGCTGATCAGTAGTTTGGGTAGAACTGGTTTTCAAATGATTAGGGTTATATTAATTTATTCTGTTAAATATGGAACACTGTCACCCTGAGGGTCACTGTCGGCACTGCTCCAAAATCTGAGGATGCAGTGTATATGAAGAATGACTTATCTGTTACGCTTAAAGCTTAACATATGGATTTGAAAAATTTCATTGGATCTTTTTTATGATGAAAATTGACAGCACGGTCATTATTTACTCAGAGGGTTATCAAAGGGGTAGTTCTGAGTCACGTCATTTGAGTTGGGTTTGGCTCAAATACCTCAAACAGTTGCCTCATGTAAATGCAATAATTCCTTGGTTGTTCTGGAGTTTGTCTTTCCTTCTGGTGGCTATGAGTGAGGGGTCGGCTGGGAATCAGTTTATCCAATAAATTACTATTACATGCTTTTGTAGTCCATTCCCAGGGTTATCACTGGGTCATTCTCATACCCAGGAACAAATTATTTGTCTCCATGGATTGCATATTGCCAAGCTCCTGAAATGAATGATATTTGAACCTCCAGAGTTGCATTACCTTGTAAAGAAGTATTTATATGATATGAAACTCTTGTGCAAGCCACAGTCATCCTTAAGATGGGAAGGGTGGAAGGGAGAGGGCAATAGGATAAGAGTTTCAAATTTTGAGTAGGCTATTGTTGCGAATTCGATGATAGTTTAATATTAGTTAACTTGTAACCTACTGTACTCTGCTTATGTTGGTTATATTGTTAGTTTTAGTAGTTGAGTTCATCATGAATTTAATGCTTTCAATCATAATTTATGTGAAACTCATCGCTCAATTGTACGTAAGGATGAAATTATTTTACCTTTTTTTAACCCCAATGCGACAGTATATTTGTTAATTGCCCTACATTAAGCATGTACATGAAGACATGATCTGAATTCCTTCTCCAGTCCTGCCCTTTGGAATATCCATCGATTCTTTATATCGCCTTTTATTTTTCCAACACTGGTTCTTTTCATTTCTATCCAAAAACATTCTTCTTACCAGACTATATTTAGGTATCATTTCGATGTGAAAGTACATCTTTCATATAAAATCATGGATTTGGATGATTTGTTGGAAGCAAGATGAGAATTTATTACTACCGAAATATTAACAGATAATGCAAAGACCTGCAAATATATGCCTTTCACGATCCAAAGCACCAGTGACCCCATATCAACACCCGCAAGGCCACACCAGACTTCAGAGTAACACTAATCATAGCTACTCAGAAACATAGTTTCCACCACTATCACATAACCATGTAAAGTGCTAAATCCGTTTAATAGAGCCATCACACAGCTAAGTTATCTATTAGTTTCTATTCCGTACACAACCATCTATCAACTTACGGGAGGAGTACACTTCAGCATCAAAAATTTCTTTATCTTACTGGATATTACAGATAGAGCATCTTTACAAGCACACCATACCAACTTTTCGTTTGGCAGATCTAACAAATGATTTTCTCAAGTACGAGATTATAAATAAGATTATTAAAAATATCAACACCTTTTTGAGGATAAGTCCACCCTAGGGTTACCTCGCTGCCGCTATATGCCACATTTGCTTTGGAGAAATGACCATATTCTGAAGATAAATTGCCATGAGAAAAAGAAATGGTCATGATCTTTGTTGTTTTCCAAATTGATCTCTTTGAGTTCCACAAGCATGTTGAAATGTTTTCCAAAATATATATGAACGAATTGTTTAACATTTAAAAGAATAGAACTTTTCTTTGACAGGTTTCACCCTGCCATACACCCAATGGGGAGCAACTTGGTAACTTGTCTGGGGTTTCTGAGGGTTGTGCTGGAGAAGTCTCCTCAACTTCACAGACAGAAAATGGTTCACTCTCTGCAGTATCTGGGACTGGAGCTCCTTTCTCTCCGGTTGAAGTACCTGAAGAAAGTTCTCCATCTATTTCCTTAACTACGACAACCAATGGTTCCAAGCTTGCAGACAATTCAACTGATGAGGGAAGAGACAATGGAAGCTCAGCATCAAGCAGTGGGTCCCCATGGTTCCTACTGCGGAAAGATGCGACAACATTTATTTCACATGCTTTACAGAGGGGCCGTAAGAACCTTTGGCAACTTACAACAAGCCGTGTCTCTGTTTTGCTTTCTTCATTAGCAGTTCCTTCAACTAGCATCCATCAATTTCTTAGAAATTATGAAGACTTGAATACCTTCATTCTGGCTGGAGAAGCATTCTGTGGTGTAGAAGCTGTTGAGTTCCGGCAGAAACTTAAATCCATATGCGAAAGTTATTTTGTTGCTTTCCACCGACAGAATGTACATGTAAGTCTACCTCTGCTTGATAGTCTATATGTTTCTCTTGAACAATTCTTCTCATGTTTCATCATCATGGGTGATTGAATGTATTTGGTTAAAATTTGTTTTCTAGATTATCTTCGGTACTGGTGTCACATATAGTAAGACATTGATAAATTTCACTGGAGACTTTGAGACTTGAGGATATATGGGTACACTACCAGGTGACAGAAGAAAAGTTGAACATAAAAAGGGAACTAACAAAGTAATCAAATGCCAAGACAGAAAAGATACACTTTCGGTTCCATGGACATACATTGCAATGACCCAAAGCATGCTTCTTTCCTATCACCCTCATTGTTTGCATTTCATATAAGAAACACTCAATATCTTCTAAAAAATATAATTTGAGATGAAGGCACATAGACAAAACCATGTTTTCTTAGTTACCTGCATAATTTATACGTCTTGGAGAAATAAGTGTTCCCAAATAATATTTTCATTCTGTAAGGGATATTCCTGACTGTGGGTTGCCGAGCATTCTGGATTCATGTGTGAGATACATAACTCTGATCCCCAGAAACTGTCAATTGGAGGGAATATATCTCTGTTGCTTCTTTAACAGACTCAGGGGCAAATGATATCTCTTTGGTGTGCTTGCATATGAGAGGTTCTGCTATCAGTGTATTTTTGGTTCTCAGTTAATGGTCTGAGTGCAAATACTGAGTTTTTGGTGGAGCATGAGTAACTGTTGAAGGTAGTGTGGTTGGGCTGAATTGCTCATGTGGACTTCAATTATAAAAATCTAACTGAGGTGGCAAGAAGGGAAGAGGTGTGAGAGGTGGTGAAACCTGGTGAGATGGAGTTTACGATTCTGAAAACTGTTTCAGTTTCTTTCAGATGCTAGCATCGATGTCATGTTATGAGTTGCAAGTGCTGCTATAATGACTGAGAAGGAAAAACGAGTGGCAGGTGTTTTTGGTCAACTACTTTTCATTGTGTTCTATTCTGAATATCTTCTTGACAATAAATACTGTGATCTTCATTTGCCTTCGACATTGCCTTTTCTTTTTCTAGATAAAGATAACTATAATCGAACGAGGCAATTAGATTGAGACTTGAATTAATTAAGTGATACCTGTCAATTTCAACTAAATCTGCTAACTTGTGAAAAACATACGTGCCAAAGCAACATTAACATAAAAGCTTCCATTCAAATGCTTTCAACCAGCGGCAATCATTTTTACTGCCAACTGATACTTTTTCTTTTTCTGTAGTACGTCTATATTTCTTCTAACTTTAATCACGAAATTAATAATAGGGTTGGGTTTATTTCTTGCTTAACTTTTAATACCAAACATTACCATCTGGTAAAAGATTTAATCATTTTTAATCATTATTTTGTTTTCAGGCCTTAAAGATGGTGATGGAGAAGGAGAATTGGCAGATAATGCCTCCCGAATCAATCCAAGTAGTTAGTTTTGCTGGATTGGTTGGTGATGGAGCTGCTATTATCTCATCAGATAATTCTCGGCATGCTGGATTGAAGCATCGCAATAGATCAATGAGTCCAGAACAAAGTGGGTCAACTAGGAGCGGGTTTTTACATTGGCTGGAAAATGGAAACCCATTTTTATTAAAATTGAATGGTATTGCCACGGAATATTCAGACTCCTTTCAACGCAATGGTCTGGCAAAACATGGAGAAACTGGAGATAATGATGAGAAAGTCCAAAACGCAAAATCTTCTTCAAAAAGTGGTGATGTAAATCATGTTAATGGAAGTACTCTTTCGGAAGATGAAAATGAAGATCTTCATGCTGATTTTATCGATGAAGATAGTCAGCTTCCCAGTCGTATATCCAGACCAAATCATTTAAGGAATTACTCATCCAGCGGGAATGATGAAGATATGACAGCACAAACAGCATCATCCCTTAGTGTCCTGAGGTGAACTCTAGGTTTTTCTCTGAATCAATGAAAGTGCCTTGTGTATCTCCAGAAGCATTAAACTTGTTGCCTATTTTATGTCAGATCAATGGACAAATATGCACGACTGATGCAGAAACTAGAGATTGTCAATGTTGAGTTTTTTAAGGTAGGGCCTTTGATGAGCCTTTGATGATGGTTTCTTTCATAGGCAAAATGCTTTTAGATGTACCTTTAATTGTTCTCTTGTTTTCAGCCATAATAGAACCATTATTGTCTTAACAGGGAATTTGCCAGTTGTTTGAGATCCTTTTCCACTTTGAATTTGAGATATTCTGTCAGCTAAGTACTCAACCTAGCGGAAAGGGATTGGATGACCCTCTTCCTCGTAAGTATTGTCTTGTCCTGGATTCATCATATCATACTGTCAATAGTTCTGTTTTATTCCTACATAATGATTCATCATATTTGGTATATTTGGAGTATGCTCGTCTTCTAGATACCCAGTTGTTTATGTTCCTCAGACAAACTAAAGAATGCATTATTAAGAATTACACAAGAGTGTGATCAGTGGATAAAACCCCAGTCTACATCAGCTTCTTCTCCGTCCATAACGTATTTCAATGCATCACTGGCTCATATGGATGTCACCCCTACCAGTCCTTCCAGTCACAGTTTCACGTCTTTTGGGCTCAAGGTACTTATTCCAATATAATTGTACAGGAAAGCCTATTTATTTTACTTAATGATAACCTCAGTATCTGTTTAAGTTTATGAGGTATGTTGCTCATAAGGCTCTTTACTGACGCTTATACTAGAAACAGAAAGCAGTTACCTTATTCATGTTTCTTGTATTTTATTGGGCACCCTTAACTTCTATTGTCAAGTTGCTGATATTCCCAAACGTTGATTGAGCAATGGGACCACACATTCTCTGTGGTTCTACACCTTGCTGTCTGCCTCTCCATGTGTTAGACCACAATATGGGTCTTTGCTATGTTGAAAATAATCATATTTCGTACATGGAAGCCATCAAGAAGCTGCCATTTTGTAACAGGAAGCCGTCCATCACTTGATATTTATCCTCATCTCCCATTCCAAGTCGTTTTAGACACTTTTTTTGTTTCGGTGCTATACAAGTGGTCAATGAACATATGTAGCTTGAGCATCTAGATTTCCAGGTGATGATGTCATGGGTATTATCATCATTTAGAATCTCAATAGGTGATCTTACGATGTAATCACTATTCCATCTGGTAACAATTTAACATCAAATGAACCTGTAGTAGAAGCAGGTATCTTAATAGAAATCTTAAGTGGCGCTCTGAGGGACGAGCTTGAATACCTTTAAACTTAGAAAACATTTTCTATGCGCAACTAGGCTTGGATAAGTTTATGCTTGTATTATACTCTTGTAAATTTCTTCAACTTGCTATTTAGTTATCTTTTCAATTCTTTCTTCTATGTTCATGATTACCAAATAAATGATTCATATAAGTCTAATGTGACGGGAGACTTTTATTGATCAAATATGTTCCCTTTCTCGTCCCCTCAAAATAGACCAAGCATGCATCGGTTACTCTTGTCAGACATCACTGTAATGATTTAACAGCATTCTGACAGTCTCATTTTGTCTAACACACTGAAAGTCTACATTCATGTCGAGTTATTTTGGAGTTCATATGAGCAATTTATATTAAATTATTGCTGCAGGAAAGATGCGCTGGTGCTGATAGTATATTTCTTGTCGCTCAAATATTGCATAAATCGAAAGCACATCTTCAATCGATGCTTCTGCAGCATAACGGAGCACTAGTTGAGGACTTTTATGTACATATGGTATGTTTTATATTCACTTTTGTCTAAGTTTCTTCAAATCAATATGTTAAATAGTTAGTAAACTCTACGAGGGCAAATAGAGTTAAGTATTCATTTCTCTGGAATTGGCAGCAATTTAAAAATTTATGATTTTGTTTTGATTGATGCAAAAATTTCTTTCCCTCAAATGCTTGGGGATTGCCAATTTTACATATGGTACTTCATGATAGCTGTAATTACTACATAACCCAGTAGTTGCTTTCCTCTCCTTGTCTGCTATGTTTGTTATAATCATTATGGTCATCACGAACACAGTTATTCTTCAGAATTATTTGTTAACTTTAGTGTTATCACTGGCACGTATGCTCAAATTGAATTCTGAGTGACACTCTTTTGACAGGTGGATGCTGTTCCTGAACTTACTCAGCAGATCCACAAAACGACGGCCAGAATGCTGCTCCACATTAATGGGTGAGATACAGTGAGATATTGCTCACATAATTGTTAATTATGTCTTTTTTCCAAGTGGTCTGCGTACAATAGTTAGGATATTTCTACTCATTGTACCTGTTACCTCTCTTCTTCATCATATCAGAAGAAGACTGTGATTTGTATCCTATGATTCATCGTATTTGTGGCCTTTAAATATTCATCAAGTTTGAAGATTATGCCAGTAGATCTTTGACTGCATAGAAAGTGACTACATCCTTTCCTTGTGAAGATCCAGTATCGAATTCTTGTATCATTTGTGTTCTCTTCGTGTTAGATAAACTGTTCTTCCCTCCTCTGAAGTATTCACCTGACCTCTTAACCGACATCCTTCTTAGCCGACGTTTGTTGCCAGAAATATTTATCGCCCAATACAATTTTTTTGTTAAACTCACCCATTACAATTCATGCCAATAAAACTATTGGTACAAGAGCTGACTACCCCCCACCCCCACCAATTATTTGATGAAGAAAGTTGTGATTAGGTTACCCACTTATTCCATCTTTCACCTGCCTTTAGTATAAAGAAGCTGGAAGAAGATGACAGGTCAATTGTAATCCAAACTGGGTGGTAGTGTATGGACCTCCAAAGATAGCAATAGCATTCTGGAACATTTAATTTAAGGGATAATAGCGTTAAATTCCTATACTATACCCCTTGTTGCACTTTGCCCCATGTCCTTTTACTTTTTGCGACTTGCCCCCATACTATGGACAAATAAGCACTTTGCCCCTTGAGTCCAAATCCAACGGCAAAAAATGTTGACACGTATTCAAATCCAATGGTCAAAAAGTGACTCAGGGGTCAAAGTGCTTATTTATCCATAGTACAGGGGGCAAGTCGCAAAAAATAAAAGGACAGGGGGCAAAGTGCAACAGGGAGTATAGTATAGTATAGGGGGTTTAATGCTTTTATCCCTTAATTTAAATCTACATTGATAGGGGTGCTACTTGTGGAGTTTAAAATCCTCGAGAGCCATGCTCTTCTCTTTATCCACTGAAGACACCATGTAGTGTATGCTAATTAAAGAAACCAACAAAAAGTAATAGATGAACTGAGAACCACGACGGGAAGGAGTACTGGTGGTTCTGATGAAAAGAGGGACATCTATTACAGAAAGACTGCTATTTCTCCCAGATACATTGCATTTATGTACTTCCAGTGTCTTCTTATAGACACACAAATTACCCCTGCTTTTCCCTCCCCCCTGGAGAATTCTGTATCCACCATCTACACCAGCAGGCGAGACAACGAGAAACTGTGACAACCCTTGTGATTTATTCTCTGTTTCCTGCTTTCTACTTCAAGCTGCAGAGAAGTAGCACATGATTTACAAGGCATATCAGTGTTCAAAAAGGGTGATTGTACTGAATTAGAATTTGAAGCCGTCCCTGGAAAACTTGGATTTGTTGTAGGGGTGAAGGGTAGCGGTAGGCTTCCTGTTCGTAATTGGCAGATAACTCCATGTTGCCTGTTACAGTGATTGGCCAACTAATGCTGTTAAAGGTCACTTTTTACTTTATTTGACCTCATAGCCGAATACAAACGCAGCATTAGTAAATCTAACTTCAACTGTTTACTTCCGAAGGGGTGGGATTTCAGTTGTTTTCTGATCAAAAGCTCTTTTTTCTTTCTATTTGTATTTTATTTAACAAACCCAATGCTGATAGCATAGGGGAAGAAAGTGTCTAGATTCATTTCTTGAGGCACCTTTACAACATTTTTAAGCTATCGTAATGATGTTTACCGGAAAAACTGAGCAGGTATGTTGATCGTATTGCCAATGCTAAATGGGAGGTCAAAGAGCTCGGGCTTGAGCATAACGGGTACGTTATCTGTGGAAATTAAGTATTCAGTTAGATCACAGCTCCAATCCTTTAACTAATGGTTACTTCGTCTATGAAATACTATATACAGTTCATAAAGTCTTTGAAGTCAAAAGTCAAAAGCATCTATACACACGCGTATAAGAGACAAATGAGTGGGTAGGGTTGTAAATGTATGGGCAAAAGTAGGCTATGGGTCAAAATTTGATTATTTATTTCGAAGTCATGATTAATGTGTTGATTAATCCATCAACCCATTCACAGACTATTTTGTAAATTATTATTTAATTATGAATTTTGACACATAAATTTAGTATTTAACTTTATATCGTAAAGCATCCTCCGGACGGCTCCGCCTCATCTTTCCTCATCACGAAATCTGAATTTACATCAAAGTGAAAAGAAAAACTATATATAAAATAATTAAAAGATTAAAAGCAAATATAAGAAAAGTTCTTTTGCAGTTTTTGGTGATGTTTGCGTTTCATAAAAGTAACAATGTTGGTGAAAAAACCTCATCCTTTTTAACTTTTTCCTAATATTTCTAAAACTATAATAGTTTTAAAAATAGTCTAGTAAATAAGACTCCATAATAACTTTTCTCAATATATGCCGGGCAGTATCATAGCATTCACTGGTATAGTATCTATCAGTTAAATAAGCATAATCTAAATTGAAATTGATAATCAAAATGAATAAAAAAAATTGTTGTTGTGTCATATCCTTGTATTGTTTGTTTCGTTGGAGCATACTGTTTAGGTCAATATAGCTACAAAATCCTGAAATTTATGTTTATTGTATTAAGAGATAGAATCCTTAAAACTCTGTTGATTGAAGCCATGAATATGATAAATCTTCAAGGTTCAATTGATCAAGGCAATAACTCTTTATTTTTTTGTTTAATTTTTATTTTCTTAAGTTTCTTACAAGATTTATATTCTTGGATCTAAATTTGTAATAGTCCAGAAATTTATTTTGATTTAATGAAGAAATTTTATACCATTATGAAGTTCCATTAATTAGATCAATGTACAAGAAATTTTTATTGGTTTTAGATAGATCTCACTTAGTCATGACATGTTTTATTGATGATGTCGTTTCTGCAAGTCAGTTTCACGAAAAGAAATAGTGTAGAATGCTTAACCTTACATATAAGTAGTAATTAAAGCATAAGGTGTTTTACCTATAAAAATTAGTTAATACTGTGGTAGCAACTAAACTATAGAAGTATTCATAATGGGCATCTATTTAATTGCTCAACTACAAAAATTAGGAATGCAAATAGGTTGTGCATTTAAATTCGTTTAATTAAAAGATGGACCCATAACAACTTAACCTGATTTGGTCAGACAGGTTAATGAATAAGGTTTGAAATTGCCATTGGAGTTACATAAAAAAGATCAACCAATCAAAATAAATTTAGGAGTAACTATCTTCTTTACAAGACAATGGAAACTTGATAGCAGCAAGTATACATATTACACACAAAGCATAGTTTGGCAAACTTATGTTACTCAACCAGTGAAAATTAAGAAGAGTAAGGGTCAGGAGAAGAATCTGACTGATCCTCTATCAAAAATAATCATAACTTCATAATTATGATTCTGCTATGGTGATGACAAATAATGTGGAAGCAGTCGAGAGCGTTTATGCTCTGGAAATGTTTTGAAATTTGAACTCTCTCTCTCCCTCTCTCTCTCTGTGCTGTAAGCTGTAGCACACAAATCAGGAAACTTCGTACAGAATTAGTTAAAATTATTTGCAATGGTCTTGACTCCCTGTCTGTTAGATTTTCGGCCAGTTTTTCAGCATTTGATCAGTTATAGTTTGTCTCATGTTAATAGGTATGTTGATTTACTACTGGGAGAATTTAAGCACTACAAAACAAGGCTTGCTCACGGGGGTATTGGAAAGGAGGTATATATGCTACACGAACTTCCTTACTGCTGTCTGCATTACTAAAATTAAACTTCCAGCCAGAATTTATACTCTTTGAAATTTGAGAATTCCTGTGAAGCTTTTGCATTCTCAAACTTGAGGCAGTTATAGAATATTTTTCATCAGATTGTGTCTCATGTATCTGAGAATATGCTTTTCTGGGATGGGCTCTGTTCCGTGATGGGCCGAACGAAAATTTATAGAAGAATATTGCACCTGGCTGATGTGGCTTTCTTTTTTTTCTTACCCTTGCTATTGTCCCTTTCATTGCAGGTTCAAGACCTCCTCTTAGAATATGGGCTTGAAAATGTTGCTGAAACTCTCATCGAGGGCCTTTCCAAAGTGAAGAGGTGTACTGATGAAGGGCGAGCACTCATGTCCCTGGATCTTCAGGTTTCTTTTTACTTGTGCTCAACTAATGTCATCCGTACTTTGTGCTTTTCCTTTCTGATTTTATTGGTTCTTCCTCTTTCTAGGTTTTAATAAACGGTTTAAAACATTTTGTCACATTTGATGTAAGACCTAAACTGCAGATAGTCGAAACGTTTATCAAGGTAAAAACATCTATTTTTTTTTTCTCTTCGAATGGTTGAATCTGTCTTGTGTGCCTGGTATGCGGCACTGATGCCGTCGCATAGTATCTTACTACTCTCTCTGTTGTCAAATTTAAACAGGCTTACTACCTTCCAGAAACTGAATATGTCCACTGGTCACGTGCCCATCCTGTATGAAAGTTCTACTTCAGTTACATAATAATGTTTATTCCCAGCATCAAATTGGCTTGGAGTTATATAAATACCATCGTCTTTGATATGCAGGAATATAGCAAAAGCCAAATTATTGGATTAATTAACCTCGTCGCTGCAATGAAGGGATGGAAGCGGAAAACCAGGTTGGAAGTGTTGGAAAAGATTGAGTAGTAGCATGTTAATCTATTCTCACGGGGCTTAAAAGTTTTGTGATTTTCTTTTCTTTCTTTTCCCCTTTCTCATTATATATGATCCCTGTAAATTGGATCTTGCTTCCATTGTTTGATAGGATCCATTATGGTTGTATATTGCCTCGTTTGTAATCTGTTCAATATTTCCTTACAAGGGTAAGACTGTGATTTTGAATCATAAAAATACAGTAATCATAAGGTTCGTGATTGAGTTCCTAGATATTATCATATTTCATATTGTAGACCAGTGGTGATTCTTAAGTGGTGTTTGCAAATTCATAGAAAAAAAAAGCTAAAAACGGCTTTTGACTTAAATTAAGTAGTTTGGGGTAGTTTGGGTTGTCTGCAAGTCCAGTTTCTATGGTTTAGAAATTTTTTTTAAGCTAAAAACTCACAATTTTGAAGCAGCTAAAGGGACGTTTCTAACTTATGGTAGCATTTTTAAAATAAATAAAATTTTACGTATCTAATTATACCTTTGTATTATCAAATAACACAATATATTTGATAAAGTCAAATGTTAATACAAAGGAGTAAAGGGTCTTCAGCCGGTAACAAAAAATCTTATCACTCCATTGATAGTATATAACTTTTTTTTAATTATTCGAATTCTTGCATATCATACGGACAAGTGTAGTTTATTTAGTGATTCATCAAACTGAATTTGCATATGAATATTAAAAAAAATAGTTAATTCTTGTAAATTTATAATAAAATTGAAACTTTTAGTTTAGTTGAGTTATCAAATTTATATTACTATATGTAAATACTAGCAAGCTTGCACAGCATGAATTTTTTTAAAGCATAAACAATAGTTTAATTCTAACACGAATAAAAGATTTAAGATTGAAAAATTAAGAACCTAAAACTGTGGTTTAATTAAATATCTTTAACTATCTTCAATAATTGGTTGTGCAAAACTATAGATTAAATATATTGCAGTACTCTGAAAAAAGTGAATATGCGTAAGTTGCATTAAAACAAATAGAAACCATAATTTAAGAATCACATGGATCAAAACATAAAAAAATGCATACATCAATAGAATGTTATCAGCAAATACGAATGGAATGCTCCCCGATAGAAACGAACATCACATGAAAATTTTCAGAATTAGTATGTTAATTTCTAAAGAAAATTTAGGTAGTAATAAAAATAAATTCATGCTAACCTTAATTGAAGGTTAAGAACCTTGAAAACATTATTTTCAATAAATTAAAAGTCTAATGATTCAGTATTTCAGAAGTGGAGTTTGCTTCGGTAGTGTTAAAAGCTGGATTCTTTAATGACTCAAATCATTTGATATGATTATATAGTTACAGAGCTCGATTCGGTATTTTTGCCATAATTTCATAATTCATGCCAACCTTAATACCATTTTAATTGTGTGATTTATTTATTGAATTGTGTTTTTTTGGTAGTTTGTTTTATTTTAAGTATGTTTTCTATTTCTATAGATTTATAAAATTAAATTTATGTTTAGGTAGACTTAGATACTTTCTTCAATATATTGATTGATCCTAACGGGAATTTTGCAAAAACGGTCATCTAAGTTGGCACATCGGCAATTTTCGTCCTACAACTTTTTTATCTACAATTTTA
Organism: Misopates orontium; assembly: GCA_946800315.1. Taxonomy (NCBI): domain Eukaryota; kingdom Viridiplantae; phylum Streptophyta; class Magnoliopsida; order Lamiales; family Plantaginaceae; genus Misopates; species Misopates orontium. The sequence goes on from OX326948.1 coordinate 16,349,589, forward strand.
GTCCTACAAGTTACTACGTGTTTCAATTTTGGTCCTCCGACCAAAATTCCGTAGATTTTGGCCCGAATCTCCATTTTTTTTTTCTCGTTTAATGAATTAAAATACGAATTAATTTTTAAAAGTAAAAAAACAGGGTTGAATTGAAAAAACTTAAAACTTAAAAGATCTATTCTAAAGTAACCCTTTCATCAAAATCAAACCTCTCTTCTCTCTCCCGTAAACTCTACTTCTCCTTCTTCTCTTTTCCCAATTCCACAAACCCGAACCCTAAATTCTTCTCTTCTCTACATAATTTGATGTTACAAGCATGCAACCTTAGATCTGTTACGTAATAACTTCTGAATACATCAGGCAATATATAAGATTGCAAACGCCTCTTTAATATACAATTGTCAAATAAAACCTTGACTTTTCTATTTAACGCATAAGCAACCAACTTTTTAATATGGCATGGTGTATCTCTCTCTATCTCTGCAACCAGAATTTGGTACTGTAATATTGTTGATGAAGTAAATATTGTACGAGGTGATAAATTACCTTAAACGTCGAATTAGAGATGAGTTGAGACAATTATTCGACGGAACGAGGCTCAAGGTCGTACGTCAAAGAAGTTCGAGCCCCGCATATCGCAGCTCGTGGTCCTACATGGGGGGAAGGGCTCGAACCCTGCGGAGACCTCGAGCTCGTGAGTGAGCCAGAAGCTGAACCTCGAAGCTTACGAGCCTCGATGGTACGAGCTTAGTATGATTATGCCTGGAACGAGGTCCATATACGAGGGTAACGAGGTTGGACTGAACGAAGAGGAACTAACGACAAAACTCTAAGATGATCGTTATCGCAAGTCATAAATACGGAGGAGCTTAGCATGAAGCAGATAGCACAGAAGTTATGGAGATCACGTGACTACGAGGGTCGAACCAGCTGACGAGGTACCCTCGTGGGGTCATAAATGCCCTGTCGGACATGACACCTGTCTCGCCTTTAAATGCTTTGTCGGACATGACACCTGGCAGCAAAGTGCCACCTACGTGGTTTTACTCACCTATAAATACCCCTCAACAGGCAGAAGTAAGAGGCTAATGCGAAAACAAGAGTACGACCCCTATTAAGCCTAAGCGACCAATAATCTGGACTATATACCCACTCAGCTGCTTACGAGGTGCGCTTCGTACACAGCCTTCGAGCCCAGGAAGCCAGTGTTCCGAGCTGTAATCTAGTTGTACGAGGGCTTAACTCGTGTTTAGCAAACTTTCCTTATCAAATTGGCGCCGTCTGTGGGAACACTTGTGTTCCTTAGAGGTGGCCGAAGTGAAAGAAGAGGTATATTCAGTTCAGATTGTGCATGTTGACAGACACTAAGTTAGGAAACGCACGTGTAAGTTGCAGTTCTTTGTCATGGCAACGAGTGATCAACAGGCGAATTCGGAGGAGAGAGTGCAGGATGTGAACATGGAGGAACCTGGAGAGGGGGGCAGTTTGAGGGATCATACCCCCACCACGGTTATCAATATCACACGGGAAGCCTTGGAGAGTATAATCGAGAATGCAGTACATCAAGGGGCACGACGGGCTTGGGATGATGAGTTGGAGGGTCGACGGGGTGATAGGCCGGAGTCGAGTTCGAGGAGGCACGTTTCTCGCAGGAGGGGGACAATCTCAACCCCACTTTTGGTAGAGGCAGAAACGGATTCGGATTCTGGGAGTACTGTAGACACTTAAAATTAGTGTCAAATTAAAGGATGACACGTGTGTATTATTAATCAATTTAAATTATCTATTTTGACTTTTGGAGTCATAAAATATTTAATTCCAAAGTGAAATAGTTAAATTTATTGATTTTTAATATAAATATGATTGGCAAATCAAATAATGCTACTTGTCAATTAGAGGGATTATCCAATTAAACCAATTATATAATATCTCAATTTTCAGGAGATAAATATAATTGAATATTATTTAATCCCAATATTCTAAAGATGGAAATTATATTCAAAAGATGGAAATTATACTCATCAAATCAGAAAAGATGGAAAGTATACTCATCAAATCAGAAAATATGGAAGGTATACTCATCAAATCAGAAAATATGGAAGGTATACTCATCAAATCAGAAAATATGGAAGGTCTATTCATCAAATCAGAAAATATGGAAGGTCTACTCATCAAATCTCAAAAGAAGGAAATTATATTTTATCATGGAAAGAATAATTCCCTCAAATTATGTCTTCCATATTGAAGAAGCGATCTCAACCGTCCATCTCATCAGAAGATTCTCCTTCTAACACTATAAATAGGGGTCTTCATGAAGAGGAAAAATGATCAAGCAACAATCATTCAAGCATTGGAGCAAAGAAGTCCATCAGAATTCTCTCAAAGAAGTTCATCATCTTCAAAGGCGTTCATCCTCATATCCAACCTGTTCGTCGAGAAGATTGAAGAAAAAGTGCACTTTGATTCGAGATCAAGCCCAAAGGCCCTCAAAAAACTGTTCTTGAAGATCAAATTCCATAAAGGAAGATCAAACTTCAACAAATTTCAAAACTCAAGACGAAGATCATCCGGTTCGTCTCAAATTCCACATTTAATTCAAGATCAAGCTGAAGAGCCCTTGAATTAACGTTTTTCCAAGTCCAACTCAATTCCATCAAGGATCAAATCAAGAATTCTCCCCAAATTCTAACAACATCAAATTGTTGTTCTTGTAGAATCGAATCAGAGGATCGAATAGAGAGAGTTTACCCAATTTCAATTTTTTTTTATTAAATTATATTGATTTTGTAATCTTTTTCTTATCTTTTATTTCAGAGATTAAGAAATTTGTTGTTACAAATTTGGCACGCCCAGTGGGACCTCTCTACCTCTCATCTCCTTGCATCAAGAACAAGAATTCAACCACATGGCTCCAACAAAGACTCGATCAATGTCCGAGATATTGGCGGATCCGTCTGGCAAACACAAGGAAACTACTCAAGACGTTGCCTTCAACAATGATGAAGACATTGGGAATGAAGAACTTCCTCCAACTTCCCCTCGCTTGACTGCAAATCCTTTGTTTGCGCCTGATTCAGCACTTGCCATGACAACAAACACTACAACCATGGAAGAACAACTTATGGCTCTAACCAAGGCCATAGAAATGCTGACCAAACATGCATTAGAGCAAGACTCTAAGATAGAAAAGTTGTTGAGCAAGGAAGACAAGATTGAATCAAGTCATGCCAGGGAAGTGCAATTCGAGGACCTTGAAGAAGGAGAGACGTCTATAAGACAACAATCCAAAGGAAAGGAAAAGTTCATCTCGAAGGAACTCCAAGTCTCCTCAAATGGCATGATCCCTGCTGATCAACTGAAAGAATTCATCATGGGAACCATCAAGGACAAGCTCGATGGAGGCCTCAAGTCATCCTTAACTTACTCCAAGCCGTACACTCAGAGGATAGATAGCCTGAAGATGCCAAATGGCTACCAACCGCCAAAATTCCAACAGTTTGACGGCAAGGGCAATCCAAAGCAACATGTGGCTCATTTTGTGGAAACTTGCAACAACGCTGGAACTTATGGTGATCGCCTTGTCAAGCAATTTGTCCGCTCGCTAAAAGGCAATGCATTTGATTGGTACACAGACTTGGAAGCGAACTCAATTGATAGTTGGGATGAGTTGGAGCAAGAGTTCCTCAATCGTTTCTACAGCACTCGAAGAACGGTCAGCATGATTGAACTCACAAATGCTCGCCAATGGGATGATGAACCAGTGATTGAATATATAAACCGTTGGAGAAACTTAAGTCTCAACTGCAAAGATCGCTTGTCAGAGACTTCAGCCATAGAAATGTGCATCCAAGGAATGCAATGGGGCCTCCGATACATCCTTCAAGGAATACAACCAAGGACGTTCGAAGACTTGGCAACGCGAGCTCATGATATGGAGTTAAGTATTGCTGCAAGTGGAGTCAATGGACCGCCTGTGCAAGATCTGCGTAAATTCAAAGACAAGCAAGATACAAAGAAAGGGGGCAAGCCTTTTAACAAAGCACCTGCCAAGGAATCCATGGCGGTAAATGCTGCGCCTATAAGAATACAAGCCAAGTCCACTGACAAGAATGACGAAAGAAAAAACGTTGTGGTGACTGGAAATGCAAATGCTCCGCAAGTCAATGTCTCTGGAATATTTGATGATTTGCTCAAGGCTAACCTAATTGAACTCCCTGAAATGAAAAGACCGGATGAAGCTGGCCGTACTGAAGACCCAAAGTATTGCAAGTATCATCGTCTTGTGGGACATCCGATCCACGATTGCTTCATATTCAAGGATAAAGTTATGCGATTAGCTCGTGATGGAAAAATTTCTCTTGAAGAAGATAATGCATCTGCAAACACCATCTCAAGCGAGTTAGTCATCCTAGATGATTTCCACATTGACTCATGCAATGCAACGCATGAAGAAAATGATGTCTTTAGTGAATTCCACGAGTCTACCATGAAGATTGACAAAGTTTCTAAGCAATGCATGTCAACTATCTGCTTCAATGATGAAGACCTTTTACTTGGTTCCAAGCTCCACAATCGACCATTATTTGTTGCTGGTTACGCTCGCAAGAAAAAGGTCAACCGAATGTTGATTGATGGAGGTTCAGCAGTCAACATCCTACCTCTCCGTACTTTGAAGGAATTGGGGATCTCTGTAGATGAACTTTCAAACAGTCGACTGATGATCCAAGGATTCAACCAAGGGGGGCAAAGAGCCATCGGCATCATAAGACTGGAACTCTTGATTGAAGATATGTCGTCTAGTGCACTATTCCACGTCATTGATGCCAAAACCTCTTACAACGTGCTTCTAGGCCGACCTTGGATACATGAAAATAATGTTGTCCCTTCAACTTTGCACCAGTGCTTTGGATATTTACAAGATGGGGTTGAGAGAAAGATACTTGCTGATGCCAAGCCTTTCACTGAAGTTGAATCACACTTTGCCGATGCTAAGTATTACATGGAAGGCAAAAATACTTTGAAACTCAAAGAAATTACATCAACTGAACAACCCATGCAACAAAATGAAATGGGTGCAAGTGAGTCTCAAGATTTGAAGAATGAGCAAGTTAAAGGTTCTTTTCCTGATGATGAATCATTAAAAAGTCTCACGCTTCCACTGACGAGGCTTGACATGAAAGAACCTTTATCTCCTCCACTTGAAGGGTTTGTCCGTCCGAAAGAAGGAGCTAAAATGGAGCATGGAACACTATCTTCGAGGAAGATTGAGAAATGCTATGACCAAAAATCTTTTGAGCTGCTGGTTAAAGCTGGATACAACCCTAACGAAAAGTCACACTTGGGGAAACTCCCTTTTGATGCCGCTCTAAAGAATGTGCAAAACGGGCAAGTCATTCCAAAGCTCCGAGTTGGTCTTGGCTATACGCCATCAAATCCAATTCGCATCGTTATAAAGAGAGCCAACGTCAATTACATAGGCGAAGAAGAAGACCCGCATGAAAATAATGGCTCTAACAAGAATGAGAAAAAGGCACAACGTGTGTCAGTCTTTGATAGACTTGGTCCAAGTAAAAAGTTTGATTGGACAAGGTTGGGAATGCCCAGTGTACCAAAACACACCAAGAAAGTTCGCAAGTCATTTGACTCTAGGAAGATACGAAGTTTGATCCCATCGCGTATGGCTCGTTGTGAAAATTTGATAGTGTCATGTGATAAAGTGCTAAAAGTCAAGTATCAAACTGTCATTTTCACGAAGACTAAGCGCGAAAAGGAGGAAGATGAAGAAAGTGTGGGGTCATCATATCATGTTACTTCAAGAGAAGAAGATCTCGAGGAGGAGGAAGAAGATGCTGAAGATGCCCCTGTTGAACTTGAAGAGGGTGTCAAAGCCACTGTTGACGAATTGAAAGAGATAAATCTGGGCAGTGTTGAGAATCCACGACCAATTTACATTAGCGCTTTATTGGGAGTGGAAGAAGAACGAATGTACATCGAATTGTTGCATGAGTTCAAGGATGTTTTCGCATGGTCATACAAAGAAATGCCAGGCTTAGACCCAAAGGTGGCTGTTCACAATCTAGCAATAAAGAAAGGAGCTCGTCCTGTCAAACAAGCTCAAAGAAGATTTCGCCCTGATCTGGTCCCCATGATTGAGGTTGAAGTTAATAGGCTCATTGAAGCTGGATTCATCAGAGAAGTTAAGTATCCAACATGGATTTCCAGCATTGTACCAGTAAGGAAGAAAAATGGGCAAATCAGAGTTTGCGTCGACTTCCGTGACCTCAACGAAGCATGCCCTAAAGATGATTTTCCATTGCCAATTGCAGAGCTCATGATTGATGCTACCATGGGCCACGAAGCTTTGTCATTCATGGATGGATCCTCTGGATACAATCAAATCCGCATGTCGCCAAGAGACGAAGAATTAACGGCCTTTCGCACTCCAAAGGGTATATATTGCTACAAAGTGATGCCATTTGGGTTGAAGAACGCTGGCGCTACTTACCAAAGAGCAATGCAAAATATCTTCGACGACATGTTGCACAAAAATGTTGAATGTTATGTGGATGATTTGGTGGTTAAGTCGAGAGAAAGAAAAGATCATATCGATGACTTAAGGAAGATCTTTGAGCGATTACGAAGATATCAATTGAGGATGAACCCTCTGAAATGCGCGTTTGGCGTAACCTCGGGGAAATTTCTTGGTTTCGTCGTTCGCCAAAGGGGCATCGAAATTGAGCAAGCCAAGATTGACGCAATAGTCAAGATGCCGGAGCCACGAAATATCCACGAACTCAAAAGTTTGCAAGGCAAATTGGCATATCTCCGAAGGTTTATCTCAAACTTAGCAGGTCGTTGCCAACCGTTCAGTCATCTTATGAAGAAAGATGTTCCATTCAAGTGGGATGAATCATGCCATAGTGCATTTGAACGCATCAAATCATATTTGATGAAGGCCCCTGTTTTGGTTGCCCCAGTACCTGGTCGTCCTTTAATCTTATATATTGCCGCTCAAGAAAGATCTGTGGGGGCATTACTCGCCCAAGAGAATGACAAAGGAAAAGAAAGTGCGCTCTATTACTTGAGTCGAATGATGACACCAAATGAGCTGAAGTATTCTCCCATCGAGAAGTTATGCTTAGCCCTCATATTCTCCATTCAAAAGTTGAAGCATTACTTCCAAGCTCACACTATCCGTCTTGTATCAAAAGCTAATCCTCTTAAATATGTCATGTCCAAGCCAGTGCTGTCTGATCGACTTGCAAGGTGGTATCTACAATTGCAGCAATTTGAGATTGCATACATTCCTCAGAAGGCCGTAAAAGGACAAGTGTTGGCTGACCTTTTGGCCGATCACCCCATCCCTGCTGAATGGGAATTAATGGACGACTTGCCTAATGAAGATGTCCTTGTAGTCGAGGTTGTCCCTCCATGGGAAATGTACTTTGACGGAGCCTCTCATAGAAATGGAGCTGGTGCTGGTGTTGTTTTTCTCACACCTGAGGGAGAAGTCCTGCCATATTCATTCACGTTAACTCATAACTGTTCAAATAATGTGGCGGAATATCAAGCCCTTATACTTGGGTTGGAGATTGCAACTGACATGAAACAATCTCACCTTAGAGTGTATGGCGACTCCAAGTTGGTGGTCAACCAATTGCATGGAGAATATGAGGTGAAAAAGCGAGATCTACTCCCTTATGTTAATTATGCCAAGAAATTGATCGAAGGCCTTGGAGATATATCGATTGAGCATGTGCCAAGAAAAGATAACGGGCAAGCTGATGCCTTAGCCAAACTTGCTTCTATGTTGGTTACGCTAGAGAAGAAGACATGTGTGACAGTGTGTCAAAGATGGGTCATACCGCCTATTCTTGGTGACGATGAGGAACAACTCAATGACGAAGAAAGTCATGCAGTAGAGGTCTATGAGATTGAAGTAGAAGATTGGCGACAATCATTTGTAGATTACTTAGAACATGGAAAGTTGCCAGATGATGCACGCCAAAAGATTGATATCAGACGTCGTGCAGCCCGCTTCGTTTTCTATAGAGGTACACTCTATAGGCGCTCATTTGATGGAGTCCTCTTACGTTGCCTAAGTAATGACGAAGCTATTCAAGCCATGGAAGAAGCACATTCTGGAATTTGCGGTGCTCATCAATCGGGCCCAAAATTACATTTTAGAATCAAAAGGATGGGTTATTACTGGCCTACGATGGTTATGGACTGCATGAAATACGCTCAGATGATGTCAAGCTTGTCAATTTCATGGAAACTTTATCCATCAACCACCTGAACCTTTGCACCCAATTGTCGCCTCTTGGCCTTTTGACTCTTGGGGATTAGATGTCGTTGGCCCAATGACAAAGTCTTCTGGTGGACATTTATATATTTTGGCTGCAACTGATTACTTCTCCAAATGGGCTGAAGCTGTGCCTCTCAAGGAAGTGAAGAAAGAAAATGTTGTTGACTTCATCCGCACCAACATCATTTATCGTTATGGAGTTCCTCGATGCATCATTACTGATAATGGAAAACCTTTCTGCAACAGTCTGGTTGACAAGCTATGCGAGAAGTTTGGGTTCAAGCAGAGGAACTCCTCCATGTATTATGCTGCTGCCAATGGCCTTGCTGAAGCATTCAATAAAACTTTGTGCAATCTCCTAAAGAAAGTTGTCGCAAAGTCAAAAAAGGACTGGCATGAGAGAATCGGAGAAGCTTTATGGGCTTATAGAACTACTCATAGGACGCCAACACGAGCGACCCCGTACGCATTGGTATATGGAGTAGAAGCCGTTCTCCCTCTTGAGCAACAAATTCCATCTTTGAGAATGGCATTACAAGAAGGACTTACTGAAGAAGAAAATGCACGTTTACGCTTGCAAGAATTGAAGTCTCTTGACGAGAAGAGATTGCAGGCACAACAAAGACTTGAATGTTATCAAGCTCGTATTTCTAAGTCTTTCAATAAAAGGGTTCGCCTTCGTTCTTTCCAAGTTGGTGATTTGGTGCTTGCAGTTAGGAGGCCTATCATCATTACTCATCGAACTGGAAATAAGTTCACTCCCAAGTGGGATGGCCCTTATGTTGTTAAGGAAGTCTACACAAACGGTGCATATAAACTTGTCGCTGAAGATGGGTTAAGAATTGGTCCAATCAATGGGAAATTCTTAAAGCGATACTACCCTTGAAGAATGGAGAATGCTCCATGACGCAAGAGCTTAAACTGCATGTTACTCCTGGCCCGCATGAGTATAAACTGTGAATGGTACCCACCAATGGTAAATTATGTGGTTAAACTGATAAATTACCCCACCAATGGTAAATTATGTGGTTAAACTGATAAATTACTCCACCAATGGTAAATTATGTGGTTAAAGTGATAAATTACCCCATTAATAGTATTTTAAGTGGTTAAATTAAATACTTCACTTAGTCCAAAGTGGTTAAACAATGGATACTCCTGGCCCGCATGAGTATAAACTGTGCACGGCATCCCATTAAACAAATTCAATTTGTTTTGAACTACGTTATGACTTGATTCCTTCACAGGATACGTAGGCAGCTTGGAAATTTTCTAAGTGCAGCCATAAAATTATTTAAGTAGATTTCGATGCAAAAAAAGAACAACATACTACTCAAAGCAAAATAAATGAAAGTAAATCTTTTATTGATTGCAAAGTGGTAATGTTGATACTACAACTCAAGCCAAAAGAAATGCATAGAAACAAAAAAAAAAAATTGCATAAAACAAAAAAGGACATGATGAAAAAAAAAAAAAGGGGTAAATCCCGTCTCTCAAGCAAAAGGCCTCAGATCCCTCAATTCCTGTTGCGCATCTTCTAACTTTGCCTTCGAAGCTTCTACTTCCTTCATTGCTTCATCAGTGATTTGAGGAGTGCTTTTAAGTGTCGATATCTCCTCTTCCATCTTGGAGATTTCATCATTGATGGTGTGAAGTGATTGCTTTTGACGCTTCAGGGAAGATTTGAGATTCTTCTGCTTTGTGTTCAGATCCTTCAAGGCCTTCTCAACACTTCGAAGCTCATCGCTTGTAGATTGAATGTCATTGACTTCTTTGTCTTTCTTGCTTTCAGCATCGCGAAGACGACCCTCTGCTTCAGTAAGTTGTTGGGTGAATAATTCTTTTGACATCTTCTCAGTCAATGCGGACCTCGCCCCATCATAAGCAATGGCTTTGTTAAAAAATGATTCTAACAAAGTTTCCACGTGAGCAATCTCCCCAAAGCGCTTCATTGATTTAAGAACAACCTCAACATCATCCTTCATGGAAGAAATGTCCTCAAGCCGAGTTCGACCGATCTTTCCACTAAGTTTTTCCCATAAGCCAGCAAGGTACTGCATGTCAAAATCATGTAGAAAATCTCTACCCACAAAGATTGAAGCAGCAGCAGCAGCATTTGGTCCGTGTCCTTCTTTTGAACTAGATAGGTCTAGTTGAATCAGCTCCTTGTCATCAGAAAGATTCATTGGCAAGTCATGAGAAGACAATTCTTGTGCACCCTGAGATCGCTCGTCGTTGTTCCCAGAGGGAATAGTTTCATCCTCTAACTGCAAAAAGTACACGCGAGGGTTTTAAAAAAAAAAAAAAGAGAAAAGGGGTTAAAGGCATAATCAAAAAAGTTAAACTAATCAACTTAACCTTTTCAGTAAGATTCGACTTTGATAGCGGATCGGGCGAAGTGTTGTCAAGAGCATCAACTTGCTTTGATGAGCTTAAGTCCTTCTTTGTCCTCTTCCAACGGCGATCGGCATTGCTACTGCCACTCTCTTCAGAAACACACTTTCTTTTGGAAGAACCATTTGCCACTTGATCACTTATCTTGACAGTAGCAGCAGAATCAACTTGAATCGAAGAAGTAGCACCCTGAAGCTCTTTGCCTTCATCACGTGTGGAATCTTGTACGTTCCTCTCAGAAGCACTGTTCTCTTTTGAATCATGATCACCCTCGCGAGATGTCTTCGAAGTAAGCAAGGAGCCAATGTTCTCTTCAAGATAATCCATACGGACATCATGCAACCATTTCTTGTAAGCCTCTGAAACAAATTTCCTTGGTTGAATAGGTTTGCCAGGGATCCAAGCTGTTGATAAGGACTTGTAGAGAGTACTTATTCTCCAAAAACGAAGTCCTTCTTCCAAAGAAGCTTCACGTTGATCATGTTTAAGAATTCCTGGGACGTCTTGATAATATCCAAACTGACGACCAAATCTATGTGGGCTATAAGGCTCAACAATGTAGATTTCACCTTGTCTCAAAGTAAGGAAGCACGAGCGGAGACTGATGAAGTAACTGCGCTCACTCTCGTCAATATCGCTGCTATCCTTAAGTGAAAGCTCCTTGACTTTTGTAACCATGTTGCATGCCCATATGACTAGATCTCCCTTGTGAATCCTCTTTCGTGCGTCTTCAAATTCAAAATATCTCGCCCCGCCTTCTCCAGCATACGTCATCATTTGAGCTCCATACAATCCTTTGGAAATGTTATAGTGAGTCTTGAAATAATGCGCCAACCATCCATGGACGAAATGAATTGGAAAAGGGCAACGCTCTCGAGAAGGTCTAGCGGATTTTGATATGGCATTGAGTCCTTTATAAATTGACGCCAACACCGGAACTGCTAAGTTGACCCGTCGACCATTTGCCATAAGACTGGCCATCTTGAATGTACTGGGACGAATAAAGCCAACATCCTCGGTCGGAAGGGCAAAGGCGCATAACCAGCAGGCCAAGTGTGCCGCCAAGAATGATTCTTCTTTCAGACCTTCACTGACGTCGAGTTTGGAGAATAAATCTTCTTCTCTTGAGGACCATGCCTTGTGAGCTGGAATTTCGCCAACAGGATTGTGAGTCGATCCCGGACGTTTAGTCTTCTTCGCCTCCTTGCGACCCGGGGGTTTGTTGTATTTGTCATGCTTCTTTGACCAGAATCTGATCCACTCTTTAATTGATACTCGAGTATCCTTGCCTCTGCCATTTTTTGCTCGAGCGAGGTGGAATGCGTAAAACAAGACCCGGCAAGAGCGTGGAAGGTAGGGATCTCCTTTGGCGTCTTTTTCAAATATCTCCTTCTCACCAGGTATAACCTCATCATATAGAGAACCCAGTATCGAGAGGCCGGCAAAGCAGTCTAAGTCCCACAGCGAGATGGATAGTTCACCGGATGAAGTGAGGAGAGTATTTGTCGAGGGGGACCACGCTTCGCAGAAGGCCTTGATGATTTCTGAGTTGCGGTCATATGTGCACATCGATGCATAAATCGCATCGTAGAGTCTGGCAGAAGTGAGCTTGCTTTTGTAGCGGCTGAGCACGTCTTCAGTCCACTCCCAATATCCGGGTATGTAGCGAAATTCTCCAGGAAAGCAAAGGGGAGTATCATCCCATTTTGCAGCGCCTTCAATGATGCTTCTGCCCAATGTAGCAAACGGAGTTGTGTCACTTGATGGTTGATGATGAGCGCTACGCAATGTCCATATCTTTGAAGACTTGATTGACGGTCTTGGGTATTCCTTGGTCCATTCATGCATTTCATTACTGTGCACCAAAGATGGCCACCGTTGGGCATAACTTCCATACACGGGAGTGCCCACCCGTAAGACTGTCTCGTGTTGTGTTGATTGATTTTCGCCATCAATTATGACCAGAATTTCCGCTCCGTCTGAAGAAAAGGCTGGTTTGAACATGACCATGGTTCTATATTTCAAACAAAAAAAAAAGAACAACAAAAACAAGAAAGAGTTAATAACTAAGTTGATTTCAATTTATCAAAATTATAAGTTGATCAACTTTAAATACTGTTGAACGCCGAAAGATTACGGAATTGAGTCGAAAGTGGATTGCTTATTCTGCTCAATTAGAAATCTCCGTGGCCGACCTGCTTAAAAAAAAAAAAAAAAAAAAAAAAAATTAGTTGGTGATTATACTTCACGAAATAAAAGAAAAAAAAAAGAAAGTAAACAAATAGAAGTTAAAAAAAAAAGGGAGAAAAATTACTCTGTATTCGGTGGAAAAAAAACTCACGATCTCCAAATCCACACCGAAAAGCTTTGCTGAAGCAGAACTTGAAAAAAAAAACAAGAAGAAAAAAGGAAACGAGAAGAAGAAGAAAGCAGAAGAAAGAACAAAGAAGAAATTTTGTGTTTGAGGATGAAGAAATTGTGTTCCTCAGTCCCCTTTTTATAGGTGAGAATCGCCGATTCTTTTTCAACGATTCAAGGAAACAGAATAACAATTTTTCTGAAATTGGAAAGAAAATCGTTTGATTTTGAGAAGATTCAAAAAAAAAAAAAAAAAAAAAAAAAAAGAAAAGAAAATTTCCATACGAACGGATTGCGGCTCAAGAAATGGGGATGAAGGAAACTTTATGGTATCTGTAAATTTTTGGAAGAGAAGAATATTTCCTTGATTGAAAAAAAAAAAAAAATGGCAAGAAATCACCCAAAATCGCCTGCAAAATCGCCTGAATTCGAATTGGGAAGAAGATAGGAATAATCTGGTGTTTTGGCCCAGCTAGACCATGAGTGGCGGGTCCCACCAGTATTTAAAAAAAAAAAAAAATTACACTTCCCTTAGTCAGACTTAGACACGCGTGATGGTGAGGGGTGAATAAAGGCTATTATCCCATGTGCTTGGTTTACATAAACCAGGCATATGGGCTTTAAAAAGAAAAAAAAAAAAGAGTTTTGGGCCTTAGTTAATTTCAGATTTTCAATGGGTCCGAAAAGTGGGCTTTTGCAATTCATTCATGTGGGCAAGTTGATTCTTTTAAGTTTAAATGCTTGGGCCAAAGTCATCAAAATTAAAAATGCCATGCGAGGGGCCCTTTTAAGCAATTACCGCCATATTCTTGAAAAAAAAAAGTATTTGAGACTCGTCCACTCCGAATGCATCTTCGCAAGATCTCTCCATGAACAAATCTCAAGGGGGCATTTTGTAGACACTTAAAATTAGTGTCAAATTAAAGGATGACACGTGTGTATTATTAATCAATTTAAATTATCTATTTTGACTTTTGGAGTCATAAAATATTTAATTCCAAAGTGAAATAGTTAAATTTATTGATTTTTAATATAAATATGATTGGCAAATCAAATAATGCTACTTGTCAATTAGAGGGATTATCCAATTAAACCAATTATATAATATCTCAATTTTCAGGAGATAAATATAATTGAATATTATTTAATCCCAATATTCTAAAGATGGAAATTATATTCAAAAGATGGAAATTATACTCATCAAATCAGAAAAGATGGAAAGTATACTCATCAAATCAGAAAATATGGAAGGTATACTCATCAAATCAGAAAATATGGAAGGTATACTCATCAAATCAGAAAATATGGAAGGTCTATTCATCAAAAAAATATGGAAGGTCTACTCATCAAATCTCAAAAGAAGGAAATTATATTTTATCATGGAAAGAATAATTCCCTCAAATTATGTCTTCCATATTGAAGAAGCGATCTCAACCGTCTATCTCATCAGAAGATTCTCCTTCTAACACTATAAATAGGGGTCTTCATGAAGAGGAAAATGATCAAGCAACAATCATTCAAGCATTGGAGCAAAGAAGTCCATCAGAATTCTCTCAAAGAAGTTCATCATCTTCAAAGGCGTTCATCCTCATATCCAACCTGTTCGTCGAGAAGATTGAAGAAAAAGTGCACTTTGATTCGAGATCAAGCCCAAAGGCCCTCAAAAAACTGTTCTTGAAGATCAAATTCCATAAAGGAAGATCAAACTTCAACAAATTTCAAAACTCAAGACGAAGATCATCCGGTTCGTCTCAAATTCCACATTTAATTCAAGATCAAGCTGAAGAGCCCTTGAATTAACGTTTTTCCAAGTCCAACTCAATTCCATCAAGGATCAAATCAAGAATTCTCCCCAAATTCTAACAACATCAAATTGTTGTTCTTGTAGAATCGAATCAGAGGATCGAATAGAGAGAGTTTACCCAATTTCAATTTTTTTATTAAATTATATTGATTTTGTAATCTTTTTCTTATCTTTTATTTCAGAGATTAAGAAATTTGTTGTTACAAGTACTACCGAACATGAAAGTCTACGAGGTCATAGAGAGCGTACGAGGGGTCGGCCCGACCTTCGACCTGCTTGAAACCCCGTGACGGACAGTAGAGCAGCGCCTGTGCATCAACCTCGTCTGACACAGGTTATAGAAGTGTCGTTGGAGGGAGTTGTTGCGGATTTGAAAAGGCAGTTGCAGGAGATTCGGGATGAGATTCACCCGCCAAACGAACTTGTAATCACAGCGAGTCCATTCACTTTGGAGGTAGCCTCGTACCAGGTTACTTCAGGGATGAGACCTTCGTCGTTACCCATGTACTCGGGGGAAAAGAATGGGAAAGACCCACTAGATCATGTAAGTCAGTTTGTGGGGGACATGGACCTAGTGTCGGCGGCGGATCCTGCCATGTGTAAGATCTTCAGAACAACTCTTACGGGACGAGCTCAGTCCTGGTTTGCTCAGTTGCCAGCAGGGTCGGTAGCAAGCTTTGCTCAGCTCAGTCAAGCCTTCGTCTATCAGTTTGCATGTAACAGGAGGTACCCGAAGTCAACCTCGTATCTTTTCTCCATCGTACAGGGTGAAAAAGAGGGGCTGAGAGAGTATATGCAGAGGTTTGCAGAGGCAGTGGGAGAGGATGTATCTTGAGTTGTTATCAGATATTTTGACACACGGGTTGCGGGATGGCGCGTTTGTGGATTCTTTATATGGGGATCCGGCTAAGAACCTTAACGATCTTATGCATCAGGCGGAAAGATATATAATAGGGGAGGAAGCAAAGAAGGCAAAGAGAACGATACAGGTGGAAGTTAAACCTGAGCCTCAAGGGGCTTCAGGTAGTGGGGATCGAAGTGGTGGAGACCGTGGCCCTACTGGGCCTCGGAGGGATTTTTGACCTCACTCCAACGAGGGGCGGTTTTCGGTTCGATGGAATCTGAATGTCACCCCGCTATCGGTAAACGCAGCGGAGATTTTGAAGGTAATGGCGACTACGAAGGAGATTTGATGTTACGATGGCCGCGGCATACGACGGAGCCAGAGAAGTTGAGGTCTACGGGGAAGTACTGTCAGGTTCATCGGGCGTGGGGACATCTTACGGTAGCGTGCGAGAGGCTGAGGGACGAAATCGAGCGGTTGTTGGCATTGGGATACTTGCAGGAGTTTGTTGCAAAACCCGAGGTCTAGCCTCGTGACGAACCGCCGAAGCCTACACCGGTCGAACCTCCGACGGTTCCGAAGGTCGATTAGAGTTGGCTTTACCCCCACCCCTAATACATCCGCGGGCTTATCTTGACAATCGTCCTACGGGTCGAAGGATTGATGTTATAGAGGGAGGGGCGAGAGCTAGCTCTTCGTTTCACACCCGGAAGAGATTTGTTCGGGAGGCTTGGACCAAAGAGAACATGGAGAAGAGAGAAGAGGTTATGTTTGGAGGAAGGGCAACAGTATGTACGCCACAGATTTTCTTCGATGACGAAGATCTGGAGGGGATAGTGCACCCTCACGAGGATCCGATCGTGATCGAGGCCGTCGTATTGGGAATCGACATTCAGAGAATCCTTATCGATACGGGCAGTGTGGTGAATGTGATGTTCTATACAACGTATACGGAGTTAGGGCTCGATATCACGCAGACTGAACCGTCGCATGTACCGCTGGTGGGGTTTTCGGGAGAGCGTCGTAATGCGAAGGGATCGATTACTTTACCGATGACCTGGGGGCAGGGAGAGAGAAGACGAACTGAGTGGACCAAATTCCACATCGTGGAAACCCCGTTCCGTACTTATAATATCATCTGTGGGCGACCGGCCCTTCGGGTCTTCGAAGCGGTACCTTCAACGATCCATTTGAAGGTGAAATTCCCTACTTTTTATGGCATCGGAGAAGTGTGTGGAAGCCAAGTACAGGCCAGAGAATGTCGAGTGATGACCTTGCCTATCGAGGATGGACCTGAGTTAGCTTTGGGTCACGGGGGGACAGGGAGGAAGTCGAAATACGAGGAGGCAAAAATTCAAACGGCAGGGCAAACCAAATTGGTGGAGGTAGACGAGGGGGACTCATCTCGAAAAGTGCGAATGGGTGGGGAGATGAGTCCCGAAGTGGAAGAAGGGGTACTGATGGTTCTGAAAGATCATGCGGGTCAGTTTGCATGGCCAGGGCAAGAGCCGGGCAGAATCGACCCGGCCATTTGCTGCCACAAACTCAATGTACGATCCGAGGCTAGACCGATTAAACAGAGGAAGAGGTGTATGTGGGAGGAGCGTCGTGTAATTGTAGGGGAGGAAGTTCGTAGGCTGCTGAGCCTCGACTAGATCAAGGAGGTTCTCTATCCAGCATGGTTGTCCAATGTGGTGCTCGTGCCGAAAACCGAAGGAAGGTGGCGTATGTGCACGGACTTTACCGATCTTAACGAGGCATGTCCGAAGGACTGTTATCCTTTACCCATGATCGATCAGCTAGTTAATTCGACGGCTGGTTGTGAACTGATGTCGACGATGGATGGGGATCAGGGGTATAATCAGATTTGCATGGCGGAGGATGATATGGAGAAGACGAGCTTCATCACCGAGGGCGGGGTCTTTTGCTATAAGGTCATGCCCTTCGGCCTGAAGAACGCGGGAGCTACGTATCAGAGGTTGGTGAATGGGATGTTTGCGGATCTTATCGGGAATACGATGGAGGTGTATGTGGACGACATGATCGTCAAGAGTAAAAAAGCCGAGGATCACCCTCGTGATCTTCGCAGGGCTATGGAGATCATGGCGCATTTCGGTATGAAAATCAATCCGAGGAAGTGCTCGTTTGGCATAACAGGGGGAAAGTTTTTAGGCTATATGGTTACACAGAGGGGGATCGAGGCCAATCCGGAAAAAATAAAGGCGGTGATGGATATGCCGGCTCCGAAGAACCCTGGGGAGGTTCAGAAGTTGTGTGGCAGAATGGCCGCACTCAACAGATTCAATTCGAGGTTGGCCGAACGAGGTCTGCCGTTCTTTAAGACCTTGCGCACTATCAAGAGCTTCGTGTGTGATGATGCGTCTCAAAAAGCATTTGACGACCTGAAGATGTATGTGTCGAACCCTCCCTTGCTAGTCAAGCCAGTGCCGAAGAAGCGTCTCTTTATATACCTGTCGGCGGGGTTTGAGTCTGTCAGTGCTGTCCTCGTACGAGCTGAACAGAGGGATCACCAGGCGATCTACTATGTGGGAAAGACGTTACGAGGGGCCGAGGTGCGGTACTCACAGGTTGAGAAGCTGGCATATGCCTTGATTATTGCAGTTCGAAAGTTGCGACCGTACTTCTTGGCACATCCCATTTCTTTCCTAACCAAGCATCCCTTGCGCTCTATCCTGAATCAACCGAAGGTTTTGGGGCGCATGGTAAAATGGGCGGTGGAATTGGGGGAGTACGTTGTAACGTATATGCCTCGACCAGCAATAAAGGCACAGGTGTTGGCGGATTTCATTACCAAAATGAACGATGGTGCGGGAGAGGCTCGAAAAGAGAAGGTCGTATGGAAAGTGTTCATTGATGGGTCGGTTACGATGGAGGGTGGAGGAGTTGGAGGCGTGATGAAAAACGATGCGGGGGAGGATTTACGTTTTGCTGTTAAATTACAGTTCAAGGTGTCGAACAACGAGGCGGAGTATGAGGCCCTTCTAGTGGGAATGAGGCTCGCTAGAGAGGGACAACTGTTACGATTGCGGGTGCATAGTGATTCCCAATTGGTGGTACAACATGTCCTAGGTGCATACGAGGCTCGGGAGGCGAGGATGAAAGAATATCTGAATATGGTGGAGAAAGTTAGGGAGGATTTTCAGCTATTCGAACTCGTCCAAATCTCGAGCGAAGGGAACGGGGAGGCAGATATGCTAGCGAAGTTGGCAGGTTCTATGGTTTCAATCGGTACTCGGAAGGTGACTTTTATGGTGGCAGAGAGATCGGAAAAAGAAGTCGATGTGGAGAAGGTGGTGGCGGCCTTAGAGGAAGAAGTGAAAGACTGGATGTTCGAGATTAAACGATATCTTCGAACATCGGAGTAGTTCGAACCCGGGCGTACGACAGTGAGCTTGGCGCGAAGGGCGGTGCGGTATTTTTTGCAGGATGGGAAGTTATACAAGAGGGCGTTTTCTCAGCCCTTCTTATGATGTTTAGCAAAGAAAGAGGCAGAACAGGTGCTGAAGGAGATGCACGAGGGTAGTTGCGGGAGCCATTCGGGGGGAGAAGTTTGGCGCAGAAGGTCGTGAGGCAAGAATACTTCTGGCCGACGATGGTGAAGGATGCCGAAGGGTATGCCCGAAGTTGTTTCCAGTGTCAGAGCCATGCCCGAATGATCCACACCCCAGCAGCAACATGGGAGCTGAATCAGATTCCTTTGCCGTTCGATAAGTGGGGGATAGACATCGTGGGCCCGTTGGTAAAGGATAAAACCAGAAGAAGTTTTTGCTCGTGGCGGTCGATTATTTTACGAAGTGGGTAGAAGCGGAGCCATTAGCAATGATAACGTGTGGCGTGGTTATCAACTTCTTGTGGCATAACATTTTGTGCAGGTTCGGGGTGCCGAGGGTGCTCATAAGTGATAACGGTTTACAGTTTCGGGGTGAACAATTAGGGGATTGGTGTGCGAAATGGGGGATACAACAGCGATTTACGGCAGTCGGTAATCCCCAAGCTAACGGACAGGCAGAGGTGACCAATCGAACCCTGTTGCAGATGCTTGAAGCTAGGCTTGATCAGAATAAGAGTAAATGGGTGGAGAAAGTTCCGGGGGTGTTATGGGCGTACAGAACCACGACAAGAAGTGTGACGAGAGAAACGCCATTCAGCCTAGCGTATGGGCACGAAGCAGTTGTTCCGACTGAAATAGTGCAGTACAGTTGGAGGATGCAGAAGTACGAGGAGAGGGAGAATCCGGGGAACCTCGCGGTGGAGTTAGATTTGCTGCAGGAGAAGAGGGATAGGGTGACGATACGATCCGAGAGTTACAAGGCACAGATGGCGGGGTACTACAATAAGGAAGTTAGAGAGCGCAGATACCAGGTGGGAGATTTGGTGTTGAGAAGGATCGAGGCGTCGAAGGTTCTAGGCAAACTAGACGCTAAGTGGGAAGGGCCGTTCAAAGTCCGAGGCATCGTAGGTCCGGCCACTTATCAACTTCAGGACATGGAGGGACGTGATTACCCTCGATCGTGGAATGCCTATAACCTTCGTAAGTTTTATCCCTGATCATGGCACAAGGCAGAAGAAACGGGTGGAGTACTTTATGTAAAAAAAATTTGTATATCGTGTAATTTTTCTTTGTAACCTTTGTGTAAATAGTGTACAAGGAGTGTGTTGACCCTCGTGGAGCAAAGTTGTAATTAAGGCTCGTGTAAATTTAATAAGATACGAGGTTTCTTTTATTTAATTGTACTAGGCCCTCTAACGAGGTGCCTCCGCCTTCAGCGGCGCAAATCCTCATTAAAGCTTGGCACAAGCCCGAGTACGAGGTCCACCGCCATCATTGGCGCAAATTCCCATTAAGTCTTGGCCCTGCAGGGTCGAGCACGAGGTGCACCGCCATCATTGGCGCAAACCCTTGTTAAATCTCGGCACAAGCCCGAGTACAAGGTACTTGCCTTCAGGGGCACAAATCCTCATTAAGTCTCGGCCCTGTAGGGTCGAGCACGAGGTACACCGCCATCTTTGGCGCAAACCCTCGTTGAACGTCACGAGGTACACGTTGGACTTACGTTTTGTATGCGTATTTGTTCACGTTGGACCTACGTTTCGTATTCGTGCTCGTTTTATCAACAGTAAATTGTTCTTCGAATTTGATTAAGAGATACGTGTGTTATTAATTGGGGGAGTTGAGGATTCGAAGCCTGAGGACTTCCGTCTTATCTAAAAGGTTATTTGCGATGAATCAGGAGATACGAAGATAAAACATTTGAACTTGAATTTCATTAACAAAAAAACGTACAAGTCCTCAATACGGGAGTTCAGATAAGATCAAAGAGAACACGACCTGTAAGGTCTGAATACAGCGTACGACCTACAACTATACTTAAAAAAAAAAAGAAGAAGCAACAACAAGAACACGAGGGAAATGCAAAATGAGATTGTTTAGGGATTCGGCGGAGGTTGTGACCTGGTAGCGCCCGAACCCGAATGAGTCGGAGGAGGAGTACGAGTCATGCCCAACGAAGCCACGGTGAAGGAAAGGAGTACAACGTTCGACTCGACCAAGTGTCTAATTCCAGCTTCGTGGCCCAACTGGAATTGGTCCGTCAGAGTCTTCTTGTACTCCGTGGATTGCTTGAACTCCTCTATGGATTCACGCCGAGCAGCGGCCACGCGAGCACTTGCATCGACCAGGGCGGCGCTTCGAGCCTCGAGGAGTTGAAGCTCATGCTGGCGACGCAGACCTTGGAGTTCTTCTTCGTACTTCAGGACTTTGGCATCGAGCCCAGAACGCCGAGCGGCCTCGATGACCAAGTCTTCAGTAACTTTCTCCAGCCGACCCTTGGCATCTTCGAAATCTACAGTGGTCTGGCTCAAAAGGTCGTAAGCACCGTTGCGTTCGATAGTCAACTCACGGACTTTGCCTTCTACCTTCTAAAGGTCGGGTCCGCCCTGCTCCAGCTCCAACACACGAGCCTCGAGCTCGGTGACCTTCCGCTCGGCGGCTTTAAGATCCCTGCGAAGGGAGCCGCAACTGGCCCGAAGCTCTTGAACAGTTTCGACCAAGTCCCTCCTCGAAGCTACTGTGTCCATAAAGGCACGAACGTGGTGAAGCACAAAGTGAAGAGTGGCGGAGTTAGCGTGAGTAAAAAAAATAAAATCAATAGTATGGGTTCAAAAAAAACTTACCCGAGTCAGATTGACGAAGGACAAGTTGTCCTGAACCGAGTAGGGCATCTTCTGGAGGTACTCCTCGTCTCCCTCGTCAATCAACTCTCGGAGGATTTTCTCGCAATGACCCTTGCGCGTACTATCCTTCGAGAAGGCGGATCGAGGACCGGTGGGCCTCAGTCCGGAGGGCTCTTCCTCTTCTTCCGAGCTAGACGTATCGCTAGCGTCGGCCTCTTCCTCCCCTTTCTCCTCGATCATTTCTAGCTTTCCCTTACCCTTGTCGACCTGGGGTCGATCTTCTTCTTCTTCTTCTCCTATTTCTTCTTCTTCTTCTTCCTCGTATCCACTTCATTCCTCGGCATTGGGCTCGTCGGCCTCACCCTCGGTGTCTCGCCCTTCGACCCCCTCGTCTTCGACGATCTTTTCCTCCCCCTCCTCATCTCCCTTGTCGTCGCTAACTGTTATGACTTCTGGCTCCCTTCGTAAGGCAGAAATCGACGCCACATGAATGGGCTCCTCGTCCAAGTCAAGGACGGGGGTCGGTGGCACGAACGTAGGAGCCCTCGTAGCGGGGGCTGGGGAAGTTAACGGTGCGGCTGGGGCCAGTACGAGGGAACCCTCGGCAACGTCAGGGTCGGAAGGAGGAGTCTTATCGGGAGTCTCGGGTAGATCAGAATCCAACTTCCCGTTCACTTCTTTACCTGGGGGGATGTCTGGAAGAGTGTACGAACTGGTGGCACTGGCCGCTATCGCGTCCCCTGAAACATACAAAACAACAGTTTGAGTCCAAGGACAAATGGTACAAAAAAAAATAAAAAAATAAAAATAAAGGTAAAGGGCGACTTACGAAACTCTGGGCATAAGTGCAGTTTATCCTGGGGATACCTCATCGTTACACCTCGCAGTAAGTGTCCCATCACCAAGGCCGGAGCGACCGAACTTGAAAAAACGGAAGCACTATAGGAAATGTCGAGGAGTCCCTCCCTCGTAAGCGTTTGGAATAAAGCCCTCGAGCCTGCCTCGTTAGGGTCGAAGGGAAGGTCTGAGTCCATCCTCCATCGGTCAATGATCCCCCACGTCTCAGCCTTCGCATCCTTCGGCCGGACATAGAAGAATTTCTCCTTCCATAGACCCCAGGAGCTCGGTTGATCGACGATGAACTTCTTACCTCGAGGAGTAAAGTAGTACATCGACAGCTGTTGATGGTTGAAAGAGAGCTTGAAGGCTCCCAGAAAGCGTTCGGCGGTGCAGGGCAGCCCTTGGAGACGCGAGCATAGGTAAAACCCGCTAACAGTTGATTGGAGTTGGGAAGCAGTTGGCTCGGGCAGAGGCTACAGTGCGTTAACACCTCGGCAAAGAAAGAAGGAAAGAAGGCCCGTAAGCCCGCCCTAACTTGAGCCAGGTAGATCGTCGCGTACCCTCGGGGAGGATAATAGGCTCGTTTGTCGGGGTCCGGAATCTTGATGTTCAACTCCGACACGTCGAAGTTGAACTCCTGAAGAGTCGACGCCACCAGGTCGTAAGTGGCTGTGCATTAGATCGTGTCTAAACTCTACTTTTCAGCGACGATCCCTCCTTTCTTCCCACCCTCGGGATCTACAACCCCTGTACTCGTACTCGTCTTCTCCGGACGTTTTTTGCCACCCTCGGAGCTCGTAACCTCCACCATCTCCTTCTTCTTTCCACCCTTAGGCTCTACGACCTCCGCCCTCACCGATTTCTCCATTTTCTTCCCTCTACCTTCGGACTCGGTCGCTGTCCTTGTCTGTTTCCCCTTCTTCTGTGTTTCATCCACCGGTGCCGCCGGCGCTTTCCTCTTCTTAGGGTTTTCAGTAGGCACAGGAGCCGAAGAAGACGCCGACGCCTTGACCTTGCCACCACCGCAAACCTTTTGTACCACGCGTTTCTTGTACACACGAGTTGGGGGGAAATCAGACTCCGGCGTGGTGGCAGGGCTGAGACTGATATTCTGACTATCTTCGCTGCTGGTGGCCATGGAAATTGCAGAAGAAGAACGAAAGGAAGTGATAGTGGGAGGTTTTTAGGAAAAGCTCGGAAAACGGAACGGAGGAGCAGAAAAATTAGTGGCGAACGCTGGTGGCAAACAGGACAGTTGATGACAAAGCAACGCAAGAAATTTCGGCGGAAAAAATGGAGACAGAAAAAGAGAAAGTAGGAGTGTTTGAGATAGCGCACTGACAAGAAGGAAGAACCGTGTATTTATGCACATTCGACCCCCATCAGCCGCTGGAGCAGCCAATTAGGGTTAGACGTGTGGTGGTGACGTCACCCACGATCCCCACGTCGCTAGAACATCCATTGACGCCGCGACACGTGTCCCACTTTCTCCCGCCCAACGGTTACATCAGTCATTCGAACTGTTCTGTCAGCCGAACCGTCACTTCCTTGATTTCGCGCGAAGGCAGAATTTTGAAACAGGTGGACCCGCGTTACGAAGAATGGCTCGTAACAACCAACCCCAAAGGTTCATAAAGGTTCGTGGATTTGACCCTGCAGACTCGTGAACAAGCCCGTGTTCGACCTCACGCAACATGAGTTTCCAGTGTAGTGCATAACTACACTAGAAACTGGGGAGACTTATGATGAAGTAAATATTGTACGAGGTGATAAATCACCTTAAACGTCGAATTAGAGATGAGTTGAGACAATTATTCGACGGAACGAGGCTCAAGGTCGTACGTCAAAGAAGTTCAAGCCCCGTATATCGCAGCTCGTGGTCCTACATGGGGGAAGTCCTCGAACCCTGCGGAGACCTCGAGCTCGTGAGTGAGCCAGAAGCTGAGCCTCGAAGCTTACGAGCCTCGATGGTACGAGCTTAGTATGATTACGCCTGGAACGAGGTCCATATACGAGGGTAACGAGGTTGGACTGAACGAAGAGGAACTAACGACAAAACTCTAAGATGATCGTTATCGCAAATCATAAATACGGAGGAGCTTAGCATGAAGCAGATAGCATAGAAGTTATGGAGACCACGTGACTACGAGGGTCAAACCAGCTGACGAGGCACCCTCGTGGGGTCATAAATGCCCTGTCGGACATGACACCTGTCTCGCCTTTAAATGCTTTGTCGGACGTGACACCTGGCAGCAAAGTGCCACCTACGTGGTTTTACTCACCTATAAATACCCCTCAACAGGCAGAAGTAGGAGGCTAATGCGAAAACAGGAGTACGACCCCTATCAAGCCTAAGCGACCGGTAATCTGGACTATATACCCACCCGCTGCTTACGAGGTGCGCTTCGTACACAGCCTTCGAGCCCAGGAAGCCAGTGTTCCGAGCTGTAATCTAGTTGTACGAGGGCTTAACCCGTGTTTACCGAACTTTCCTTATCAATTGTGATTTAGGGTTAGGGTTTGTGGAATTGGGGAAAGAGAAGATGGAGAAGTCAAGAGAGTTTAAGGGGGAGAGAAGAGAGGTTTGATTTTGATGAGAGTGTTCATTTAGAATAGATCCTTTACGTTTTTAGTTTTTTCAGTTCAGCCCTATTTTTTTACTTTTAAAAATTAATTAGATTCCGGCCAAAATTGACGGAATTTTGGTCGAGGACCAAAATTGAAACACGTAGTAACTTGTAGGACTAAAATTATAGATAAAGAAGTTGTAGGATCAAAATTGCCAATGTGCCAACTTAGAGGACTTTTTTTGCAAAATTCCCGATCCGAATTAGGGATTTTGTTTTAAATTAAGTCGATTTTTGTAGAACTTTCTTTTGAAAAGATATTTCTTGAAGATATTATATATTACTATCCGATTGTGATTAGGAGTTTCAAGAGCTTACATAAATAGCTTTCTTCGTATGATTTTG
Organism: Misopates orontium; assembly: GCA_946800315.1. Classification (NCBI taxonomy): domain Eukaryota; kingdom Viridiplantae; phylum Streptophyta; class Magnoliopsida; order Lamiales; family Plantaginaceae; genus Misopates; species Misopates orontium. The sequence goes on from OX326948.1 coordinate 16,375,295, forward strand.
ATTGTGATTAGGAGTCTTCCTTTTATCCGAAATCTTGCCTTTAAAATCGTTTTTGATTTTGTTTAAGAGCATTTTTAGAGGAAAGTCTTGTTTGTTTCTATCCGATGAATTTTTGATAATCTTGTTAAGTTTTATCTATGATTTAATTCAAGTAATACCGTGTGCTTATTCATATGATATTGATCTATCTCTAGATAATTATCTCTAAAGATTATCCCGCCTTTGATTATTTAGTCGATCCTAAAGCTAAGAGACTATTATAAATAGGATACGTAGTTTAGGAGTTTTAGGATCGAAAGCTTAAGCATTTGTTTTAGTATTTGAGTTGAAGTTTTCTTTGTTTTAGAGTTGTATTCTCTAAAAGAAGTTCGAGTTTCTTTTTATGGAGTTTCTTTTTATGGAGTGTCTTACAAAGTTGAAGGGTTTTCAACCAAGATAGCCATCTTTGAATACAAACGAAGTAGAAAGATAAAAGTGTGTTGGTAGGCTTTTAACAATAGATGGAGTCTAGAAGATAAAAATAAGGGAGAATCACACAAACACCCCTGAGGTATGGACTAATTACACAAACACCCCCCATGTTTGAAAAATTACACAAACACCCCATATAGTATGCATCTCATTACACAAACACCCTTTGTAGCGTTTTCTTTAATTGAACAGACAAGTTTCTGGTGTTAGATCATAAAGCTAAAAATGGTGTGACAAATAATTTACAAAATCTTTCGGAAATACATATTGTTTTTAAAGTTTTTTCTTTTTTAGAACAGAATAAACGAAACTTATTTCTATTTTCGTTAGCAATTTTAGTTTATTTTTCATGTGTTATATAATATAAATGAGAAACCCAAATTTACATTCAGCAAAATCCAAAAAATTCAGAACGAGATTTAATCACAGGGGGTGTTTGTGTAATTTTCCAAACATGAGGGATTGTCTATGTAATTAGCCCATACCTCAGGGGTGTTTGAGTAATTCTCCCTAAAAATAATATCCTATAAGTGTAAATCCATTTATCTCATTGAAAGAAGTTTGAATTGGTAGGAAAAAGCCTTGTGAAATAGATCATTTAACCAAATCACGTAAAAATCCGGTGGTCACATTTACTGCTTTAGTTATTATTACAACTGCGATATTAACTATTACAACACCTGTGCTTAGTGTTACAACTTGTGATACATATGCAATTTAATAGCTAATAGAGGCCTTTTGCACTTTATCATCTAACCAATAAAAATAGGCAATATGTCATCCGACCTATAGATATTTTCATCCGTTCACCACAAAAATGAAAAGACACAAAAGGAAAAATATATTTATTTGTGTAATATTATACACTGGATGCATCACAATATCAATCATATGTGCACGATTTACCGCACCTAGTACATTATATAGAAAGGAAACTATAGAACTAGTAATTAATAGTATTAGTATCAACAAAATAACTAGCTATATTTAAGATATGAACTAGCTAATTGATTAAAATCAACAACTTACGAAGGATTCATGTAATACATAAACAGCAGATCAACATAAACCAGGAGCTAAGAAAATATTTGGTTAAATTCCTCTATAACGCATTTTAGTCCATGTAAAGCGAATATTCCAATATGTACATCCCGTAAATATGTTGATGCTATAATTAGTTTTATACAACGTCACCTATATTTAGTCCAGGTGAAAGTCTCAAGTAGATAGAATTTCATTAAGAAACAATAATAGACTCATGCGTTCTATCTTCCAATAATATTCAAAGATAAAATAAATGACGTTGAAACTTAGCTAGATCTACAAAACGTTTCTTGTCAAAAGATAAGAAAGAAATAAAAAGACAAAAGCTCCTTCCTTCTCAACATCTCTTTCCAACAAACTACCCCCCCCCCCCCCCCCACCCCCACCCCACAAGGGTCTCCTATATTCTATATCATATCGCCAATCAATCTTAATCCCCCAATTCATGTCTGAAGCTGATCAAAGCTCTACACCACCACAAGAACAATATTCAAAACAAGATGTGAAACTTGATGATCATGAGAAAGAAGAAAATAAAGAGTCGAAGTCCATAGCATCAACAAACGTTATTAATGATGAAGGGTTTCTAACACCTACGTCCGAACAACACAAGATTCCGGTAACAACCGGAAGCTGTCCACCTCCCGCCCCGAAGAAGCGTAAAAGGACTCATGTCATGAACAAACTCAAGTTTCCAACATTAGAACTCTTTGAGAAAACCGCAAAGGTACATGAAGAAGAAGTTGAAACCTTCTTACAATCATCGTTTGATGAAGATTCGACGAATCCTTCGGGTAATACGAAGAAGAAACGAACTTGTTGATCAGTGATCATTCTTTTTTTCGTTCTTTCAGGTATTTGTTGTAGGTTTTGATGATTATAAGATACTCTTTTTTGTATATTTATGTATCTATATATGTTTCAGTTAATTAGTTTATTGAGTTTTAGGTTATACTTATCAAAGCCAGTAATAGGCATGTATGTATATGTGTGATGACAATTACTTATGTGTAATTAACAAGAAATAAATAAACGTAATTATTTCTTGGAAAGTTTTGTTCCTTCTTTTTGTTTGTACGAGAGATATCGGATTCCTTTTTATTCCATTTTGATTTTGATGAAAACTTTAATTATTTTTACCTGACCCTCGAAAGTTATGAATATAGCTAGAGAGAAAATGATGCTTAAAAGAGTATTATGTTTGAAAATTACAGCGTTGAGGATTTGGACTAATATGTTAAAAGAATATAGTTTCTTTCTTGGGATGTAGCAATAGATTTAATTGTAGAATCCAATGCAAAGCTTTGTGTTATGTTCAGAGTAATAATGGAAGTTGAATTTGAATTATAATTCTGACGAATTCAATCAGTGATATTTAATTGGATGTGCTACGAGACATGTAGAATCCAATGCAAAGCTTCGAATTTGATTCGTAAGTTGACTATCTGTTGAGTTCGTTCAATTTAGTGGTTGAAATTTAGAATTATTTGGTCGGTATTCTTCGAATGGATGAGCATTACACTTATTTAGGGATAATTAGTAATTACATCTATACACCCCCGGGTTTTGGTGATTCTATATCCAAAATAATAAAATTCAGTGATGTTGTTAAAAAAGTCAAGTAATGCTTTGTAATAAAGTGTATATGTAAATTAATTCATTATATATACATATTTATATTATCCTTATTTTGTCTTTCACATGACAAGAGTAATAAATGAAATAGGGTAACTGCATCAAACACTCCAACTTAATTATACCATTTTTTACAAGTTGCCACTTAATATTTATTTTTTTGCAACTAACCCCCAACCTATTGAAAAATGTGCGAACTGTCCCCTGAATCCAAATTCAACGGACAAAAAAAAAAATGAAGAAACAGGGCCAAATCCAATGGTTGGATTTGGGTTCAGGGGGCAATTCGCACATCTTTCAATAGGTCCGAAGGTTAGATGTAAAAGTTAATAGATTATGTGACAATTTATAAAAGAAGGGTATAGGTTGGGGGTTTAATGGGATTTCTCCAACGAAATAATATTAAGTTAGTGAGTTAGTAAAACAAACTACCAAAACCGTCTCTTAAAATTCAAGGTGCAAGTGGGGGAGTTGAGAGTTTGGCTGAGGTCAAAACTCCCAAATTTAACCTCACGTGAAAAATTACAGCGAAATTTTAAAATCGCCGCCGCCTAGGTACCAAAGTTGAAAAAATTACTAAATTATGATACCAAAATAGTGATCTGCCAAGTTAAAGTATGAAAAAATAAAATAGTATCAAGTTAGAATATCAAAAATGCAATTTTTTTTCTATACGTGGTATGTACAAATTTGTCCCTATAGATAACAAGACTAAACATTTCCAAACAAGGCAGTTAGGAACTTTCAGTATATATCCCCGATTACCATCTCTTAATCATAGCACAAGAAAAGTGATATGCCCTTGGTTAAATTTTCATCTTTTTATCCCGTTACTGTAAGACACAATACTTACCTTCAAATCTTTCATATTTTGTTCAGTTACTAAAAAAACCTCAAACTAGTTGAGGAATTATTATAAAAAAGAAAACATTAAATTTAAGAAAAAGACAGATGAACTGTTTAAACTTTGAATAATCACAAAGACACCTCCTATAGTTGAAATTATTATAAAATAAACTCTATTTTTTCGTACTTCTAAATTTTCTAAGGATGTTTATCCTATTATTCATTTCACTTTTAATAAAGTTTTTTTAATAAAATTAATTCTGAATGTGTAGATATCCCTTAAAAGTTTTTGGGAGATTCTTTGCCCACGTACCCTCATTTTGTCGCGTACGTATTATCTGTTCAAGCCGTCCTTTCGTCGCATTTTTTAACTGGTCTTCTGTACAATTTTTGCAATCTTAGTGGGAGTAAATAAGGACTATGGGACGACATAGGGCCGGGCCTCCTCGGATTCGATTTTCCGTGCTCTGCTTGTCGACCTTCCCATATAATATCTTTCCCTAAAGACAAAATGGAAAAAATGTAACGTACGCAATACGAAATATTCTTTGTCCATGTCATGTTACGTACGTCACAATTGAATTTGGTAATTTAACGAACACACTGGTACAAACTATCAAACTTTAAATTAAATGAAGAATTGTAGTTCAACTTCTGAAGTAATTTTTTTGTTACAAAGGAGGGGAGGAGATCCCAATTTAACTAAACAGCAACATTTCTAAAGCTGATACCACCGATAGAATCAAAGAGCTGAATTCCAAAGGGGAGGTTGTGTCCCAAGTTAGCAAGACGGTCGGCAGCAAAATTTATTTTCCGATATTCATGACGGATCAAACAAGTATCAAAGTCGGACATGAGATTTCGACACAAATCAATAAGCCCACGGTGAGGATGAGTATCATGGTGATGAGCGCCAATGAGATTAACAGCAACCTTAGAATCGCAAGACAAGAAACTATATGTCTTTTGGCTTTGGAGAGAGTGTAGAAAATGCCCCAAAAGTTCAGCCATGGTGATACTGCCGAAGCCCACATTCGTCGCAAAACTGAATATCCAATTTCCATCAGAGTTTCTGGCCACTCCACCACAGGAAAGCTGACCCGGATTTCCCAACGCACTACCATCCACATTGATCTTAACAGTATTCGGTTCAGGCGAAGTCCAACAAAAAGAGATTGTGAGACTCTATTAACACCAAGATTTTGCAACATATAAAGCTTGTTCCAAGCACTGGTGTCATCGATCGCTGCCTGGCGAATACACCGGATTGCACGTGACAAGGGGATATCATGGTTATCAAACACCTTTTTGCAACGCCACCCATAGATTTTCCAGCAAGCCGTGGCGAAGGTGGTAGCCCGAGGGATGCCGGGACTATGAACAGCCGTGCGTTGATAAAGATTGGTACAAAGCCAATCGTGCAAAGGAAGCTCAAAGAAGCGAGTAATATCACTAAATGGGAGGAGCTCGAGCCAAATAGCTTTGCTTGTGGGACAATCCCGAAGAAGATGAATAAGTGACTCATTATGAAAGGGACAACGAGGACAGCAAGAATCGTCGGCGAGGTGTCTTCGCACACGCTGTTCATTGCTTAAGAGCTTATTGTGAAGAGCCAACCAAAGAAAAAGCTGAATAGGTTGACGAGTGCGAATTTTTCATGCAAGATTCCAAGAAGAAGACCTAGGGACGTTGATATTAGCAATAAGTTGGCAAGCCGAAGACACGGATAACTTGCCATTGCTTGTAAGACCCCAATAAGGAAAATCAGAAACCTCCACAGACGGATCGATGTGAACACTCGCAATTTCAGCAAGTTGCATCGAAGGCAGAAACTTTTGAAGAATGTTCCAATTCCAGCTGTTTAAAGCAAAGAAATCTGCCACCTTAAGCTGTTTCCAGGAGTCTGGAATGGGGCAGGTGATATGATTAATTAGTGGACTTGAACCGACCCACCAATCGTCCCAAAAAAGAGCAGTTTTGCCTTTACGAATACTCCATTTAATACCTCGACGGAGAGGTTCAATACAAGAGAAAAGTTGACGCCAAGGAGGCGAACAAGAAGAGCTTTTTCTCGCCAAGAGTATGTCGTCATTAGTTGTATATTTAGCAAGGAGAATGTGGCACCAAAGTGATTCTTTCTTAGTAAGCAACTCCCAAACAAGCTTCATAATCATTGCGACATTCATGTCTTCCATGCGGGTTAAACCAAGACCTACTCTATCTTTTGAAAGACAGCAAGTCCTCCACTTAACAAGATGCAAACGCTGCACTACCATTGCTATGACCCCAAAGAAAGTTTCGGCTGATCCGATCCAATTCCTCACTAGAAGATTTTGGTAATTTATAGGTTTGCATAGTGTACAGAGGAATAGAACAAGTGACAGATTTAATAAGAGTGTGGCGACCCGCGAAAGAAAAGAATCTAGGCTTCCATGCGAACATGCGTTTGCGAACCCGTTTGATGACGCTGGAAAATATAGGACGAGATATACGCCCATCAAAAATCTGTACACCAAGATAGCGGCCAAGAGAGGTCGCAAGTGGGATACCCGCCATGGCAGAAATAGTAGAAGCTGTTCGGCGAGAGACATTAGGCGAGAAAATAACGAGAGATATGCTGAGGTTAACCTTTTGACCCAAGGATGCTGAAAAAATGTTTAAGCAGTCCAGAATAACACGCATCTGAGAAGCGCTCGCCCGTCAAAAGAGGAGGAGATCATCGGCGAAGAATAAATGGGAGATGCGAGGGCCACTACGTGAAGCAGTAATAGGGGTCCAAGAAACGTCATCAACTCGAGCTTGAATTGTGTGAGCTAGTTGTTCCATACAAAGAATGAAAATGTAAGGCGAGATGGGATCGCCTTGCCTAATACCAGGAGTAGGCTTGAATGCTTCAGTGAGATCCCCGTTCCATATGAGCCGAATGCTAGGGGTTTTGATGCATTACATAATCAGGCGAAGAATCTTTGAAGGGAGATGAGCAAGCCAAAGAGTTTCTTCGATAAAAGCCCAAGAGAGTCTATCAAATGCTTTCTCGAGATCAATTTTGAGCGTCATAATCCCATGCTTGCCTGATTTCCTTCTCATTTTATGCATAAGCTCTTGTGCAACAATAATGTTATCACGGGTTTGGCGACCCGGAAGAAAGCTGTTTTGAGTGGGGCCTATAAGGTGCATAAGAACCGGTTTGAGACGAGAAGTAAGCACTATCGTGATGCATTTGTATGCAACATTACATAAAACCAGCTCCTAAAATGTTGAATAGATTCAGGATGGTCAATCTTCGGAATAAGATAGAGCAGCGTTTCATTAAGGGAAATAGGAAAAGTTCCTTTCTCAAAAGCCGAAGAGACGAGTTGGAGCAGATCTTTACTCACAATGTGCCAAAGTTTCTGGAAAAACGTAGGGTTAAAGCCAACGGGGCCTGGACTTTTGTAAGGTCCCATCAAGAAAATAGCACTCCTAACTTCAGGCAAGGAAATATCTCATTCCAGAGAGAAAATATCTTCAGAAGTGAGGGACGGAAAATTAGCCGCGGCCTGTCTTGAAGGGCATAAAGTTTCGATAAAAATATTCTTAAAGTGAAAGAACCGCGAGTTGCATGAGGCGCCTGGTTCAGTAATCCAATTGTCGTTGCTATTCCGAAGGCTCGAAATAATATTTTTCTGGCGACGCGCAAGAGTGGAGAGGTGGAAGAAGCGAGTATTGCGGTCTTGGAGAGTGGCAATCTCCTCCTTTGATTTTTGGAACCAAAACATTTGTTCTTCAAGAAGAACCGCATTATAGTCACAAATGAGCTTGCATTCCAGTTTGAGAAGATTAGACTTAGGATCGTCATAATGGCCCATTGAATTCCCAAAATACGAGCTTGAAGCCGGCGTTTGCACTTGAAAATATTACCAAAATAGTTGTGGTTCCACTCCGACAAATTGTTGGCCCAAACAGAAAGTAAGCAGGGGGGTCGTTATTGCCAGTCCAGTTTTGCCGAATGATATCATGAAGGTCTGGACGGAGGAGCCAAGCCGCCTCAAATTTAAAACGTCGCTAAATGTCTCTCGATTTTGGGGGACCAAAGCACTACATAATTGGGCAGTGGTCAGATTGAGTGCGAGCCAAATGAAGAACGCTGGAGTCCAGCGAGAAAAAATTCCATTCTTCATTGGCAAGGATTCTGTCAATCCGAGAGCAAATGATACGGTTGTTAACTTTCTGACGCCAAGTGAATTTAGGACCAGAGTATTCCAAATCAAATAAACCACAACTATTGGTGCGATTGCCGAACAGGGTGCATTTGTTCAAGTCACGACCCACACCCCCTCGTCGCTCCTTAGGTGAACTAATATCATTAAAATCACCTCCCACAATCCACGACATGTCAATATTGTCAGAAATAGCAGTAAGATCGTCCCAGAGCTCATCTTTGAGAGAAAGGGTCGGGGATGCATAGATTCCCGTAAAAATAAAGGAACCAAAACCATGGATATCGATTTGAGTATGGAGAAGTTGCGAAGAAGCGCCAAGCACTTTGACAGAGACACGATCATGATCCCAAATGAACAGAATACCCCAAGCAAAACCCCGTGCTTCGACACGGGCGTTTCCCAGCGGACCTATTTTACGAATAATGTTGTTGACGTTGATACCACTAATTCTAGTTTCTGAAAGAACAAGAATAACGGGGCGATGATTATTAATTAAATCACGAACATTTCTAAGAAAATTTTTATTAGCGACACCTTGCACGTTCCAAAAAATAGCTTTGAATTGGGGATCCATATAAAAACTGAAATAAGGGAGAAGAAAACGAAGTTTAACTCCGCTTAGTCAGTTCTTGGCGTCCCCTGTCGAAGGTACGTCCCCTATTAGAATTCTTAGATTTTTTGCCAACAATGCGACGGCCAGACGTCTTGGTAGTTGAAACAAGCGGCCTTTGGACATAATTCATATCAACTGATGGAGAAGACTTATTAAAGGACTCATGCAGAATATTAGAAGTGTTGCCCGTGCTGTTATATAATTGAATATTAAGTTCTGTATCAGACCTTTTGGCTTAGGTTTGAGTCTTACTTATGACACTGGGCTCTTGATGTTGATCCGTGAGAGGAACAATGTGGACCTGGGCCAGACGTTTGATAGGAAGAGTACGGCTGGGCTTATCTGTACCGAGAGGGAGTGAAGACGCGGGCCTTGACGAGCTTGGCCCAGGAGAAGAGGGGCGGCTATTAGAATTAACAACGGGCGGGTTTGGGTCAGGGGTAGTAAAGTCTTCTTCTAAATCCGCCAAAACTGTGAAAGTGGATTTCTTGGAGCGTGATTTATCCTGATTAGGCAACTGAATATTCTGATTATGGGAATTTGCCGAAAACTTGGAGTCCCCCCCCCCCCCCCCCCCAAATTTGACCGTTGGAAATTCTGCCGGCGACGCGTGCTAACCAACATCCACTGTCCATATCCAGTTTCCGACGATGGATCCGTATTATTGTTAGTCAGACTAGCTTTTTGGGCCGCCGCCGCCGCTGCCGCTTCCTTGGATTTTCTTTCAATGACCGCCGGAGAAGCGGGGCAATCATCATGGTGGTGGCCAAAAACACCACAGTGGTAACAAATCAATCGGATACCCTCATATTCTATATTGTACTCGGAACTGCCGATGATGTATTTAGGAAGGAGAGGTTTCTTCAAGTCGATTTCAACAACAATGCGTGTGAAACGGCCCTTAGAGGCGACTTCAGTGTGTTCATCAACCTTAACGAAGGTTCCGGTCATATCACCGTGAGGTAGTGCTGATGTAAAACCCAAGGACCACCTTGGAGAATGAAGTTGTAATCTTCTCTCTTTTGTAGACGCACCAAGAAAAAGCCAGTGCCAAGTTCAATGATTTCAAACGTGCCACGGATCGACCAAAGTTTTGTGATCCGTGGAGCCAAAGTATCGAAGCGGATTGATTTTCCAAGGAGTTTAATGATGAGGCAGTGAGCCATATTGGAGCAAATTTCAATCCACTCGGGAGCAGTAAGGCGTATTTGAGGCCAGGGGGAGTTTTCCACAACAGGGTCATCTTGAAATTGCAAGGCAAAATTAGCATCAATATCAGCCCATTGTTCATTATCGGCAGAAGAGTAGACAATTTTGTTAACCAATCCAATAGTTTGTGTTTCGATTGAGAAATCTGATGAGAAATTCATTACACGATCCTTGTAAGAATCCCCATTCGGTGGCGGAGTGGTGGCGCGATCAGATGCAGTGGGATGAAGAGCCGCGTCGTGATCCATAGAGTCATTATCATCCGTTAAATGCATGATAGTATCATAATAAAGAGGAGGTTCATTATTTTCCATGAATTTGAGACGCTTATCAGTGAGAAGGTGGTTCCGGCGAGGGCGGCGCGGCCATCGACAGAGCGAAGAGAGGGTTAAGTCGCGAGGACGTCATTAAGGGGCGCGTGTCTTAGCGCGTGTCATAATTTCTATATACATACATCACAGTACTTTAAGCTTTAGTTGGATAAGAATGTAGTTGAAAGAGAATGTAGCTAAAACTAAAAAAAAAACGATTTGGTAAGGTTCCAACTCCCATAACTTCTAAGAACTTATTTGTACATAAGCGTGTTAGATTCATCAGTAATTTAGCTAATTAATAGAATGCTATTTGAAGTGCAATAAATACATGAATGAAATCGTAGCTTTCAAATGTCTCCAAAACAAGAAATGTTTAGTAACGTATACAGTAAAAAACTAATATTCTAATGGTTGCTTTGACATCGTTAGCCATTCACATTCGGCTGAATTAGTATAATATTCAAATAAAACAATTGTACTTAATTTTCTCATATTTGCCATGTTCGTGCGAACATCGAATACTGAGTAAGCAACAGTGATTTTCTCAAGTTCTGAATCTATATCATATTTAAAGGGATTTTTGTAGCTACGCGGCCTAAGGTTTGGTATAGTTACAGAAATTGCCAAGATATTTGAATAATTAGAATAACTACCCTTGAAGTCTAACACGCGTGAAAAATATAAACGGAGTTTGCTATATCATCATGGTATTATAATGAATTTGTTTTGTCCCTCATCAATTGAAACTTTTAAAAGGTATATATGTAATTTTGTATAAAAAGAGTGTACATGATTATTTATGAAATATCAAGAGTGTAGATGTAACCATCTTTTTGCTAAACAAATTAGAAAGTATTGTTAGATAGAAGTACGGAGTATAACTTACTCATGCCTTCTCCTAGAAGAGAAGGGTTCACAACATACCTCATGTCCCTGGGATACAGAGTAGCTGGTATATTAAACTAATTAAAAATAGAAATAACACTCCTCCTTTATTGCTTTTAATTGATAATTGTCAATTATATACACATGAATCTACTTGCTCATTCAATTGTTCTTTTGCAATTTTGTGTTTCTTTATATTTACTTTTCGATTGTATAGGTTTTGATCAAACGTGAAAAAAAAAAGTGATGAAGGCATAGAATTTTAAGAATAATAAGATAAATAGCTAAACTGGAGCAATGGTCATGAAGAACAAAAAATATAGAAAAAATCAAAGTTTTGAAGAGTTACGAGCACCTAAAGGCACTGGACGGAGATAAAGTAGGGAAAAAGAGTCACGAGCACTAATGGAGTTACCAGCGCAGCAAAACAAGTGTCACAAGCGCTTGCAAAGCATTATGCACGCTATGGGCACAGTCGAGAAGCGTTACAAGCACGATTAAAGGCGCGATAATGCTAGGAGAAATACCAAGCTATGAATGACTCAACAAAGTTCGCAACTCGGCTGGATGTAGGGAAAGGCGCTCACAACACCCATTTGGCTCCAAGAGTGTGAAGATCCGACCAACTCAAAAAAAACTGATATATCTAATGCTTAAGTCCACGAAGAAACTAATTCCTCTGGTGTCTATCTTTATGGACGAAGATCATACACACAAGCATCTATAAAAGACCATTAAAGTGTTGTTATTCAACAAACTACACTTTACATGTTTTTATATTATAGTGGAAGACACACACCTACTTTAGTTTATAACTTACTCTTTTTCTAGTCATAGTTTGGTTTGTTTTATTAATTTTATTTTATTTCTAAACTAGATTGTAGAGAGTTAGCAACATGTCTAACTAATTTCTCTGTTGTTACACTTACATCAAAAAATAGGGAGTAGTTGGAATGACTTGGTTTTGTTGAAATCTTTTTATTTTAATTGGAGGTTTAGATCTAGTATTTATATATGTTTATATATCTTAAGTTTAATACTTTTGCACGAGTAAGTAGTAGCTGAATAAATTAATTTATATGCATGCGTAGTAGAATCAATCGTTATATAATATATCCGATAAGATATGTAAATCACACACTACACGAGAGATTGATAGAAAATGTAGACTCAAAGAAATTGCATTTTTCTTGCTTAGTAAAAATCACCTTAAAGGTTAGAGATTTAGTCGCTATCAAGGGAGAATATGAGTTTATAAAGAGTTTTGGAACTTCACCATCTGAACCAAAGCTGAATCATGAATTGCCTGCACTAAATACCTATGTAATGAATATGATGAAGAATATCATAATCAAACGATACTTATTACCAAGGTAACCCATGTTATGAACAAGTTCTTTATAGTTGATTTCACGCTTTTTTTTGTGCTTCAGTTTAATAATCAAATATCCAAAAACTCAATTTCTCCTGAGTTTATAATGCAATAGATTAAATAAGCTACTTAAAGTTTCGCTTTCTTTATGAGATTGATTCTCAAAGTTTAAATATTTTTTTTTTTATAACTTGAGACTTGTGCCTTTGCGAGATTCAGTTGTTACAATTAGGCGACCATGCGCCAAGTTTTTAGCACCGTTGTTGGAAAAAGTAATAATCGTAGTGGTGAGGTCTTTAAGGTAACACCGGGTTCGAGCACTCTTAATGATTGGAACACTCTATTTTTGAGCTGGAAGGCTATTTACGAAGCGTACTTCATATGTAGCTAAGTTAGGAGTATATATATTCACTCATTTGGGTCAGATTCTCTAATTTCGCATTGCCCTTTTATAAATGTTGGACTTGAGGTATTCATAGGTGAATAGTAATGCCTAGGTGTTGCCCCCATTCCATGCACATGTGTCTTGTCTGACATGGCATTTAGTGTGTCATGTGTCACCTTCGGCAGGGCCTTTAAGACCCCACGAGGACTGCATGGGCAGAGACGATTTATCACGTGCCTAACTATGGGCTCATGTTTCATGTCAACTGTCTCATGTTTGCGGGTCTTTAATGCTCGTATAATGTTGCCATCAATATGGGTGTCGTGTAGTGGATGAATTCATTTGTATTTTATAGAGAATGAGAGATGGTTGGATCATGATGCGAGATGGGTGTCAAAAAACCAATATAGAGTCTTTTGAGTTCTGCATATGAGGCGAGGGACCTCATACTTGACTTATCAAAGCAAGGATTTAGGGGAGATTCGGGCAGCACGAGAGATGCGTGGCCTCGTTGTTGAGTCATAAGAACCAAGACATAGCCATTTTGAGCCTTGCGGATGGGGCGAGGCATCTCGTACTTCACTCATCATAGCCAAGAGAGATGTGAGGCCTCGTACTTGAGTCATCAGAACCAAGACTTAGCCATTTTGAGCCTTGCGGATGAGGCGAGACACCTCGTAATTGACTCATCATAGCCAAGAGAGATGCGAGGCCTCGTACTTGAGTCATCAGAACCAAGACTTAGCCATTTTGAGCTTTGCGGATGAGGCGAGGCACCTCGTGCTTGACTCTTCATAGCTGAGTGATGCGAGCATCAAGAGAGATGCGAGGCCTAGTACTTGAGTCATCAGAACCAAGAATTAGCCATTTTGAGCCTTGCAGATGATGCGAGGCACCTCGTACGATGGCCTAATACATAAATTTAAAACAAGAAGTCTCATGTATTATTTAGCATCCCAAGTTCCCTGTGTACAACATGGTAAAGACGAGGCTTAGCTCACATTATTTACAAGATACATTGCCATTTACATATATTACATACGTGTCTGTTGCTCTCATTCCCTGCTCCTTATGCTCCGACCATGCGTAAAATTTTCGAAGATTGTAGGCATTCCATGCCCGGGGGTAATTTTTCTCTACCATATCCTGTAGTTGATAAGTGGCTCGACCTATTATTCGAAGTATTTTGAACGGCCCTTCCCATTTGGCATCCAACTTTCCCAACACTTTAGAGGCTTTGAACCTTCTGAGCACCAGGTCTCCAACCTGGTACCTGCGTTCCTTAACCTTCTTATTTTAATATCCTGCCATCTGGGTCTTATAATGCTCGGATCAGACCGTAGCTCTAATTTTCTTTTCCGGAGAAAGTCAAGCTCCGTAGCCAAATTTCCTTCGTTGCTTTCCTCTTCATATTCTTGGACTCTCGAACTGTGTTGCACAATTTCCGTTGGGATGACGGCTTCATGCCCATAGGCCAGGTTGAACTTCTCATCATTGTCATATATGCCCATAATATCTCCGAGATCTCCTCCACCCATTTGGTTTGATGCTTCTCGGGCCTAGCCTTGAGGGTTTGAAGTAGGGTTTCGTTGGTGACCTCAGCTTGAATGTATGCTTGGAGGTGCCTAACCACTGTGAATCTATGTTGGATTCCCCAGTTTTTGCACCAATCTTCAAATTGCCACTTTCAAAATTGTAGCCCGTTATCAATAACTTAACACTTTCGGTACTCCAAACATGCATAAAATATTTCTCCATAAAAAACTTATGACCTCTGCACTTGTTATTTTGGCCAGAGGCTCAGCTTCCACCCACTTTGTAAAATAGTTTATCGCCAGTAGCAGATACTTTTTCTGGCTCTTATTTAGTATTAACAGGCTTAGAATATTGATTTCCCATTTTATCAAATAGAATGGGCATCTGGTTTGGCTCCCAAACAGCCGCGCGGCATGAACTGTTCTGGCATGTCTTTGACATTGAAGACATCTTCTCGCATACCCCTTTGCGTCCTTAATCAACGTTGGCCAGAAGTATCCTGACGCAAGACCTTCTGAGCCATACTTCTTCCTACAAAATGATTCCCACAACTACCCTCATAGATTTTCCTCATGACCTTCTCCGCTTCTTTGGGAGCTAAGCAACGTAGGAATGGTTGAGAGAAAGCCCTCTTATAAAACACCCCCTCCTTCAAGAAGTACTTTGCGGCTCTTTGCCCCATGGTTACCGTCCCCTTTCTGAGTTCGAACTGCTCATGGGTCTGAATGTATCGGTTGATTTCTGTCGTCCAATTCTGATCTTCTTCCACAACAGACACCAAGTTCTAACCTCCGCCTCTTTCTCTGACTGATCTATTACCAGGAATGTGATATTTCTTGTAGAATCGGAGTCATGGCGCCCTCCATTCTGGTCAACATGTCTGCCTCTTCGTTCTTCGCTCTTGGAATTTGGACGATTTCAAATAACTGGAACTTTTTTTTTCTCCACTTTACTCAGATATCCCTTCATCCTCTGTTCTCGAGCTTCGTACGTTCCCAATACCTGTTGTACTACAAGCTCAAAATCACTATAAACTCGCATCCGCAAGATGTGACCCTCCTTGGCCAGGCTCATGCCAGCGAGAAGGGCCTCGTATTCAGCCTCATTTTTCGACACCTTAAACTGCAGCTTCAGGGAGAACTACAAATTTTCACCCTCTTCATTCCTCATTACGACCCTGACTCCCCCACCCTCCAAAGAAACTGACCTATCCACATAAACCCTCCATAGGGCCTATCCCATATGAGCCTCATTTGAGCCGTCGTTCATTTTGGTGATAAAGTCAGCTAAAACTTGGGCCTTTATATTGTCGGTCTTAGTGTCTATGTGATGTCGTACTCGCCTAGCTCTACCGTCCACTTCACCATTCGCCTTAACACCACAGGTCGGCACAATATGGAGCGCAGAGGGTGTTTAGTTAAAACAGTGATGGGGTGGGCGAGAAAGTAAGGTTGTAACTTACGGACCGTTGTGATCAACACGAAAGCCAGTTTCTTTATGTAGGAGTTGCGTGTTTCCGCCCCTCTCAAAGTCGTTTTGGTATAGTATATAGGTTGATGGTCCCTCTGCTCCTCTTGGACAAGCACGACACACACTGACTCCTTTCCTGGAGACAGGTAGACATAAAGACGTTCTCCCGAAACGGGCTTAAACAGAGAGGGGGAGTCATCAGGTATAGCTGCAAGTCCTCAAACGCTTTCTGGCAAACACCAGCCCATTTGAATTCTTTGATGCTACATAACATCTTAAAGAAAGGTAACCCTCATTCTGCAGACCTTGAGATGAATCTGTTCAAGGCTGCGAGCCTCCCATTCAAATTTTGCACATCTCCAGGGGTTGCGGGGGCGGACATGTCGAGTACGACCTTTATCTTCTCCAGTTTGGCCTCGATTGCTCGATGGGTTACCATGTATCCGAGAAAATTTCCTCATTTTATACCAAATGAACATTTTTGGGGTTGATTTTCATACCAAATTGTGCCATAACCATAGCTTTATTTAAATCAACACGATGATCCGCCGCTCTCTTACTCTTGACAATCATATCATCAACATATACCTTCATTGTACTTCCAATGAGGTCTGCGAACATGGTGTTCACTAGCCGTTGGTAAGTGGCTCCTGCATTATTCAACCCAAAGGGCATCACCGTATATGATGTGGAGTATTTTCGTCAGGATACGTGTCCACTCTCCAACACTCCACGTCAGACTGCTTCAGTTCCTGCTGGATGCTCAAGCAGCTTTTGAGTTCGGAACCTGCACTCAACACCAAACGTGAACTAAGCCGGTGCCTTCTCCGGCGAAGGCACTCCGACGCTCAAGTCAGACGGGTCGGAATATGAGATCTCGTTGATCAAGGCAACAAGTCGAATGAACTGGCAAGAATAGGTCGAATAATAACTGTGTAATAACTCGAATGAACTAAGAGCAATAAGTCGAATGAGAAGGCCGAACAAGTCGAATGAACTGTGTCAAACAAGTCGAATAACACAGAACAAAACAACTCGAATACAAGCCAAAATAAGTCGAACTCGAGCTATTGATGAACAACTCGAATGTGCTTGAGGAATAGATCGAACTCGACTTATATAACTCGAACTTAGAGCTTGAGATAATGTAAAACGTACCTTAGAATGAGGAATAGGATCCTTTATATAGGCATAAGAATCCTTATTTAGCTAGAAGTGCACTCCAAGTAGGACTATGAATTGAATAAGTCAAACTAGGATTCCTAGAAATAACTCGAATAGCTTTCATCCAAACAACTCGAATAACCCTCAATAAATAACTCGAATGATCTTCATAGAAATAACTCGAATGACCTGTAAAGAAATAACTCGAATTACCTGCAAAGAAATAACTCGAATGAACTAGAAACAGCTCGAGTTGGGCCTGGAACAACTCGAATTGGGCTTGTGAAATTCGAATTGGGCCCCAAATAACTCAAAATTGGGCCTAATTGGCCTAATTTTGAGTTTTGCCTTAAATTGCAATTTTGCATTAAAAATTAATGGTGTTGTCATGGCGTGATATTCCGAAATAATACCGTACTCATAACACCGAATTTTTTAAGATATGACGACATCGAGATTTGACACATCATGGAGTCCCCCAGTTTGGAAGAGTAATGTGTGAAAACATTGGTCTTTCAAACTAAAACAGTGGAAGAATCCCGGTAATCGTGCAACGAGACGGGCTGTCGTCTGAAGAATAAGTCGAATGAGCTTATAGCTCGAAAAATCTGTCCTCTGAAAAAAATAGGTCGAATGAACTATAGCTCGAATGAGCTATAGCTCGAGGTGAGGGTATATTGGTAATTCTACCGCCGCTCGCTTCTATAAATACCCGCCGTACTGAATCATCGCATCATCAGATTTCGCGAAAACAACTCGAGCTCTTGAAATAACTCGAATAGCAATAGCTCGAATACACGTTGAAGTTCACAAATAACTCGAAAATACCATAAACAACTCGATTTCACAAAGGTATAACTCGATAACTCGATTACATTGAATAATAACTCGATAACTCATAAAAATATATGAAATACCTCGATAACTCTACGATAAGTCGAACAACGCTCGTCAAGATTTACTTTTCGACTTATTTTCCATGTCGAAAAGTGTTTGTAATCGAGCTATAATAGATAACTCGATAGGTCGAAACATCGTTTTGAAATTTTGGATAAGTGAAATAACTCGATAATTCCACGATAAGTCGAACAACGCTCTTCAAGATTTATTTTCGACTTATTTCCATGTCAAAAATAAGTCGATAAGTCGAAAACTATGATAGAAATAACTCGAGAAGTCGAAAACACCCTCTAATTTGCCTATCTTCGACTTATTGCTGTTGGCGCTTGTTCGACTTATTACCCTAAATTGATTACCTTGTATTCGAGCTATTTAGACTTGGTAATTTTTCTAAAATTTTCAAACTTTTGCAAACTAAGTCATTGAATGAACTTTCATGCAGATTTTTTACGACGGCTCGTTCAAACCAACATCGCTCTCGCCGCGAACCACCTTCATCCTTCGAACGCCATTCACAATCCACACGTGCTACTGCTGACCGTGAGCGTTTCCCAACTCACAGGACCAGTCCACCACGTTCGTCACGACCGTTTCGTCCTGCTAGAATCCCTGTTCCGGGCGCCCCCAGAATATTTGTTCCAGCAGAAAGGTCTTACGAGAGGCGTGATCCTGAATTTGAGCGAGTCATTGACTTAAACCCTAGAATCGGTAATCCCTAACTTATTCCTACTTAGCATTATAATGACTTCTGAGTCAGATATGGAAACCAATAGTTCTTTAGGTGTTCCTGATGTTGTTGAGACATCAGGCTCTGAGTCTGGGTCGTCATCGGGTAGTGGGGGGTCTGATAGTGATTCTTCCTCATCCAATGCCCAAGGTTCTGATAAAGAAGTAAATATTGTAGATAACTCTGAGGATGAGTTTCTGACTAACATTTCTGAACCGACCACCGTAGATGTCGCACCAAACATTCCTGTTACCGTAGAGGTGAATAGTAGTATTGTAGATGAAACTATGCAGGAATTAGCTGAAGAGGGTATAAACCTTGATGCTCCCTCTCCTATGTATAACCTTTTAAACTTTGCGGGCATTCGTCCCATGAACACCCATGGAGCCTCATACTATAGGTCTATGTTTGATGTACCTGATACATATGATATTATCTTTCCTGGCCCTGAAGATCGATTAGATGCTCCGCCTCCTGGTTGTTTGACCATTTTTCACAATTTCCTGTCTTGTGGGCTTAGGTTTCCGCTCCATGACGTAGTTCGACAAATTCTGCTTCGTTTGCCTTCTTGTCCATCCCACTTCACTCCCAATACCTACTGTATTATCCATGCCTTTATCATTTTGATGAGGGTATACAAGTTGCCCTGTACTGCTGATTCTTTCTTCCAAATGTTCCTTAGCAAATTTCGAACGACTGGTGAAGATGCGGGTTTTTATTTCCTGACTGCTAGGAAAAACAATAGTTTCCTTACTGGTCTTCAGTCTAGTTTTGGAAAAGAATGGAAGAATCAGTGGTTTTATATTAAGGAGTCCACGCCTGGAGAGTTCAACTTTAGGCGAGACTGGACGGACGGAGCTCGAGCTCCCCGGTGTCCTCCTGCCTCTTTGTCTTCTGATGACATACTCATGTTGAGGAGTCATAAGTTTGATGCTTCGTCCCTGACAAAGAACTCCATTCTTCGTGCTGGGGGGTACTCCGTCGTTCCGTATAATGGGACAGTTGATTTTGGTATATTTGTTTTTATTCCTGCTTGTCTTTTTACCAAACTACTCTCATTATACGTAATATTATACTTATCTTTGTTATTTTCTTCTTGCAGAAAAGATGGTTATTAGCAAATCCAAGCGGAAGCTTGCTGCTATGCGGGAGGTTTTCGAGGATCTAGCATCCGGTAGTGATCCTGCTGATACTGGAGTTCCAGAACCTACTCCTACTGTTGCCCCGACTGGCACTGATACTACTACTGCACCTGCGGGTTCCTCGTTGCCTAGTGCTCCTGCATCCGTGGTTCCTCCTAGGAGCTCTAGAAGTAATGCCACTGGTGGCTCCTCTCAGCAGGCTTCTACACCGCTGACTACTCCGAGCGGACGAGAACGCAATCCTGCAGTTGTTAGAGCGGTGCGTGAGTGCAATCTTGCTGGTCCTGATCCAAACGCACGCAAACGCCCTGCTCCTTCAGAAGACCGTCGCCGTGAAAAGCGCCCTGCTCATGACAATTCTAATCGATATACTGCTGATGATTTAGATATCAATGTCGAAGAGATACCTCGCGCCACTATGGATGTTGGCTCCTATACACTGACTGATACCGCTGCCATGCGTGCTTGCGAGGGTTTCCTTTCTTCTTTTGATAGGCAGAAGTATTTCGAAGAGGTTGGTCCCGAAGGCTTGTGTAGCCGCACAGCTCTTGCTTTCTCCACGGTAAGTATTTTTGCCTTTAATAACTTCCTGTCACTTGCTGTATTCTCTTGAAATATGTATTTTGACTTTTTCTTTTGATTTTTCAGGCGATGATAAACATGCAGACCATGCGGGAGAATTTTGATATCTTTAACGATGCTCGAGCTGAGTACAACTCCCGTCTGGAACACTACAAGTCAACCGCAGCTCAGGCTCAGATTTTGGAAGAGCAGGCCAAGAAGAAGACTCGTGAGGTAGAGACCACTATGAAGTGTGTCGTAGAGGAGCTTCGATTGGCAAAGGCAGAATTGAAGAAATCCAAGGAGGCTCATGCTGCGAGTGAGGCCAAGCTGAAGACATTGTCCAAGGATTTCGACAAGCTTCAGCGTGCCAAGGATGACTTGGGGATGAAAGAAATCCGCACCAAGGGAGAGCTTACTGCCGTTACCGCTCGTTTGAAGGCTGTGGAGAAGGAGCGTGATGCCGCACTGACGCGAGCAGCGAACTCTGAGCAGATTGGTTATGATCGGGCTAAGTCTGAGGTTCTCTTTTGCTTCTTTGGCTTATTTCCCTTTAATCATAATTTTAGTGCGTATTTGTCTTATTCAGGTTTTCTTGCTCTTTGTTGTGTCGCAGGGTTTATCAGCAGATGACAAAGTTGCCGCGGTTGCTGAATTCTTCCGATCTGCTGCCTGGGGAACCATTTGCACTGTACGAGGTGGGTTCGATCTTTCAAAAGGATACGACTATGCCTTGGATGATGTAGAGCGCAAAGGTGGCTTCGCTCCTGATCGCAAGAAGGAAGACTTCGATATCCTTGATCGACTGGCCGAGGGAGTGCAAGACTCGGACGACGAGGATGGTTCCGAGACTGAGAGTGTTGATGCCTCAGAGACATTCCAGCGCGTCTTGCGTATGAGATCTGTCTGGCTCCGAGATCACCTACGAGCGCAGGCGAGAGCTAGAGCTAAGAAGGATGCTGCTTCCCGTGGTGCTACTGTCGCCTCTTCTTCCGAAGTTCCTCGTTTGCAGATTTCTTCGAGTGAGGTTCCCGAGGAGGGAGAGCTTCCAGCTCCTTCGGGTCCTGTTGACGTTCCCTTGGGGGTTCCTCTAGCTTCAGCTGGCCTTGTGACGGTCTCTGTGCCATCTCCGGATCCTGGCTCCGATCCTCGTACTGCTGCTGTCTCCGAGCCTGCCACTGCTCCGGTCCTGGTGCGTCCTGAAGATGATACATCCCCGCTGAATGAGTCCTTGGAAGATATTGCCCGGCAGAGTCGAGACGCATTGAAGTCGGTTGGACTTCGTCTGAAGAAGTAGTCGAATAGTTGTTAAGCTAGTGTTTTGACTTTTTAGGCCTGCGTGCCACTATCTTTTTCTTGTAGAGTCTAACATTTTATGCTTTATGACTTTGGTATTTGTTTAGTATATTTTTGTTGCTATTGCGCCATTGCTTGTGCTTATTCTTTGCTTTAAATTGATGTCTAACTTTTTGGTAACGTCTTGGTGTTCCTTTGTTGCTATTGCGTCTTGATGTCTTTATGATGATTTTGTCCATACACCTTCTTAATTGATCATCTTCTGAGGAGATTGTGAGACACCATGCTCGTCTCACTTTTAATTCCGCGGGACGTACTGCTTAATTCATGAGTGGTCTGCGAGGCACAGTGCTCGACTTACGGACTGTCTGCGAGGCATATGCTCGGCTTACGGACAAATTGCGAGGCGTAACGCTCGTCTTATGAAATATGTTGCAAGGCACAATGCTCGTCTTACGGGTAGGCAGTGAGGCAACATGCTCAACCTACTGAATGTCTGCGAGGCACAATGCTCGTCTTATGAATTGTCTGCGAGGCACAGTGCTCGACTTACGGACTGTCTGCGAGGCATACGCTCGGCTTACGGACAAATTGCGAGGCGTAACGCTCGTCTTATGAAATATGTTGCAAGGCACAATGCTTGTCTTACGGATAGGCAGTGAGGCACCATGCTCAACCTACTGAACGTCTGCGAGGCACAATGCTCGTCTTATGAATTGTCTGCGAGGCATAGTGCTCGACTTACGGACTATGTGTTAACACTTGTGTTGCTAAGAATGTTAATATAGCGTAGACAAACAACCAATACTTAAATAAAATATGAAATTTTATAAGTTTTGGGACTGAGCTCGACGAACTCCCGAGTTGCCTACGTATCCCGCCATGTATAGGTGGCTAGGAATCAAGTCCCCGTAGTTCAGTGCTAAGTATACAATTGGAGGTCTTGCATTGAGACTTGTAATTTGTAAAAAGAATAAGTAAATAAAGCATTGAAACTACGGTCCTATTTTGCCCTTCAGCCTGTTGATCTAATAACTCTTCTAACTGTAAAACCTTCTCAAATTCTTGACGTTCCAAGGACGTGACAATGTCCTTCCTCCCAATTCTTGTAAATAATAGTATCCTTTTGCATTTGCTTTTTCCACCCTGTATGGTCCTTCCCAATTTGGCTTTAATTTCCTCACATGCTTGGTAGCTTCTACTTTCCTTAAGACCAAGTCCCCCACTTGAAAGTTTCTGAAACGAACTTTGTTGTCGTATGCTTTTGCCATCATGGACTTGTATGCTTGAGTGCGTTGGTAGGCTTCCTCTCTTGTTGCCCCTATTAGCTCGAGGTCCATTTGTCTAGCTCTTAATGCTTGTTCCTCATTATATGTGACGATTCGATAAGTCGGCATTCCGATTTCCGCGGGTATCACTGCTTCTGAACCATATGTTAACAAATATGGAGTTTCGCCCGTGGAAGTGCGTGGTGTTGTACGATATGCCCATAATATTCCTGGCAACTCGTCTGCCCAATTTCCTCCTACACCTTGCAATCTTTTCTCCAAACTTTTTACGAGTGTGTTGTTTGTAGCCTCAACTTGCCCATTAGCCTCTGGGTGCGTGACAGATGTGAATCTCTGCTCAATCTTCATATCCTTGCACCAATCTTGAATCTTGAATCCCTGGAATTGTCTTCCATTATCAGATATTAGTACCCTAGGGATTCCGAACCTGCACACAATGTTCTTCCAGATGAACTTCTTCACATTGGTTTCTGTTATTGTCACAAGTGCTTCAGCCTCAACCCATTTGGTGTAGTATTCAACTGCTACCAACAGCCATTTTCATCCGCCTGACGCCACTGGCATTGGTCCTACAATATCTATCCCCCATTGATCAAAGGGACATCCATAGCTTACAGGTGTCATTGGTTGTGCAGGTGTATGAATGATTTTTGCATGTAGTTGACAACTTCTACATCTCCTAGTATAATCCATCGAATCTCTCATAATTGTTGGCCAAAAGTATCCTTGTCGGAGTATCTTCTGTGCCAAGGATCGCCCTCCAGAATGATTTCCACAACTTCCTTCATGAATTTCCCTCAAGACTTGCTTCGCCTGGGTAGGTGATAGACATCTCAAGAGTGGTCCCTCAAAAGATCTTTTGTAAAGTTCTCCATTAAACATGGCGAATCTTGCTGATTTATATTTGAGTCTTCTCACGGCTTGTGAATCAGTTGGTAGTTTCCCGTTTTGTAAGTAGTCTATTATTTCATCCTTCCAACACGCCTCTACTTCTACTGTCAAAACGTAATCTAAAGCTTGTGTTACTGTTGACTCCAGGCCTTTGCTGATTGAGGGCTGATCTGCAGCTAACAAAGTGACTCGTCTTTCCACAAAGACTTCTGCAGTGCTTGCAAATCTTGATAGTGAATCGGCCCGTTCATTCTCCAATCGCGGAATCTGTGATATAGTGAATATTTCAAAGCTAGATGTTGCCTCCTTTAGTTTTTCAAGGTACTTTACTATCGCCGCATCCTTAGCTTCATATCTTCCCTCAAACTGATTTGCAATTAATTGCGAGTCTGTGAATGCCATAAGTTTAGTTATCCCGAGTGATTTTGCCATTTGTATACCAGCTAGCATGGCTTCATACTCTGCTTGATTATTTGTGACTTGAAAATTCAATCTAATGGCATAATCGAATTCTCTTCCATCTGCTGACCTTATGTAGATTCCTGCCCCTCCTGCATCAACTGTGGAGGATCCATCCACGTATAGAGTCCATATTTCTTTTGCTGCCCCAGTTTCATCCTTTTGACTGCCTTCTGTTACTGTAGCCACATCAATTGATGGATCTGCTTCGGAGATAGTTTCTGCGACGAAATCCGCCAGTCTTTGTGCTTTGATTGCAGTTTTTGGTAAGTACTCCAAACCATATTCTCCAAGCTCAATTGCCCACTTGACCAACCTGCCTGATGTTTCTGGCTTTGCCATCACCTGCTTCAATGGTTGATTTGTGAGTACTATGATTGGGTGTGATTGAAAATAAGGTCTTAGTTTCCTTGCAGTTATCACCAATGCGTATGCCAACTTCTCAATCTCCAAATAATTGAGTTCAGCTCCATTCAAAACTTTGCTCACATAATAAATTGGTAGATGTTTCTTATCCTCTTCTCGGACCAAGACCGTGCTCAGTGAATTTTTTGTTACAGCTAAATAGAGATATAATATTTCGTTATTCTTGGGTTTTGACAATAGTGGTGGCGTTGTCAGATAAATCTTCAGTTGCCGGAATGCCTCCTCACAATCTTCAGTCCAAGTAAACTTCGGCGTTTTTCTTAATTTTTTGAAGAAAGGCAAACTTTTTTCCGCGGAATGTGATATAAATCGGCTGAGTGCCGTTATTCTTCCCACCAACCGTTGGACTTCGCGAACTGACTTGGGAGACGGCAGATCCATTATAGCTTTGATCTTATCCGGGTTTGCTTCAATGCCCCTTTCATTTACCATGTAGCCTAGAAATTTTCCCGCTTTGACTCCGAATGTACACTTTTTTGGATTTAACTTCATTCTGTACTGCCTCATGATCCCAAAAGCTTCTTCAAGATGTTTAACATGGTCTTCTGCCCTTAAACTTTTAATAAGCATGTCATCTATGTAGACCTCCATTGTCTTACCTATCTGATGGTAAAACATCTTCGCAACCAGCCTCTGAAATGTTGCTCCTGCATTTTTTAACCCAAATGGCATCACTCTGTAACAGAATATTCCCCTGTCTGTTATGAATGCGGTTTTGTGTTGATCTTTGACTGCCATTAAGATTTGATGAAATCCACTCTGTGCATCACAAAGACTAAGTAGTGCACACCCTGCCGTTGAATCAACTACAAGATCAATTCTGGGCAATGGGAAAGGATCTCGTGGACAATGTTTGTTTAAATCCGTGTAGTCCACGCACATACGCCATATAGTTGGTTTCTTTGGTACCAGCACGACATTGCTCAACCATTCTGAATATTGGACTTCGAATATGTGTCCTGCTGCTAACTTTGTTTGTACTTCCAATTCTGCCGCTTTATTCTTCTCATCACTGAAATGTCTCTTCTTTTGCCAAACCGGCCTTGCATTTGGATTGACATTCAAATGGTGTACTGCAACCCGTGGATCTATGCCTTTTAAATCCGAATCAGTCCATGCAAATACATCAAAATTTTTCTGCAAACATGCAATCAATGCTTTCTCCATCTCCATTGGTAGTTCACTTCCGATTTTAACGATTTTCTCCGGTTCATTCTCCATTAAAGTAACATCCTTGAATTCTCCAGAAGGCTTCATGCGTTCGATTTCCAATTGTTTCATGTAACGCAGAGTGGTTTTGTCCTCATTTTCTTCTTTTGCTTGTTTCAGTTTATCTTCCTGCATAGGAACATCAAAATCTTTCGGGATTTCTTGCTGATCTTCATGCATTGCTAGCACCATCTCAAAGTCTTTACTCCTTGTTACTTGTGGAGTTTCCGCGTCTCGAGCTTCCATCAGAGCTACATCAGGTGCATTCTTTACCTTGACAGGTTTTGTTGATGTAACATAACAGTTCCACGAATCACGATAGTTTGTTGTCAGTTCTGTGACTCCCCCTGGAGTTGGAAATTTTATCTTCTGATGAACTGTTGAAATAATCATTGCAAATGCAGTTATTCCTGGCCTTCCTATTAATACATTGTTTGCGAACGGCATGTCTACAATGAGATATTCCACATTCAACGTTCTCCTTTTTGGATTGACACCAAAGGATGTCGGTAGCATTATTCTTCCAACAGGCTTGACTTCACTTCCGCCAAATCCTAATAGAGGTGAATTCACCTCGGAGATCTCGTATTGCCCGAGCTTCATTTGTTGTAAGGCATCCATAAAAATAATGTTAGATGAGCATCCATTATCTATCATTATTCTTTTTACCGCGTGATTTGCAATTACTGCAGTAACCACCATTGGGCAATTTAAGTATTGAGCCTCCTTTGCTTGTGCCGACAAGCTATCGAAGTCGCTATCGTCGAATGTAATATTTGTGTCCATCTTGTCTACCGCAAAGACTAAGTCTATCTCTGGACGTTTCAAACGCTCATATTGTATATCACGTGAAATCCGTTTCCTACTTTTGGTCGAATCCGCACCTGTAGGTCCTCCAGCAATCACATTTACTCCGTTTTCGATATCATCGTTCCCGTTTCCCCTCCTTCTTCTTGGTTCATCCTTCTTCTCTTTTGGGGAACGACTTCGCTTTCGTGCAACCGATAATTTCTCATCCCTCGGTTGCCTATTCTCTAGTACATATTCAATAAGTTTGCCTTCGAGAATGAGTCGCTCGATCTCCATTCTCAAAGCCCTGCAATCGTTAGTGGTATGCCCATTTTGTCGATGAAACTTACAATATTTTTTGGATTGCTTCATCTCTTCAGTTAGAGTCATAGGTCTTGGGAATCTGAACCTTTTCTTATCTCCAACTATCGCATAAATTTCACCAATTGGTTTCTTCAAAGGAGTCCAATTATCAAACCTCTTGAAAGGTTGCCGGTTGTGCTCCCGATCTTTCCCCCTAGGATCTCTCCTCCAGTCTTTATTCTCCTTTCCTCTAGGATTTTCCTGCAGGTCGGTTAATCCTTGATTTATGGTGATCTCTTCCACTTCAACCACTCTATTGGCGAGATCCATTACTTGCTCTATTGAATCAGGAGCGTCCCAAGTTAGTACTTCAATCAGCTTGGCGCTCTGGCAACGGTTCTGCAACACCGAGATTACTAA